>OZ030013.1:39957500-40557500 GCA_964023405.1 Apodemus agrarius
GGTAGTTCTTGTCACTGGGATAGTTACTGCCTGTTGTCCAAACACCTCTGTGCTTCATTTGTCTGTTGCTGAACACCCCCATGCTCTTCTAGGCATTTGTTTGCTTGTTTGTTTAGGCTGTGGCTGGCAAGCTGCAGTTGGTTTCTGCTGGTTTTGTCTACAGTAGTCTTATAGAAGACTTTGATATGATGACAGGCTTGTGTTTAGGGAAGTGCTTGTATAGTTATTTGAATGCTTTATTGTATTCTTGTATTCACTGTTCGTGCACTATAAGTTGGGCAATTGGAAAAGGGAAATGCAGATATAAATAATAAGAAATGAATGTCTTAGATGAATATAATTGAGATAAAAAAGGAAATTTGGCATTTAAGTAATGAAGAATAATTAGATTCAATGGAATCGAGCCTATTGACTGAATAATTATGAGAAAAGGGAAAATCAAAGAATTTGTATTATGCATTGAAAATATAGAACATAAAGCTCATGTTTCTAAGGAAAAGGGAATATGATAGATTTTATAAAAACAAGAAATAAAATTAACCTCTTGGGAGTTTGATAAATATACATATTTAAGTCAGTTAAAATTTTCCTTTATTAAATGTGCATATGTGCACACACATATGCATATGGGGGCCCCTGGAGACCAGAACATAGTGTCTTCTTCCTGTTAGAGTTTCAGTTACAGGTAGTTGTAAACACTCAATATAAGTGTTTGAAACTCAGCTCTGCTCCTCTGTGAGAGAAAGGACCACTCTTGTCCACTGAGCTATCTATCATACTGACGGCTCACTGAAATTTCACTGTGGGAGAAATTATGGATGTGTGTTTTGAGGCATTCTAGTATTTTCCCAATTTAGTGTAGAAATGAATCTTTGAAATCTCAGACAATTATCTTTACCTGGATAAAATATTTATATTTCTCTGCTAGGAAATATACCAATAGAATGTTTGAAGATGTAGTCAAATGAGCTGGGGAAGAAGCGAGAACTCTGTCCTTTGTTAGACGGCATTTTAAATTGCATGAAGCTCCACGTTGGGTGCTTTAGAGTTAAGTAACCTGTTTGTTTTTCAGGACCATCCCCGCCCCCTCCCATGATCCATTCTCCTGTGTTAAACAGAAGGGACAGGAGAAATCACTTGGTGAATTAAACTATTCTGAAATGTTAGGTGGAAATGTAGCTGCTATTCTTGATGGGAAGGGCCTCTCACCAACCCTGGAGCTAGTGTGTCAGCCATGCATCGGTTCCCAGTGGTTCCTCATTTCTGCCCAGCATGCACCATGTAGCACAGATGCAACCCAGTATTCTCTCTCTCTCTCTCTCTCTGTCTCTCTCTCTGTCTCTCTCTCTGTCTCTCTCTCTGTCTCTCTCTCTGTCTCTCTCTCTCTCTTTCTGTATGTGTGTGTGTGTGTGTGTGTGTGTGTGCGCGCGCGCGCATATGCATGTTTGCATGTTTATGTGTGTGCTGGAGCATGCAGATGTCAAAATTTGATATCAATCTTCCCTGTATCACTCCCCATATTTAGAGGCAGGTTCATTCAAACCCAGAGCTCACCAATAAGGCTGATTTTATTGGCCTGCTTGCTCTGGAAATCCCCAGTCTTTTGGCCTTAGAGGCTGGAATTATAAGTCAGCTGTCATGCCCACTGTCTGCCTTTCATTTCTGTTCCTATGAAACATTCATTTGATAAAAGGCAATTGAGGGGTGAAGGGGTTTCTTTTAGTTCTCAGTTGCCGGTTACAGTCCACCATTACAAGAAAGTCAAGGCAAGAACATGAAGTGTCGAGTCACATCCTCAGCCAAGAACACAGAGAAAATAATTACATATGTACTTACTGCTCAGTTCACCTTCTCTTTTTCCATAGTCTAGGACCCAAAACCAAGGGCATGGTGTCACCCACACTAGACTGTCTTCTGACATCAATTATATAGTCAAGACAAACACCACAGACATACCCACAGGTCACCTGATCTAGAAAATACCTAGATTGCATCAAATTAAAATAAGCCAGAACATACAGGTAGCATTAAGATGGTTCTGAGGATCCAAACTCTGAGCATTTTGCTTTAACTACTTAGTCATCTATCACCCTGGCCCTTGAACAAGGTCTTATTTGGAAACACAATGCACCAAATAAATAAAAGCCAGGAATCAAGGAGGGAAACTGTAGTGCTTTGAACTCTTTCTTCACCAGGACTCTCTATCACTGCAGACGTCTTACAGGCACACAAGATGCCTCTAAGCACAGAAGTGTGGCAGAGTGCTTTGCACTACAATCCTTTAAGTTCTTTTCTGTGCAAGGATCACTGCTTTATTTTTGGCATTTTCTTGTCTTTCTACCACCGTTTAAACATTTTATTAAATGTATATGTAAATCTCCTTTTGTTTTCACATGTGCAGATGGGCATTTTCTATATGTCTGTGCATGCTATGAGGGAAGTCCAGGCATCATCACAAAATATCATTCTTCTGGAACTGACAGCTTCATTTTGGGGATAGGGTCTCTCACAGGCCTGGAGTGAGCCAGGTATGCTGGGCTGGCCAATAGGCAAGCTCCACCGACATTACAAGTGTGTACCACCATGCTTAATTATTTTTTTTACCTGAGTTCTTGGGAATCAAACTTAGTTCGCCATGTCAGCAAGATAAGTAGTTTCTTCCTTGAACCGTCTCCCAGGCCTATTTTTGGAGACAGGGTTTCTCTGTGTAGCCCTGGCTCTCCTGGAACTCACTCTGTAGACCAGGCTGGCCTCGAACTCAGAAATCAGCCTGCCTCTGCCTCCCAAGTGCTGGGATTACAGGCGTGCGCCACCACGCCCGGCCTATGTACATAATCTTAAAAGACACAATTCACCGGGTATCTGCTATGCCCAACATCGTAATAACTTGACTTAGTCTCTAACCTGCATAGTCATACTGCACTAATAAAATCATTAGATTAAATACATAGAATGGACACAGGATCAAATTGGCAAAATGTATAGATAAGTAATATCAGAACTAATCAATATGTGCCTAGGTTTGGACAATGTTTCATCAATCCTGGACATACCAATGAAGAACTAAAGAGAGCAAGCTCTGAATGTAAATAACATAATTGGTTTTGCTTCATTTTAGCTTTGGGCAGCCTTGGGACTGAGAATTCAGAGAAATTGCCTTATTCTCTGACTCTAATGTTAAATTCATCCACGTCCTAGTATTACATGCAAAAGCTTTGAGTTGGATTGGAGAAAAGTTTTATCTGTCATACAGGACTTAAAAAAAAACTTCCCTGAGAAAAACGAGTCTAACTAGTTACTTGTAAAATTTTATCTACAAGAGGCAGATAAATGAACCATTATGAAAGAAATCAATCTCCAAGGTTTAGACAGTGGAGCATAAAGTAACGGGGAAACTGGGGAAATGCCTCCAGCACTGCCATTGTTAGCCAGGGACAGCAGTGATGGAGACGAGAGCCTTTCTGCTATTTTAAGATCACACTTTTGTCATTCAGTCCCATTATTATGAAATAAATGAAGTATGATTTCAGTGAGTCTCGCTCATAGAATGGAGAAAGGAAGCAAAAGAGGATAGCATAGCTCATGGAACTATCTGGAAGCTCTGAGGGCCAGGGGAACTTAGTTAAAATCATTGAATTTTTATGAGGCGATATGAATGCAAAGTGTGTTTGGCAGCTAGATATTCTTATGTCATGAATGCATCTTTGAATAAGGTTTCTGAATCACTTACGTTTATACCGTAAGTGAGACAATTTAGGTAATTGTCATAATTGTGGCCATGTTCTGGATTGCTTTTCAATTCCCACTTCCAATTGTCTGCTCTTTCCGTGAGACACAAGAGATGCGGAACTGGAGAAATATGATTTTTTTTTTTTAGAGTTAGCTGCCCCCATTAATGAGACTAATCTACATTAGTCAGAAATTAAATATTAAATTAATCTATATTAGAGAGAAATTACATACTCACTTCGAAGTCCCCTAGTGTGATGTTTCCAAAGCAGTGTTGTGATTTATGTAAATCACATACTCTCAGAGTTTGTAGGACTTAAATTAATACTCTGCACTCAGAAAAAGTTTTCTGAAATTATCACAGAAAGGCAAAAATCAAGACTACTTGGAATTTTAGAAAGTTTGAAGAGGTAATGCTTCTTGGCATATGTTAAATAATATATATATATATATATATACATTAAATATATATATACATATATATATTCTAATTTTCTCATGCTTCATATTTTTTCTATGGTCAATGACTGCCATTATCTAATGGCACATAAGGTACTGTCCTAGCTGGGGACACTAGCTCCTTTCACACTTTGTAGTATGCTCCCAGGTGACTAGCAGTGTGGCTTCCTGGAATGCATGGCTAGCCTACAGGAATTTGGAATCTTGACCTGGAGTCTGGAAACCTATGGGTAAAAAATAACTTGATCCTCCTATTCTTGAGATTTATATTTGCAAAACAGAGATAATAGGATGATAGGACATATCTCTTAAAACTGTTGGAATACTGAATTGAGTTCTAATTAAAAAAAAAGAAAGAAGACATGGTTTAGTATAGGCTAGGTTCTCAACAAAAGCAGTCAGAGTTGTCCTCTTTCTTTTCATCCTAAGGAGTTCCTTATGGAAATGTGGGGGAGGAGTGGCCCATGTGCTTTGTTAACATTGAACTGCTCTTCCTCAGATGCTGTTTTCAGTTAATCTGACTAAAGAGTATGTCATATGGAGCCATGAATGTTTGAAGATGTCCTTCACCATATACTCAGTAATGGAAACACCTTTGAAAGTCATTAGTATCTCGGTTACTTTGAGTATATCCAAGAACAAGAACCTAGAGACTCCATTGAATAATTTCCTGGCTATCTGTGAGCTATTTTTCTTTCCAGTTTAATGAAATTCATTGCTTGGGAGAAGTGGAATGCATTTTTACATGGATGCTATTCTTCATTGTCAAGAAGACTGCATCCCATGTTCTTTTACAAGCCTTGTTCCCTTTATGCATGACCTGCTGCAGCGATTATGACCTCTTTCAGTGGACGTTTCTTGGACTGAATGTAGATCCAGTTTCCATTATCTCTGAAATTCAGTCATGAAGAGAACTTTGTGCTTAGTAGGGATTTCTTTTTCTAACAGTTTAGTATCTATTTTTCCATGTTCATTTATCTTTGTGCTTTAAAACTTTCCTCTCATGAACTGTACATAGTTCGTGTGATGGTTGGGCCTCAAAGTGTAGGAACTTTCCAGTTTGGGCCAGTGGTGTGGAAGTGCTGCTGTTGAAAAATCACTCTTCCTGTTTTACATGATATGTCTATTAATGCAATCTGATATAGCATTTGCCTTCTGGTGACAGTGTTACACCGCGGAATCATATTCAATTTTGCATCCATTATTTCTTCCCCAGTGAATCACAGAACATTTGTCTTTATTAGCTCTCACAGTATTGATTTCCGCCCTTTCCTTCTTCTATTGATACCAAGCCACATTTTAATCATATCTACCAGACTTGAGTCTTGTATCTTAACATAAAAAAATCCAAGTGGGAATTTAAAAAAAAAATGAATTAAGAATGACTTGTTGGGTTCTATCACACGGTGAGGGTTCTGGGTACTAAGAATCTCTAATGGCAGTAGGGAGGGCTCAATAAATGATTGACATTAATTTTCTTTTGCCTTGAGAATGGTTTCATAAATTTTGAATTACTAACAGTTAATTGGTTGTAGCTAATTTGCCATGAAAAGTATGTGAAGATTTCATGCTTATGAGGCCTACAGAATGGGCTGCATTGTGATGATCATGAACCATCGTTTATAAAATGTCTGCTATGATGAGTGCTCCATCCACAGTGATCTTGAATACAATGATTTTCTTCTTATGATGATTTAAAAACATAACCCCAGGGGCAATCTGGATATTTGTTTTTAGTCAGTTAAATGTTATGACTATTTACCAGCTATAGAATAGGAAAATAATCTCTTAGCAAGTTTTAAAGAAATGTTTGGCTATAAGTTGAATATTTGAAACTTTCAAAGCTTTAGCTTTTAAGGGAAACATATTTAAGAATTATTCTAACTTTAAATAACTTAGTAAGCTCTTAACTACCAGTTTGGAGTTTACATTTCACAGAAACAGAACATTAGTAAGTTTCATGACAGAATTACTACAAAGAGTGATTAATTTTACCAGGTTTCTCTCACTTCGGCAGCACATATCCTAAAATTGGAATGATACAGAGATTATGTTCCATAATGTTTAGAATATAAATAAATAAATATAACAATTAATAATGAAAAAATATACCCACAAATGTACAATTGTGTCACTGAGTGCAAAGACTGGATGGGGGTGTGTCCTTTTTTGTTATACATGAAAGTTTCAATGTGGTATTATGTATATTTTTATACAGCATGTCTGTGAATATCTCAGTGATTATAGTAGTCTGTTCAGTTCACTCATGTCACTAAGATTAATGGCAAACAAAGAGTTGTCCATACAACATCCACTGAACATTTAACATTTTACATTTCAAAATGCATTAGGATTTAAGCCATTTTGTTAAGGTGAAACTGATATTCAGTTTCAAGGGGACATACTATAGGAGGTATTTTCTATGGGGATATTTCTGCGCAAACTATACTTAAGCCTGTATACTTGAATTAATCTCCATGCCTTCCAGAATGCAAGCAGGGACCTTCCGTGAGTTAAAGGGCCTCACTAAAGCAAAAGTCCAAGTTTAGCAGAAGTCTGAGTCTTCTCAGTCTTGCGTGTCAGCCTCCAGCTGTGATACCAGCTTATTCTTGATCTCCATCATCTGTTAGCCTAAACTGCACACTGTGTACTTGCCAGTCTAATTACGTTTTGAGCTACTTCATTAAAATAAGTGTATTTCTCTATAAAAACATATGAGCTTGCTTTTTTTATGGCCTCATTTATTTGTGGTCCTAAACTGGTTTATTTTTTTATTTTTTATTTTTCAGTCATACTAGCTACAGACAATTCATTATTTCCTCTAACGGAAAAGATTAAAAATGACAAACGTTTATTTTTAAACTACCAAGTACACCATCCTTGCCGTTTCCAATCATAGCTACTTGTTGAAAGGGACTGTACAAGCTGGAATCACCGAAAAAGAATATTGGTTCTATCCATCCCGGCTGTGAAGACTGTTCAAATAGAAAAAAAGCCTAATTTAATTTAGTTCTCCAATTTTGATATTAAAACTCACAGAACTTGACAGTAGTCCCTGGTGGACTCAGTTCCATCAAGAAAAGCTACGCTGGTGGCTCACTGTGAAAACTTGACCCTGTCTCGTAGGACTTCTGAGACATAGCGAGAAACAGGATGTGAAGTCTCTGTGTCTTTGGAGTATAATTTACTGTGTGACTTAAACTCTGGACCTGTTTAATGGTCCCCACAGCAGAGTTTCTAGGCCAACAACTAAATCAGCTGCAGTGCTCTGCATTTGCAGACAAGTCTTATGATTTACAAAATTTAATAAGCTGAGATCTCATGACATTTTCCCCTGCCCCCAAGATTCAACTTTTAAAATTGCTGCCAAGGAGGTTGTCAAAGGAGCACGTACCCATTGGCATAATGAGACCTTGCTTGATTTTTTTAACCACACAAAAACATATAAATATACTGCTTCTACTAATTCATTAAAGTGAATAATTTCTAGAGCATTCCTCTTGCTGAGACGGCATTACATGAGTGATGTCTCTGCATGGTTTTATGGAAGTGATATTTTAGGGTAGTTTTTTTTTTTTTTTAACAGAGCCTACCAAATTGAGTTACATAGGAAGGTCAGATGATTTGACAGTTTCTCAACTGTGCGCTGACATGTCAAGCTAAGGTTTGCCATAAGTAAAAGCCCTTTGTCACTACTTGGAAGTTTATTTTGCCCATTGAGGTAACATACAGTGTTTTGTGTTAGCCTCTCTCTCTCTCTCTCTCTCTCTCTCTCTCTCTCTCTCTCTCTCTCTCTCAACCTCAGCTTTGTCACTTTGACTAAGAGTATGCTTAGTTTTATCCATCTGAGCTCTTTGGATACAGTTTATTTTCAAGTGGGGAAAACAAAGTGACACTGTGGAGATTTGATGATGTATACTGTCTCATCATTACTGCTTTGGAGGCCACTGGTACTCTGGCTTGCCTATCATGTGATATGGCTAAGCAAGAGTCCCTAAACAGACACAGGCTGACCCACCAGGCTCCCTACCTGCTTGGCAATCTCTTAAGAACAAGCACACTTGATTTTCCATATTAAATATAAAGTAAAATGACACCATTCATTAACTGTGAAGGACTAGGAACTCTGAGGTCACACTACTGAAGGATGCTGTTCCTGTCGAGATTGTGTACAAAGATATAATGTTTCTTCCATTGTTTAAGGCTTATTCACCCTTCCTCTTAGGGATAAATTTCCTTATACTAAAATAGACACATACTACAGATCTTGAAGGGAGAGTCTTCTGTGTCCTGTTTCCTGTCTCCTATTGTTCTTATGTCCTCCATTTCTCCCAGTCAACGTCCTGTTTGTTTTTTTAACTCTTCTACTACATAATTCGAGTTCATGTAGATTGGTTATTCAGTCTTTTGTTGTTGTTGTTTTTTTTTTTTCCGATCGTGCCTTAGAGGAATAGTGTATTTATTTATTACAAACATATGCATTTCACACTCTTAAGGAAGATTGGCTTATGTATAATGATAACTATGAGAAAAAGCAGTTGTATTCTATTATCATAACCTGTGTGCTCAGTTTTCTTTCCACTGCCCATTTTCATGGGTGCTTTGCAAAGCAAATTGCAATCACCTGAGTATATTCTATTCTGCTTCTCTCATGCTGAATGATGAATGTATTTATTCTTCAGCTAAGAATTAATACACCTATACCTCTATCTATATCTATCTATCTATCTATCTATCTATCTATCTATCTATCTATCTATCTATGCACCCATGCCCTGTCTGTATGAATGGCCAAATGATAAACAAAAGCTAAAGGGAACAGTTGGAAAATACTTTATGGGATCAATGAAAAGAATGTTTTATGCTCATACTTGAACGTCTGAGGCCTGGGGTAAGACAGCTTTTAAGGTCAAGCAGAGAGGGAGATTTTCCTCTCCTAAGCATTTATCAACAGTCCTTGGAAGAGCAGTCAGTGCGAGCATAATTTAATATGCCTTCTCCCTGAAAAGAATGCCTCTTTGACATCATGTCACAACGTGTGCTTCAAGTGAAGATTTTCAGGTGGTCTGTTTTTCTGCATTGATTTCCTTTTATCATTTTAGTCACAGCTCCAATACATTTTTTTTTATGTGTTCTAGAAACAAACAAAAAGTCGTGCTAAACTTCTGCATTCATCTGGCGATCTCCTTCCATCCCGGTAACAGCGCACAGCTGCTACCCTGCAGATGGCAGACGGCCTTGCTCCAGGATCTGATGACTGTTAAGTCACTCCTGGCTAGACTATGGTCACTTGTGGCTAGACTGAGGCATGGCTCCCTGGGGATGAAGGACCAGGTTTGACAAGCACAGCTGAGAAAGGCCAGGCATGTCAGAGAGTGTCTCTTGCCAGCAGGGGCTGCTGCAGAACAGGAAGAGTCAGGTTGTTGTTCCAAAGCCGAACCTGGAAGAGTGTCAGATGTGTGGAGGCAACGAAATGGGAAATGACTGGAGACAATGAAATGAATAGAACTGAAACCAGTCAGGAAACTACAATTCGCTTTTAAAGAAAGTCTTGTTAGAACTATATGTTGAGATGGGAGTGCAGGTGTTTGTGTGGTGTGTGTGTGTGTGTGTGTGTGTGTGTGTGTACCATTGGGCACCATTGTTGAGAACTATATGTTGAGATGGGAGTGCAGGTGTTTGTGTGTGTGTGTGTGTGTGTGTGTGTGTGTATGTGTGTGTGCCATTGGGCACCATTGTTGAGAACTATATGTTGAGATGGGAGTGCAGGTGTGTGTGTGTGTGTGTGTGTGTGTGTGTGTGTGTGTACCATTGGGCACCATTGTTGAGAAAGAAGTTGTAATACTAGAGAAGTATGTGAAAAATATGCTGCAAAATGTTGAGAACCACAAATACTTTTGGCAAATCTAACAGACGTTGAGAATGTAGAAAAATGACCCCCCCTTAACCTTTTACTCCTTTTTCTGATGATAAATCTCACAAGCTGAGGACTTTGCAGACTTTTTTTTCTCCTATTTATCATCTTACAGAGAATTCAATTAAATATTTGCATACTTTGTGCACGGTTTATTTTTTTAAGGAAAATGTTTCTGTGAATTGTGGTGCTTTAAAGTTCTATGGCAAGTAAGCAGGCTGGGAAGATAAGTTCCCATTTACTGAAGAGAGGTATAAGGAGTGTGTGGACTCGTGCTGGTGTATCTCTTTGGACATTATGTGAACCCCACTTTCTTAGGGTAAGGCATTTCCTCAGTACTCCGTATCCTGACAGTTGTGAGTGTCGTTCTCTTTAATCCCAGAATTCCAGAGGAAAATGAAAGTGGAGGAACAAAACCATCTTTATTAATCACAGAGGGAATAACTGATCCCTACATTAGAATTAACTTTTAAAAATTGCTTTTATTGCAAGGCAGTGGTGGCACACGCCTGTAATCCCAGCACTTGGGAGGCAGAGGCAGAGGCAGAGGCAGAGGCAGAGGCAGAGGCAGAGGCAGAGGCAGAGGCAGAGGCAGAGGCAGAGGCAGAGGCAGAGGCAGAGGCAGAGAGGCAGGTGGATTTCTGAGTTCGAGGCCAGCCTGGTCTACAGAGTTCCAGGACAGCCAGGGCTACACAGAGAAACACTGTCTTGAAAAACACCAAAAAATGCATTTATTTGTGTATGTGTCTGCGTGTGTGTGTGTGTGTGTGTGTGTGTTTACACGTGTATGTGCATGTGCACCACAGTATATGTGTAGAGAACAGAGGAAAACATGGGAGATTTGATTTTCTTCTTCTATCATGTGCGGATTGAACTAATATTGTTAGACTTGATGGCAGACAACTTCACAGGCTGAGACGTCTCAGCCCTGTATTTGAATTATACATGCAATTCAAGTGAGCCTTTATTTAAATAGAACCAGTCAAAGTAAAATTTTTTTTATAATAAAGCAAGCAAAGAAAAAATATACATGAAATGAAGAATCCTGAACACCTGTTGGTAGACCGCCACAGAGGAAAAGAGGCTCTAATAGAAATGCACTCGCTCTACCCTGCAGTTCAGGAAGATCAGCTAAAATGTCACGCTAAATGAAGGAAAAGGAATGAAAAAGCTGTTGAGTTTAGCTTTATATAAATATTGCAAGCACTTATGTATGCATTGGATTCTCTGATATCTAATTTAAACTGTTATTGATTAGAATTCTTTTAAAATGACATTCGGCACTTTGAAAGTAGTTCAGAAAGTCTTTATGAAATGATACGTTATCATTCCTCCCAGGTTTGAACAAGGATTAGCTGGAAAAAAAACTAGCCAAAAGCTAATGCATGAGTGAATCAGGTTATAAAATTGATAGCATCTATGAAAGCCTTCAAGAATTCAGTTCACTTCGACAGAAACATACTTAGCATCTGCTAGGTGCCAGATACTATATTAGGAATTAAGAATTATTACAAGAATAAGACAATGTTACTTTCCTAAATGAAGTTAGAGGCTCAGGGAGATGATCAGTAGCTTTAAAAAATGTGAGCAGTGTCATGAAAGATATTCCCAGATGTACTACACTCTTTTGGGAGTACCGTGAGGAGTGTTGAGCTATAAACAATGGGGATCAGGAAGGAAGGCTTTATGAAGGACACTATACTTAAGTTGATTTTCAAGAAGTAATCGCAATTAACTAAAGAAATAGGACTCAGTATTATCTGCAAGGGGTTATTTTTGAGTAGTCTACCACTTTCATCTTAGAATCCATTTCATATATGAGACTATGTTAGTTTTTTTTAGAAGCTTTGATTTTAATCCCTCTAAGGGCAGCCTGACTCTTCAAAGAGAAGAGTTTAGTCATTCAAAAAAAATATAGTCCAGAAATTCTACTGTTAAGGAAATGAGAGGGTGGACCACTGGCTCTCTAACGAGCCACTAATGGAATCATTTATATGCCAAGACACACCTCTGGGTACTGGGGTTAGAGCTGTGGCTAAAGACTTCCCCTGCTTTTAGTCTGATGCCACATTCTCTGGGCTTATACTAAATCTATCCATCAATCTATAGCTGATTTGCTTTATAGACATTTTATAGTGGTGTTGACGTGGCACAGTAGGGAAAGCCACTTGCTGCAAAACACGACAAGAGGAGTCCAACTCTGGGGCCAAATCACCTGACAGAAGGAGAGAACCGATCCCACGTATTGTCCTCTGAACTTCACATGATCAGTACAAATCAAAGGATATTTGTATACTAATCAAAGTAATAACTTACAAATTTCATGTATGGCTTTCTTTACTTTCTGGAGTAGTCCTATAAGATGACAACTCCACTTTGGCTGGTCCTTTAAGTCGGCTTGATGTATCTCTCACACTCTGGACTTTAACTATGAGTAAAAGAACCTGAGACTATCTCTTCATTAGCTTGACTCTAACTTGATCTTTGGAAATTATTATTATTATTATTATTATTATTATTATTATGCTTACAACTGAATGCTGCATATGAACTCTAGTCTAGTTTAATAGGAAAAATAAGTGAATATTTGAGGTTATTATGGGGCAAAATTTGTTTTATGTAAGTGATACCACTTCATAGTGATTGTAGTATACTGGGATGAGAGGAGTCATTTAATCTTTAATAAGTATTAAATTACACATTCTGTTAGAACACCAGAGACTGGGTAATGATTAAAGAATAATTTTATTGTTTTACAATTCTGGAGACTGGAAAGACTGTGATGACTGGGCATGTATGCCTCATGGAATTTCTCTACAAGTGTATTTTAAGATAACAAAGCTGTAGTGAACAAGAGATGGAAAGGAGAGAGAGAGAGAAAGAGAGAAAGAGAGAGAGAGAGAGAGAGAGAGAGAGAGAGAGAGAGAGAGAGATCACAACAGTCTGTGTAGTTGATGTTGAAAAATCCAAGAGATAGTGTGAGTTTAGAGAATATGTTGCATATACTAAGCACCAGCCGGTGACTGAGACAGACACAGATACTTACATCCAACCATGGCACTGAAGTCAGGGACCCCTGGGATCCAAGTAGGGGAAGGATTGAAGGAGATTCAACTCATCCGGACTCCGGGAGTTCCCAGAGACAGCAATCAACAAGGCAGCATACGCGGCCTGATATGAGACCCTAAACACATATATAGCAGAGGACTGCCTGGTATGGCCTCAGGGAGAGAAGATGACCCTAATTCTTGAGACACTTGAGGCCCCAGGGAAAGGGGATGCAAGGGGGGCTGGAGGGGGGAATGCACCCTCTCGGAGGCAAGGGGGGGACAAGGAGAGGGGAGTAATAGCTGGAATGTAAATAAATAAAATATTAAAAATAGAAAGAGAATGGAGAGGGTGGCGAGTTACCAAGAGAGAAGGGGCCATAGAGGAAAATCAGAGGTGGAGGTGAGAACCTGATTCATTTGGGAACATTATGAAGTTAAAGAGCTTTTCTACTACAATATATTAAAGCAGGAAGTTGAGTTTGTAGAGTTCAGATGAGAGGATTAGAGTGAATGCATACACTGAAATTCATTATTATATAGACCGAAATCATCACTTGAAGGACAAAGAATAAAACTGAGAAATGGTGTTCAATTGGCTAGGGAATGGTGTTTAAATCAGCTAAATACTAGCCATGTAGGGCAGGCTGGATCAAACCCTCCAGGGAACACAGAATGATGTAGGCTTTGTTACTGAAGCCTGAGGAAGAGTCTCTGGAGTGAAGCCATGATCACTCCTAAAAGTAATTCTTAATAGTTCAATGACGTGAAAACGGAAGATGCTGATTGACTCTGTCCTAAGGTGGGTGACCACAATGGGGACTAAGAAGCACTTTAGTAGTGTCGTGAGTGGAGGCCATCTTGGAGAGGGTTAGCGTGGCTGATGGCAAAATAGACAGAATGAGGCCGAACCTCTTTACTGGAAAATATAGTTTTGGTGGGTAGCTTAGGGGAACATGATGAACCCAGAGCGAAGCAGTCCTGGAAAGCTTCTAAACTTGAAGGATGACCTTGGGTGTTACTAAAGATTAAAAGGATCCATTTGAGAGGGAAGAGATGAAGATATATGAAAGACAGAAGGAGAAAACCACAGTTTAGAGGAAAAGGAGGGGCCTTAGAGAGACAAGTGGGATGGAATACAATGCGTGTGTGAAGGGATTAATGTACAATAGAAAAAGGGTGGGATGCAGGCAGGGGGAAATAACACCTTCCTGAGGAGTCTCTCATTTTTCCTCCTGGAGATAGGAGCGGTAGCTCTTCTGGAAAATAGAGATGGAAGTTGTTGATAGTCTAAATGGGTGTCTATGTTATTTAAACCTTAGCCTTATCCTTACGTTTGGCTTGCTTTGTTCTTTTTGTTCTAGCCTCTAAAGAGTTCTTACTTGAGTCGGAATGTAGTCTTGAAACAAATCAGGATGAACTTGGGGTGCACCAATGATCAGGATACCCAGAAATACATTCACTTCGATTCTGAGCAAAGTATTCATTCAAATAATGAGTAACCTACAATCTATCAGGAAGAATTATGATAGACTCTGGTCTAGCTTATGACCCTGAGGCCCAAGGTCCTGCTCTCCTCAATTCTGTCATCAAAATAGACAAAAAGCAAACTTGAATTTTAGACCATCCTTCATTCCAGGTGGCCATATATAAAGGTTAGAGCTAAATGATGTTCTTGGTGTCTTAGACAATCTAGCCCAGCTTCATTATGGAGGCAAAGGCCTACCTCGCTTATCAGATAAGTCACAAAGAACTCCAGATCATCTCTTCCAAGACAGCCCCATAAGGCAGATGCCTCACTCAGGAGGTGTAGCCCAATCAATGATGCTGGACAGGCCTTTGTAAAATCAAACTGCTATATTGCTAACTATACTATATCTTCTTCCTACAAGGACACTCTACCTCTATCAGTTGTGCAGAGAAAAGTATGGTAGACTTTACTGGGTTTGCCATGCACTCTTTCAGAGTTAAGTCATTATGTTTTCATACCTAGTGGTAGCTCCATGCCCCGATGTCAATCCTTGTTACTTTTAATGGTTATAGGGTTAGGCTCATTTTTGTTTTGTTTTTCTGAGGCACCGAATCTTCCTCCTAGTTCTGTGTCAGTTTAAATACTGCTCAGTCCCATTTATAGCCCTCTTCTCTAGCTATTACAATTCCCTGGGTTCTCAGTCTCTTCTGTTTTTCTTCTGGGAATAGCTCTTATATACTATCATCTCCATGCAGAAAATGCCACAATCAATTCTTTTTATTCTGACATTTACTCTCAATACTAATACAATGTACTTACTATTATTGCTATTATTTTGTGTGTGCACATTCACATATAAGTTAGTTTGTGGATGAGGGTATACATGGGTATAAGGGTGTCCATGCATGTACACATGTGAATGCGTGTGGAGGCTATAGAACAACCTCAGATATCATTTCTTAAGTAGTAGATCTATTCATTTCTATTTTGGTGATAGGGTCTCTTTCCAGCTTAGAACCCTCTTAGCAGAAAAGGGTCAATAGCCAGGGGAGTTTCAGTTTCTGCCTACTTCCACCTTCTGAGCAATGGAAATGCCCAGTTTTTTGTTTGTTTGTTTGTTTGTTTGTTTTGCTTCTTTTGTTCATTTGCTGTTTTTAACTTGGGTTGTGCAGAAACAAACCCATTATGCCTTGCTTGCAAGCACTTTACTAAGCTATGAGCTATGTCTCCAGACTTAGGCAAATTATCTGTTGACGTTCTCAGGTGCTTTGTCATTGCTTCAGATTTCAAAAGGTCTAATTGGAAATTACTCAGCCACCAAAGTCAGTTTCTCTCCTATTCAGATGACTCAATAATCACTGGAGATCACAGCCGTGTTTTCCTAACCTGACTTGCCATCAGGCACATTCTAGCTTGCAGTGCTGGACTTAGTACAGTAAGTATCAGTTCAGATGGTTTTGTGATGAGAGAAATTGGAAGACTTCCTAGAGAGCTCACACTGTGGATGATCTAAGGTCTCTTACACGTCTAAAGTCTCATAGGTTAATACTACACACTTTTCTTCTCTCAGATGGGCAGATGTTTAACAGCAGGGTGATTTCATGAAAACCATATGTCTCAATGAGAGTTCTAAGCTGTCAAATGAATATGCAAATACGAGAATCCTCTTCTTACTATAATAAGTAATTCAAGTTAGACTTGTGAGACACTGTGGAGTAGCACTCATAGAGCTGAAACGGTTGCAGTCTCTCGCCCTCACCTCTGTCCTTTCTGCCACATTCTCCACACCAGTGACACATTGATTTCTGAAAGTGTCACTTGTCTTTTGTCACTCTTGCTCACAATCTCAGTGGCTTCCTCTCACCTTCAGGAAGAATATCCAGAACCCAGCTCTTGAGAGAAATGCTCCTTCAACAGCATTCTGTGCTGCTTTAAAACTTTTAATTTCTAATTCAGCACCCGAGTCATTTGAAGCAGAAAACAATGTTTTCTAAATGCATGGATATCAATTGTTTTGGGATTTAGGTCACATCTCTCTATTGAACAGTATTAAAAAGGTCATTCTTCAAGCCAGTCCACAACCCACACATTTGGCCCTCTATAGATGAAAACTACCCATTGAAAATGAATATAGTTTTTAAAATGGGGGACATAGAAAGCAATTTTACTGTACAAGATAGGGAGTACTTTATCTGCATATGTTTCTTTACCCCAGTAACTTCTGGGAATAGGCTCTTGGGCAATTCAGCCAGGTCTACTTTGGCTCTGAAAGGTATTCCTAGTAAGCTGTAAATGATTGATTTCAGATCAGTCTTTGAGCTGATAGCAGGAAGGTAGAGAGAGCGTGAAAATTTTGGATGCCTGGATGGAGTTAGACGTAGTAGCAAAAATAACTCACATGTCTTACAACCTTGGCTGTATTGTGTTGGGCTCTTTCAATCCATGCAGGGCTTTGACATTGAATATCGTCAGGTGCAACTTCATTCTGCATTTTTTGCAGTTCCATTTAATAATCTGGGTTGAAGAGTTTCATTTAATCAGAAATTATTTGGGGGTGAAGAGTAAACTGTCTTTTCCTAGAACTCTCTGAACTTCACCCCCTTCCAGACAGGCATGAAGTCCCTTAGGAGGAAGGGTCGGTAGGCAGGCATTTCAATATTTCTGTTCACGTCTAGCTAAGTTTTCTTCTGTATATTTTGTTTGGATGTGTGGCTCTGTCATAGTTTATCTGAGAATACTTTTCTTCATCAACCCTAAGTATTTTTCCTCATTATTATCAGTATTGTTATGATGAATGTCAATGAGCAGGATGTACAGTGCATGCCTATAAACATGCTGAAGGAGTATTATCGCAAATAGAAGAAAAATTCTGTTTTGGGTGTGGGTCTTTTCACTGTTAGGATCAATATTAATCTTCTCAAGCGTGACCTGTACAGAAATGATGAGGATGGTAGAGTAAGAACGACATCGAAGGCAAGACTCTTCCTTTTCTTCCTGTTATTCCTCATTTTGGCAAAAATAAATAGTACTTATTTGAAGTAGGGTCCTGTGGTACATTTTTCGATGTTTAAGTCAGCAGTATATAGAAGCTAAGCAGTTTTCGAGAGGCACATGACAGTACTCTGGATCTTGCTGATCACATGATTTACAAGCATTTCACAGAAGTGTGTCACAGAGGGTAGGAACTCTGGGTCCCTGTCAGCATCATGGACCCTGCTTGGATCTCACCTGCATGTATCCGTGTAGCCCCCCAGTCTCCTATGTTAAACCGTTCATCTCTAAAAGGAGTGTTTCTCTTCAAATTTACTTTGCTAAAAGGGGGGGGGTTAGTAGGTTCTGTATTCTTCTCAAATTACTTACCTGCTTGCTATTTTGTTCCTCATCTGCTCTCTTCCTTTTCATCCCAAGGACTAGTAAACCTGCAGGAAAGCTGAGTTGTTTCTGTAAATTTTTATTTGACAATCTGCAGAGAGAGAGAGAGAGAGAGAGAGCGGGCTGTGAAACCTGGCCTGCCATTTATACATTGTGCTGATCTGAGCAAGGGATTTAATTTCCCGGAGCTTCAATTTCCCAACCTAAAATAATGATGCAGAAATCGCCATCATGTGGAGTTATTGAAGGAACTGGGTAAGATACTCTTGAGATAATACTGACATCTATCTGTGCTCTAAAGCTCCTGGTGATGCGAGGTATTGCGAACATGTTTTGATGATTTCTTATCAGTATGTGTCTCAGTCAATATCAAATGGCTTTCTCTTCCTGCACAACACATGCTGCTGAGGGAGGAGCAAAGGAAGCAGGAGCTACCAGAGAATATTGAAAATGTCTCCTAATTCCCTGCGGCCTGCTTTGATCTCTCCCCCTCTCTCTCTTAAGGGCTCTTTCTCACTCTCATCCAGCAAGGCAGCAAATAGATGTGATTTTCAAGATACCAAGTTTCTCTCTCTGCTTTATAACATTTCCTGTCACCTCTTTCTCTACCAGAAAGGACATTGAAATGCTCACAATGGATTTCATGAGAGGAAATACCCATTGAGAAAGGGTCTCTAGGCTCCAGCGCTCACAGGATGGCCTCTTCTTTTCAAGGCCCTTGTTCTACAAGGAAGACTGAAAATTTGGTTTAGCTTGTCAACTACAAATACTATATATTTATTTTAAAGTGAACATGCTTTTTAACTTTTGGTTCTTTTGTTTGTTTTTCAATAGACTTAATATAGGTTCCTTGAAAAAAAATGAGAAATGAGAGAAGCAAATAATAAAAATAGCACAACCATTATCTGGAGATACTCTCAAGGTAGTTTAATGACCTGTATTCTCATGTGTACAGTTTTACCCAATATATTCTCAGTTTTTCTTTGCAACAAATGTTTAAACATGTAATTTCTTAATTAAGTTGTGGGTCTCTGACATATATACATATTTTTACTTTTGGTAGTTTAAGGTGACTTTGAGCTTGCTATGTAGCTCAAGATGGCCTTGAACTCATAGTCTTTCTGATTCTGCTTCACAGTACTGGGTTTATAACACAACGACTTGGTTCTGTTGTTAAATATTCTTGATATTTGGTTCAACCTGTTCTTCAAATTATGATCCACCTGCCTCAGCCTTATGAGTGTTGGGATTACAGATGTATACCTCCATGCCTGATGTAATATCAATACATCATTTTAGCATGCTTTCTATAAAGATAGACACCAGATCCCAAGGGACTGTGTAAAAATCACATGAAGGCATTTTTGATTTAATGAATGAACTATTTAACTAAAGAATGTGGTATGGTCATGCTTGAATATTTGTCAGGGCTCAGAAAAATGTCTGGACTTTTTCTTCTCCTTTCCTTTCCTTTCCTTTCCTTTCCTTTCCTTTCCTTTCCTTTCCTTTCCTTTCCTTTCCTTTCCTTTCCTTTCCTTTCCTTTCCTCTTCTTTCCCTTTCCTTCCCTCCCTCCCTCTTCTTTCCCTTTCCTTCCCTCCCTCCATGCCTCCCTCCCTCCTTCCTTCCTTCCTTCCTTCCTTCCTTCCTTCCTTCCTTCCTTCCTTCCTTCCTTCTTTTTAAGAAAAGGATTTTTTTACAGGTTTTAAGCAGCTTAGGGAGGTTTCAGAAGGGCAGGAATCTGGCTGTAGGCTGACTCTCAGGCAATAATTATACAAGTCACACTGTTATGGTGACTGGCCAAGAAACTGCTACAGCTACAGTTGCCACCTTCTACTCAAGAGCGACAGTGCCTTGTCCAAACTCAAGAAAGCTACCGGATCTGGAGCTGCCTTTGCTAGCATGACTTTGGCTTTGGTCCTGAGAAGTTAGAGATCAGCTGGACATTAGAATAATGCTTTCCAAAACTGTCTGTATACAACAATCACCTAGAGTGCTTTATAAAAGCACAAAAACTTGTTCAGCACCCCAGAGACTTTATTTAATTGATCTGGAGTAGGGCCCACTCACAGCATTGAAAGCAAATCACAAAACCTCTGGGTGTTGCTAGGTCAAATTTAAGGCTAAGAATAATTGTAGAGGGACCTCCATGAGAGACACACTGTGGAGATAAGCAAATTGTTAGCCTTACAGTGCTTTCAGGGACCTCAGTGGATGCCCTTTCTATCCTCTAACTCAGAGTAGTATATGAGAACTATTGTGAAGTATGGTTCCTACTGATGTCAGCCTCTACTCATTGAGACAGTGCAGTGTTGAAAGGCATTTATAACTGGGAATCAGGTAGGAATGTTCGGAAGAGGTTAGGATAGCTAATGAGTGACGATGAAGTAGGACATGTAGAATAAGAAAAAAAATGGAGTAACCTACTTGCCGGGGCCGGGGACAGTTAAGGAAGTCTTTGCACTTCAGATGTAGATATATGACTAAAGGAAATGGAGAAAGAAGGTATCTAGGAAAAAGTCTTCATTAGGGTTTCCATTGCTGTGATAAAATTTATAATAAAAAGCAGCTTGAGGTGGCAAGGGAAGCCCCTCATCCAAGGAAGTGAGGGAAGGAACTCAGAATGAGAAACTGATGCAGAGGGCATGGAGAGATGCTGCTTATTGGTTGATATCCCTGGATTTCTCAGCTTGTATTCCTGTATTACCTGGACTGACAGCCCCCAGGGCGGCACATTGCACAGTGAACAATCTTGGCCTTCCCAGATTAATCATCAATCAAGAAAATACACCATATGCTTGCCTACAGAAGATTCTGGGAGTTGAGTTTTTTCAATTGAGGTTCTTTTTTCCCCCAAATAACACTATCTTATATAAAGTTGACATAAAACTATCCATCCCAGATAAGATCTAAGATATTTGTTGACTGGTTAGACCACTTTACTTAGGAATACTAGTTAAGGGTTTAAAGGAAGATAAGAAGTTTAGATTTAACTATGTTTACTGGATGGTTTAGTAGCCATGACTACTGAGTGGACCCACATGATCTATGGTAAAAGTAATGAGAAACATCAATATATAAAGCAGATGAGTGAAAAGCAACCATAACCAGAGAGATAACAAAGCCAGTAATATATGATCTCAAATTCAGGCACTCAAGTAGCCACTTTTCCAAAGGAGGTACACAAATGGGTAATAAACACTTGCAAGATCCTTCACATCATTAATTATGAGGGAACTGCAAATACAAACTATAATGATTTGCCACCTCACTCACACATGAATGACCATAATATGTAGACCACAAATATTGTCAAGACTTAGAAAAAGGAGAGCCTCCATATAATGCTACGTAGCCACTTTTGAAAATTGTTTGGCAATTCTTCAAAGATATAAACATAGTGAAGCCACGTAACCCAGCAATTCCATTTGAAGATATATATCCAAAAGAAATGAAAATATACACATCTCATACATAAATATTCATAGTAGTATTGCTCAAGAAGATAAAAAATGTGGAAATAATTTAATTACAAATGAATCAATATATAAATTACCAATGTGTACTATATTGGTACAATGGAACATCATTAAGACATAAAAAAGTTCTTTATATCATACAATATTCATGAATATTTAAACATGCTGAGTATAATGTTAATTACATTAATAGAAGATTTCATTTACATGAATTACTCAGAATAGGAAAATCCAGACACAAAGAACACACTATTTGTCAGGGAAGGAAAGAAGAGTGAATATCTGGTAGTGAGTATAGTGTTTCTCTCCAGTCTGATAAACATTTTATAGAAAGATAGAAGCGATTGAGGCATAACTTACTTAATGTGGTAAAATTCACTGAGTTGTACTCTTTAAAAGGGTAAACTTTACATCATGTGAATTGCATTTCAATAAAACTGGTGTTTTAGTTTGATAGCTCAATGGAAAAAGGCTTTCAAAAAAATAGCTAGAGGTCAGCATGCCAATTGCTGTTGAAATGCATCTCTTTTCTTGCAACAGATAACATTAGCCAAACCTTTTTCCAAGATGTTTTGTGGGTAAAACTTGTATCATGGAGTCAGTGATGAGAAAAGGCAGATTGTAAGCAAAGACAGTAATTTTTGAATCATTTTTTGGACAAAAGGAGGGAAGAGATAAGGTAATAAAAAAAGATTATAAGGTAAAGAATGATATATTTAGTTTTGATATATTTGTTTGCATTTGAACAAGATTCATGATTCAGTGATAGCGAGGAGTCAGTAAGGTTGGACAACAGGTATAAGAGGAAAATATGTGGGTGGCCATCGATAATTGGGGTGGCAGGATGTAGGCACTGAAAGAACAGAGAGTAGTTGAAATCTCTACTTGAAAACTATGAGTCACATTCAAGGAACTAAAGCTGCTGGACTTGATAGTCCCATTGAGTTTAGAGACCTTGATTTTATTGTTGTATCATTCATTCATTCATTCATTCATTCATTCATTCACTGAACATATATTCTACCCAAAGACATTAATAAATGGGTTTTCTGAGTTTTAAGTATGTTTTGCATGAAGGGAGAACAGAGTGGTAACCAACAATCTTGGGTGTGGAGTGACTGAGATCAAATTTTCCCTTCTCAGTGATGTTGAAGACAGTAGAGGAGTGAAGCAATTAGAGGTCTTGGTGAGGTTCAGTAACAATATGTGTGAAGCATTAGAGCTTTTGCTATCCTTCTAAGCACACCATGATTTTCATAAAAAAAAGAAAGAAAACACGAGATTTCTATGCAGGAAGAAACATGTTCATGTGCACTTGTCCTGAGCCAGGTCTCATTGCTTGACTCTAACCACCAACCCCTTGGAAACAACACATATTGGACAAGCTGCAGAGCGGGAAAACTGGAAAGACAGAAGCTGTGGCTATTAGATTGTCACTCATTAAGTTATAAGATTAGACAATAGCAACTTCTAATACTTAGGGATGAGTATAATAGAATCTGGACAACCCTAAAGGACATGTCAGCAGAATTAGAGTGGCAGGGGAGGCCATGTTGGAAATATCAACAGAAAAAACTTTGAGATACTGGGACTGAACCCAAAGTTTTGCATATGCCTTGTGTATTAACTCTGAGCTACATATTCATGCTCAAATAAAGACATTTTGGAGGTGAGCTTTTGATGTCAACCTTGAAGTTCAACTTTCTGGGGCTGATGCCAGAAACTACAATGATGTGGAAAGATGAAGGGGGCTTATGTGTTGCAAGTCTTGCAGTTGTCTTTCCTTCTGTCCTTCTGTTACAACAAAATAAACCAACTAACCAACCAAAGAACAATGATAACAAACCCAAGGAGAAGAAAAGAAAGAAAACTAAAATGTCTGCCCAGACATTAATCAGATGCTTGGGCCTGTGGAAGCTCTGAAAATCCCGGCATTCCTAAGTTAAGACTCACATTCCTGTGCATTTTTTTTGCTGAGACCCTAGGAAATCTAATTTATTTTTCTTCTCATTTTTCTATTTTTTAATATGTATGTGTTATATCCATTTTGTTCTTTTCCTTCATTTGGGCATGAATGTGTGTGACATGCTCCTGCCTCTGGAGACCTAATATTGAGAGAGGGAATTATCCTCACTCATTCTTCTACTTTACTCTTTAAGGCAAAGTCATGCAAACCCAGAGCTGTGATACGGCAAGTTTCCCCAGTACCTTGCTCTGGGGACCTCATCTTTTTCTTCTGAGGCTGGAATTACTGTGATGTCCACTTTTGGACCTGAATTTAGGTTTGTTCAGCAAATGCTTTAACCACTGAACCATCTCCCCAGCCCTGGAAAAACCTAATTTAAATCATGTTTGGCTTCTGATGAAGCTGATGGAAAACTAGGTCCTATACCAACACAGACCATAATGATTCTTCAGACACATGGGTCTTTGTTCTAGCTGTGTGCAGGGCCAAGATCACTCAGGCTACAATCTTTTTCTCCTTGTTTCCTATGCCTAGGCAATCTTTTTCATGGGCATCTGCATAGATCACCCACCCTTCCTTCAGGTCGCTTCTCATATGTCATCTTCTTAGAGTGGTTTTCCTGTCTCTTTTCATAAAATGTCACCAATCCCTCCTTCCAGCTGCTGCTCTCTCTGTTCCCTCCCTCATTTTTCACCATGACAATCTCCACCGTATGACACAATCAATACTTGTTTGCTCTTTGTCTGTCTCTTCCACAAGGGTCTCTGCACCATGAGCAGTGAGGCACGTTCAGGATTGTTTCTGTCTGTCATTCTCCAGGACTTGGAATGAAGCCAGGTGCTGACAACAGAGATGTGCTCAGAGTAGACTCAGAGATCACCAGAAAATGAAGCGCTTTCCCAGCTGTTGCCCTGTGCTGCAGTCTGCTAACTTCTGACAGAAGTGTTCCATAGCAACTTCCAGTCTTCCCACGACTACTGTAAGGCTGCTCTCCTCTTCTCACACTGTGATACCATACACAACATAAAGTCTCCCTATTCCTTTCTCCTCCACTAAATACACCACATGGTACTGAGGATGGGAGCCTCTCAGAAGGGTTTATATCTCATTACTGACCACAGAGGTTTCTTTTTCCCATTTTATTAGGATCAATTAATTTACAAAACAATCAGTTTCAATGTGCCATTCATACATGTATATAACACACATGGATTATTTTCAGTCCTCTATTACCATATTCTTCTCCCCACTCATATTGGGCTTCTTTCCTCTATCTCCATGCCCTCTTTTTACTTTAATGTGTTATCTCATTTTCTTTTACTTATCATTGTTACATGTGTACATGCATGTAAATATGTAAGTAACCTTGCGTGTCTGTTTAATGTTGCTCATATCTATTTAGGGCTGTCCATTTAGTACTGGGGACAAATGAGGAGGCTCATCCCCTGGAAAGATGTATTTCCCCCTCTGCTCAGCCATTAATTGCCTGTAGTTCTTCATGTAGGGATGGTATGTTGTGAGATATCCCCTATCCATGTTAGCATGTCAGATGGTGTTGTTGCTGTGTAGATCTTTTTTTTATTTACTTATTCATTTTTTATTGGATGTTTTCTTTCTTTACATTTCAAATGCTACCCCTTTCATGGTTTATCCCCTTTCATTGTTTCCCCCCTCCCATTGTTTCCCATCCTCCTTCCCCCTGCTTCTATGTGGGTGTTCCTCCACCCATCCCACTCCCACATCCCCATCCTCAATTCCCCTACTCTGGGGCATCTCTTAAGCTTTCATAGGACCAGGACCTCTCCTCCCAATGATGCCTGACAAGGCAATCCTCCACTACATATGCATCTGGAGCCATGTGTACTCCTTGGTTGATGGCTTAGTCCCTGGGAACTCTGGGGGGTTTGATTGGTTGATATTGTTGTTCTTCCTATGAAAAACCCCTTCAGCTCCTTCAGTCATTTCTCTAACACCTCCATTGGGGACCCCACTCTCAGTCCAATGGTTGGCTGTGAGACTATGCCTCTGTATTTGCAAGGTTCTGGCAGGGCTTCTCAGAGACAGCAGTATCAGGCTCCTTTCAGCAAGCATTTCTTGACATCCACAATAGTGTCAGGGTTTGGTGACTATATATGGGATGAACCTCCAGAAGGGACAGTCTTTGGATGACATTTCCTTCAGTCTCTGCTCCACGCTTTATCTCCATATTTACTCCTGTGAGTGTTTTGGTCCCCTTTTCAGAAGAAATGAAATACCCAACTTTGGTCTTCCTTCTTCTTGAGCTTCATGTGGTCTGTGAATTGTATCTTGGGTATTCTGAGCTTTTTGGCTAAGATCTAATTATCAGTGAGTGTATACCATGAGTATACACAAATCACCAATTTGTGTTTGGGTTACCTTGTTCAGGATGATATTTTCTACTTCTATCCATTTGCCTATGGATTTCATGAATTAATCATCTTTAATAGCTGAGTAATACTCCATTATATAAATATACCACATTTTCTACATCTGTTCCTCTGTTTACAGATGTCTGGGTTCTTTTTAGCTTCTGGCTATTATAAATAAGGCTGCTATGAACATAGTGGAGCATGTGTCCTTATTACATTGGAGCACCTTCTGGGCATATGCCCAGGAGTGGTATAGCTTGATCCACAGGTAGTACTATCTCCAATTTTCTGAGGAGTTGCCAAACATATTTCCAGAGTGGTTGTATCAGCTTGAAATCCCTCTAGCAGTGGAGAAATATACCACACAAAGACAAAACAAAGAAAGAGAACTTCAGACAAATTTTCCTTATGAGCCTTGATGCAAAAATACTCAATAAAATTCTTGCCAACCTAATCCAAGAACACATCAAAACAATCATTCACCACAATCAGGTAGGCTTCATCCCAGGGATGCAAGGATGGTTCAATATACAGAAATACATCAATGTAATCCACTACATAAACAAACTCAAAGAAAAAAACTACATGATCATTTCATTAGATGCCGAAAAAGCATTTGACACAATTCATCATTCCTTCATGTTAAAAGTCTTGGAGCATGTATCCTTATTGCATACTGGAGAATCTTCTGTGTATATTCCCAGGAGTGATATGGCTGGGTCCTCCAGAAGTATCATGTCCAGTTTTCTGAGGAATTGCCAGACTATAACCAGAAGCTGGAAAGAACCCAGATGTCCCTCAACAGAGGAATCGATACAAAATATGTGGTATATATACACAATGGAGTACTACTCAGCCATTAGAAACAATGAATTCATGAAATTCTTAGAGAAATGGATGGAGCTGGAGAACATCATACTAAGTGAGGTAACCCAGTCTCAAAAGAATACCCATGGTATGCACTCACCTGATAAGTGGATATTAGCCTAGAATCTTGGGACACCAAAGACACAATCCACATACCAAATTATGTCTGACAAGAAGGAAGGAGTGGACCCTGGTACTGAAAAGGCTCAAAGCATCAGTGTAGGGGAATACCAGAACAGGGAAGTGGGAAGAGGTGGATGGGGGAACAGGGGGAGGGAAAAGGGCATGAGGGACCTTTGGGGAGCAGGAAACCAGGAAAGGGAAATGAAATGTAAATATAGAATATATCCAATAAAAAATTAAAAAAAAAGTCTTGGAAAGATCTGGAATTCAAGGCTCATACCTAAACATCATGAAAGCAATATACAGCAAACCAGTAGCCAACATCAAACTAAATGGAGAAAAATTTGAAGCAATCCCACTAAAATCGGGGACCAGACAAGGCTGCCCACTCTCTCCCTATCTATACAATATAGTACTTCAAGTCCTAGCTAGATCAATTAGTCAACAAAAGGAGGTCATAGGGATCCAATTTGAAAGGAAGAAGTAAAAATATCAGTATTTACAGATGATATGATAGTATACTTAACTGACTCCAAAAATTCTACCAGAGAACTCCTAAAGCTGATAAAAACTTCGGCAAAGCGACTGGATATAAAATTAATTCAAACAAATCAGTAGCCTTACTCTACTCAAAGATAAACAATCTGAAAAATAAATTAGGGAAGCAACACCCTTCATAATAGTCACAAATAGTATTATATACCTTGGTGTGACTCTAACCAAGCAAGTGAAAGATCTGTATGACAAGAACTTCAAGTCTCTGAAGAAAGAAATCAAAGATCTCAGAAGATGGAAAGATCTCCCATGCTCATGGATTGGCAGGATTAATATAGTAAAAAATGGCCATCTTGCCTAAGGTAATTTATAGATTCAATGCAATCTCAATCAAAATCCAAAATCAATTCTTCACAGAGTTAGATAGAGCAATTTGCAAATTCATTTGGAATAACAAAAAGCACAGGATAGCAAAAACTATTCTCAACAATAAAAGAACTTCTGGTGGAAACACCATTACTAATATCAAGCTGTATTAGAGAGCAATAGTCATAAAAACTGTATGGTATTGGTACAGAGAGAGGCAGGAGGATCAATGAAATAGAATTGAAGACTCAGAAAGGAACCCGCACACTTTTGGTAACTTGATCTTTGACAAAGGAACTAAAACCAGTGGGAAAAAAATAGCATTTTAAACAAATTCACCTCATTGTCAGCATGTAGAAAAATGCAAATTGACACATTCTTTTTTGAGACAGGGTTTCTCTGTGTAGCCCTGGCTGTTCTGGAACTCACTCTGTAGATCAAGCTGGCCTCAAACTTGGAAATTGGCCTGCCTCTGCCTCCCATGTTCTGGGACATAAGGCATGCACCACCACTGCCTGGCAAATTGACCCATTCTTATCTCCCTGTACAAAGCTCAAGTCGAAGTGGACCAAGGACCTCCACTTAAAACCAGATACAGTGAAACTTACAGAGGAGAAAGTGGGGAAGAGCCTCAAACACATGGGCACAGGGGAAAATTTCCTGAACAGAACATCAATGGCATATGCTCTAAGATCAAGAATTGACAAATGCGACCTCATAAAATTGTAAAGCTTCTGTAAGGCAAAGGACACTGTCAATAGGACAAAATGTCAATCATCATATTGGGAAACAATCTTTTCCTATCCTACATCCAATAGAGGGCTAATACCCAATACATACAAAGAACTCAAGAAGTTAGGCTCCAGAGAATCAAATAACCCTATTAAAACTGGGGTACAGAGTTAAACAGTATTTTCAGCTGAGGAATATCAAATGGCTAAGCACCTAAAAAATGTTCAACATCCTTAGTTATCAGAGAAATGCAAATCATAATAACCCTGAGTTTCCACCTCACACCAGTGAGAATGAATAAAGTCACTGTGTAGATCTTCTTACTGTCTAGTGACTGTCTAGTTGCAATGTCAAGGATATAGCTGCCCAGTCCAGTATAGAAGACACAATCTTGCAAAAGACATTCTGGCTCTCTGGCTCATATAGTCTTTCCACACTGTCTTCTATGTTGTTCCCTGAGACTTGGGTGCAGGGGTTGTGTTGAAGGCATGCCAATGGGAGCTTGTTAACCACAGTCCACTGTTTTCTGTGTCTTAACCAGTTAGAGTCTTCTTTCACAGTATCCATCTGCTACAAAAGAAGTGCTTTGTTTTGTTTTGTTTTTGGTGAGCTACACTTCTCTTTGGTAAAAGGATAAGTATATTGAATGCAGTTAGAAATTATCCTGGTTCAGGGAAGTGCCTATTACTGGTTCTCTAGCTTCCCTTCTCTTATCCATCACACAGAGAGGATTTTATCCCCATCTCTTATTTCATCATCTCAGGGGTAGATTTAGTTAATCTGGCCTCTCTTACACTGAAATGTTTCACCCAACTTTCTCCTTTTACTGAGCCACTTTTGCACTATGACTCCCAAACTCAAACAAAACAGAGAAACAAGTTCTTTCTCTGTCCTTATAGGAAACAGGTGAAAATGATTGGCCATTAGGTATAAAATAAAACCAAAATGCAACAACATCCTTTTGTCCCCCAAAGGTAACTGCACTATATTATATTTTGGTTATAGTATAAATTGCTCCAGGACCTTGAGGCTTCCATAGACAAAGGGTTGCTTCAGTCTTTCTTCTACTTTCACAAAACTTCTCCACCATAGCTCTCTCAACAAGTCCAGATGCTTGTATTTTCAAAAACAAGCTGACTTCAGGCTTTCTCCCCCTTGCCCCGTTGGCATTACAAGAATCACCTTGCCTGAATTAAAAAACAAAGGCAGTGTAGAGTAACTACAGTAACACACAAAATGCTATAATAATTTTAATAGAAAGATAACAAGTAACTAGGTGGTTTCAGAGTTCCCTAGGAGGTTCTAGCAGGAGTAACTTCATGGTAAGAGTGAGGGATACTAATGAGTCAAGGACAAATCTATTTCTAGCTTGACAAACTTTGCAGTCTTCAAATATTTCTAAGTCAGAGTTCTTTGCAAAGGGTGTCTACCAATTCCAGGCCAATCTTTATATTTGTCGACTTCATGCTTCCATTTATATAAGCCTTTCAATACAAGGAAGACTGGGGTTTCTGTGTTCCATTTCAAAGATGAAAGTACAATCAAAGGCTTTAGATGTATCCCTATAATCTTAGAGGCATCCTGCTTCTTCATCTATGCACAAAGTAAACCATTACTGATCTCTTTAATCACAAGACAGAGACATTTCATATGTTTGGCAATGGGCAATTATTCTAGGCATTGTAATATGAGCTGCTACAATTAATTTTTAGGATAGATTACAAAGTAACAGACTTCATCATGGTGACTTTGTACATGTTGTCAGTGCACATTCCTCTTTGATCCTGGCAACTTTTAAATCCCTCTTCAACTTACTTATTTATTCCTTCCTCCTCCTTCTATTGCCTCTCTTTCTTTCACTTGGAATAATATTTCGTTAGTCATTTCAGTTTGCAATAGGCACTCTGGGGATTCTAAATTAACATCCTTGTCCATGAGTTTCTTAGATATACCAGAAAAAAATGTCAGCCCCAGGTTACACATTGTTCTGCTGAACTCTGTCTATCCAAACCTTATGAACTGGCAGTTTTCCCATGGATCCGTTTGCCCACTGTTTCACTTGGGAAGACTGAGTTCTCAAGGATGTCATGGTACAGTTTGGGGTATGCTTTTGTTTAGTTTTCATCAAGCCTTCTTGAATTGGCTATGGTAGAAATCTCTTCTGAACAACAGGCATATGCTTCCCACTGAAAGTTTTCTCTGATTCACACGGAATTTGTTCCTTTTCTCTAGAAAGATTCCAGCAGAGGAACCAGAACAAAAGATTATATTTTCTGACTTCTACCAACATTAATTTCCTTGACTGCTGTGATGCTGAGCAGACCTTTGAGGTCCAAGTGAATCTTCAGCAGAAGTGCCTGGCAGATGTCTGACTCCAGCTTCTTTGATATCTAGCAGTTTGGCTTCATATTTTGGCATGTGAGCTGAGCACAGTTTTGCCTGTGGAGAGTGCTGGTTGATTTTGTCTGTGGAGAGTGCTGACCACTGAAGAACTTGATTTCTTCAGGGGTCAGCTGAGTGGCCATTGTAGTTTCACTCCTCCTTGATTTGATACGATGGAGAACATCATTTCAGTCCTTAGGTGATAGGTAAAATTTGATTTGTGACCAAGAATGCTATCTCTTTTTATAAAGGAACCGATGGGTCTTGAGAAAAAAAACACATACTCTATTTCTATTGGATTGGGCATTATGTAGCTATCTGCTAGGCCCTTTTGATCTGTGGTGTGGTTTAACCCTGAAGTTTCTTAATTTTTTGTTTTGAGTGGTATGTCTAGAGACAAGAGTGGAGAATAGAAATCACCTAGTATTATTGTGTCAGGACTAATTGGCTTCTTTGTGTCTATTAGTGTTTGATTTCTTGAAATTAGTATTCCTCTAAATATCATAATGTCATATCATCTCTCTCTCTACATATATATATATATATATAATATATTCTTTGAATGTTCTTTGAACACATTATATCTTAATGAATTATTTATTAATTTGTAAGTTTCTTTATATCTTTTGAATTTTTTGTTAAGTCCATTTCATCAGATATCATAGTTATGTGAGCTTGTTTTCAGTTTCTGTACACTTAAAAGTTTTCTATCCTTTGATAACCCAATTTTTGGGTCTCCAAGATATGTTCCTCAGAGAAAAAAGAAAGTTGAACCTTGTTTTCAAATCCAGTTAGTAAATTTATAGGTCCTTATTGGTGAGGCAAGGCCTTCTACATTTAAAGGCAATGTAAGACATTTAGTAATTCCTGTAACATTGTTTTCACTTTACTCTTTGATGGGATCATTCCTTATTCTTTGCTCTCCCTCTTTCCTGTTGGTGTTTGGAAGCTACTGCTTTACTGTTTTGGTCTTTATGTGTTCTTTCCTGTTTCTCCTTTGGTCAGCTACTCTTCTCCTGTAATTGATTCATTCTTGAATCCTCATGAATGGAACTGTCATGTTCCTTTGTGTACAATTCTCTTTTAAGTATCTTTTGCAGTGATGGCTTTCTTGTCATGAAATACCTTAGTTTGTACTTGTCTTGAATTTTTGCTCTGCCATTTTTTAAAATGGCATTTTGCTGGGTACAGTAGTTTTGATTGGAAGTTAGTTATTTTCAGGGTTTGAAATATGTCATTTCACACTTTCCCGGCTTTAAGGGCTGCTGCTGAGATCTCATGTTATTTTGCTTTCCTTTGTGTGTGTGTGTGTGTGTGTGTGTGTGTGTGTGTGTGTGTGTATTGCTGTTTTCTTCTTACAACTTTAAAATTGCTTCTTTACTTTGTATTTTTGACATCTTGACTACAATATGTCATGAAACAGTTTTTCTCTGATCATGTCTACTTGAGGTTCTAACTGCTGCATGTGTTTGACTATTTTGTTCTTTAGGTTGGGGAACTTTTCTGGTGTATTTCCATTGAATAAACTTCCTACACTCTTAGTGTTTATCTCAACTCCTATTTACATCTCATAAATTCTAGATTCTTAGTTTTCTTGATCACATTGTGGCCATGCTTATTATTTTCCTTATTGATGAGTGCACACATCTCACTTACCTTGTTCTCCATCCTGATACTCCTTCTGTTGCTTGTTCAATCTACTGGTAATATCCTTACTGCAGTTTTTTAAATTTAATTTACTGAATTTTTCATTTCCAACACTCATATATTTTTCAGAAGCTCTCAGTCTGCTCACTGACTTCTTCTTCTATGCTGCTGACTTTCAGATTTGCTCAGTTTCTCATGCATTCTAATGATGGTTCCTCTGTGTTGTTCACTTGCCTATGTAGGACTTAGATGGAATTCATATGCCTTTCTGTATCCATTTTTTTCCACATGTCATTGACGACTATGTACCCAAAAACTTTTGAAATCTTTACCTGCTGTTTTCCCTACTTCAATATCTTTGAGTTCACTGGTTGAAATATGATGATTGCTAAGAGGAGTTGTGTCATCTTCCTTTTCTGTGTGTCCTGCTACCACCTGCATGACTATGGGATTGACTTGCCTTGGGTGATCAGGGAATGAAGAGACAACAGACACAAAAACAGAAAAGCTGGGATCAGTGGCCTGTGTGCTTTGATGAAAATGTACCAATAGCAGTCCAGAAACTCCACTTGTTCTATTTATTGTGCACAGTATGAACGAGGAGGTCACTTAATTAATTCTAGTAGAAACTTTCTGTACAGGAGCAGTATCAGGCTTCAGTCATGCAATATGGAGAGGAAAGCTGTGGTTGATAGTTAAGGCCCATCCTTTTAAACATCTGTCCTGGACCAGTGGAAGATCCCCCTGGGTCTGAGGCATTGGGCTCCTTGGCATGGCATGCTCGTGCCACTAATATACATCCACTCAGAGCTTTATATGCTTCCCCCACGGTTTTTTTTTTAAAGTTTCTGTATTGTGATTTGCACATCTTTTAGGTTCACTTTGTATTCTGAATGTTTAATGGGTAAGGACATCTTTTATTGTTTATTTGGGTTTTTGTTTATTTGTTTGGTTTGCTTGATTTTTTTATGCAATCTGCTCTTGTTGATTCGTTCTCAATATCACTTAGTAAAGGGGAAACAGGTTGTTGTAGCAGCAATGACACCAAGCCATAGAAGATATAGAAATACACTTAAAATCATTTATGGTCTGCTAGCACATCATGAATAAAAATGGAAAAGCTTCTGTAAAAGGAACTATGAAGTTGGCAAATATTCCTTAGGGTAAGTGTGGAATAAAGAGTGAAGTAAAGGAAGGAACCAAAGGGAGAAAGGAAGGGAAGCAATGTTAAGCAAAGTGTATGCAGGAGGAGAGAAGAAGCAGACAGAGTACATCTCACAAAGGGGAAGGGAGAAGCATCAAAGATGGGAATTAGGAAACCTGGCAGTTTCCTAATTAGGCAAACAAAACAAAACAAACAAATAAAAAAAACATGTAACCCTGCTCAAGTAGACATGATGTGGACTCATTCACATGAAGCTGATTATCATTTTATTATGTTTACTATAGCATTTTATTCATATATTTACTATATGTCTGCAAATACCTTACTTTAAGTAAGGCTTCTCCAATTCAATTGAAAGTGTTATATATTAGACTATTGTATTGCTTTGTAAACTTAGAAAACTTCTGATTTTTAAATACAAGTGGGATAGAGATAGCTTAGTGGTTAAAAGCACTGACTGCAATTCCAGGGGGCTCAGGTTCAATTCCTAGCGCCCACAGGGCAGCTTAAAACTGTCTGTAACTTCAGTTCTCAGGGATTTGACACTCTCACACATACATGCATGCAAAACACCAATGCACATAAAATTAAAAATAAATCATTAAAAAAAACCCACACATTCAAGTGGATTCAGAATCTTCAAGTGAAGGATTGAGATTCTACATTAATTGTGTCATCTCAAAAGTCAGGATCGTGGGCTTAATTGTCCACTCTGTCACTTACCAATGTATAACAATAAATAGAATTTTTGCTTATGAAAAATAATGCTCTAAGACAAAATTAGATAAATTTAAGAAGATGAACAAAATCCAGAAAAAAAAAAAAAAAAAAAACCACGAGCTTCTTAAAAACAAAAACAAAAACAAGAGAGAGGCCCAGGTAGACAGACTCCAGCCGGGGCTACCATCGTATGGGTGGATCTGCCAGGCTCTCGCCACCAGCCAGGCCCAGGACCGAGGCTCTGTGGGACTTCTCCAAGCCCTCCGGCGTTGCACCAAGGGAGCTGGGAGCAGCCGGCCTGCGGACCCTTACAGCAGCGGTCGCGGTAGGTCTCCATATTGCTACCAGGACAAGGCTAAAGAGGCCCAGGTAGACAGACTCCAGCTGGGGCTACCATGGTGCAGGTGGATCTGCCAGGCTCTCGCCACCAGCCAGGCCAGGGACGAGGCTCTGCAGGACTTCTCCACACTCTCCGGCCTTGCACCAAGGCAGCTGAGAGCAGCCTGCCCGCAGTCCCTTACAGCGGGGGTCGCAGTAGGTCTCCATATTGCTGCCAGGACTTCACTAGAGAGGCCGAGGTAGACAGATACAATCAGAGGCTATCATCAGTCAGGAAGATCCTCCAGGCTCACCCCACTAACCAGGGCAAGGGCGGCAGCTGGAGAGACATCTCCACACACTCTAGCCTTGCACCGACTTGGTTGGGAACCGCCCTCCCTGAGGTCCCCTCAGCACTTGCAGAGGCAGTCTCTATCTTGTAGCATAGCCACCAGTAGAGAAACAACAGGTGAGCCCAGCACCAGCCAGTGACAACAAGGCCAACTAATGCCAGAGATAACCAGATGGCAAAAGGAAAACGAAGGAACGTTACTAACAGAAATCAAGGCAGCATGACAGCATCTGAACACAGTTCGCCAACAACAGGAAGCCCTGGATAACCCAACACACCAGAAAAACAAGACTTGGATCTAAAATCACTGGTCAGGATGCTGGTAGCAGAATACATAGATAAATCTCTTAAAGAAATAGAAGAGAAATTGGATGAAAAGTTAGAAGCCTTTACAAGGCAAACACAAAAATCACTTAAAGAAATTCAGGAGAATATGGATCAAAAAAGAGAAGTCAATAAGGAGGAAACACAAAAATCACTTAAAGGAATACAGAAGAACATGGGTTCAACAAGTAAAAGCTATGAAAGAGGAAACACAAAAATCTCTTAAAGAAATACATGAAAATACAATCAAGCAAGCAAAAGATCTGAGCACATCCATCCAGCTTCTAAAAACAGAAGTAGAAACAACTAAGAAATTGCAGAGAGAGACAACATTGGAGATAGAAAACCTTGGGAAGAAATCAGGGGCCATAGATGCAAATATCAACAATAGAATACAAGAGATAGAAGACAGAATCTCAGAAGCCGAAGATACCATAGGAACCATTGATTCAACAGTCAAAGAAAATACTAAATGCAAAAAGGTGGTAACCCAAAACTTCCAGGAAATCCAGGACACAATGAGAAGACCAAACCGAAGGATTATAGGTATAGATAAGAGGGAAGATTTACAACTCAAAGGGCCAGCAAATATCTTCTACAAAATTATGGAAGAAAACTTCCCCAACCTAAAGAGAGAGATGCTCATGATATACAAGAAGACTACAGAACTCCAAACAGACTGGACTAGAACAGAAATACATCACATCACATAATAATCAAAACCCCAAATGTACTAAACAAAGAAAGAATATTAAAGGCAGCAAGAGAAAAAGGCCAAGTAACATATAAAGGAAGACCTATCAGAATAACACCAGAATTCTCACCTGAGACCATGAAAGCTAGAAGATCCTGGGCAGATATAATGCAAACTCTAAGAGAACACAAATTTCAGCCAAAACTACTTTACCCAGCTAAACTCTCAATCGCCATAGACGGAGACATCAAGGTATTCCATGACAAAACCAAATTTGCACGTTATTTTTCCACAAATCCAGCCCTACAAAGGATAATAGGGGGAAAACATCAAGACAAGTGCTGGGAGCCAGCCCCAGCAAAGGTGTTTCTTCTTGGTCTTTCTTGAGGCAGCGGAGGGGGGAAGCGTCGGCGGGGGTAAGACTTTGTCTTACGGAAAGTTTAGGGTTGTTGTATAAAAAAGGTTTACTTATCTAAATCTAAGTTACTAGGCTAACATAGCTGACCTGCCTTCTGTGTTCCTCTGGAGCCAGAGACTGCAGTCTCAGGTATTTAACACCTCATCCTAAAACAGCAGGAGATTAAGTAAAGGGTTAATTGCTAGAGCCTTTCCCCTATTGTCCAGATGCCTCTTGCTTGTCAGTCTAGGGGGGAAGTTAGGCGCAATAAACTTCTAATGAACCTGGAGAAGAGAATAACACTTGTAGACAGAAAAATTTCTACATACGTGAATATGCATAATCTCACATAAATTTACACATACATCTTCATACATCTTCATACATAGATTTACACATACATCTTTCACGCAGTCAGCTGGGCCCAGCTTGCATGCATTCTCACAATTTCATACTTACACACATACATGCATACATTCCCACAATTGCATACTTACACACACATCCATACTTACATATGCATATGGAGCAAAGACCAAGCACCGGTGCAGAAAGAACTCACTCATTCTGGATGAAAGATGGACTACAATATTTATTGCATGGAGAAAGAAAAAGCTTCCACCCTTTCAATGCTAAATGAATTAAATCCATGTTTGTAAGAAAAAGACTTTGTTTCTCTTAATAAGACTAAGCCTGCTTTGTCCTTACCATGGGACCTGTCCTTTCCAATGGTAAGGAGAAGCCTGCTTGCTCCTTCTACTCTCTGCAACATCTTCTTTTTTCCTCTTTCTCTCTGCCTCCTGCACATTGTTATTCTCTTAGTTAGTTTATGTTACCTATAGTTTCTAAGTTATTCCACTCTGCATTATCCTTCTAGTCTTGTTCTCTTCTGACTAAAAAACTTCTCCTCAGTTCAGTTCTCCTCCCAGCTCTGTCCCTCTCATTCAGTTCTTCTGGTCTGACTTCTCTTTGTCCTCAGCCCTTAAACGTCTTTCAGAATGCATGATCACATGTTACAAAGTTCATCATAAGTTCACACAGAAAACCAAGTCCTACATTGAAATAGAAGCTTACAACAGAGAATGTTTACATGCATATCCATTAGGAGTAATTATCTAGCTATCACTTGTCTTCTCTACAGGTTCGTAGAAAGTTTAAAACCATAACTAAGTTATAAGTGACGTTTTGTATAGAAAAACCCAGTCAATATTTTACCTTCTGTCCTAACACCTATAATAAATCCTAGTTCCCTTTTTATGACCTTTAGTTAATTGTTTTACAACCTCTTGGAATGTGCTCTGAGTAGGAGAAAGTCTGGTTGCCATCTAAGAGCAATTAACTTGTGACACTTGGGAGACTGGCAGAGTTCTCATTGCAGTTTGGCTATAGGAGGGATCTAGTAGCAGTCCCATTAGAAAAGAGCTTAGTAATCACAGATATAATTTTAGGAATTCTTATAGGATCATCATTAAAACTAAAGTCATCTATTTGTCTACATAGCATCACTATAAGACATCTTCATGGATCTGCAAGGATCTGCTCCAAAGGAATGTGCTATTACTATTGATTATTATAAATGTATAATAATAATAACAACAGGAAAAGAATATAAATAGCAGGAAATCTTTCCTAAAATTAGTCCCCCACAGCCTTGCTGAATGGGGGCTCACCTGTCGCAGATTATATAATAATCCGAGGCAGGCATTTCAGGATGAACATCTGCTAGTATATTAGCTTGTCCCATTATGGCTCCTGACAGACAAGGAAGGAAACTACACCCTGGAAGACGCAAGATAGAAACCTCCTCTCATCAAGCACAAAAGAAGATAAACTCTCAAATATAAGAAAATAATTTCAAAAATGTTGGGAGATAATAATTACTATTCCTTAATATCTCTTAACATCAATGGACTCAATTCCCCAATATAAAGACATAGACTAACAGACTGGATACAGAAACAGGACCCTACATTTTGCTGCATACAGGAAACACATCTCAGTGTTAAAGACAAACACTGCCTTAGAGTAAAAGGCTGGAAGACAATTTTACAAGCAAATGGTCTCAGGAAACAAGCTGGAGTAGCCATTCTAATATCAGATAAAATTGACTTCCAACCTAAAGTCATCAAAAGAGATTCGGAAGGTCACTTCTTGCTGGTCAAAGGGAAAATCCACCAAGAAGAGCTCTCAATACAGAACATCTATGCTCCAAATGCAAGGGCACCCTCATTCGTAAAAGAAACCTTACTAAAGCTTAAAGCACACATTACACGTAACACAATAATTGTGGGTGACTTCAACACTCCACTCTCCTCAATGGACCGATCAGGAAAGCAGAAACTAAACAGGGACACAGTGAAACTAATTGAAACCTTGGACCAATTGGATTTAACATATATATATATATATATATATATATATATATATATATATATATATAACTTTTCATCCTAAAGCAAAAGAATATACCTTTTTCTCAGCACTACATGGTACCTTCTACAAAACTGATCATATAATTGGTCACAAGACAGATGTCAACAAATACAAGAAGATCGAGTTAATTCCATGCCTCCTATCAGATCACCATGGAGTAAGAGTGGTGTTCAATAGCAACAGAAACAACAGAAAGCCCACATACACATGGAAACTGAACAATACAGTACTCAATGACACCTTGGTCAAGGAAGAAATAAAAAAAGAAATCAAAGACTTTTTAGAATTCAATGAAAATGAAGGTACAACCTACCCAAATCTATGGGACACAATGAAAGCAGTGCTAAGAGGAAAACTCATAGCTTTAAGTGCATCCAAAAAGAAACTGGAGAGAGCATACACTAGCAGCTTAACGGCACACCTTAAAGCCCTGGAAGAAAAAGAAGTTAATTCACCAAGGAGGAGTAGAAGACAGGAAATCATAAAACTCAGGACTGAAATCAATCAAGTAGAAACAAAGAAACCATACAAAAATCAACAAAACCAAGAGCTGGTTCTTTGAGAAAATCAACAAGATAGATAAACCATTAGCCAGCCTAACCAAAGGACATAGAGACAGTATACAAATTAACACAATTAGAAATGAAAAGGGGGACATAACAACAGAAACTGAGGAAATTCAAAAGAACATCAGATCCTACTACAAAGGTCTATACTCAACACAACTGAAGAATCTGGAGGAAATGGAGAACTACCTAGACAGATACCAAATAACAAAATTAAATCAGGATCAATTAGATCAGCAAAATAGTCCCCAAACCCCTAAAGAAATAGAAGGGGTTATAGAAAGCCTCCCAACCAAACAAAGTACAGGACCAGATGGTTTTAGTGCAGAATTATGCCAGACATTCAAAGAAGACTTAACACCAATACTCCTCAAACTATTCCACAAAATAGAAACAGACGGGACACTGCCGAACTCGTTCTTCAAAGCCACAACTACGCTGAAACCTAAACCACAGAAAAATCCAACAAAGAAAGAGAACTACAGGCCAATTTCCCTTGTGAATATCAGTGCAAAAATACTAAATAAAATTCTTGCCAACTGAATCCAAGAGCACATCAAAACGATCATTCACCATGATCAAGTAGTCTTCATCCCAGGGATGCAGGGATGGTTCAATATATGGAAATCCATCATGTAACCCACTACATAAACAAACTAAAAGAAAAAACCACATGGTCATCTCATTAGATTTTGAAAAAGAATTTGACAAAATTCAGCATCATTTCATGCTAAGTCTTGGAAAGAGCAGGAATTCAAGGCCCATACCTTAACATAGTAAAAGCAATCTACAGTAAACCAGTAGCCAACATCAAAATAAATGGAGAGAAACTTGAAGAAATCCCACTAAAATCAGGGACTAGACAAGGCTGCCCTCTCTCTGCTTATCTTTTCAATATAGTACTTGAAGTTCTAGTGAGAGCAATTAGACAACATAAGGAAGTCAAAGGGATACAAACTGGAAAGGAAGAAAAACTATCATTATTTGCAGATGATATGATAGTTTCCTTAAGCAACCCAAAAAACTCCACCAGAGAACTTCAACAGCTGATAAACAACTTCAGCAAAGTGTCTGGTTATAAAATTAACTCAAGCAAATCAGTAACCTTCTTGTACTCAAAGGACAAGCAGGCTGAGAAAGAAGTTAGGGAAATAACACCCTTCACAATAGCCACAAACAACAGAAAGCACCTTGGCGTGATTCTAACCAAACAGGGGAAAGATCTGTATGACAGGAACTTCAAGTCCTTGAAGAAAGAAATCAAGGAAGACCTCAGAAGATGGAAAAATATTTCTTGCTCCTGGATTTGCAGGGTCAATATAGTAAAAATGGCCATCTTGCCAAAAGCAATCTACAGATTCAATGCAATCCCCATCAAAATCCCAACTCAATTCTTCATAGATCTAGAAAGAGCAATTCTCAAAATCATCTGGAGCAACAAAAAACCCAGGATAGCTAAAACTATTCTCAACAATAAAAGGACTTCTGGGGGAATCAATATCCCTGACCTCAAGCAGTACTATAGAACAATTGTGTTAAGAACTGCATGGTATTGGTACAGCAACAGGCAAGTAGATCAATGCAATAGGATTGAAGACCCAGAAATGAACCCACAGACTTATGGTCACTTGATCTTTGATAAAGGAGCCACAACCATCCAGTGGAAAAAAGATAGCCTTTTCAACAAACGGTGCTGGTTCAACTGGAGGTCAACATGCAGAAGAATGCGAATTGACCCACTCTTATCTCCTTGTACTAAGATCAACTCCAAGTGGATCAAGAACCTCCACATAAAACCAGACACACTGAAACTATTAGAAAAGAAACTTGGGAAGACCCTGGAGGACATGGGCACAGGGGGCAAGTTCCTGAACAGAACACCAATAGCTTATGCTCTAAGATCAAGAATTGACAAATGGGACCTCATAAAATTACAAAGTTTGTGTAAGGCCAACGACACTGTCAGAAGGATAAAATGGCAACCAACAAAGTGGTAAAAGGTTTTCACCAACCCCACATCTGACAGAGGGCTAATATCCAATATATATAAAGATTTCAAGAAGTTAGACCCCAAAGAACCAAATAACTGTATCAAAAAATGGGGTACAGAGCTAAACAAAGAATTTTCACCAGAAGAAATTCGGATTGCTGAGAAACCCCTTAAGAGATGTTCAACAACATTAGTCATCAGGGAAATGCAAATCAAAACAACCTCCACCTCACACCAGTCAGAATGGCTAAGATTAAAAACTCAAGAGACAACAAGTGCTGGCGAGGATGTGGAGTAAGAGGAACACTCCTCCACTGTTGGTGGGACTGCAAAATGGTAAAACCGCTCTGGAAATCAGTTTGGTGGTTCCTCAGAAAATTGGGCATGTCACTTCCAGAGGACCCTTGCATACCACTCCTGGGCATATACCCAGAGGATTCCCCTGCATACAATAAAGACACATGATCCACTATGTTTATAGCAGCCTTGTTTATAATATCCAGAAGTTGGAAGGAGCCCAGATATCCCTCAAAGGAGGAATGGATACAGAAAATGTGGTATATTTATACAATGGAATACTACTCAGCAATTAAAAATAATGAATTCATGCAATTTGCAGGTAAATGGTTAGATCTGGAATAATATCATCTTAAGCGAGTTAACCCAATCACAAAAGAATACACATGAAATGCAATCACTGATAAGTAGATATTAATGAGCACAGAAGCGCTAAATACTCAAGGCACAATTAGCAAGTCAAATGATTCCCAAGAAGAAGAAAGGAGAGGACCCTGGTTCAGATGCTGTCATGCTGCCTTGATTTCTGTTAGTAATGTTCCTTTATTTTCCTTTTGCCACCTGATTATCTCTGGTGTTAGTTGGCCTTGTTGTCTCTGGCTGGTGTTTGAAATTCCAGTGAGGCTGGGCGCACCTGTTGTTTCTCTACTGGTGACTAGTCTGCAAGATAGTTACTGCCTCTGTGAGTGCTGAGGGGACCTCAGAGTGGGCGGTTCCCATCCTAGTTGGTGCAAGGCCAGAGGGCATGGAGATGTCCTGCAGAACCTCAGCCCTGGCCCTGGCTGGTGTTGAGAGCCTGGCAGATCCACCTGCATGATGGTAGCCCCCGATTGTGTCTGTCTACCTGGGCCTCTCTAGCTGTGTCCTGGTAGCAATATGGAGACCTACCAAGTCCGCTGCTTTCTCTTTTTCTATTGTATAGTTTTGGTGTCTTTGTCAAACTTCAAGTGTCTCTAGTATGCGGGATAATTTCAATGACTTTGATTTTATTCCATAGATTAACCTGTCTGTTTTTAATGCCATTACCATATGGTTTTTATTAGTATTGCTCTGTAAAATAGCTTGAAATCAAGATACCTTTTTTATTGTAATAAAATTGTCACTGTCAAATTGTATTGCAATTCTGTTATGTAATTGGTTGTTTTTGCTATCCTGGGTTTATTTTTTCCATATGAAGTTGAGAATTGCTCTTTTAAGTTCTGTAAAAAATTAAGTTGTAATTTTTGCTGGAAATGCATTGAATATGTAGATTGCTTTTGGTCAGGTGGCCATTTTTACTATGTTAATCCTGTAATCCACGAGAATGGGAGATCTTTTCATCTGATATCTTCCTCAATTTTTTTCTTCAGGGACTTGAAGTTATTGCCATACAGGGTTTCTTGCCAGACAGTTGCTTGGTTCGAGTTAGAAAATGGTATTTTACATTAAGTGTATCGAGTGTGGGAATTGTGAAGGGTATTACTTCCCTAATTTTGTTTTTAGCCTATTCATTACCTGTATAGAGCTGTTAACAATCATTGATTGTCAATTCCTATTATGTTTATGTTGTTGGTAGTAGACACACACAAACAAACAAATACACAGATTGAGAGGGGGGGAGAGAGAGAGAGAGAGAGAGAGAGAGAGTGAGATAGCAAGAGAGAGAAAGGGGGGGTTTATTTCCTATGTTTTCTTGGGTGTAGTTAGCCTTTTTCAATTGAAGTTTTCTTTCTAGTATCTTTTGTATGATTGGATTTGTTGATAGACATTCTTTAAGTTTAATTTTGTGATGGAATATCTCCATCTTTGGAGACTAAGTTTTGCTGGATGCAGTAGTATGTGTTGACATCTGTGGTCTCATGATCTGCATTATATCTGCCCAGGCTTTTTTTTGGCTTTTAGAGTCTGTGTTGAGAAGTCAACTGTAATTCTCATAGGACTGGCTTTATATGTTACTTGACCTTTTCCCCTTGTAGCTTTTTATATTCTTTTTTGTTCTGAATATATATATATATATATATATATATATATATATATATATATAACATTATATATATATATATAATGTTACTTATTATGTGGCAGGAGAATTTTCTTTTCTGGTCCAATCTATTTGGAGTTCTGTAAACTCTTTGTATGCTTATAGATATGTTATTTATTTATGTATTTATTTATTTATTTTTACGCTGGTGAAGTTTACTTTGTATATTTTTTTCTTTATTCCTACTTTGCATGTGTTTTCATTATTGCTTCATTTTTCACTTTCAGTTATTGGACAATTTTATTCATTTCCTTCACTTGTTTGGTTGTATTGTCCTGTATTTCTTTTTTTTAATTTTTTATTCTATATTCTTTGTTTACATTCCAAACGCTTTCCCCTTTCCCAGTTCCCCCCTCACCATACGTCCCATAAGTCCTCTTCCCCCCAACTATTCCCCAATCATTTAGTTCTTCTTTAAAGCCCTCTATTATCTTTACAAGATGGGATTTAAGGTCCTCTTATTGTTCTTTGGCTGTGTTAGGTTATGCAGGGCTTGCTGAATTAAGAAAGCTGGGCTTTTGTGGTGTCATGGTGCCTTGGCCCTTGTTGATTGTGTTCTTTCAATGGCCTTTAGCCATCTGGCTGTCCTGATGTTGGCTGGACACTCCTGACATGGGAGCAGGCAGAGCCTTGACTGAATCTCAGGAAATAGCATGCTGCTCACCTGTACTGGCTGTGTCCCAGGCAGACTGGAAGGTAGGGACTTGGTTGGAGAGGAGTCTAACCTGGATGTTCCTTGGGCAAGACCTGCTTCCTCAGGAGAGAAGGCTAGGAAGTTGCTGGGAGGGGACAGCATACAACTCACCTCTGCTCTCTGTACCTCAATTCATCTTTTCATTTCCTTTATGGGTTTCCAAGACTTTTTCTCTATTTTCCTTTTTAGGATAAATTCTATAATTTGTTTTATTCTATCTCTACTTTACCAGCTCTTGAAATGTAAGCGTCTAATCCATTATAGTACCCAGAAGCTGTACTATGGTTTTAAACATTTTTGTATGTTATTGATGAAAATATACCCAGAAAATTTGGCAATTTGTAGTGAGACATCCAGTAACATTTTATCTCAGAGGGGCAAGGAGAAAGCTGCTCTCCTTTCAAGCATTTCTTTGGTTTTTGAAATATGAGTTTTAGACACCAAGTTAAAATTTCTGAATCAGTCAAAGAAAATGCAAAATCCAAAAGGCTTGTAACCCAAAACATCCAGGAAATCCAGGACACAATGAGAAGACCAAACCTAAGGATTATAGGGATAGATGAGAGTGAAGATCTACAACTTAAAGGGCCAGCAAATATCTTTAACAAAATTATGGAAGAAAACTTTCCTAACTTAAAGAGAGAGATGCCCATGAATATACAAGAAGCCTACAGAACTCCAAACAGACTGGACCAGAACAGAAACACCTCCCGTCACATAATAATCAAAACCCCAAATGTACTAAACAAAGAAAGAATATTAAAGGCAGTAAGAGAAAAGGGCCAAGTAACATATAAAGGAAGACCTATCAGAATCACACCAGACTTCTCTCCAGAAACCATGAAAACTAGAAGATCCTGGGCAGACCTCATGCAGACCCTAAGAGAAAACAAATGTCAGCCAAGACTACTATACCCAGCAAAACTCTCAATCAACATAGATGGAGAAATCAAAATATTCCATGACAGGACCAAATTTACACAATATCTTTCCACTAACCCAGCTCTACAAAGGATAATAGGAGGAAAACTCCAACACAAGGAAGGGAATGGCACCCAAGAAAAAGCAAGACAGTAAACTTCTTCCATCAAACTCAAAGGAAGATAACTACTCAAAAACAAAAATAACATCAAAAATGTCAGGAAGTAATAATCTCTATTCCTTAATATCTCTTAACATCAATGGACTCAACTCCCCAATAAAAAGACATAGACTAACAGACTGGATACGGAAACAGGACCCTACATTTTGCTGCTTACAGGAAAAACACCTCAGAGTCAAAGACAAACACTACCTTAGAGTAAAAGGATGGAAGACAATTTTGCAAGCAAATGGTCACAGGAAGCAAGCTGGAGTAGCCATTTTAATATCAGATAAAATTGACTTTCAACCCAAAGTCATCAAAAGAGACACAGAAGGTCACTTCCTGCTAGTCAAAGGAAGAATCCACCAAGAAGAACTCACAATTCTAAACATCTACGCTCCAAATGTAAGGGCACCCTCATTTGTAAAAGAAAGCTTACTAAAGCTCAAAGCACACGTTGCACCTAACACAATGATTGTGGGGGACCTCAATACTCCACTATCCACAGTGGACCGACCAGGAAAACAGAAACTAAACAGAGACACAGAGAAACTCATCGAAACTTTGGAGCAATTGGATTTAACAGATATATATAGAACATTTCACCCTAAAGCAAAAGACTATACCTTTTTCTCAGCCCCTCATGGTACCTTCTCCAAAATCGACCATATAATTGGACACAAGACAGATCTCAACAAATATAAAAAGATCGAACTAATCCCATGCCTCTTATCAGATCACCATGGAGTAAGAGTGTTCTTCAATAGCAACAAAAACAACAGAAAATCCCCATATGCTTGGAGGCTGAACAATATTCTACTCAATGATACCTTAGTCCAGGAAGAAATAAAGAAAGAAATCAAAGAATTCTTAGAACTTAATGAAAATGAAGGCACAACATACCCAAATCTATGGGACACAATGAAAGCAGTGCTTAGAGGAAAACTCATAGCCCTGAGAGTCTCCAAAAAGAAACAGGAGAGAGCATATACTAGCAACTTAATGGCGCACTTGAAAGCTCTGGAACAAAAAGAAGCAATTTCACCCAGGAGGAGTAGAAGACAGGAAATCATCAAACTCAGGGCTGAAATCAATCAAGTTGAAACAAAGCGAACCATACAAAGAATCAACAAAACCAGGAGCTGGTTCTTTGAGAAGATCAACAAGATAGATAAACCCCTAGCCAGACTTACTAAAGGGCACAGAGACAGTATTCAAATTAACAAAATTAGAAATGAAAAGGGAGATATAACAACAGAAACTGAGGAAATTCAAAAAAATCATCAGATCCTACTACAAAAACCTATACTCAACACAACTGGAGAATCTGGAGGAAATGGACAATTTCCTCGACAGTTACCAAATACCAAAATTAAACCAGGATCAAATAGATCGTCTAAACAGACCCATAACCCCCAAAGAAATAGAAGGGGTCATAGACAGTCTTCCAACCAAAAAGAGCACAGGACCAGATGGTTTTAGTGCAGAATTCTATCAGACCTTCAAAGAAGTCCTGATACCGATACTCTTCAAATTATTCCACAAAATAGAAAGAGAAGGAACACTACCCAACTCATTCTATGAAGCCACAATTACCCTGATACCAAAACCACACAAAGATCCAACTAAGAAAGAGAACTACAGGCCAATTTCTCTTATGAATATCGATGCAAAAATACTAAACAAAATACTTGCCAACCGAATCCAAGAACACATCAAAACGATTATTCACCATGATCAAGTTGGCTTCATCCCAGGGATGCAGGGATGGTTCAATATATGGAAATCCATCAACGTAATCCACTACATAATCAAACTCAAAGAAAAAAACCACATGGTCATCTCATTGGATGCTGAAAAAGCATTTGACAAAATTCAGCATCCTTTCATGCTAAAGGTCCTAGAAAGAACAGGAATTCAAGGCCCATATCTAAACATAGTAAAAGCAATATACAGCAGACCAGTAGCCAACATCAAGGTAAATGGAGAAAAACTTGAAGCAATCCCTCTAAAATCAGGGACTAGACAAGGCTGTCCCCTCTCGCCATATCTCTTCAATATAGTTCTTGAGGTACTAGCTAGAGCAATTCAATAACAGAGGGAAGTCAAAGGGATACAAATCGGAAAGGAAGAAGTCAAACTATCACTATTTGCAGATGATATGATAGTATACTTAAGTGACCCAAAAACCTCCACCAGAGAACTCCTGCAACTGATAAACAACTTCAGCAAAGTGGCTGGCTATAAAATCAACTCAAGTAAATCAGTAGCCTTCCTATACGCGAAGGATAAGCAGGCCGTGAAAGAATTTAGGGAAATGACACCCTTCACAATAGCCACAAATGATATAAAGTATCTTGGAGTGATGCTAACCAAACATGTGAAAGATTTATACGACAAAAACTTCAGGTCTCTGAAGAGGGAAATTGAAGAAGACATCAGAAAATGGGAAAATCTTCCATGCTCGTGGGTTGGCAGGACTAATATAGTCAAAATGGCAATCTTGCCCAAAGCAATATACAGATTCAATGCAATCCCCATCAAAATCCCAACTCAGTTCTTCATAGAGCTAGAAAGAGCAATTCTCAAATTCATCTGGAATAACAAAAAACCCAGGATAGCTAAAACTATCATCAACAGCAAAAGAACTTCTGGGGGAATCAATATCCCGGACCTCAAGCAATATTACAGAGCAGTGGTATTAAAAACTGCATGGTATTGGTTCAGTGACAGGGAAGCAGATCAATGGAATAGGATCGAAGACCCAGAATTGAACCCACACATCTATGGCCAATTGATCTTCGACAAAGGAGCTGAAAACATCCAGTGGAAAAAAGATAGCCTTTTCAACAGATGGTGCTGGCTCAACTGGAGGTCAACATGCAGAAGAATGAGAATTGATCCACTCTTATCTCCTTGCACTAAACTCAACTCCAAGTGGATCAAGGACCTCCACATAAAACCAGACACACTAAAACTAATAGAAAAGAAACTGGGGAAGACCCTTGAAGACATCGGCTCAGGGGAAAAATTCCTGAACAGAACACCAATTGCTTATACTCTAAGAACAAGAATAGACAAATGGGACCTCATAAAACTACAAAGTTTCTGTAAGGCAAAAGACACTGTCAAAAGGATAAATCGGCAACCAACAAATTGGGAAAAAAATCTTCACCAACCCCACATCCGATAGAGGGCTAATCTCCAATGTATACAAAGATCTCAAGAGGTTAGACCCCAGAAAACCAAATAACCCTATCCAAAAATGGGGTACAGAGCTAAACAGAGACTTTTCACCTGAAGAAATTCAGATGGCTGAGAAACACCTTAAAAAATGTTCAACATCACTAGTCATTAGGGAAATGCAAATTAAAACAACCCTGAGATTTCACCTCACACCAGTCAGAATGGCTAAGATTAAAAACTCAGAAGACATCAGGTGTTGGTGAGGATGTGGAGAAAGAGGAACACTCCTCCACTGCTGGTGGGAATGCAAGCTGGTACAACCACTCTGGAAATCAGTATGGCGGTTCCTCAGAAAACTGGGCGTGATACTTCCAGAGGACCCAGCCATACCACTCTTGGGAATATACCCAGAAGATTCACCAGCATGCAATAAGGATACATGCTCCACTATGTTCATAGCAGCCTTATATATAATAGCCAGAAGCTGGAAAGAATCCAGATGTCCCTCAACAGAGGAATGGATACAAAAAATGTGGTATATATACACAATGGAGTACTATACAGCCATTAGAAACAATGAATTCATGAAATTCTTAGAGAAATGGATGGAGCTGGAGAATGTCATACTAAGTGAGGTGACCCAGTCTCAAAAGAATACCCATGGTATATAGTCACTGATAAGTGGATATTAGCCTAGAAGCTTGGAACACCAAAGACACAAATCACATATCAAGTGATGTCTCACAAGAAGAAAGGAGTGGACACTGGTGCTAGAATGGACCAAAATATCATTGTGGGAGAGTACAAGAACAGTAAGGTGGGAGGGGGTGGATGTGGGAGCAGGGGGAGGGAAAAGGACATGTGGGACCTTTGGGGGTGGGGAACCAGAAAAAGGGAAATGAATTGTAAATATAGAATATATACAATAAAAAAAAGGAAAAAAATTTCTGAATCTTAACTAAGTCAGAACACAGTGTTCAGGAACTGTTTGAAAATGCAAGAATCAATCCAATTGAGCTCCCAGGAACCAGGACTAAGAGAATTGAGAGATGGGGAAATTGAGCAGCTTAGCTTGGTAAGAAATAGTGTGCAGTTTGGAAGACAGAGGACCGACTGGGTGAGTGAGTAACTCTACCTATATCTCTAACTTAAACCACTTTGGGGAGAAGCTGTTTAGAAGTTTGCCAGTTTTACGCCAGTGATTCTTTCATTGATGGAGAATTTCACTCTTCTCAGAAAGTAGTGAGGACTCCAACTGATTACTGCCTGGAAGGAATCCTAGTTGCTTCAATTTCCAATTGGAAATTTCAGCCCTTTGAAAAGAGTAAGCAGGGTTCCACATTGATTATTCTGGGTCTTGGGGCAGCTTGTACAGCTCAGAAGCATTTCAGAACTGTTCAGTCTTTTAATGCTTCACCCTGTCCTCTGTAAGCTGCTTATAAACTAGGAGAAGGAAGCACACTTCTTGTTTTACCTAATCTGGAAACAGGAAAGATGAATTCCTTAGGAAATCAAACAAATTTCCTGTTCATATATCTTTTCGAAGTATGTTATTGAATGTACTTCTCTTTGGTGAATCCTTTTTCATCCTAAGCTCCTGGGAGGAGGTTACGCCTACTCTGTGGAAATTCATGTGTACCGGGTCACAGTGATATTGAGTTATATTGTTTCTGTTTTTTCCTTCCATTGTTTTACATTCTTGTGATTTAAGAGGTTAGTATTTTCAGGTTTGACTAATGTTTGTATCTCACTAGAGTGTAGATTACCAGAGAGTAACAGTTCCAATTACTCCACCTCCTCTCATATCCCCAGTACATATTCAGGAATGTATATGAGTGGATGCAAAAATAATATATTTATTTTCTGATTAAATGGATGCTTAAAGAAATATTTGGCTCATTTCTATCTTTTTAAAACATTTTCTAATACATTTATTCTGTTTTTAAGGCAGAACACATGCTCTCTTGGGTTGGTCGTATAATATCTGCAAAGAACAAATAGTTCAGGATGGTTAATAGGGCAAGTGTACATAATTTATAAATTAAAGTATCTTCTGGGTATTCATTATTCTAGCAGATATTTGCATTGTCTAATTGTCCTCGATACCGTTTCATTTTTCTCTTTGGTCCTCTGTCTGAAGTTCAAGTTCATACTGATTAGTAAAGGGAAAGAGAACAGGAAGTCTCTGCTATGGTTGGTATAAGACTGCCCCAAAAGCCATGTGCAAAGGACATCTGGGTTAGCAGTATTGAGAATTGCTCTGGATGGAAAAGAGAGGAGGGCCAGTGGCCATTCCTAAGGTCTCTCTTGAAGGGAATAGTGAGAGCTCGTCTGGCTTCTCCCTGCTCCTCAGCTCATGATACTATCTGTCATTTGCTTCAACATATGCTTCTACCATCGTCAATTGTCATCCTCATCAGAGATAATAGGCGACCTTATCTAACGTGTAAATATCCAAATTCTGGTGAAATCAATCTTTTTTTTTTTTCTTTTGGAAGTTAATTTCCTGGATGCTTCATTGTAGTAAAGTAAAGCTGACTTAATGCTGTATCATTTGATCTTGTTTTAATTTCTGCCTTTGTATGTGACTTTTAGAATACTGTAATATGAAGCGTTCTCAGCTCTACAATGGACAAAATCTCATATCGCCATCTTTTTGTCTACAGACTGTTGTGAGGATAAGACATAGTAATTAGATATGGATTTTTTATTGAATATATTCTTCATTTACATTTCAAATGTTATACCCTTTCCCAGTTTTCTCCCCTCCCAGAAAATCCACAACCCATCTTCCCATCTCCTGCCTCCAAGAAGATGCCCCTCCACCCAACCCACTCCCACCTACCCACCCTCGATTTCCCCAAGCTGGGGGCATCTGTCTAGCCTTCATAGGCCCAAGGACCTCTCCTCCCACTGATGCCCAACTGATTCCTCCAACAGGAATGCCTGAGGCATTCCTCCCCCACAATTGCGTCTGGAACCATGTGTACCCCTTGGTTGATGGCTTAGTCCCTGGGAGCCTCTGGAGTTTGGTTGGCCAACATCGTTTTTCCCATGGGGCTGCAAACTCCTTCAGCTCTTCTAGTCCTCCCTCCAACTCCACCACTGGGGACCCTGCCCTTAGTTCAGTGGTTGACTTCTAGCATCTGCCTCTGTATCTGTAAGGCTCTGGCAGGGCCCCTCCTGAGACAACCATAACAGGCTCCTTTCGGCAAGCACTTCTTGTCATCCATAATAGAGTAGGGGTTTGGTGACTGTTTATAAGATGAATCCCCAGGAAGCATACAGACTCTGGGTGGCCTTTCCTTCCGTCTCTGCCCCACACTTTGTCTCCATAATTGCTCCTGTCAGTATTTTGTTCCTTTTCTTAAAAGAACCAAAGCACCCACACTTTGGTCTTCCTTCTTGAGCTTCTTGTGGTCTGTGTGTTGTATTTATTTATTTTTTTCTGAGGTCTTGGGATCATATCCACTTATTAGTGAGTGCATACCATGTATGTTCTTTTGCAACTGGGTTACATCACTCAGGATGACAATTTATAGTCCCATCCATTTCCCTAAGAATTTCACAAATCCATTGTTTTTAATAGCTGAGGAGTATGTAAATTATGTAAATATGCCACATTTACTGTATTGATTCCTCTGTTGAAGGACATTTGGGTTCTTTTCAGCTTCTGGCTATTATAAATAGAGCTGCTATGAACATAGTGAAACATGTGTCCTTATTACATCAGAGGAGCATCTTCTGGGTATATGCCCAGGAGTGGTATAGTAGTACCTCAGGTAGTACTATGTCTAATTTTCTGAGGAAACGCCAAACTGATTTCCAGAGTGGTTGTACCAGGGTGCATTCCCACCAGCAATGGAGAAGTGTTCCTCTTTCTCCACATTCTCTCCAGCATCTGCTGTCCCCTGAGTTTTTCATCTTAGCTCTTCTGACTGGTGTGGGGTGGAATCTCGTTGTTGTTTTGATTTGCATTTCCCTGATAACTAACGATGCTGAATATTTCTTTAGGTGCTTCTCAGCCATTCAATATTCCTCAGTTGAGAATTCTCTGTTTAGCTCTGTACCCCATTTTTTAATAGGGTTATTTGACTCTCTAGGGTCTAACTTCTTGACTTCTTTGTATACATTGGATATTAGCACTCTATCAAATGTAGGGTTGGTAAAGATCTTTTCCCAATCAGTTTGTTGCCATTTTGTCCTATTGACAGTGTCTTTTGCCTTATAGAAGCTTTACAGTTTTATGAGGTCCCATTTGTTGATTCTTGTTCTCAGAGCAAAAAAAAAAAAAAAAACTTATTTAACATGTATGTTTGTATACACACACACACACACACACACACACACACACTTCTATTTTTTCCTTAGCTGTATATATAGTTACTTTTTAGTTGCTATTTGATTGACTATGAGAACATGATCAAAGTGATAATGGCAACTATTTATTTGGATGTTGTTATGGCCAAGCATTGGCCTAAAGGAGTCACATGCTTTCTCATTTGCTCACAAAAATATGTTAATTGTCATTATTATCTCAATTTATTTCCCTCCTCTCCTTCCTTCCTTCTTTGTCTTAACACACACTCTCTTTCCCTCTCCCTCCACAACCCCCATCCCCGTGTCTACACCTGCTCACTGATTTCATGGTGAAAGCATGTATGACAGCACATGTAGAGGTTCGAGGACAGACCATTGGAGATGTCAGTCCCTACTTTTTACTTTGTTTCATACTGTTTACTTTAAGTTGTTTACTACTGGGTATGCCTGACCTTCCTGACTGTAAGCTTCCAAGGTTTCTTTTTTCTGCAGCTATTATCTCTGTGAGGAATCACTGGGATTACATATGTGTTGTGTCTTTTCTGCAGATCAAAATTCAGAACCTCATGCTTCTGTGATATTTACCTTCCCCACAGAGCTGTCTCTCCAGTTCTCTCATTCTTTTTTAAATCTTCTCCACTCAATACAGTTCATCATTATCTATCACTTTAATGAATCTCCTAGCTTTAGAATCACTAATGCTCTCCATGTTGTCAAGGCCAACGGTCAATACTCAATTCTACACTCATTCATTCAATTGGGTTTTTTGTCATGTGACTTTAGACTGTATACCCTTTCGTAAAAAACACACTTTATTTTTGTCTCTAGGATACTGCCCTCATATGTTTTCTGTTTTTGATTATACTCAACTTCTTGATACATATGGAGATTCCTTAAGCCCAGGTCTTGGATCTTTTATTAACATATACCTTATTGAGATGCCACTTCATCCTTATAGCTTGAATATGCTTATATCTGATAAGGTCAACATTTATCAATCCATCCTTGACTCATTTTTTTGAGTGCATACTAATACTTAAATAAATTGAGTATATGTTCTCTTCAATATTCTCACATGAGCATCCAGTTAATATATCTAAATAAAACTCTCCCCTCTTCTCTCTGTCCCTATTATTTGTTCAATCTTTTCAACTTTGTGATATGGGCAAATAACACCTCTGTACACTCAAAGAGTTTAACCCAAACCATGCAAATCATTCTTAATTCTTAAAACTTATAAGTTTTAGTAAGTTCAAATTAGAAGTTATATTGTATTTACTTTGAAATCTTCATGGCTTTAGCCACTTCACTATTTTGGGGGGAGACAGCAGATTTTTAGAGTGAACAATGGTAGAACATGCCTACTTGCCTCATATCTTGAAAATAAAAGAGAAAGAATAAGGGTTCAGGGTCATACAATTCACCTCAAATCCCTCATTTTAATGTACTGTTTTAGTCTTATTTATAGATTATCATGATATCAATGAACCAAAGTATTCCAAAACCCATCTTCAAGCCTTGTCTCTTAAAGGCCTACCACCATAATGCCTTTAACACACATGCCTTTGGGGGAGAGACATTTAAGATCAAAACTGTAGCAACCCTTTTCAGAGGCCTTACTCTTGGTTGATCACTGTCAACACACATAGAAATGTATTCATTGAAATTTTTATTTCTATCCTAGATTTTGTTTCATTTTAATATTTTCTTATAAGCTATATGAGAATACATCTTTATTGTCTGTAATCATGCAAGGCATATGGAAGTAAAAAAATAAAACTCATTTCAGGGCTGGAGAGATGATCAAGCACTGGGAGCACTTGTTGTTTTTGCAGAGGACCCGTGTTTTCTTCCTGGTACCCACATGGTAGTTCATAATCATCCATACCTACAGTTCAAGAGCATCTGATGCTCCTTCTGACCAATTCAGGCATCAGGAATATATACAGGGTACACACACACACACACACACACACACACACACATACATATAGGCAAAATATGCATGCATATAAAATAAAAGATTTTGCTCTTATTATCCTTTGTCAAGAACACACAATAAGAAAATCATATAGTGTCGGTTGAGAGACAGAGCTGCTCTTGGAACCTGTTCCTTTAGATATTCTATTGTACTTCTTCCCCATTTAATGTCACACTGTCTTCACTTAACACACAATTACCTTGAAAAATTCAAGGCCCTAGAGTTCCCATAAATACTTAGTTAACTTGTCAGAATACATGCGTGAGTACTCACTTCAGCTTATTTTGACTTTCTAGAGTGCTTTAAAAGTTTACAAACATATTCAGTCCACAGCTTATGTTTCAGTTTTCCTGGGGGAAGATTTAAAGAAAAGAGCAAGATGAGGGAGGAAAAAAAAACCCTTCAAAACAAATCAATGCAAAAGATTGCTTAAAATCAAAACAAAAGAAAACAAAAACAAAAACAAAAACCAGGCAATCAATGACACGTCGATGGCAACCTGGTCAATGTACAGATTCTAAGAATTTCAGACCATAAAGTGGAAGTGATAGAGCCCCATGACTTTATCTCTTTGATCACAGGTTCCCATTTAGCATAGGCCTGGAGCAGTGCTCAAAGGTGCACACTGTTACAAGAGAAGATATTGACCCCGGTATTAGAGAAAACCTAATGCAGTTATCGAAGTCAGGCTTTACTGATTGTTAACAGAAAGATTTCTCTTCAAGTAGACCTGGCAACAGCCTTCTGGAGAAATGCATGAGAAATGCTGAACTTTCTTCGTGGTAAATTATTACCTCATTCTTATTTAGTTCACCTTTCAGGAATGACGTGGGCATGAAAGAACAGATGCTACATATCACTTTGACTAGAATACATCTGTCAAGATTTATATGAAAATCAATAAGCTAAACTTTTACCATTCCGATGAATTGGTTGCCCTAAGTTGTTTCATGTTTTTCTAGGAGATATTACAATAGCATACATAGAATTCTAGTTCTCTTACTCTTAGTTTTATGACCTGTTCTAGGATAATGACTTATCTTTATGGGGTGTCAGTTTGTGAATGTCTTCACTAAAGATAATCTGGTGCCCTTTTGTGTGAAATTGTGATGAAGGGTAAGAGGAGAAAAGGTTAAATATGTTGTTGAATGTTCAGGACATAAGAGCTATTCCCCTATTCCCCTATTCCAGGCTATGTCTCCACTACTGACAACAGTATTATTGACATTTTAGATTGATAATTCTCTATTGTGGATTTAGGAGGCTTAGTGGCAACCTGGCCTCTACTCATTCGATATCAGTACTGGCCACCTCCCTGCTGTCTGTCACTGTAATGACAAAAAAAATGTATCTCCAGACATTCCTATGTCCCCCATTGGAAGAAGGGGAATCACAATATATTGAAAAACCACTGTATCAAATCAACACCAAATATGTATTTATCACATTTCATTTTCATACCGGGCTCATGAGATGGATGATAATTTTACTCAATTTTTAAACTAATGGAAGTAGGCTATGGGGATGTCAAATGTGTGCTATGTCTTAGTTGAGGACTGAACTGATACTAAAGCCTAAGTGTGCCTGACCTGACTGACAGCCAGGCTTTGAAGCTGTGCGACTTGTACTGACGTAAATTTAGACAGTCCTTGCGATAATTCTGGTTGATTGGTAGCTCATGCGCAAACCGCCAAGAAATCAACATTTTATCCCACTTCTTTGCTCCTTAACTCAAAAAGACTCTTCCATCTTTATAGCCCATTTTCTTTTTTCTTTACAACTTGCTACTATTTTCCACTTTTGCTTCAAAGAACGATAGTATATCTTGCTGTTGAAATGTAACTGATGGTTATGACTTCCCAAACCTTACAAAATATCATTTGCACACTCATCTCGACATTAAAACTGTCAACAGATCCAAGCTGCACTGCTGCTTCCTGACTTTCAGAGTCACATTGAACTTGCCTTTGCTTAACGCTTCTTACAAGCTTCACTGAGAAGAATGAATTCAGAATGCATTGTCTAAAATGTATAGTGTTGATAGCCAAGCAAGGCCCTGAGCTACGCATATAGCAGACTGCTGTTGGGAGTCACTTTGTCATTACATTTAACAACACAGTAGTATTTGTTTTTTACCCTAGGTGCCTGGCCTATCTTGCCCCTTGCTTCTCCTGCAGAAGAAGGGGACAAACAGTCACAACTGGAGAGTGTGCAGAGAATAAGAGACTCTGGAACATTCAATCCTAAATGTAATATCTCTAATAACTCCAGTCAAGGTTCAGGAAACCCTGTGAAAAGGAAGACAAAATTATTGCAAGAGCTAAAGGGCACGGGGAACACCAAGGAAACAAGGTTCTTTAAACACAGAATGAACAATGTACATATGAACTCATAGACACTGTGGCAGTATTCACAGAGAGAGCCTCTGGGCCACTCTGAACAACTCATGAAGAAGAGTATCCCAGCACTGGCAACTTTAAAAAAAATAGTCTATGGTTTCTAGAGGCAATATTTTTCTAGACCTGCTAGGAATTTCCTTTCATAAGTAAAGACTCAAAGCTGGATCCACATATGAAGGAGAATTTTGCCTCACTCAATATAATTTTTCAAGTCCTATTTACTTGTAAATTTTATAATTTCATTTTTCTTTGCAGCCTATTAAAAATTCCATTGTGTATACATACCATATTTTTGTAAATGCTTCATCATTTATGGACATCTGTGCTGATTCCATTTCTTGCATTGTAAATAGAATAGCAATGAATATACACGCGCAAATATCCCTGTAGAACAACACAGAACAACACATTGCCCTTTGGGAATGTGCCCAGTGTTAGGAAGGTGGGTCATATACAAGCCCTATATTTTGGCTCTTTGAGGAATCCTCACATTGATGCTTCTATAATGAAAGCATCAGTTTGCATTCTCACCAGCAGTAAATAAGGATTGTTCTTTCCTTACTTCCTCACTAACACTTATTGTTCTTTGGTTTTTTTATTTTTTTGTGATAGCCATTCTGCCCGGGGTGAGATAGAATCTCAAAGTAGTTTTAATTTTCATATCCCTGATAAATATTTATGTCGATCACTTTTGAAAGTGTTTTGAAAAAATAAATCCCTGTATTTATTTTTTCAGAATTCTTCCCAGATCTGTAGCCAGTTTTTAATTGAGTTGCTTTCTCCCCCCCCTTCCTTCATTCCTTTCCTTCTTTTTCTAGCTTTCTCTTTTGTGTGTGTTCCAGATATCAATCCTTTGTCAGACGGAAAGCTGACTAGTGTTTTCTTCCATTCTTAATATTGTCTCGTGAGTCAATTGCCAGTTGACTGCTTTCTTCTTTCCGTGCTACCCAGCAACTATTTATTTCCATGAAGTCCCTTTTACCGGTTGTTGATCCTATTTCTTGAGCAACCACAGGCCGATTTAGAAGCTTCTGACCTGTGTCTATATATACTATAGTGTAACCCCTAACTTTGATTTTAGGAGTTTCAGCCTTTAAGTTGAGCTGTTTTATCCACTACAGGTTCAGATTGTGCACCTGGAAAGATGAAGTTTGTTCTAGTTTCATTCTTCTTTATGTTAACACCCAGTTTCTCCAATATCATCTGTTGAAGGCGCTTTTCCTTGAATGTGTGTTTTTGATGTCTTTGTAAAAATGTAATTGTTTACAATTCTGTGGCCTTAAATATAAACATTTATTCTACTCCCTTAATCTCTCTCTCTCTCTCTCTCTCTCTCTCTCTCTCTCTCTCTGTGTGTGTGTGTGTGTGTGTGTGTGTGTGTGTGTATCTGTATGTCTGTGTAAATGCTATGGCTCTGTACAATAATAATATCTATTGTTAACCCCTACAACATAATTATTTTTTTAATTTCACTCTTTTTTTCATTTTTTAATTCTTTATTTTTTTATTGGATATATTCTATATTTACATTTCATTTCCCTTTTTCTGGTTCCCCATCCCCCAAAGGTCTCACATGCCCTTTTCCCTCCCCCTGTTCCCCCATCTAACCCTTTCCACTTCCCTGCTCTGGTATTCCCCTGCACTGATGTTTTGATCCTTTCCAGCACCAGTGTCCACCCCTTCCTTATTGTTGGATATCATTTGATATGTGGATTGTGTCTTTGTTGTCCCAAGAGACTAGGCTAATATCCACTTATCAGTGAGTGCATACCATGGGTATTCTTTTGAGACTGGGTTCATCACTTAATATGATGTTCTCCAGCTCCATCCATTTCTCTAAGAATTTCAAGAATTCATTGTTTCTAATGGCTGAGTAGTACTCCATTGTGTATATATACCACATTTTTTGTATCCATTCCTCTGTTGAGGTGCATCTGGGTTCTTTCCAGGTTCTGGCTATTATAAATAAGGCTGCTATGAACATAGTGGAGCATGTATCCTTATTGCATGCTGGGGAATCTTCTGGGTATATGCCCAGGAGTGGTATAGCTGGGTCCTCTGGAAGTATCATGTCCATTTTTCTGAGGAACTGCCAGACTGATTTTCAGAGTGGTTGTACTAGCTTGCAGTCCCACCAGCAGTGGGGGAGTGTTCTTCTTTCTCCATATCCTCACCAACACCTGCTGTTTCCTGAGTTTTTAATCTTACCCATTCTGACTGGTGTGAGGTGAAATCTCATGGTTGTTGTGATTTGCATTTCTCTAATGACTAATGATGTTGAACATTTTTTAAGGTGTTTCTCAACCATCCAAATTTCTTCAGGTGAAAAGTCTTTGTTTAGCTCTGTACCCCATTTTGGATAGGGTTATTTGGTTTTCTGGGGTCTAACTTCTTGAGATCTTTGTATACATTGGATATTAGCCCTCTGTCGGTTGTGGGGTTGGTGAAGATCTTTACTCAATTTGCTGGTTGCCGATTTGTCCTTTTGACAGTGTCTTTTGCCTTACAGAAACTTTGTAATTTTATGAGGTGATTGCATTTCATGTGTATTCTTTTGTGATTGGGTTAACTCGCTTAGAATGATATTTTCCAGATCTAACCATTTGCCTACAAATTGCATGAATTCATTATTTTTAATTGCTGAGTAAGATTCCATTGTATATATATATATACCTCATTTACTGTATCTATTCCTCCTTTGAGGGATATCTGGGCTCCTTCCAACTTCTGGCTATTATAAACAAGGCTGCTATGAACATAGTGGAGCATGTGTCTTTATTGTATGCAGGGGAATCCTCTGGGTATATGCCCAGGAGTGGTATGTAAGGGTCCTCTGGAAGTGTCATGCCCAATTTTCTGAGGAACCTCCAAACTGATTTCCAGAGCGGTTTTACCATTTTGCAATCCCACCAACAGTGGAGGAGTGTTCCTCTTTCTTCACATCCTCGCCAGCACTTGTTGTCTCTTGAGTTTTTAATCTTAGCCATTCTGACTGGTGTGAGGTGGAATCTCAGGGTTGTTTTGATTTGCATTTCCCTGATGACTAATGATGTTGAACATCTTTTAAGGTGTTTCTCGGCCATCCGAATTTCTTCTGGTGAAAATTCTTTGTTTAGCTCTGTACCCCATTTTTTTTCTTTTTTTTTATTTTCTATATTCTTTGTTTACATTCCAAAGGCTTTCCCCTTTCCCAGTTACCCCCCACCATATGTCCCATAATTCCTCTCCCCCCCATGCTATTCCCCACTCTTTCCCCTCCCCCACGATTTCTCTGTTCTGGGTCTACAATACTGGATCCAATCTTTACAGGCCCAGGGTCCTCTCCTTTTTTTTTTCTTGAGAGTCATTTGACTTGCTAATTGTGCCTTGAGTATTTAGGGCTTCTGGGCTCATTAATATCCACTTATCAGTGATTGCATTTCATGTGTATTCTTTTGTGATTGGGTTAGCTCACTTAGGATGATAGTTTCCAGATCTAACCATTTACCTACAAATTGCATGAATTCATTATTTTTAATTGCTGAGTAGTACTCCATTGTATAAATATACCACATTTTCTGTATCCATTCCTCTTTTGAGGGATATCTGGGCTCCTTCCAATTTCTGGCTATTATAAACAAGGCTACTATAAACATAGTGGAGCATGTGTCTTTGTTGTATGCAGAGGAATCCTCTGGGTATATGCCCAGGAGTGGTATGCCAGGGTCCTCTGGGAGTGGCATGCCCAATTTTCTGAGGAACCACCACACTGATTTCCAGAGCGGTTTTACCATTTTGCAATCCCACCAACAGTGGAGGAGTGTTCCTCTTTCTCCACATCCTCGCCAGCACTTGTTGTCTCTCGAGTTTTTAATCTTAGCCATTCTGACTGGAGTGAGGTGGAATCTCAGGGTTGTTTTGATTTGCATTTCCCTGATGACTAATGATGTTGAACATCTCTTAAGGTGTTTCTCGGCCATCCGAATTTCTTCTGGTGAAAATTCTTTGTTTAGCTCTGTACCCCATTTTCTGATAGGGTTATTTGGTTCTTTGGGGTCTAACTTCTTGAGTTCTTTGTATATATTGGATATTAGCCCTCTGTCAGATGTGGGGCTGGTGCAGATCTTTTCCCAATTTGTTGGTTGCCGTTTGGTCCTTCTGACAATGTCCTTTGCCTTACAGAAACTTTGTAATTTTATGAGGTCCCATTTGTCAATTCTTGATCTTAGAGCATAAGCTATTGGTGTTCTGTTCAGGAACTTTCCCCCTGTGCCCATGTCCTCCAGGGTCTTCCCAAGTTTCTTTTCTAATAGTTTCAGTGTGTCTGGTTTTATGTGGAGGTCCTTGATCCACTTGGAGTTGATCTTAGTACAAGGAGATAAGAGTGGGTCGATTTGCATTCTTCTGCATGTTGACCTCCAGTTGAACCAGCACCATATGTGGAAAAGGCTATTTTTTTCCACTGGATGGTTGTAGCTCCTTTATCAAACATCAAGTGACCATGAGTCTGTGGGTTCATTTCTGGGTCTTCAATCCTATTCCATTTATCTACTTGCCTGTTGCTGTACCAATACCATGCAGTTTTTAACATGATTGTTCTGTAGTACTGCTTGAGGTCAGTGGTATTGATTCCCCCAGAAGTCCTTTTATTGTTGAGAATAGTTTTAGCTATACTGGGTTTTTTGTTGCTCCAGATGAATTTGAGAATTGATCTTTCTAGATCTATGAAGAATTGAGTTGGTAATTTGATGGGGATCGCATTGAATCTGTAGATTGCTTTTGGCAAGATGGCCATTTTTACTATATTGATCCTCCCAATCAGAGAGCATGAAATATTTTTCCATCTTCTGAGGTCTTCTTCCATTTCTTTCTTCAAGGACTTGAAGTTCCTGTCATACAGGTCTCTAGCTTGTTTGGTTAGAGTCATGCCAAGGTACTTTATGCTGTTTGTGGCTATTGTAAAGGGTGTTATTTCCCTAACTTCTTTCTCAGCCTGCTTGTCCTTTGAGTACAGGAAGGCTACTGATTTGCTTGAGTTGATTTTATAACCAGCTACTTTGCTGAAGTTGTTTATCAGCTGTAGGAATTCTCTGGTGGAGTTTTTTGGGTCGCTTAAGTAAACTATCATAGTGTGCAAATAATGATAGTTTGACTTCTTCCTTTCCAGTTTGTATCCCTTTGACTTCCTTATGTTGTCTAATTGCTCTCACTAGAACTTCAAGTACTATATTGAAAAGATATGGAGAGAGAGAGAGAGCAGCCTTGTCTAGTCCCTGATTTTAGTGGCATTGCTTCAAGTTTCTCTCCATTTTTTTTGGTGTTGGCTACTGGTTTGCTGTAGATTGCTTTTACTATGTTTAGGTATGGGCCTTGAATTCCTGCTCTTTCCAAGACTTTTAGCATGAAAGGATGCTGAATTTTGTCAAATGCTTTTTCAGCATCTAATGAGATGACCATGTGGTTTTTTTCTTTTAGTTTGTTATGTAGTGGATTATTGATAGATTTTCATATATTGAACCATCCCTGCATCCCTGGGATGAAGCCTACTTGATCATGGTGAATGATCATTTTGATGTGCTCTTGGATTCGGTTGGCAAGAATTTTATTTAGTATTTTTGCATGGATATTCATAAGGGAAATTGACCTGTAGTTCTCTTTCTTTGTTGGATCTTTGTGTGATTTTTGGTATCAGTGTAATTGTGGCTTCGAAGAACGAGTTGGACAGTGTCCCTTCTGTTTCTATTTTGTGGAATAGTTTGAGGAGTATTGGTGTTAAGTCTTCTTTGAGTGTCTGGTAGAATTCTGCACTAAAACCATCTGGTCCTGTACTTTTGTTGGTTGGGAGACTTTCTATAACCCCTTCTATTTCTTTAGGGGTTATGGGACTATTTAGCTGATCTACTTGATGCTGATTTAATTTTGGTATTTGGTATCTGTCTAGGAAATTGTCCATTTCCTCCAGATTCTCCAGTTGTGTTGAGTATATACCTTTGTAGTAGGATCTGATGATCTTTTGAATTTCCTCAGTTTCTGTTGTTATGTCCCCCTTTTCATTTCTAATTTTGTTAATTTGGATACTGTCTCTGTGTCCTTTGCTTAGTCTGGCTAAGGGTCTATCTATCTTGTTGATTTTCTCAAAGAACCAGCTCCCGGTTTTGTTGATTCTTTGTATGGTTTTCTTTGTTTCTGCTTGATTGATTTCAGCCCTGATTTTGATGATTTCCTGTCTTCTACTCCTCCTGGGTGAATTAACTTGTTTTTCTTCCAGGTCTTTAAGGTTTGCCGTTAAGCTGCTAGTTTATGCTCTCTCCAGTTTCTTTTTGGATGTACTTAGAGCTATGAGTTTTCCTCTTAGCACTGCTTTCATTGTGTCCCATAAATTTGGGTAGGTTGTACCTTCATTTTCATTGAATTCTAAAAAGTCTTTGATTTCTTTTTTTATTTCTTCCTTGACCAAGGTGTCATTGAGTAGAGTTTTGTTCAGTTTCCATGTGTATGTGGGCTTTCTGTTGTTTTTGTTGCTATTGAAGACCACTCTTACTCCATGGTGATCTGATAGGAGGCATGGGATTAACTCAATCTTCTTGTATTTGTTGACATCTGTCTTGTGACCAATTATATGATTAATTTTGGAGAAGGTACCATGCGGTGGTGAGAAAAAGTATATTCTTTTGCTTTAGGATGAAATGTTCTATATATATATCTGTTAAATCCAATTGGTCCAAAGTTTCAATTAGTTTCACTGTGTCCCTGTTTAGTTTCTGCTTTCCTGATCGGTCCATTGAGGAGAGTGGAGTGTTGAAGTCACCTACAATTGTGTTAGGTGCAATGTGTGCTTCAATCTTTAGTAAGGTTTCTTTTACGAATGTGGGTGCCCTTGCATTTGGAGCATAGATGTTCAGTATTGAGAGTTCTTCTTGGTGGATTTTCCCCTTGACAAGCAAGAAGTGACCTTCTGAGTCTCTTTTGATGACTTTAGGTTGAAAGTCAATTTTATCTGATATTAGAATGGCTACTCCAGCTTGTTTCCTGAGACCATTTGCTTGTAATATTGTCTTCCAGCCTTTTACTCTAAGGCAGTTTGTCTTTAACACTGAGATGTGTTTCCTGTATGCAGCAAAATGTAGGGTCCTTTTTCCATATCCAGTTTGTTAGTCTTTGTCTTTTTATTGGGGAATTGAGTCTATTGATGTTAAAATATATTAAGGAACAGTAATTATTACCTCCTGATATTTTTGAAATTATTTTTTATATTTGAGAGGTTATCTTCTTTTGGGTTTGATCAGAGGAGGTTTCTACTTTGCTTCTTCTGGGGTGTAGTTTTCTTCCTTGTGTTGGTGTTTTCCCCCTATTATCCTTTGTAGGGCTGGGTTTGTGGAAAGATAGAGTGCAAATTTGGTTTTGTCATGGAATACCTTGATGTCTCCATCTATGGTGATTGAGAGTTTAGCTGGGTAAAGTAGTTTTGGCTGAAATTTGTGTTCTCTTAGAGTTTGCATTATATCTGCTCAGGATCTTCTAGCTTTCATGGTCTCAGGTGAGAAGTCTGGTGTAATTCTGATGTCTTCCTTTATATGTTACTTGTCCTTTTTCTCTTGCTGCCTTTAATATTCTTTCTTTGTTTAGTACATTTGGGGTTTTGATTATTATGTGACATGATGTATTTTTGTTCTGGTCTAGTCTGTTTGGAGTTCTGTAGGCTTCTTGTGTATTCATGGGCATCTCTCTCTTTAGGTTGGGGAAGTTTTCTTTCATAATTTTGTGGAAGATATTTGCTGGCCCTTTAACTTATAAATCTTCACTCTCATCTATACCTATAATCCTTTTGTTTGGTCTTGTCATTGTGTCCTGGATTTCCTGGATGTTTTGGGTTACAACCTTTTTGCATTTAGTATTTTCTTTGACTGTTGAATCAATGGTTCCTATGGTATCTTCGGCATCTGAAATTCTTTCTTCTATTTCTTGTATTCTATTGTTGATATTTGCATCTATTGTCCCTGATTTCTTCCCAAGGTTTTCTATCTCCAATGTTGTCTCCCTCTGTGATTTCTTAGTTGATTCTACTTCTGCTTTTAGAACCTGGATGGATATGCTCAGTCCTCAGAGAGAGTGGTTCCCAACCGATTTGGTGCAAGGCCGGAGGGTGTGGAGATGTCCTGCCAGCAGCTGCCCTTGTGCTCGTTAGTGGTGCGAGCCTGGAGGATCCTCCCAAGTGATGGTAGCCCCTGATTGAGCCTGTCTACCTCGGCCTCTCTAGCGGTGTCCTGGTGGCACTATGGAGACCTTCTGCGACCACCACTGTAAGGGACCGCTGGGCAGGCTGCTCCCAGCTGCCTTGGTGCATGGCAGGAGGGTGTGGAGAAATCCTGGAGAGCCTCAGCCCTGGCCCTGGCTGGTGGAGAGAGCCTGGCAGATCAACCCACGCAATGGTATTCCCGGATTAACATAATTATTTTTATTCAAGATCACTTTTACAATCTGGAGTCTTTCTTTTGTGTTTTCATATTAATTATTAGTTAGTTTTTCTTTTCTGTTTAAATGGCATGGAAATTTTTATTGGGATTTCTTTAAATCTGTAGTTGGTTTTAACAGGATGGTCATTTTTACAGTATTAATTCTTCCATTCCATGAGTATAAGACATCTTTCAATCTTTTTTTTTTCATCTTTCAGTCTTTTATAGTGTTCTTTTTTTGTGGTTTGAAGTTCTGAGTATAGAAGTACTTCATCTTCTTGGTTAAGTTTACTCTAAGGTGTTTTATTTTTAGCTAAGTATGATTGAGATTTTTTTCTTACATTTCTTTCTCAATGTGTTTGTCATTAATATATAGGAAGACTACTGATTTTTTCTATATTATATCTGTATTTTGTCTCTATCATGAAAGTGTTAATTAGTTCTAAGAGTTTTATCCTGTGGGATTTTAGGTTCTTATGTATAACAACCTATCATGTATCATGTACAGGCAGAAATATTTTCCTATTTTTATTCTGAAATTCTAAGATTTCAAGTATTATATTGAGGACAAAAAGTAGAAATGATGAACAATCCTATTTTGTTCCTGATTTTCTCTAAATTCTTTTGAGGTTTTATCCATTTGGGATGACATTGGTTATGGGTCTGCAATGTAAAACTGTTATGATGTTGAGGCTTGTTCAACTACTCTATTCTTTCTAGAACTTTTACTATGAAAAGATTTTGGATTGTGTATTTATTGAGATAATTATAAAAGTCCATGCATATGATTTATCCATTTGTTTGTGTTTTTTCTTTTGATTTGATAATTCTGAATGATCATTTTGATATGTCTGGTTTGCAAGTATTTTGCTGAACACTTTTGCTTCTTCATTCATCAGGGATATTTATTTATAGATTTTTATTTGTTTTATCTTTATCCGGTTTTGATGTTAGAGTAATAGAGGTTTTGTAGAAAGAGTCTGGAAATGCTGTTTCTATTTATATTTGGGAGATAATTTGAAAGCATTGGTTGTTGGTCTTTTTTCTTTTTTGTAAGGTCTGGTAGAATTTTGTTGTGAAGCTATCTGAATTTTGGCTTTCGCTCGTTGGGATTTCATTAGTTCTGATTCTGGTTTCCCCTCCAGCAATTCTTCCAGGCCATCTCTACTTCTCCACAAAACCAAACACATACCTCCTCACTAGAAAACAATTAAACATCTAAAATTAAAATAAAATAAAATGAAAACAAACCAAAATAGAGCAAAACAAAGAGGAAAAAAGGAGAAAAATTAAAAAAAAAACACAAGAAACAAATACAGACACAGATACACACACATTCATATACACAGAAATCCCATAAAACATAAAATAGGGAACCATACTATACAAGGAAAACATCATTAAAGTTACAAAAAGAAGTCCAGACAAAGGACCATGAGACAAAATACCTCCAAAACTACCATTGCGTTCATTTTGTATTGGCTATCTACTGCTGGGCATGGGGACTGTTCTTAAGTGTGATTTGTATGTCTAATAAGACTCAGTTTGAGAAAATGAATTTTTTTCTTTGTGAGTGGTTATCAACTGGAGAAAACTTCTGGGTCAGGGATGAGGGCTTGTGTCCACCTCTTCTCTCATGCTGTAGTCCCATCTGTCTTTTACCTGCACATGCCCTAGTCATGCTGCCATGTTCTCTGAGCTCCCAAGTGTTTCCATCCTATTACTGAGTTAATATATCCAGCAATCCACATTTCCTTTAGGCTTTCTAACTTAGTGGCATATTCCTGTTGTGATATTGGATGCCTAGAATTTTTTCAAAACCTACTTTAATAAGGGTTCTCAAATGCTTTGACCCCCCTTCTAGCCCACTATCCAAAGGTAAGGCTTAAAAGATAGTAAATAGGATAAGGGGATGTGGACCTGTTTATAAGTAGTTTTTTGGGGGGGTCAATTCCAATCTCTGTTTGCCAGGATACCAGCAGCCCAGTTCAGTAGTGTCACAATATCAAACATGAATCAGCAGTGGTGGCATGAGCCATCAGAAACCGCCAGGCCTCTGCTAAATTGGCATAAGTCAGCAGGAGCAACTGGAGCCAGCTGGGACACCAGGAGAAGTTTTCTGCCATGCTTCTCTCAGTGAAGTAAAGATCAGTGAAGACTCCAGAAAAAGAAGAGCTATACAGCTAGCTATGCACGCATCCTGCCTCTTTCCATCTACTAATACTCTCTTCAAATATTGTATGTCTTCCCATGGGTCTTGCCTCAGCAAAATATCATGTTAGTCTGCCTCAGCAAAATACTATGTGAGTCTGTATCACATGACACCACCCGAAACTTCCATTTCATGATGTCTCTGTGCTTTTCTTTAAATTCAATTATTTTATGTGAGTTTTTATTCCAAAATATCAGAGTGCTTGCTTGCAACCATTCACTGAGCAGTTTTAAGGAATGCTAGTGGAATAGAACTAAGAAGAGTTTTGTCTTATACCAGGGTTGTGTGGGTGACTAGAGAGTCTAAAGGTAGGATGCGAGGCTGACTGGCTTGATGGAGTCCTAAGTGGGTGGAACCAAGAGGAGTGGTTCTTTATCAACTTTGTCTTTATGGGATGGTCACCTGGACAGGGTCTGTTAGATGAGGGTGCAGCTAGAGTTGAGAAGAGGTCAGATGTCTCACTGGTCCTGCATGAGTTGAACACTGCATGGACAGCCTGTGCAAAAGTCTGTGTGGGGTTCTGGGAAAGGCAAATGAGATCTTACGTGTCTTTGAGAAAAGAGAGTCCTCCCTGGTAGCACAGCACCATTGTTATCTTACCTTGCCTGGGTTTTGTGTAACTTCTCAGCCTTTCAGTATAGGTCTTAAAGTTATGGTTGAAACCAAATATTAGAGTTGAAAGAGTTATGTCAGGAAGTCTGAAAGGAATATATATATATATATATATATATATATATATATATATATATATATAGGCTTAGATCTAGGTTTGAAACATCTACACTGGCTAGATAAGAAAAAGAGAAGGTTCTGGGGGAGGGAAATCAATAAAGCTGATCTTGATTTTTGTAGGCTATTATCAACACAAACAAACTAGATTACACACACACACACACACACACACATACACACACACACTAAGAAAGAATAACCTGTGCCAGGAGATAGTGCACCCCAAGGATCTTTGGGCAAAAGCTGAATAAGGTAACAGAAGAATACTGCAGTTGTACCATGGTAGCTGTGTCTCTTGGCATGTTCTTTTGTGAGTGAATATACTTGAACCTGCAGTTGGGTTTGTCTCTGTGAATCAAAACTAATAATGCACCAGAATATTCACCTCCATGTGTATGACAATGAAAGATACACATCCTTGAACGCTTTGGCCTATTTACTATCACTTGCACTGTACTTTGTCAATTTTCCCTTTTTGCTGGAGATCATGAGAAAAAGCACTGTAAAACTTAGATCTCATCCACCATGATTTGGGACAGGTAAAATGGGCCACTGTACTCCATTAAGATGCCACAGACTTCATAAACATTCCCAAAATTGTCTTCAGCATCCATTCACACAGAATCTACTAGCCTCCTGCTCCCCTCTTGAATGAGGCCACCTCAGTCTCTTGGGGGATATGCTGCTTAGATGTACGAACTAAACTGTGCTTTTAAGAATAAACTTCTGGCTAAACTGTCTATGGGTTTTGACTAAATTCATTCTTTCTAGAACACTGGGAGTCCTCTTCTATATCTACCACATCCGTGTGTGCATTGCATGTATTTTACAATTGAGTCAGCCTTTCAGCCTCTATTTCTGGTTTTAGAGACATGGGATCATATGGACTGGCCAAGACTTGGACATATGTGCACCTAAGGATGGCCTGATCTTCCCACCTCTACTTGCCACATACTAGGATTGGAAAAATGAAACACAGATTTGCTACTATTATATAAATTACTTGACAATTATAAGGATGCTACAAATATGTGTTAAATGTACCCTTAGTATTGATTAAATTTGGTTATACATATGACATATGTTATGGATTTCTCTTTATGTAATGACTATACATAAAATAACAAGCATTTTAAAGTAGAAGTATTTGTAACATATCCTTTTGGCATTAAAAATAGTGTCACAAGGCTGTCAAATGTGACTGAGGTGGACCAACAAGCCATTATTGCTCTCATTTGTACTCATTTTTAATGACCAGCAACTGAGCTCAACTGTATTTTTGTGACACTTCCAATCTCCAGGACTGAACGTGTGGCTGTTTATCCATATCTCACTGGGGACATTAGCATTAACAAGCTTGCTTCTGCACTGCCTGGTGCCAATTGTGGGTCACACTGGTGTGAAGGCAGCTGCCCCTTGGGGTTGGCCATGCCATCTCTATTTTCCAGACAGCAGCTGGCTGAGAGATCTCACCTTATTAACATCAATGTGACCCAAATGCCACTACTGCATTATGTCCTCAGGTCTAGGAAGAGAAGCGGGGAATGGTTAGCAGACTCCTCACATGTTACCCATAAAATATAGAAGGACCCTCCTATGGCAGGTGAACAAAAGAAGTCATTAACCTTCCCCTTGTCCAAGTCCCATCAGCTGACACTGGTGCCCTCACTCCTCTACATCAGCATGAATAAATTCAGAGCCACCATCACACTGAGTGTGGACTGCACGGTTTTCTCCTCTCACGGTCTCTAGACATGTGCTGCCAAACAACTTGTGTTTATTCATTAAAACAATTACTTTGATTTTCAATCATGCACATTCTCTGAGAGCCACTAATATTAGTAATATTTTGTGTGCAGGGGAAAATTATATCCTTTCCTGTGAGAAAAAATTCTCTCTATTTTTGGTGAAGAAACTAAGCCCAAAGAGCAAATATGACCCCCCCCCCGCCAAGACCTGTTCTTTGCAGACAAAGATATTACTGCGTTACTATTTATTGAAAAAAAATTAAAAGTACTGATTGTCTGAGCTTTGCACGATCAGTGGTAAACACTTCTTACCTTATGTAAGCCCCACAGTTCTTTTAATTTAGTTTTAGATTAATTCCCAATTCATCTCTTAATTCAGGGTCACCAACACACTGAAATGTCTTCTTGCTTTAAGCAAAAGGTCTTCCCGCTTTAAGCAAAAGATAAGTGAACTTGGGAAAGTTGTAAGCAGTCTTTAGATTTGTACCCATATTATTTAGGAGGAGAGAGAAATTGTTGAGAACCGGTGATTTGATTTATTTTAAGTGACAAGAAAGAGCAGGAGAGGAAAGCCCATAATTTGAACTTAGCATTTAGAAGAAACTAGATTATCTGTTTGTTGGGGAGCAAGTATAAAGTGGAATGGATTTGCAGGTTCTGAAGAGACACTGCCCTGCTGCCTGCACATGGTTCCCTGGTGCAAAAAGATGAAATCTGAGGGTTGTCTCACCATTTAGAAAGGAAAAAAACAAAACAAAACATCAAAATCACTTTTGTGGGGGGATCCCTGAAGGAAGCTTTAATCATTACATTCAGGAAATGGATAAATTCTGAAATAACAATAATGAATTCCACCGTATATAAACACGCCGATTTAAAGTCATTCAGTAAAGAAAAGGCTCTCTATTGCTTTTTAAATTTTTTTGCAAACATTTGTTTCCTGGTAGCATGTACCCAGCTTCTGTCTTTTAATGTTCTTTCTCTTTTTTTACATCTCCCTCTGGGTTTCAGTCCAGTAAATTCAAAAATCATTGCCTTTCGAGAATGTATTGGTATTTAAAAGCAGATCCCAACATCTTACAAATTGCAGTTGTAGTGTGTATAAGGTAATGGTCAATAAATAAGAGAGGAAAATGAACGGTAAAGCTGGATGGTAAGAGAAGGAGGATACTCAGTGCATTCTTTCTAAACAAACAAAGGACATAATTGGAAAAATTCATTTTTATGTTTCCTTACATTAGATGAGACCGCCGAGTGAAACATTTGCTGATGAATTACTCCTGTAATCTGTGCAGGAAAAAAAAAAAAAAAAAAAAAAAAAACAGCTACTGGCAAATTAAAGAGTCCTGGAACAGAGCCACGAGAACTAAATGGCTAAAAATGAAAACAGGCAAACATTTGAGAGTATTCTACAGAATACAGATCTTTCAACACCTCCCCCTTTTCACTCGCTAATTCATCGTCATGGAAACAGAATTTATCAAAATGTTCCTGCTCAGTCCTAGTGACCCAGTGAGTAGAGACTTAGAGAGCAGGGGAAGGTAGCTCAGGCTGAAGCCGTTTTAACAAACGACGCACAGCAGTTCAGAAATCGGTGAATTTTGAATGGGGACATTGTGTGGGTTGGACAGGTTCCCAAGTCCCAAAGGGCTCACTTTTTTTTGGTTATGTTTTTTTTTTCAAGTCTGCCGGGCAGAGAAATCAGAAACCTTTGCTGGTGAGCGATCACGCTTGGCTGACCTCCCTGGAAAGTGGCTGATTTCAGGTTTGCACTCACCTTTTTTTTTTTTTTTTTTTTTTTTTTTTCCTCTCTCAGCTTGTTGTTTTCCCCCACCTCTTGTCTAAGAGGTGTTCAAATCCAGAGTTGGGTGGCATTTCTTCGCTGTTGTCTCCATCTGCCTCGGGCGCTCACTTTGCTATTCTGAAGTTGGAAGATGGCAAAGCTCCTTGACTCTTCAGTGCAGCCAAATTCCCTCACCTGCAACAGAAACAAGGTGCTGGCAGCCAAAGCCTGACAGCCCTGGACAGCCTAACACCTGCGTCAAACAAGAATTAACCCTTCACGTCCCTGGCTTTTTCCTATCAGGAAAATGACTTGAATTTCCTAAGAAAAAGTGCTATTTCAACATATATATTTTTTTTTAAAAAAAAGAGATGTTATCCATGTGGCTGCAGAAACAGTTGATTATTTACTTATTTATTTATTTATTTATTTACTTCATCAGCGATTAGTGATGTTGTTATGAAAACCACAAATTACCCTTCAGCTGATTCTTGAACTTAAATGCCTAAATGTGAGCGGGCAGAAGCCCTACCCACCTCTCAGGTTTAGTCAGTAGTTGATTCTCTCTCTCTCTCTCTCTCTCTCTCTCTCTCTCTCTCTCTCTCTCTCTCTCTCGATTCTGATAGCAGAATACAGAAAAAAAACTTCTAAACATGTAAAACAATAGCATGGGGCAGCATCAATTAAAACTGAATATTTAATCATTCATTCTTTAATTAAGTTACTTCCCTCTTTTTCCTGAAGCTGGAAACTTTCAAGTGTTAAAGCAGGCATAAGAACTAAATCATTTAGTAAAAAGAAATCCTAATTAGCAGTTAGCAATATGCTAGTGAAGAAAAAAATATGATTTGGAATTCCTTTTTTTAAATATTTTTTATGCAGGAAAGAAAAAGAAAAGATCTTCCTTGGAAAAGTATATTCAAGGTAAAATAACTGATTGGAGGTTGGGGACTTCGGGTGTCTACTTGTTTGGTTCTGAGTGAGGGAGAGTTGGGGTTTATACTGTAAACAACTGGACCCATTTGTGGTTCTTGCCAGCCAGAAATAATCAATGTGTGTGTGTGGAGACTGCAGTCAAAATGCCCATGTTTGCATCTGTGACTCTTGTGCACTAAGCTGGGAAATGTAAACCTCTAGCAATCAGTGAGGCTCATTGTTAGAAAGAAAAAAATTCGGACGCTCAGAAAAACTGGTTTTGTTTGTTGATTCCTGTTTGAGTACAGAGTATACCTCTCTTCAGAGACTCCATCATGGCTATGTGCATTACATTTCATAAGTAGGGTCTCCATTTACTCTTCAGGCAAGGCAAGGTCACTTCACTCACTGCCTTCACTGTACGAAATTTTGCATTAGAGAGTCTTAGAAGGGAGAACCAAGGCTGCCTGGCCAATTTCTCCCTCCCTCCCTCCCTCCCTCCCTCCCTCCCTCCCTTCCTCCCTCCCTCCCTTCCTTCTTTCTTTTCTTCTTTCCTTCCTTCCTTTTCTCCCTCTTTTCTTTCTTCCTTCCCGTCCTTCCCTTCTTTCCTTTTCTTTCTTAGGGAGACCATGTTGTTCTTTCTAGTGAAATATGAAGAGATAACAGAACATTCAAGGAAACAGTATACTGGAATTCACATTTTATACTACATGATATGAATTTTTCATCTATCAACTATTTCCTACCTTATAACTCTTTTTTATCTCTACCTTATATCTGTCATCTATCTATCTATCTATCTATCTATCTATCTATCTATCTATCATTTATCACTATCTGACTGTCTCTCTGCTGGTCTTTTATACCTATAATCTATCTATCTTCTATTATTTCATCTCTTCATCTCCGTATTCCGTGTGCCCTAAGGAAGACAACATTTTATGGTTTTTTTGAAAATGTAAATGATCTGATTTGGATGACTGTCATTGAATCCCTTTCAAAGAACATGATTCAATTTTTGCAATGATGGCTTGTCTTTTTTTTTTTTTAAGTTTAGATAAAGCATTGAAGGTCTGTACAATTCTTGTCTCTTCATCTTTAAAATGAGAAAAGCATCTGGCCATTTTAAGTTCTCAGGGACACCTTTAAATGTCATTCGAGTCTTGAGGCACTCAGAATTCATTTTGGTGAATGAATAAATAATCTTGATATTTTCTTTTGCAAATTGAACAGTGACAACACTGTTGGACTCCTTCTAGACAGAGGTGCTATGGAGGACAATGTTTACTTCACGCCTGATAAAAATTCATACCAAGAAAGAGATAAAAAGTGAAAGGTATAAGGTGTGTGAGAACACAGAAGCCTGACAAAGTGGGACATCACCACCGTTACCACGACTACCGCATAGTTTGTGTATCTTTCTAAAATAGAAACTTTTAGTAAGAAGAGAAGGTATCACAGCTTATCTTGCCGAGAGACAGTATGCTGTTGGAAAGACGATTCATGAGGGCAGCTGATTTGATGCTGAGGTCAGAATTAGTAAAAGAACAAAGTTCTTGTCACATTCTCCTTAGTCCTTACTGACACATGCATGGCCCTCTCTGCAGAGCTAGAGCAAAACAATTTATTCCTCCTTAAGAAAGGTGCCCAGAAAAGTCAAACTCAACGGTGACCTGTAAGGAATGATGCTTGTACCCTGGGATTTTTCTTCAGTGCTGCATGAAAACCCACAGAAAAGAGACATTAGCTTCCCCTGACCCACAGCAAGTTGTGAAGTCGTATGTAAAATGGACTCCCAGCGAAATAAAGGGCTGATAGAATGCTGTGTTTTCTTTCAACACTGATTTTCATCTTATTCAGAAAATGAACATCCTAAATTAAAATCAAATCGATGAAAGGCATATTTCTTCAAAAAAATCTGTGCTCTTCAGAAGAAAATCTCTCTCTCTCTCTCTCTCTCTTTCTCTCTCTCTCTCTCTCTCTCTCTCCACACACACATACACACACACAGAGACACTGGCTTCCAATATAAATTTACCTTTATGCTCCATCATATTTTATTAGAGACACAATTAAAAATATTTTGGGACAGGAGACACTGTGACTCCTGGAAGGGGATACAAGCTCTTTGGATGGATGGTTCAACATCTTCCTGTGTCTTTTGGTCACCAAGATACTCTACATAGTCTACAGATTCTGGCCTTGGTCCTGCTCAGAGTTTACCTTGGGGCTGGTATTTACAGTGTTACTCTTGACTCCTGTCCCATATCCTATCACACACAGGCAATACTGCTCCACAGGGAAGATCCCCCTCCCTTTGTAGGTATCATTAGTAAGAGATACACAACCTACTTCCAGATAGATTACCTATAAACTAGAAATTAGGCTCAAGTAAAAAGTGACATATTGAATTAAAATCGTTTTCTTGGGAAAGATTGCTTTTATGTAACATTCTGATAAATACATGGATATTTAGGTAAATTCATAATACATGAACAGATCACCTTATAACTAGTCTATTCCAAACGTGAACTAGTGAGCAACTTTCTGTCTAGTTGTCTAGTATTATTTTACTGTATGGCTTGTCCCCTTAGGTCAGAGATAACTGGATCAAGAATTGGCATTTACACCTTTATCTAAATCTTATAAATAATTCTTATAAATAGCCCATTTGTAATCAAGCAGCATGATGAATTGCATATATGGGTTATAAATGACCTCCTTGTATTGTTTTTAACCCTGTTGTAGTGTGTGTGTGTGTGTGTGTGTGTGTGTGTGTGAGTATTTATTGAGCCAAATAGTAACACAGAGAGGGGAATACTGAATCGCTCAAAAGGTCAAAAGTTATACTTGGTAGTAGAAGCCATGTAAGCAAAGGGCATGGAAATAGAAAAAACTTAAGGAAGCAATCTGAAGAAGAGATGTACTGTCTATGGGATGATGCATGACTGTGAGATTATGTCGGGTGGACATTTATAGCCTAATTATTCATGAAACTGGTTCCGTTGAGTGCTATACTGCTTGTCTGTGCTCTCTGGCTTTCCTTTCTTTCTACTGAGGGTCCTCTGGGTGAAAAAGTCTCAGCACTAGCTCTTCAATTTCTTCTGTTTAGTACCAACTTTCTTCCTAAGTTGTTTATTTCTTATGGGAAGGTCCTTTGATGCTGTTTCCCTGCCTTTCACTGATTTTTTACCCCCCTGGCTGTGTCCCAAATTTACAAATGAAGGTAGTGAAGTCATTTTCCATTTTTATAACACTGATTTTTCACTTGTAACCCTTCTTTACTCTTTCTTAGAGTCCACACCTCTCTCCTCCATGAGTCATCTATTCTTTCATGTTGTTCCCCTTTCCAATAAGCTCCCTCAGCAGATTAGACAGAACTGATTTTCAGGTTTCCTGTTTCTCAAGTCTGGTTGATACTGCCCTGTTTCTTCAAAACATAATTTTTTATTTTGTCACCAAGGATGCTTTAGAATGTATCTTCTCATTGAAATTTGGACATCTATCCAGTAAGAAGAATTGATGTCATTAGAATGTTTGTGTGAGGTTTTCTATTAATTTGGTTAACAGGCTGTATTTGTAGTTTGCTATAGCCTTCAGGGCTTAAAATTTTATTTGGTGTACTGCTTTTTATCTTTGCTGCTGTCTTTAGTTTCCTAGAAGTCTCCCACATGAGCAATCTCTGAGGGCTGCAGTTCTTTTTAGATGCAGTCTCATTGTCATGCAGGATTCCTACTGATGTGTCGGCAGGGTGTGGGGGTCACAGCATAGTATGCGACTATCTCTACCTGTCCATGTGCCTCTTTTCTTTGCACCAACATTTATCAGCTTCTTAATTCTTTATTGTTGTTTTGTTTTTGCATTTTCTTCTTACAGAAAAATAGGGATCCTGCAGGGTTCTAGAATTGGGTAGTTTCCTTTCTCCAAGTTTGTGAGAACCCAGTTGATCCCAAGTGAGTTAGGCTTTCATTGAATATTTCCCTTTATGGAAGCCTTAGTGAATGAGAACAGAAATCCCTGTGCATTGCTCAAAATGGCCACCATTAGCACCACCCCCATTACCTACACCACTACCATCACCACCACCACTGCCACCATTACCACCACCACCACCACCACTGCCACCATTACCACCACCACCACCACCACCACTACCACCACCACCACCACCACCACCTTCTCTAACATATACTGAAGTAACAGGAGATCTTTCTCTGGTTACTCTGAAGGTAACAAAGGTATGGTAGCTACACAGGCAAAGCTCACAAAAGTGTAGAGGTTCTCTTGAGGCTAAGCCTCCCAGTGATTACTTTCAGCCCCTTCCTCAGCAATTGGTCCACTGCTAGTTCTTGATGCTGGCAAGCTCTCTGGTCTGAAACCTAATACCAGTCTGTCTTTTAAGTGTAGGGGTGACAATCTTCTCTGTAACCTTAATCTGATGCACACAAATTTTATATATATATATTGTCATTGTTCCTAGAGACGGGGTTCTCGATCTTGTTGATGATTGCTTCAGTCTTGCTGTCCTGCTGCCTCAGCCTAGCCCTGGGCTTACAGGTAAGTGCCACTGCATCTGGCTAAGAGCTTTTGATTTTCAGTTTCCTCCACTTTCCCCTCTCATCTTGATGGGAGTGATGACTCCCAAGCCTGTCACATGTTAGATTAGAAACTGAAAATGGCTCTGGAAATAACCTAAATCCCCAAATTTCTCTCCCTACTCTAAAACATCATGCCTAATTACTTTTTGAGAATTGGTTTTCCATTTCTCTTAAGATAGTCAGGTATGACCTGTCATCATGTGTGAAAACCCTCTTAATAGACAGATGGCCTCTGTCTGGTGTGCTCAGTCTGAGTGGAGACCAATTACGCGGTTCATTTTAGTTCCTTTTTACTGAAAGACGAAAGACAGTGGCATAGAGGGAGGAAGAGGAGAGGGACAAGCACACGTAATTTCTAAGAGAAATTGCTAGAAATGTATGTCAGTGGGGTTTTGGAAATGAAAACTGCTCTAGAAATCTGAATAATCCAATCTCAGCCTCTGGTAACTGTATTTTAAATACATAAGTTTTTATTTAAAATGAGACCATTATACTATGGTTTATGTTGTGTTATTTATGAGGATTTTTTTTCTTTGAGTTAGTCTATTTTCAGATAGTCACTTTAGGTACTTTGAATCTTGGGTTTTTATGGGAATGGTTGTTAATGTTAGAAGATAGGCCCCACAGACATGTTTTCTTAGAATCCAGTTTCAAAATAGGTATGTTGCCAGGTGTGGTAGTAGACACCTGTAATCTCAGCATTTATGAGGTGGAGGCAGGAGGATTACTAGGTTCAAACCCTGTCTGGGCTATATCTTTTCAGGGTAGCAAGGATTACCAAGTAAGACCCTATTAAAATCAAGCAAAAAGTAAGTACCAAAGACAATGGATTTGTTTTGTTACGTCAGTCTTTGATGCATAAATTGTAACATTGATAATTTTAAACGATGTAACTAATGCATGTTGTTATTAAAGGATACATTAGAGGATAGTCTCTAGTAAAGGCTACATTGTTTCCTCTGCATTTGTCTTAATCCTTATCTGGAATTAGCACTTCTTATGAGTTTATTTTCATGAATTTACCAGCATTTACCTGTCTATTCAGTAAAAACATGGGTGAAGTGAATTAAATATTAACTCAAATGTGTAAAGGACAAAGCACTTGGCTTTGAACTCATATGATCACTACTTTGTAGTGTCTTTTTTCAAAGAGAGTAAACACAGCCTGGTGGAAAAACAATGTTTTGACTTTTCGTTTTTTTATTTATTAAACCACAAAGTAGCCTTGAAAGATTAGTTTTTCACAGAATCCTAGAGATATTTTTCTGTTTGTTTATTACTTTGGAAAAATAAAATGTGTATAAAGAAAGATAATTAGGAATGGCAGGTTACTTGATAGTTTGGTAACAAAGATTACCCTCTTCATACAGGGTTTATGTGAATATCCAGCCCTGTGCTTTAGGCTCAGCTTTGCTCTGAGGGACTGTCTTAAAGAACGCAAAGTTTGGGGGTTCTGGCCCTGGAGAGCAAGGTCATTTCTGCTCTATTCTTGGCAGTGTGAAGCTTTCCATGAACAATCCGATGTTTTTTGCTCGGGTTGGGATCTGTCTATTGATGTGTTCATCTCCGAGCCATCTCTAGAGGATGTGAGTACTTTGGGCAAGAATGCTGTTTTCCCTTCTCATTTAATGGTTGAAGAAACTAATGTACAGTGAAATGATGTGGACACAGGCAGGGCAGGAAAGCGGGGATCAGTGAGCACAGTCCTTGTGCTTGAAGCCTGTTGTTTCACCATTAGGCGCTCTACCTTGCTTGTAGCATTCTTGAATGCAGAATTAATTTCTACCCGGCAACCTCTGAGGCTCTTTACCTGTCTCTCTTTCACTACATACCAACATGTCGATTATGTATCAGGTATGAATGCATCTTTTATCTTCAGTCCCCACTCTGTGAGGATCTTGAAGACTGAGGAAACCTGTTCTTCAGTGTGCATGAAAATTGTCAACTCCAGCTACTACAGCTAATAAAAAAGTTATCTCCCATACAGCAGTTGTGTAATTCAGACAATTATCATATATCCTGTGAATGAGAATTCACTATCATTAGGGAATGATAAAGCTGGGAAAAGCAGACCCCAGCTTTAGTGAAAGCCAGTGAAGGGACTTTAGTTAGCGTATAGACCAAATGCGTCTTTGCCTCCTGTGTCTGTGGTGTGAAATTTCTAGGACCAGAGAAAGGATTCCTTTGAGGGGAAATCCAAAACAACCTCTTGCAGCTTTTAGAAATGAAGGAATGCGTCCCAGAGCTCATGGAGGCTTTGTTTCAATTTTGAACATGTCTTGAGGAGCTTCCTATTCACCTAGTCCTCGAAAGGCACATCTGTCTTAAACTTTTAACAGCGTAAGCCTCAAATAACCTAACTCTCATCTTCTGCCCATCCCAACCCAATTCATACTTATCAGGAGGTAAGTGATAGCCCCACTGTGGTCATCAGCAGCTTCCCTTCCATCCAGCATGCCAGCAGCAGACCCCGCCCCTCCCTCACAATGCGGTGTGAGGGATTTGAAGTTGAAACTATATTTTATCTCTGCACCTTCCTCACATTGGTAATAGAATAGGTAGGCCAGAAGACAGATTGTGAATGAGAAACTGTTGCTCCTAAACTGTAAACCTGGCTTTATACTCTTAAAAGTCAAGTCTGAAAAATGACTTCTGCTGTCCTGGTTTGGGGTAACTGCAATTCCTGACCATTTTCATCTTACCTTTGACATAGCACCAGTTGTGGAAGCAGAGAAAAGAAGTGGAAATTCCCTCTACGGTATCTGCCCTTACGTGTCAAACCCAATGATTAGTTCTAGATTAAAGTTCCAATGCCCTTGCTGCTTTCAATTCTCCTTTTTCCATTTAAAAAAAATGATCCTAGGTTACATTTATTTTGATGATTATCACATCCTATGGGCTCAATATATTTGACTCTAGCAGGTAACCAAGTGAATTAGATATCATAACACAGATGGTAAATATCTCGCTGGTGTCACCACACCTTAGTAAGTAGAGTTAAGTTTGAAATATGGTAATGGGAGACTAGCTCCAATTCAGTAGGAACAGATTTTGTTTAGTGAAAAAAGTCACAATAATCTTCTATGTCAATATCATTTATGTCTGTTCAGAGATCCAAAATCCTAAGCGGAGAATTTCCTGGAGAGCAGTGGAGTGTGAAGGAAAGGGGAAAGAGCGGATGTAATAATGCTGTGAAGATGTACTAAAAAAGAAAAAAATCACCTGCAGAAGGCATAAATGATTTATTTGTAATTTAGGCCATACAAGTGAACAGCTAGAGTATATATTAAAAAAGATGAATGTTAAAATCCCAGGGAAAATTGGGGACTCTTGAATACAGCTTCTATTCACCCAACAGACAATGTGTGACAAGTGTTCTTACCTGCTGCCTTGACATACATTTCCTAGCGTTATTCAAATATGAGAGCGATAATGCTTATTTTGTAGCATATGAATAACAAATATTCATTTTATAAAATGGAAACTGGGATTGGGAAGGATGTAGCCGTGTCTTTTCAGTGTACGCGACAGCAAGGGAAGGGGCAAGTGGGTGTAGTCATCATGTTAGGCTGATTCTGAACAAGTGGATTTGTGGAAATTGAGAATGATTTCCTGGCAAGGTCAGGTGCCTCACGAGATGTCAAGCGGCTCATCTTGTCCATCACGGATTGAACATGGTACCTCTGGCTCTGAAGATCGGAGCGAGAATGAGAATGAGTGGCTAGAAGCTGGTGGAAAACATATTTCAGCTTAAAAGTAAGGAACAACTTTCTAACTTCCAAAACTGTCCAATGATAAAAATGGCTGGTGTGGGAAGTAGACAGTTATTCCTCACTTGATATAGCCAAGCAAAAACTAGACAACTTCTTACCTGAATGCTCCAGAGAAGAGCTGAACATCAGATGAGGAACTAGACTAGATGATTAACAATTCCTTTCAACTGGAAGGTGCTAATTATTGACAAAGACACTTAGGACAGTATGGACTCTCTTCCTTAATACTGAAGTGGCCACCAGTCCTCTCTTAACACGTTTTTTTTCTGTAAATTCCCTTTCGAAATCTCTTCTGCCACTCTAGTCGTTAGAAAAATTGCCAGTGAAAGCGTATCCTTGCTTGTCTTCTCCAAAAGGTATATATTTAGTTTGCCCTGACTCAACACTTCCCCACTTAGTGGGGCACACCACTGGCAGGATACTGATAAGGCCCCTTCTGACTGTCACCATTTAAACAAGGAGGAGATTTGATTTCCTGCTACACAGTTCAACTTTAAAGGTCCCCAAACTAATTAGAAACCTAGTTTTCTAATATCTTTCTATTCCAATATTGTCAAAATCATAAGATGATTCTTAAAAGTCTGGACAGCCTCTTTTCATTTCAGGCAAGAATAAGAAAAGCAAGGGGTAATGAAATTCCTCTGGAAGTTTACTTTATCCCAGTGAACACATCTACACACAGGTATGGGAAGAAGTGGAGTTCCCCAAGCTGTGTTTCTTGCGGGTTCTCTTACTAAACTTTAAGGAAAAAAAAAAGGAAAGCACAAAGTGAAATTTTCTGTTCTTGAATAGGCAACAGATGCCATGTCTCCACAACTGGACAAATGATGAAGGTTTTCTCACAATTACATAATTTTCAGTGACAGTCAGCCAAAGTCCAACAGGTTCATAGATGCTTTGACCAAATGTATAACTTCACATTCTTTGTTTCTTAAAAACAAAACAAAACAAAAACACTGTTTTTTATTTGTGCAGCAATTAGTTAGGAAAGACACTGGGACACTGAACACAACAAGAAAGAAGGGGTAGCTGAGTGACAGATGGTGGCGGTGGCTCAGCCTCTGCTTCTGATTTATTTACCCCTCCTCTACAGAGAAGATCTACAATTAATGGGCATTTTTTTTTTTAGCAGGGGCTATTTTCTTGTGATCTTTCCCCACTATTGATGTCCTTACTTATTTTTCCACTAACCCACCAGCTCAGCTTCACAAATATATGTAAATTGTGGTTTGAGGACATAAAAGTGACGGAAACAGATATACTTCCTTATAAATATGGCATATATGATATCATCTGGGGATGCATTCTGGGGAGCATTTTTCATATCTTTAGTCTCATTCATATGTTCTTCAATAATTGTTCATCAGATAAAGACTCTTAGTATGAAATATTTTGTTCTTTGTATTGTGTACTGTGGGTATACAATGTTTAGGGACCAACAGTTCTAACTACAAACCAATCTAAACAAAAGTGATACATGATTAGAGTTAAATGAGAGAGTCAGCTTTAAGTGTGGGCAGTTTTTAGCAGCAGTAGGGGTGAGGTAAATGTAAGGAGGGAGCAAGAGGCAATGAGAAGGAGCTCAGAGTGTCTTTATTGGCTTTGCAATTTTACAGCTCAAAAATAAAAGCTATTATGGCAATCTAAGAATAAGTTTCTTCATAATCAAATGCAAACAACAGTATCCACTTTCCAGCCTTATTGGAAGACAAGTGATAGTATACTCAGTAAATTCTCATTTAATTAGTGTTTACAGTAGGAGCAAGGTATCGGCGTTTAAAAGAAAATCTCATCATGTAGAAGAAAACAGGGAAATAGAAACCACAGTCAATATTGTTTTGGACAGGATCTTTCCTACAAGATAAAATTAGTGGGTAGAAGTTTGAGAAGAAATGAAATTTGCATACTTTTTCAGGAATACCCCTGAGTGATATATTAGCTAAAGGGAGCTGGTACCTTTCTTAGAGGGATCTTGTCGACGTGACCTTAACAAAGCATGTGCCTTGGTCATCATTTGTGAAGAAAGCATGGGTATCATCAACCCCTGACATAACACAATAGAATCTTGCCACATCTGTGGTATTGTGTGCAAGCTACACACTGAACCCAGCAGAGCCACTGGGGCCCCTCTTCTGCAGTACTCTTACAAAAACTTACAACTTCTTTCTTAGGAAGAAACGTTAAAGACTTAAACTGAAGGAATTCTAACATACAAACAAACAGAAAACTCAACAGACAAACAACAACAACATGAGACCCAACCAGTCTTCTTCAAATGGGCAAAAGGTGTGAAAGACAAAGAAAGGCTACGAGATTATCACAGATTAGAGGAAATTTAAAAAAAAATCAATTAAATGGCGTGCTCCACTGTGCAAAGAACATTAGTGAGAAGAATGGGCAAATTTTGCTAGGATGAGCAGTTCAGCTAAGAGTACCACAGCAGTGTGACTTTTCCCAAGTCTTATCACTAATCTGATCAGATAAAGGAGAGCTTTTTTAAGAGGCAAGCAAGGAATAAATGAGAATTCTTATATTATTTTCACAGATCTTCCATGAATCTAACTCTACATCAAAATGAACACGTACTTTTTTTTTTTTTTGACTTGTTCCTTATAGACAAGGAAAAAAGGTAAAAACAGTGGAGAGATAGATTTTTTTCTTGTTCTTTTAAATACATTCTTTATTTACATTTCAAATGTTGTCCCCTTTCCTGGTCTTCCCCCTCCCCCACCCCCAAAAGTCCAAAAGCCATTTCCTCTCCCCTTTTCCCCCAATCAACCCACTCCTGCTTCCCTGTCCTGGTATTCCTCTACACTCCTGCATTGAGCCTTTCCAGGACCAAGGCCACTCCTCACTTTGGTGTCTAACAAGGCCATCCTTTCCTGCCTATGTGTCTGGAGCCATGGGTAACTCCATGAGTACTCTTTGGTTGATGGTTTTGTCCCTGGGAGCTCTGGGAGTACTGGGTGACTCATGTTGTTCCTTCCACGGTGTTATAAACCCCTTCAGCTCCTTGGGTCCTTTCTCTAGCTCCTCCATTGGAGACCCTGTGCTCAGTTGAATGGCTGGCTGAGAGTGTCCCCCTCTGTATTTGTCATGCACTAGCAGAGCCTCCCAGGTGACAGCTTTATCTGACTCCAGTTAGCAAGCACTTGTGAGCATCGATAATAGTGTCTGACTTTTGTAACTGTATATGGGATGGATCCCTAGGTGGGGTAGTCTGTGGATGGTCTTTCCCTCAGTCTCTGTTCCACACTTGTATCTCCTTCTGTGAGTATTTTGTTCCCCCTTCTACGAAGGACCAGAGCATCCATACTTTGTTCTTAGTCCTTCTCAGGCATCATTTGAACACTTAAATAAATCCAAACAGTCTCATATGCAGCCTAGAATAAGGACTTTACCTGACCATGTACTGAATCCTCAACAGAAGCTAAATATTATTAAACCTGGCTGTCATGTCCTACATGAGCAATCCAATAGCTGTTAAAAAAAAAGTGTGATGCAGTTTCTGTTTTTGTTTTTTGTTTTTTTTGTTTTTTTTTTGTTTGTTTGTTTTTGTTTTTTTCTGAGACAGGGTTTCTCTGTGTAGCCCTGGCTGTCCTGGAACTCACTCTGCAGGCCAGGCTGGCTTCAAACTCAGAAATCCACCTGCCTCTGCCTCCCAAGGGCTGGGATTTAAAGGCGTGTGCCACCACTGCCCAGCTGTGTGATGCAGTTTTGACTTTGGAGTGTCTTTAGACTTTGGAGTGTCTTTAGAGATAGTGATGGTGAGCATATTCAAGTAGTGTAGTCTTGAGAAGTGTTCATAATCAAAGGAGACATCTGCATGATGTAGCTGCAGGAACTCTGTGTTCCCCCACCCCAAGGGAGGAACTAAGAGGACACTCTCCACTTTCTTAATGAACTTTTTACATGAAGCTTGTCAATGACTTTCAAGTTCTCTTAAAAGCCTGAGTTCTTATTTGTGATTTTTTTTCCAAGACAGGATTTCTCTGTGTAGCCCTGGGTGTCCTGGAACTCACGGTGTAGACCAGGCTGGCCTCAAACTCAGAAATCCACCTGCCTCTGCCTCCCAAGTGCTGGGATTAAAGGCATGTGCCACCACTGCCTTGCTTGAACTTTAAGTTTTGTTTGTTGTATGAGAGGAAAAATTGTCTTCATAACAGCATTTTTTTTTTAGATGTTGAGTATTTTCTAGAGCTGAGAATGTATCTGAGTTTAATTGAAAAGAAAGGTAAGAAGAAAGGAAGCAAAGAAGGAAAGGAGAGAGAGAGAGAGAGAGAGAGAGAGAGAGAGAGAGAGAGAGAGAGAATGGAAAGGAAGGGAGAGAAGGGAAAGGGAGGGAGAGATGGGGAGGGGGAGAGAGAGGGAGGCAGAGAAAGAGAGATGGGAAGGGGGGAGAGAGAGGGAGGCAGGGAGAGAAAGAGAGAGATCTATTCTCAAAGCCCCAATTTAGAAGTGTTTCTTTTTCATAGCCAATATTAAATAAATAATTAAATTAAATAATAATAAATTTATTCCATATCAGCCATAGAGAGTTTAAAGACAGAGACACCTGTCATTATGTAAGACATTAATCACAGCTTGCATAGGCACGCCCGCTGCATTTCTAAACACACATCACTTGGGATATTAATTCTATTCAGTTTTACAACAGATTAAAGCTCTTATTCCTTTAGAAAGAATCTGCTGATAAGAGCGGTGATTTATTTGTTTTAAATGGCAGCTTTTGAGTATTTTAATAAAAGCCATTGAGGATTTCCTCTACCTGATGAAGACTTTTAATCGGCAGCCACAGCCACAGTACACTGCACATACTGTGCTTGTCCCTGTGAGCTGCCCCACCCCTTCGCTTGAACCTTTGTCATATGTAACCAGGTATGATAACAGTGCTTTCCTTGAGTAGTGATGTAAGCAGTGATGGCATGATACATTTATAAAAACACAAGTGTACTTGATACATGGCAAGTTCTAAATATATATCGCTATTTTGATTTTTTTCATTGTTTTTTTTTATATCCTTTGTTTACATTCAAAATGATTTTCCCTTTCCTGGTTTCCCCCTCCCCATAAGTCCCATAATCCCTCTTCCCTCCACCTGTTCTCCAATCAACCCCCTCCCACTTCTCTGTCCTGGCAATCCCCTACAATGTTGCATCAAGCCTTTTCAGGACCAGGGCTCTCTCCTTCCTTCTTCTTGGGAATGATTTGATATGTGAATTGTGTCTTGGGTATTCAGAGCTTCTGGGCTAATATCCACTTAGCAGTGACTGCATTCCATGTGCGTTCTTTTGTGATGGGGTTACCTCACTTAGGATGATATTTTCCAGATCCAACCATTTGCCTAAGAATTTCATGAATTCATTGTTTTTAATTGCTGAGTAGTATTCCATTGTGTAAATACACCACATTTTCTGTATCCATTCCTCCATTGAGGGACATCTGGGTTCTTTCTAGCTTATGGCTATTATAAATAAGGCTGCTATAAACATAGTGGAGCATGTGTCCTTATTGAATGCTGGGGAATCCTCTGGGTATATGCTATTTTGAAACGTATTAATTTTTTATGAGAAGAATTAAAGAAGATGGAAGAAAAGATTAAGGGAAAACACAAACCCTACACCAGGTTCAATATAGACTCTAACCCTACATTACCATTTGGGTATTTCATACTTGTTTTTTATACTAAACCTTGGTGATCATGGTTGACTAAATGAATAAAACCATGCTCTTGCTGATACCCTCAGCTCCTTAATCTCATCCACACCTTCATCATGACCTATAATAAGCCATCTCTCCTACAATGAGTCCACACAGTTTTGCCCCTGAGTGTTCAAGCACTGCCTGCGCATGCTCCAGCTTGGAGCCGGCTCTCTCACTTCAGATCACCACACCCCTCAGAGGGCCCCTGGCATTCCTCAGACATTGTCTCCCCGGTAACCGTGCCTCCCCGCCCAGCACGACTTCAATTTCAAACTTGCAATTTTTACACCTCCCACCCTCTCATTCTTAACTGAACCCCTCACTCCATGTTTCATTCAGAAAATAGAAAACACAGAATGAAAACTCCATCTGCCCGCAACTAAATCTAGAAAACCCGCTTCACTCGCCTTCGTCACTGTAATACTCCCACCTGTTACTATGGAGGCCGGTCTCTCCACGGATGCCCTGAGCCCCATCTCCTCACTCTCAAGGGCACCACACTTACTGATCTTGCCTTCTGAACCCCTCCCTTCACCCCCCTCCATCTCCATGCAGATGCAAACAAGCCCATATGCACCATTTCTTACAATACAATCTTCCTTCAGCTTGACTTTCCCTCTTCAGCTGTGTAGATTGTTCTAGGTCTCTCCAGGGCCTCCTTTTATGAATGCTCAGATGTTCTCTGCTACCTGTGCCTCTTCCCCCTTGACGCAGTCTCCATTGCGCAGTGATCTGCTTTCCTCCGCTTCTCCTTCATTGAAGCCCATAGCCTTAATGTCAGGTCAGTTAAACTCAGGCGTATAGACCTAACTGGGGAAAGCCATTGCCCGAAAATCCAGTTCATCAGCTCCAGCTCCAATCCTTCAACGAACGAGAATCTGGTTTCAAATTTAGGTTCCCATTCATACTTTCAGACAGAGAGAAAGAGAAAAGAAAAGAACATCACCTGTCAAGCTTTTGTAATCTAGCCTTTCCACGAACTTGCTTAGAACGCTGGAAAACAAGCATACGTAGATATTGGAACTAAAGGGAAAGACGCATTCATGCAAATGTCTGGATATTTGGCATTAGTAGGTATGGATCGTGCTGATTTTACCCTTAATGGGTTATACCAGCTAAAGATGCGTTTTGACTCACAAGCAAGGGTAATTCTGGTTAGGTGGAGGCCTCTGCGCACGCGGTCTGAGCAGCAGCCTGGGGCAGCAGATGCTGACCTGAACCAGGCAGGTGCAGTTCCCATGTAAATGGCGGAGCCAACGTGTGGATTAGATTAAGTGGAAAATAATCTTTTCATCCTAATTAAGATTTGCCTCAAAACAAGCAGATCTTTAACATATGGAGTGAAAGTAATTGAATTTGAGGAACTCAAGAAATTGACAGAGAAATGTGTCAGATGGCAGACAGAAATGGAGAGCAGGATTTAGAGTCAAAATAACTTTCAAGTTTGGTAGAAATCTTCTAAAGAAGAAAAAAGAAGTCAAGAAATGTTTTTGTTCAATTTTGAATGGTTTCCATAAAAACACATTTTTTTTTCTTTTTCAAAAAAAATAAATTTTGGTGTTTGAAGTCAGCTGTTAGGTATTTGGGAAATTTACTTGTGAACTGCATGAATCATCTCATTCTTTAATGGTGATGTTGGCTCAACTTCTAATCTCCATCTTGTATTTAACCATTTCTAACTCTTTTCCACTGCTTCAAGCAGAATCCCAGGCAGTATCTCTTACCTGGGCTATTTCAATTGTATTCCAGTCCCCCTCTGATTCTCCACCTCCCCCCTTCTGGAGTTTCCCTCTACACAGAAGAGAGAATGACCTTTTACATATGTAAATCAAATCATACTAGTCTCCTGCCTGAAATCCTACAGTGGTTCCCATAGCAATTATGTAAAATCCGCATTACTTTCCATGACGTGCCAGGACCCTGTGTAATCCCATTCCAACCATCTCTCATCATCTTTCCTTCAGACGATTATACTTTGTGCCCCAGTGCATGTTGTCTTTTAGAGCGTGCAAGTTTTATTTCTTTTGCCCTGAAACCTTCCTCTTCTTCCTCCCGTCTCCCCTCATCCATTACTTGTGATCTCTTCCGACAGGAATCATTTTCCAAATCAGTTCAGAGCCTCCTTTTCTCACTTTCTAACCGTTTTCTCTTCATGTTAAATGCTGCACTTGCAGTCATCATTTGTCCCAAGAACAACCTGAAGCCAACATTATTAAAATGTTTCTCTCCTATTTGAAAACCGTGCTCATTTTCTCCCAATAAATCCGGGATGTCTGAAAGCATTGATCTGTCCAGATAGTCCGTAGAGCTGACTTTGCTCATCAGTGTAACTACGGTGATCCCCAAGAGATAGATCCCTAGACGGAGGGATCCAGGAATTGAACATGGGCACTCGCTGCTATCATTGTCCTTGACTGAGTGTAGAAAAGGGTCTGTGTGAAATGATTGGTTAACTGTAAAGACACCAAACATGTAACACACCCTTTCTTTGAAGGATCAAAATATTTTTTTCTTGCATTTTCCAATCTAGGTTAATGCACAAATCTATCAAATCAATGGAAATCCTACTCCATTCTTCTTAGTTTTTCTACATAAATCCTTTAACGAAAGATCTTGAAATCCAGTCCTTTTGTAAGTACTTATTCAGTGATAAAAACTACTTTTATATTGGGTAAGAAGGCAAGTGTCTTTATTGACATTTGTATGGCAGATTAGTGCACAACACGCTTTTGTGTCATTGTGACACTGTATCACTGTGAGATGCCACTGGCATGACTAGTAGCAAAAGCCACATTTCTGACAAGTCACCATGTGTATTGGTGACCCTGGCCCTGCACAAAGTATCTGGACTCTGTGCTCATCTTGCTACCTTCTGTGATGATTAATACTGCTTGTTCAGTTAAGAGGCTATAGAACAGTGATTATCAACCTTCCGAATGACCCTTTAATATAGTTCCTCATGGGGTGGTGACCCCCAAATATAAATTACTTATCAGTTACTTCATAACTCATTTTGCTTCTGTTATGAACCATACTACAAATATCTGAGATGCAAGATATCTGATAGGTAACCCCCCAAAGGAGTTACAACTTGTAGATTGGAAACAGCTGATATGGAACCATTGGCTGTCTGCGAGGGATTATCCATATGAGGTTAACTGAAGTGTGAAGACCCACTCTAAATGCCCAGGACCATACATTTCACACTTGAATCAAACAAAAGGGAGATAGCAAGCTAAACATGGTATTTAGCCTAGTGTATCAAAAATGCCACTTAAGTTGTACATAATGACTCAATATATGTATTTAACCCAGGGTATCAAAAACGTCATTTAAGTTGTATATAATGACACATGAATGTAATGCCAGCATTTTGGAGGGGTACACAGGAAGAAAAGAAATTTGAGACCATTCTTGGCTGGGTAATAAGGGTTCACTCATACAATTAAAAAAATACTCTTAATATAAAAATTAGTACTGACTAGTGCTTTAGTCTTTGAAATCCAGGCTGTAGTTTAGTCTTTCAGCTGAGCTGACCAGCCACATTTCACATGCTGAGAATACCCCTGTGGCTAGTTCTAGTCTATTGGTCAATTCAGTTGAAAGTGTAACTTTTCCTACAGCTTCTCATGCTCTTCAGCCCCAGGGGAGGCCGTGGCTTTCTCTTGTTGTTATTTCTATGACACTTTCTATTTCTATGACCAGGATACTCACCAGTCTAACATTAACTCCATCTTAATAATGAATGTGCTTTTACCTTAACCAGATCTGTATGTATTTCTATTCAAGAAAATAATGACCGAGCTAGAAAAATAAGATGTTTATTAAGCAAACTGTGACTCAGACAAAGCGGTTTTGTTCTATATTGGGAACGGGGAAGGAAAATGAGAACTTCCAAAGAAGGAGAGCTTAGCAGAACGGCCTCGTGGGAACTGAAGTGGGTTCCTCACTGAGCTGGGGGAGATTGTGTCTTTCATGTGGAGCGTGGACAACACAGCACCTTGGTCACTTTCTCTTTCTACTCTCTTCTTTTCCGTCACATCACAATGGAAGATGCAATTATTATCTGGTGGAGTCTGGCCAAGGCTTTTATAAAAGCACAAGATGGCTTTTGGAATTATCCATGTTTAACATCAAAACAACTTGTAATATCTTTGCCCTTAGCAATCTGGGTAAATTTTAAAATGTTCATCCTTTGTAGGCCCTCTCGTCAGCTGCTGGGTTGATGTAGTTTATATGATTAAAAGTTAAAAAACAAGCAAATTGATAAACAAAGAACTATCCATTTGCTTGATTATAGCAGCGTGGAAATCAATTTAATTACATTCAACTTATCAACTGAATTCTGCCAAATTGCTTTTTTGTATGCAAATACCGCTTTGGTGGTCAATGTATTTTATATTAGAAGCTCTGAATATGATTACAAAACATTTCTTTTCACCATATGCTACATGCCAAGAAATGAAACCCTATTTCCACTGGATTTGTGCAAATGATTATTATTGTTATTGTTATAATTATTTATTGTTATTTGGGGAACAGAAAACAATGGGCCGGAGTGGTTCTGATTTCATGAAATCAAGCAACAAGGATGGGGAGTATCTCCATCCGTGAAGTGTTTCCAAATATGTATGCGAACCCGAGGGCAAGTCCCACTAAGAAGGTTATGTTGCTTTTATTACCCACACTGGGGACACAAGGACAAGACATTCCATGAAGCTCCCTCATCCTGGTCCATGATGGAGCCCTGGTACTAGAAATAGACCCCATCTCAAGGAAAAGAAAAAGAAATGTGTAGCTCCCAGAGAATAATAACAGCCAAGGTTGACCACTGACCACTGTCCCTAAAGCACACATGTACACCTTATTCCAGTAAAACACACACATTCATGAACAAACACACACACACACACACACACACACACACACACACACACACTACATACCACATACCACAAATTAGGCAACAATCCTGTTTTTTTTTTTTTTTGTTTTAATTGGTTATTTTATTTATTTATATTTCAAATGTTGTCCCCTTTCCTGGTTTCTCCTCTGGAACCCTCCCATACCATCCCCACACCACATTGTTTCTATGAAGGTACTCCCCCACCCACTCATTCACTCCTGACTCACGGATCTAGAATCCCCCTACACTGGGGCATCAAGCCTCTACAAGATCAAGGGGCTCCCCTCCCGTTTATATCAGATAAGGCGATACTCTGCTACATATGTAGCCAGAGCCATGGTCCCACCCATGTATACTCTTTGGTTGGTAGTTTTAGTCCCTAGTAGTCCTGAGGGGTCCAGTTATTTGATTCTTTTGTTCTTCCTATGGGGTCGCAGTCCCCTTCAGCCCCTTCAGCCCTTTCCCTAACTCTTCCATTGGGGACCTGGACTCAATCTGATGGTTGGCTATGAGTTTCTATCTGCAAGTGTTTAGTCAGGTGCTGTCAGAGTCCCTCAGGGGACAACTTCACTTCTTGGGATCAGCAATGGTGTAGGGGTTTGGTGTCTGCAGATAGAATGAATCCCTAGGTGGCACAATCTCTGGAGGGTCTTTCCTTCAGTTTCTGCTCCATTTTTTGACCCCGTGTTTTCTTTACACAGGAACAATTCCAGGTTAAAAAATTTGAGGTGGTGGGTGGCCCCATCCCTCAACTGGAAGCCCTGCCTATCTACTGGAGGTGGTCTCTACAGGTTCTAGCTCCCCCTTTTTGGGTATTTTTACTAATGTCATCCCCAGTGAGTCCAGGGAACCTCTTGGTTCCCTGACCTCTGGGACTTCCTAGTGGCTACCCTCTACTACTACATATTTCTTTTCATTTTCCTGACCCTCTGTACTTCTCTCCTGATACTGCCCTCCTTTTTCCCATCCTCTCTCTGTCCCTTTACCTCCTGTGATTATTTGGTTGTCTTCTAAGTAGAATTGAAGCACCCGTACTTTGGACTTCCTTCTTCTTAAGCTCCATGTGTTTGTGGGTTGTATTGTATTCTGACCTTTTGGGCTAATATCCACTTATCAGTGAGTACATACCATATGTGTTCTTTTGTGTTTGGGCTATCTCACTCACGATATTTTCTAGTTTTATCCATTTGTCTGCATATTTCTTGAAATCATTGTTCTTAATATCTGAGTAATACTCCATTTTGTAAATGTACCACATTTTCTGTATCTATTCTTCTGTTGAGGGACATTTGGGTTGTTTCCAGCTTATATTATATTTATATATTATATTATATTAATTATATTTATTATATTATATTATATTATATTATATTATATTACATTACATTACATTATATTATATTATATTATATTAATAATAGGCTGGTTATTATAAATAAGACAGCCTGTTCTTATAGTGCCTATTATAGGCCTATCACATTCCTCTTCAGTGTTAACCTTTCATTCTTTGGTTTTCCCATTATCTAATATTCTTTCGTTACCTTTTCTTTTCTTTGTACTTTGAATAATTGTTTGTTGCTTAATGTATCATCTCTTCTAGAATTGAGAAATCAAGACCCAAGACAGGTTGAGGAAACTAACTTCCCCCTCCCCCTCATTTCCCCTCTCCCTCCTTCCCTCCTGCATCCCTTTCCTACTCCTTACTCTATCTTTGTGTTTGATCTCCCATTTTTCCCACAGACCTGCTTCAGTTTGAATGTCTCATTATAATTTTCAGTAAATTCTTACTCTCGGAGCCATTCTCTCATCTGTTCATTCCATTAATATAAATTTCCAGCACTTAAATCAAGACTTTTCTCTCAGAGGCAGTATGTGAACTTTAGTTAATCCTCCATGAATGTTCCCTTATTGCACTGCTGAAGAGGGCAGCCGGGAGATGAGACACTCACAGCTCCCAGAGGGGTCAATTTGGTGTCTGATCTAGAAGTCAGATAGGCCCCGTGCCTAGTTCTTTATTAAGACTGGGAGATAAAGGCTCTGTCTCTCTCACATAAGAGTGCCCTGGATTTACGCAGTGCCCTTTTTCTGAGCATCCAAAGGCATCTGAACACATCTTGCCCACAATCTTACCGTGTCCATGGAAATAAATGCTTGCCAATATACCCGTGTGCTAAGGAGTGGGGCAAACCGGATTTGCTCAGAAGGGTGGAAAAAGCTGTAATTGGCTTGCTTCTCCTTTCAGTTTGGTTTGGTCTTCCAGGGAAACTGTGTTTGGTTGAGCACTCTTCTTGTGAACTCACTGCAGCCGGATGCTGCTTTCTTCCTTGGCAGAGTTGCATGCTATGCAAATCAGTAGCTCTGGGAGATGCAAATCTCACAGGCTGAATGGATTTTCTGTGGGCCAAAGGGCATCTACAAATTAATTGCAAAGCTGCCCTCTGACACTGTTGTGTAGTACTACGTAGGCTAGCAACTTGCCCAAAGTCACTTTGTTTATGAACATCGGGCTTGAGGAAGCAGTGTCCCTTTTTCAGGAGTCTTCTTGTGGCTCTCTGGTTACAGACTGAATTCTGACTTTCCTCATGAGTCATGGGGCCCAAAGTGCTGACAAAACACCATTGTAACAGGTAGCCTAATTTGCATGGAAAAGGACATAGTCACTTATCCTCCTTCTAGCTTAGTCTCTATGGGCTCAGATGAGCTGATTCCACACAAATTTGAATTTCCTCCATTGTGAAGGCTCTCCCGAGACTTGGTTCAACCCTATGGGTTAAAGCAATTAAAGTTAGGCTGCCTTTACAGGGGTTGTGTGCCCCAGGCCCTGAGCACATCGTATAGAACTGCAGAGCTGAGCAAAAATAAGCAAGCCAGAGACATTTCTCTTTTCCATACCCAACACATCTGCATGAGCTTCAGGGAGCTTCCGATGACACAAAATCACTCACGTGAGGTTCTGAAGGTCAGGACTCCAATCACCGTGACTGGGCTGAGATCAAGGTGTAAGTCCTGGTTAGAGGCCTCTTATCTCTTCCTACTTCTGGTGAGTCCACCTCTCCTTGGCTGCTATATGAATTATTTCAACCTTCTGTCTCCATGGTCATGTACTTTCTCCAGTCCCATTCTGTGTCTTTTTTACAAGGACACTCATGGTTTCATTTTATATCCATCCACATAACTCAAGATTATTTTTCTTTCAGAGAATTATGTCTGACCCCCACCCCCACCCCCACCACTCCATAATAAGAGGACTCCGGAGGAGGGAAACCGAGACAGTTCGTTTGTTCATTTTATCATTTTGCAAAGTGAGGCATTACTCAGAGTGGCAGGCATTTGACTACCCTGTCTAGTGTCATGCCTTCCCTGCATGATGGACCCTGTTTCTGTTGATTGTGAGGCAAAATAAACCTTTCTTCTTAAAGTTGCTTTCACAATAAGAAAGTAATGAATATGGAAGGGAACTTTCCGAGAAGGTTTGAATAGAGAAGAAGGGAGAAGAGAGAGGGGAATTAGAGATGACTAGAGTTTAAAATATTAATGTGTGACACTAATTAGAGTATTCATCCGTGGGGAAGACCAATTCTCTTTCCTTGGGAGTCATTAATTACACGTGGCTCTTCTCCTAGAGGTGGGGGCCCCCATCACTTGTAAAAACATGTAATGTGAATAATACTGCATAGACTCAGGAGCTTGTATTTATATATTTATCCACATGTGTGTAAAATAACAATGAAATAGAGACTATAGGTTTGAGTGGGATGGAGGGTACATTGAACAAAATGGAAGGGGAGAATAGTATAAATATAGTGCACATATGTGAAATTAAAAAAAATAAATCTATGAAACTGCAAAACCAGTATTTATTTTTCTAAGTTTCACCTAAAATAATTCAGGTAATTTCTTTTTTACACCTTGTTTTCCGGTGAACGTGAGGGAGTTTTTAATCCACTCTTTGTGTTTGTCATGTTCCTTCCATACTCATTGGAGAATTTTCGGGTTTGGCTGTATATTTGCCAGGCTATATCCAAAGGCAATAATGGAAGGATATTGCTTTTCCCAGACTCAAACCTATCAACATACATTTACTGGATTTATACATTTGACCATTCAGAGAAGCAGTAAAAAAAAATAAAGTTCTCTGGAGTATCCTGTGGGTTGGCTTGTTATGTGGGACTTGGGGGAGATTTTTCCTTATGTAAAACTCCCTTGCCTCTTTTCCCTTTACATTATATAATTGATATTTTTAGTACCCTGTGGCATCTACATCTCCTTGAAAGTCTGCGCTACTTCTATTTCCTTCAAAGAGACTCTCAGGGTGGCATGTTTAGATTTTCATTGTCGTTCCTCTTTGTTTCCTTAGGGCACAAACTATTTTCCTCCTTTTCTTTTTTTGTCTCTGGTTGATGCAGTAAAGAACAAAGACTGGAAGATCCTGGAAACATTCTGAAATTAGCTACCATTCATCTTCTGTGGAGACGTCTCTTAACAGAACTCAGAAGTGTCTTGCTGATTTCATGCAGATGTGAAAGGGGTATCGGTGAATTCTCAGATTTGGGGAGGAATCAACTCCTCCCAGCTTACGATTGGGCATGAGATGCTTCGATTGTACGTTCAGGAGACAATAGTCGGGTGTGAACCCTTGTGATAATCAGAATAGAAACTTCCTTGGATTGGAGCGCAATCAGCACCTAATGCAGAAACACCTCAGGTACACTGGTGCCGTCTGTATTTTGTAAGTGAGTTGTAGTGGGTACGGGGAATAATCGCACACATTTCTTGTCATTGTTCTTATGTGCACGGATATTTAAATTTTTTTCTCTAGGTAGAACGTTGAATATTCTATTTTTTTTATAGAACAAGAAAAACATATTATTAACCAGACAGGACCTTTCATTTTTTTTTCCCCCAGCAGTCTTGAACCATCAATGTAAATAGATAGATGGTAGTTAATAGGTAGCTGTCATGGGTGACTTAAGTCTAAGGTCCCCTAGATCATGGGGAGAAAGCCCACAATATAAAGAATGGTGAACCTAGAGAGCAGTTTTGCCGGGTTCTCATGCCCATACCCATTGTACCAAGCGCCTTTGGCCTCCTAATTCTGCTTCGGTTTATCCACGTGAAATGTGTCTTACAGCTTAGGCCATCATGACCTCATATCAGAAACATTCTAAACTGTCTAGATCTGTGCTTTTCCTTCCCTGAGAACCTGTGTCCTTTCTAAAACCTGCATCGCGGGATTCCTCAGTTAAAAGCTTTCAGTGCAGCAGGAACGCACGCAGGCCTCAGAGTCAAATCTGAACTCTGGCTGCTCCTGTCACATTTCCTGATGGCGCCGCGCGGATCCTCTCAGCCTCACCCCTTGCTGTGGTGCACCGTAAACTGCGCTGACATGTCTGTGAGCACTTCGGATATGATCCTTGCAGATGCTGTTAGACTTTAGACTGGATAGCCTCACCACCTCCTTCTGTGACTCTTGTCCCTGTTCTTCTGCCTCCCACACCCACTTTTAGAACCTGGATTAGCTCAATTGAATGGGACCTCACCGCCAATCTTTAGAAAGCCACACCCTCAGCTTCAATTATGCTCTCTTTCTCCTCTTTCTTTAGGTTTTACAGTTAGCATGCTTTCATCCTTGGTTTTTCTTTTTCTTTTTCCCCCCTTTGGATGAATGTGTCTGACAAACCATGTGTTGTTCATTGTATTCCTCAAAAGGCAATGAAGAAAACATTTAATAGGTGCACAAGAGAAACCCCTTTAAAGCAAGTTTATTGTAAAAAAGAGAACAGTCACGAAAAAGACAAGATAGATACTGAACTGAGGTGTCATATCCGCACGGAACCCTAGTCTATATTCTGCATTGTTCTCTAAAGAGACAGGCGTGTTAACAGCACGAACGAGGCTTCTCATTTCCTTGAAACCTATTTCTCCGTAGCACTCTAAATTGGTCTTAATAAATGATACCTGCCATCACCTAATCTCTCCCTCCAGCTTTAACTTCTATAAATTAACTCTAATGGCTTTATGTTTTCTTGTTGATTGCTGTAAGAATTTTTGAAGGACATTTACATTTATTTTTATTTTGAAGACTACCTTAATGCATTTTAATGGCAAACTTACAGAGCTAGTGCAAGAAACAAAGGAGATTAAATTAAAAAAGCTCTTTCATGCAGGGACCACGCAGAAAAGTGTTGTGGGTGGGTGGTGAAGTATGTAGTAGGTTTGAAATGCTACAAACAAGATTTAAGTGTTATCAGAAGAAATGTACCGGTTTGAACAAAATATAAATGCTGATGTTACTGGAAAAATGGAAAGTTCATCTACAGTTGTTATAAAGTTGAACATCTATCAAGGGTGAGGACACAGGGAGCTTCGAGAGTGACAGAGCCCACAATGGAGCTGTGAGAAGAAAATAAGCAAGCAAGCAAACAAAACAGAGAAGAGCCATACGACAAGGTACAAATGCTGGACCAAATGCCACCACTATATTTTCCTACCTGGAGACCCCAGTGTACGCTGCGGAAAGCCATCCATGCAGAATGGGGCTATGCTCCTGTGAACTATAGTAAGACACTGTAGAAACCTGTTTCTCTGTGACCCCTGGCAGCAATGCTCAGAACATTTGTTTCTTTTTACTATTTTAGATCTCCCTTAGATAGATATGTTGTCCAGTGAAAACTGCTAAACAAACTAAAGCAGAAATGTCGCCACGCGTCCACTGAATCATTTTGGCATGTACAGATGCTTTACATCCCAACACTTAGACTAGAAGTCACACATAAAGCAACACAAAACACTGATGTGCCTCACTTCTTTGTACCCAAATTTCCCACTCACAATTATTGTTTAGTTATCTTGACTCCATTGAATTGTATTATTTCAGTTTGTTTTTCTGTGGCCAAAAGCAATGTAGAGAAGAAACTTTTTCCTTTCCTTTCCTTTCCTTTCCTTTCCTTTCCTTTCCTTTCCTTTCCTTTCCTTTCCTTTCCTTTCCTTTCCTTTCCTTTCCTTTCCTTTCCTTTCCTTGTTCTTTGTTTCTTTCTCTGATTCTCTCTTTTTCTCTGTCTCTGACTCTCTCTGTCTCTCTTTCTCTCTCTTCCTCTTCCTTTCTTAACTTAGAATTCCAGAGGCATAGAATCAGCCATGGTAGAAGAGAGAGGCACAACAACAGACAGGGAGATCAGGGCAGCAGGAGAAGAATGGTGGCTGATCACATTTCATCCACGCTCAGGGAGCATAAAAGCAAGAAGTTGAACAAGGTTATAAATAATCAATACCCATCTCCAGTGACATAGTTCTTTCAATAGGAATCTACTTCCTAAAGGGTCCACCACCTTTGGGAAGGCTGCTACCAACTGGAAACCAAGTGTTTAAATTCATAAGTCTATGGAGAACATTTCTCATTTAAGCCAGGGGTTGGGATGGAATATTCAAACCTCCATTATTAGTGAACGGTTGCATGTATTCTCCTCCCATGTAAGATGCACTATGGTTGCCGTTTGGCAAGATCCTTACATGTTTGGCATGGACAACGTCTAGGTTGCTCTCGTTCCAAATGGCTAACCAGACAGGCCTTACTCACAACCTCCAAACTGTAGTAGATATGCTCTAGAATTGAAGGTCCATTTTGAAGCCCAGTATAGTTTTCTCACACTGGAAGAGAAGCACAAGTTCTCCAGGTTTCTGATAGCATCTAATTTCCTGGATGGTAACCGTGCTAGGTCAGTAAATATGAGGGCTTTTCTACTTCACCAAGGATGGCTTTTGTAGCTAGTAGCTTCTTTGGTGCTTTGCAGTGGGCAGACTGACTTACTACTTTGAGAGGAAGTTCAATTTTCCCCAGTAATCTTAAACTATCAATATAAATGATTATATGCATAGCTCTGTGGGTTATTTGACTGCATGTCTACCTTACCATGGAAATTAGGACCCACGGTGGTAGAAGTACCATGATATAAAGGTCTGAGAGACATAAAGATCAATTTTGGGGAGATTCCATTCCCATCATCTGTGGTTTATAAGCTATGGCATGAGACATCCGTAAGTTCTTGGAGTTTGTTGGCAAGAGCAGCGCTGGCCTTGCTGCTCTTAGAGGGTGGCTGCTAGCACACTTCAAGTTCCACATTTCATTTAAAAAAGCAACAAAACAAAACAGAATACCCACTGTTTCAAGACTGAGACCATGGCCTTAGAATGCAGTTTTCTAGTGAGAAAAGGCACATGACACTCTACTGGTAATGTAGACAGTGTCAAGTATTGTCTAGATGAGATCTATTTCAACCTTGTTTACTTTGCAGAGTGAAGCCTCTTATAAAACAGCCAACTTTCACCCCTTTACTTACCAGCATTTGGAAGCCAAAGTGAAGAAAACTAAATATTTAATAAAAAAAATGGATTTTCCTGAAAGATTTGTTTCTGCTGTCTCCTAATAACTTAAAATGCAATTAAAAATACACCCTCAAGTTATTGAATTGTTTCTGAAGGTCTGTAAAAGCAAAGTAATTAGCAGGGAGACAGGGAATACATAATCAACTTTCCGTCTTTTCTCTGCTGTAGAGCTATCGGGGACCTTTCCTGATGATTTTTCTCTTAGACAAGCTAGCCAAGCACAGAGTCTCATGCCTATAATTCCAGCACCCAGGAAGTAAAGGCAGGAGGATCACTGTAAGTTTGAGGGCAATCTGGGCTACATAATTTAGGACATAGGCACAGAGTAAAATGCTGAAAATAAAAAGGAAAGAAAAGAAAAACATGACATGTAAAAGAATCCCATCCTTCCTCATTTATTTAGTCACTGCATATGCCATTCAGAGATGGCAAGTTGAGGCATTTTGCAGCCAAACCATTAAAAAGAAGTTGGATGATCCTAGTGTTTGAAATATGCACAGATGCCAGGGGGAAGATCTGGGTCCAGTGTTGTGAGAACCAGAAAGAATTAGGAATAAGAAGTTATTTGGTGAAGTAAATGCTGACGTTTTGAAATGTAGACAATATTTCAGAAACATAGCTAAGTGGATTAAAGGAATAGGAAGCTGAAGGATGCAAACATAATAAGAGAGAGAAAGAAGACTTAGCTCTACTAGCTTTCCTCTAGGTATGCCTGGAATTAGAACTTGTTAGGCAGAGACTAGTAGGGCTCAGATAGCATGCAAGAATTAGTCAAATGCACAGGTTCCTATGTTCATAGAACTCAAATACATTTTTGGATAAACAAATACATTGCTGTCTTAGACAACACAGAAATGCAATGCAGTGAATGACAATACAGGAATGGAAATGAATGATAATACAGAAAAAGGACTGCTTTCCACTAAAATAATTCAGATTTTAGTAGGATAAGAAGACGTGTCAATAAATGATTTCATAAGTATAATGCTGGCAAATGTTTGGATGCTATCTTGGAAGTGTCTGGGAATACCAAGAGGGTTGTACGTAGGAAGACAGTGTGTGTGCTTTGCATTTTACAATCTTTCAGCACTGTGAAGTCTGAGAGTGGAGAACTGGGAAGAAAGTAACCCAGAGTCAGAGATAAGAGTATCAAGGAGAGTCTAGTGGGCAGATCTAGGAGACAGGATGAATGTGACAGGGAGGGACAGCCAGTGGAAGAATTGATGTGTTACATTGAATTAGAATTGTTCAACTACAAATTGTTTCACCAGTGCCACCACTGTTGATCTGCAGACAAAAGGGACTGTTTGTGGAGAAGGTGACTCAGGCAACCAGAGGAAAGTCTGCCCAGTTGGAGAGATGAGTTAAGTGCTTAAGAGCAATGGGTGTTCAGACAACTCAGTTCAAATCTGAGCACCCACACAGTGGTTAACAACCAAGTGCTAACTCCAGTTCGAGGGAATCTAATGTCCTCTTCTTCTCTGGCACAAGGCATGAATATGATACAGAAACACACATGTAGGCGAAACTACTCATACATACAATAAAAGAGGTCTTTCTTCCTTTTTACTCAGCTGTAAGTTTGGCTTATATAGGAACAGCCTGAGAACTCCTCTTTATTTTCTTGAAGGGAAGAATATTGTTTCCTCAGCTTGGTCTGAGGTTGATAGTCATTGGCTTATTATTTATTAGAGGAATTGGACTGTCATTCTCAAAATAACAAATCAGACAAGAGTCTGCCCCCACTTACTTGGCTTGTGATATTGTACAGAGGTTCCTCTATACCTGGTCTCCATCATGTTCATAGGGCAAGCTCTCTCTCTCTCTCTCTCTCTCTCTCTCTCTCTCTCTCTCTCTCTCTCTCTCTCTCTCTCTCTCTGTGGAATATGCCTAGCATTCTTTTTACCTCCTCATGCCTGATTATTTACACAACTGCTGGGAAGTCTATGCCTAGTCTGTAATGTTTCCCAGATTTTCCAATTTGGCTGATAAAAAAAGATTTCAAGAATAGGGTTCTAAAGCTCATTTTTTTGCCATTGTTCTTTACCAACCATTGCTGATTAATAATTATCCCCTAAACTTTCTATGTATACTCAACAGGTCATAAATTGGGAGTAAAGACTTCAGGAGAGTAACTGAGCATCATTCTCCAAAACATGAGAAACTAAAGTAGATTTTTAAATCCTTTATTTCTTATCTTCATTTTCCTGTCACTGTCTCAATTTGAGTAATTGAGTAATCTGTTCTCTTCTGGCTCTAAAGCTTGAAGATCATCTTTAATGCTTCCCTCATCACCATATAATTTCTTCCTTGAAACTGAAGGACCCTGCTTAACATTACAAACCCCATTTTACTAGTAGGTTCAGTTCTATGTTTAACCTGCCCTTTGAACTCAGTTACCATCAGCGGAAATACCCCAACTTGTTCCAGGAACCAAGACACCCATAGCAACAGCTACAATTCCCCTAACAAACAGCCATGGTTCTAACAGCCAATCAGCTCTTAGGAGTAAAGTACCTAATGTTACAAATTTCTTAAATTAGATTGCTTAAGCTAGCTACTATTGTTTGTACCAATCTGAAATTATTACTAGCTAATAGAAATGTGCCAGTGTGTAATTTTCAAATGTCAACCAATTATGTCACTGCCACATTGGAAAGTCCCTCACCATGCTGTAACTGTGATAAAAAGGCATAGCTTCACCAGCTCATGACTTTCTACACCCATCCAGTTCATTGGAGAGGTTGGAGAATATGAGCTCAGGCTTGAATAAAGATTCCTTGCTTTTGCATAATGAGTTGGCTTCCTGGTGGTCGCTGTTGGTCTGTGGGGACATCATGATCTGGCATAAAAGACACAATGTTCTAATCTATTATATACCTTCTTTGAGAGGCATCATCATTCTGGTTCATGTCCCCAGTCTCCCCAGTAGATGACTGGAGAAACACTTTAACCAATCTTTCTCTCTTTATTGCCATTCTTCTTTTTCTAGGGTCATGCATATGTGGTCATATTACCTGGCTGAAAAATGTGCTCCTCTTTATTACTCACAAGAGGCACCTTTTACAATATATGGACACTCTATACTAGGATGGTGCAAAGGAGACTTGTTTGGATGGTTAGACATTTGGGCTTACTTCTGGCTAGCAGTAGGCACTAGTTTCATCTTTGTTCTGTTTTGTTTTCCCAGTGGACATTTTTATGGTTTAATAGATCATCTAATTCTTCAAACTTATAGCTAGAATGTCATCATCGTTTCATGTATGGTGTAATGAGCAGTCATGAACAGTGACAGTGCTAACCAGAGGCTACATCAAAGATAACTAAGCTTTTACAACTCACTTCCCTTCATAGGCAGAATACAAACAGATGTACTCTAGAATGCACAGTGGTTTTATTCACTAAGGAATTTAAATGGGATCTTGAAGGATATAGGCATAGAATAAAGATGGGCTGAGATACCGTACAACTCACGACTGGGGTGTTAAAAGCCACTTCTAGGGGTTGCATCACTGTCATAGGTAGTGGAGATACTGCCACTTATTGTGCCAAATGGCACGTAGAGGATACAGTCACAGATGTGTGCCCTGGTAGTGGTGCCAGTCTAGAATTCCTGGAAGGTAATGCTATCAGTAATCTTTAGAATGTTCCTGCCTTTTGCTTCCTGTGCACAGCCCCTATGTCAACTTACTCTTTTCCACACCCCCATTTCCTGTTACCACTGTCATCTCTGTCATCTTGGTGAGTCACTCAGGATACTTTTTCTTCCATCATCTTTAAACAAGAAATAGGTGTTCTCCTGTGAGTGTCCTACTCAAAGGGACAGTTCTGCCTTTGAAAGTTTTGCAAATCCCTTGACTTATACTAGGATACTTAACTACTATAAACCTACTATGTGTGTTCTTGTTCTGTGCATCGTTGCTGCCACATCTGTTTGTTGTTTATTTATATGTCCTTGTCACTTTTCCTTTGTTAAAATCTTCCTTGTTTAAAATCTTTGTTAAAATCTCAAGGTTCAGATCACATTCAGCTTTCTTCATCAACACTCCTGATGACTCAGTTAGAAAGAATCCTTCCTTTGGGGGAAATCTCATGTCATTGTACTTACAATTCCTGCAAAGTGTTGGAGTTGTTCAAGTATCCATCTGCTTTTTAATCAACAGAATCCATGAGGTTTGGTGGAGAGGCACCATGTCTTTTTTTGGTATCTCTGAGTCTGGGGTCAAACTCTATCATTAGATGTTTGTTGCTTTAGTCGATGATACAGATATTGCATTCATTAAGACACAGCAGCCAATTTAAATTCATTATTAGAATCTCTTTTATAAGACTTGACTGATGAATTTATAAATGAATCGTGGACAATTGAAACTAAATTAAATTTAGCCTAAAGAGATGAGCATAAATAGTAAATGCACTCTTTTATACTAAATTCCAAAACAAAATATCAAGAAGGTTCTGAGCAATGAAAGAAGAATGCTTAGGTTAGACATACTTTCTCACAGCAGCACAAATGAACCACATACCACTTTTGTCATGTAGTCTTTTATGAAATATCTAAGAATATTTGTATTTGTATTTTATATTTCTGGTTATATAACTATCTTAATATTTCCCCTTGTGTTGAAATAACCGAGTCTCATGGAGAAGAAATTACTTAGTTGGTACACTTTGACAAGCTCTCATATTCATGTTGAAGGTGTTGACCATTTTGAGAAGTTTTACCCTTAAATTCTTCATCAAATTGGACTTAGACTACAAAGCTATAATTTTGTCTTTGTACATAAAGGAGAGTGATTAATTGCTGTCTATTGAAAGAATCAGTTAATGGAATGGAAAAGAAACCAGACCCAGTGTGAGATTGCCTCCTATTCAGGGCCAGAATCGCTCATAGGGTACTTGTCTGATTTAGGCTCTTCAGATGTGGAGATAAAAACGATAGCTAATTGTATCTTTAGAATGGGATAAACACTTGGGTCTTTCTCTCAGATTCAGCGTCTAGGCTCAGTCTCGATGATGCTTGCCATCTGAAATTGGACTGCCACAATCAGAGTAATTTTCCATTTAGGAGCCTCCTGCAGAAGCTGAACTCTGGCAGGCCACTCTAGTACTGTGTGCTTGATAACTTTGTGGCCTTTGTAGCACCAGGGGTGAAGGAGGCTAGAGGAAAATCGTCCCATATCTTAGCAACTAATTGATTTAGTAGGATTCATGACATTCAACAGACATCCTTATTACTTGCCTTGTCTTGTCCTAAATCCATCTTGGAACACTGTGACATGGGAAAGCAATTTCTTCCTATGGAGATTCTTAAGCAATCTCACAGTGTGCAATGATGTCCAGTATTCAGTCTGTCTGCACAGCATGTTTCTTTTTCAGTTTTGTGACCTAATTTGAGCGAATGACATGCACTTTTTATGGTGGTGGTGGTGGTGGGGTTATATGGATGATTGAAAAGAGGAAAAAATGGAATCCTCAAACACACTTCATTCTACTGTGAGAGAAATGATGCAAGTACTAATATATCAATAGGCAAACCAGCCTATGTAAACCATCCCGTAAGGCATTTGACAAGCACAGTGTCATTTAATGAGGGATAGTTGCACCACTTACCTGAACTGTTTAAGAATCGTTGTTAACATCGGCCAAGGGTCCGCCAGCTTGCACAGCTAACAACAGACCTGAATGCTGAATGCTTTACAGAAGAGAGTACAGTTGCTCATTTTCTGGCAACTTGTTCTTGTTCTCCATCAATCTTAAATTCAATTCTCAGTGGCCAGGTTCTGATTCAGAACTCAGATTTTTGCATCAAAGCCCGTTTTATGTATGGCCCTGTATTTAAATATTGGGGAAAGGAATGGGAAAGAGCCTGGGAGAAAGCTGTCTGGAGAGATGGAATTAAGTAAATGGAGAGTAGGTGAGAAAAAGTGAAAGGACTAGATTTATTCCGTGGGATAAGAGGGAGTCACCAGGGGATTTGGAAGCCAATACCGACTGCATCTGACATCAGTTAATAGTGAGTCTGTAACTGTGCTGGACACATTGTTGGGCAGTAAGCTTATAGATTGTAGATAGAGGATAGAATCCTGATAGGTATAGGAATTAGAGAGGAGGCTTGGGTCCAATCGTACATTCCCAGGGGAAATGCATTTCTGAGTTGGTTTTTAAAAGTCACATTGTAAGGGATTTTCCACATTAATCTAAAAACACCGATTTGTCTAAACAGCAATCTGTGTTAAGAATGTCATTTCTTCTTTATTTTTTTTTGTAAGTGTGAAAAAAGTTTATATTTCCAAGACAATTTTTTTTTCTGGAACAAACAAAATATGAGATTCCTACGAATAAAACTCATTTGGAAACATCATTTCTTTGGTCTTATTGACTGTTTTAATTCTTTTTCATTTTTCTTTAGAGGATCAGTAGATTTTGTTGTTTTATTTTCTCCGAGGATAAAGCTAGAACTTCCAAATGGCCAGGAAAAAAAATCAATGCTTCCCTTATTTCTTTATTACCCAATAGAATTATGTAGCTGAAATTATTATTTTTCCCTGGTATTAATACTGAATTATGCTACAAATGGTCAAAGATCATATGATGGAGTAGCTGTGTAAATATGAAATCACAGAGTTAAACAATAGCGGCGTCCTCAAAGGATATTGGAAATTCACTTATCTTGATTTAAATATACGAGAGAGCATGGGACGTGTTAGCTGCTGAGATGGGGAGGTGGATGAATGTGCAGCTCGTGTAAGTGATTGTGTGAAGGCTATTCTGGTTTATGCAGCTGGTTCTCCCCTACTGGATTGATGGTGGGTTTTTAATATACTGCCTTTCTTTCATGTTTTAGCCACCCAGGCATGATTTATGTAATTAGGTAGTAGGGCACAAGGCACGAGCTGGTAAATGTGTGACCTCCAACAATCAGGGAATGACACCTTTCCTCTAAGTATGCAGAAGCAAGAGACAAAATTACTGCACTACTTTAAGTCTCTTGTATTTATGTAAGAAATTTAAAAGAATCTTTAAAAAAAATCATTCTTCCATTTTCTGTTTTTCATCTTTTGCAATTAGTGTGAAATACTTAGAAAGAGCTAGATCAGAGAATAGCTGCAGACATGTGGGAATATTGTCCTAGAGATCAACCCCGATGTCTCCTTTGGTTCCATGACCTTCTTACAGTTGACAGACTGTCCTGTCCGCTGGTACTGCTCCCCTCTCGGTTCGGTTCCCTGAAGCAGCCTTTGAAGCTGGGATGACATAGGGAATAATGGATCACAGAGCACAATGGCAGAGAGGGAACACCGTAGCTAGCTGTTGACTTCATTCAGCTGTATTCCTATCTTTCACAGCTCTATTTGTGACATGAGTAACTTGAAAGAAGGCTTGAAAACCTTCCAAGTATTTCTCAGATATATTCATTTGGGACTTTTCACTTTCCACAGAACAAAGCTATCCATCTATAAAAACAGTTGTTGATTTTCTAAAATTCCTTCAGTGATAGAGTTGTCAAATACAGCAAACAAAAATTTCTCATGAAGCATCCTTGCCTTAAAATACTAAACATTCGTGTTAAAGTGTTTGTAGAAGGCTCAAGCTTCATTGCCTCTCTTGTAGTTTTCTTTACTGTTTTATCTGGGACAGCCTTTGGAGTTTACTACTATCTCCCTTCCCATGTCAGAAGTGTTTTGATGTGTTGTCACCCAGAAATTATTTTAGTATCCAACAAATCAAGTCAGATCAAAGGAAAGACTCATAATCTATGCTGTTGTTTATAAGGCTTTCAATAGTCTATTTCACTGAAATTGGTTTGGGGATGCATCCATGTTATATTCTATAGGTGTATATCCACCCCATGCTTCTGCTGGGAACTCTTCCTCGTGGTGTTATATGTTTCCTGAACTTGGAGTTATGTGTCTCCCGATGCCTTTCCATTGGGACACTATCCTAACTCCGAGTCGCAAGGTTTCAAACTCATCCGAAGGCTTTTCCTACTATTTCAAACTCAACCTTGGCTTCTGTCAGCAGGAGTGGGGAGTATAAGAGTTTCTGCTCAGGTGCAAGGGTATCCTGGCACTTTGGAGCCCAGAAACCATACAGCTCTGGAGTGAAACTGTATCCTAGTGAAAGGGCATCCTGATTCACAAGGCTATGGTAGGAACACAACCCTGGGTTGCAACAGTGCCCTGGTGGAAGGTATCCTGAGACATAGAGGTTCAGAAACCTTACAACTCGGAGTTAGGATAGTGTCCCAGTGGAAAGACATCCAGAGACATATAACTTCAAGTTCAGGAAACACATAACTCCAAGAGAAAGGGTACCCAGCAGAAGCAGGAGAGGCTATCTCCAGCTGAGCTGAGGGGCTAAGGAGCCTCAGCCCTGCTTTTTCCCTTTGCATCTTCATTGCTTCTTTACTTCTTTCCTATGAAAGTCATGACAGGCAGGAAATCTTGTGAAAGCGATTTTTCAGAGTGTCCAGAGTGTGGAGAGGGTGGGTGGTGGTGGAGCTTTGGGGGGCAGAGATTTCCAGATTTAGAATTGGTGAGATTTTGAGTCCTTGAGCTTGAACAGCCTAGAGATTTTTGAGTTTTTCCTTTTCGGGGATTGGTGGGTTTGCTGCTCAGGGATTGGTCATCCTTTTCAACCCCCTTTCCTTGCATTGGCCCATGCTTTAGGGTGGGGAAGTCCTTCCAGGCTGCCACTAGCTTTTGCAGAGGCACCTTCTCTGTGGGGCTGCTGGTTGGGAGAAGGCCAGAGAAGGAGCTGTCCACAGAGCTGAGGCAGGAAAGGTGTCTCCACTGTGGAAAGTCCCTCGTGATAGAAACTGGCTGAAACAGGAAAAATATTGCCACTGTGGACAGCTCCTGCAACAGCTGCAAGCTGAGGTGATGTTGTGGTGCTGCCACTTTGACTGGAGCCAGCATTTTGACAGCTTCTGGGAGGGCATCAGCTGGGCCTGAAGGTGGAGATGACCACAGCTTTGAAAGATTTTGCTGAGCACTGATTAGGGATTACAGGGAGGTCACAGGATCTTTCCTCATTGCCTGTGAACCTGGAAGTCTTGCTAGCAGGGGTAGAGCAGTGAAGAAGGTCGTCCCTCCACAGATGCAAGGAAGCAGGGAATAAGAATGCAGGTGTTTCTTAGAACTTTCCTTATTTCTCTGTCAGTTACTTGTATGATACACTTGTCAGTATTGAGATGAATAGTCTCTCAAATCATCCCTGCCCCTCATCCTCATTTGTTTTCCCATATCCTGAAGTACTTCACCTCTTCAGGAATAAAGGGACCACTGACACATCCCTGTATCCTCAGCTTTTCCATATTCATCCTTTTGAGGAATCCCTTTTCTTTTTCTTTTTTCTTTTATTTCTTTTTTTTTAAAGATTTAGTTCCAAGCTTTTTCTTTCTACCCCATGCCACTCTTGTCAGAATCTTAATTATTTTAAAATCCATGTACAGGATTTTCCCAGTGCTCTACATACTCAATTTCTTGGCCCAGTTTTACCCCAGACAACCTCTTGTGGCCCTGATCTTGATGAATTCTTTACTCAGACACATCCATTAACTCAATTTCAAACATTTCATTAACTGATTACCACCCATCCTTATCTTCCCAGTTTACTCAATTACTTCACGCCCAGTAATCGTCCAATGCCTCCCACAGTCTATTATTTTTCTCCATTCCTAACCTGCTTTCCTAATCCCCGATCAATTTTGAATTTTGTAGGCAACCATTATACTCATTTCCTTGCAAACACTTTTAACTCCCTTGCTCTTGCTCTTTTTGTTAGGACTCATTTAGCTAAATCACAATATAATCCTTCTGCACACACATAGGAGTGGCCAATTTAGCTTAAAATGAAATCAGGGCTGTATAGGGCAATGCATGCCTTTAGGTCTAGCACTCAGGAGGCAGAGGCAGCATGATCTCTGAGTTTGAGAATAGCCTGGTCTATGTATCAAGTTTCAGGTTAGTTAGGGCCACACAGTGACACTCTGTCTCAAAAAACCAACCAACCAACCAACCGACCGACCAACCAACCAACCAACCAACCAGCCAACCAACCAATCAAACAATGTCTCCAAGCTAATCAACCAAATAATAGCAAAATTGATCGTTAATATCATGGCAAGCTTTGTCTTTCGTCCTACCAATATATTTAATGCCCTCATCTAAACTACACACATGCACGCACACACACAAACACACACACACACACACACACACACCACACCACACTCACACTCACGCTCACACAATACACTCACACACACTTTCCTCTAGAATCTACAAGGTCTTTTTATAGTTACTTCCACCTGACAATGCTTCCTTGTATTTCACTAAGATAAATACAGTCAGAAGAAAACCTCCATTACCCACTTGTGTCTTACCCTGAATATCCTACCATCCCTGCAAGTGACCTTTGATGTTCCTGGATGAAAACAACATTCCAGATATAATTTGATGCCATCATGCCTCCCCTGCTCAAAGATAGCAAGCACTTTAGTGATACTATCATTTTCTTTTTAATTTCTCTCTCTCTCTCTCTCTCCCTCCCTCCCTCCTTCCCTCCTTCCCTCCCTCCCTCCCTTCCTCCCTTCCTTCCTTTTTGCTTTCTTTTTCTCTTTTTTTGCTTAAAAATCTTCCCCTCTCTTTTGAAATACTCTAATAAGCTTACAATATGCTATCACTTCCCCAATATTTATAAGCGCCCTTCTTTTATTGGAAGCAAATATTCTTGGTATTGTAGAAAGAAATACAAGAACAAAGCAAAAGTGACTCAGCAAGATAATTTCATTTGAAGAAAGGGTATACAATAAACCAAACTAGTTAGGAAGTATACCAATACAGGCTGTTTACTTTCTTTATATTCTAATACAGGTTGGGTCTGGGTCTTTTTCCCATTGGCTGGGGGTATAACCCCATAGTCTTTCAGAATTAAGTAGTATGGGGAAAATCAGGAAATGAAGCTGCAGGTGTGGATGGGGTGGTGGAGTTGGGTTGGGTATTAGGAATGGAGTCTGTCCTGTTTATCAAGCTCTGGGAAAACAGCTGCCTTTGCACAAACATACATTTAATGAATTTGGGTGAGATTAAATGATTTGTATAAAATTTTTGTGAGATGGGAGAGATTTTCAAAATATTGGCCTATGGTGGGCTAACTACCTTTGATAGAAATAATTATCACATTGTGACTCCCACTTCCTACTCTAGATGTTGAGCATGCATACTATCCTTGAGAGTACCTGAATTTTCTGACTCACAGTTTTGCATTATTTCCTTCCCTTTGGTATGGAACTTATTCCCATCATCAGTCGGCCCTACTTCACTACTGGAATCAGTCCTGGTTAGGTCCCTTACATTCTCATCACCAAACCAAAGCAGTATTGCTCAGAGGTCATCATCTCACTCCATTTTTTACAAGTGGTTGACCTGGCTCATCCTTGAGATGAACTGATGTCTGAGGCATCCATTGGCTTAGATTTCCTATCCCCTTTCTAGACACTTCTTCATGGAGTCCCTTTGTTTCCTTAAGTCTTTAAGTGTGGGAAAGTGGACTAGTTCATTTTTAAAATATCTACTCTTTTGTCTCCCCTCAACTGAAGAAAAGTTTGCCATGACTTTCCCATGAATGTCATGCTTGTGAGTTTATATTCCTCCTCTTCCTCTTCCCATTGCCCTCCTCCTCCTCTTTGCCCCTCCTTTTCCTCTTTTTTCTTCTTCCCTGAATCACTCTTCTAAGTGACAATACCCAAATGCACCTAAATATCCAGATACACCAATGACCATAGGTATTCAGTTGAGATGGCTGTTAAACATCACACACTTATTTGCTTGTACTCTGCCACCTCCCATTGTCCCTTTATAGATACTTCCCACCTCACAAATACTTCAAACTCTGTCACCTATTAGTTTCAAATAAAAGTCTGTGTTTTGTCCTTGACTTTCATGATTCTACATTTGATTCTTCTCAAATTCTTTTGATTAGACCTTCAGCACTTAGGCTAAGTACATTACATTCTTACCAACTGCTTGGACCTCCTGAGGAACTTGCTCCAAAGGGTGCAATAGACTCTTAACAGCTCTTCCTGTCTCTTTCCTTGGATCACCTGCCCCACTGGCTTCTTTTCTATCAAGGAGATAAAGCTCTTGCATTGTCTAACTTTGTACATGTCATCCCTACCCATGTAGCTCTCCATATGCAGCCTGACCCTAGATTATAGTGTCCAGGGCCTTTCTGACTTCATTTCTTACTGCTGTCATTTATATGAATCACAATAGCTCTCATACTTCTTACCAGAAACACACTGGCCTGGTTCTGTCTCAAGGCCTTTGCAACCATTGTTGACTTATTAGAAATGGTCTTGCCTTACATGTCTGCATGATTATTTCCTATACATCAGTCAGAAATGTTATTCAATAACCATCTTCTCCAGGACAGGTTGCCTAAACACTTTATTCTAATTCACTTCCTTACAAGAATCTGAGTACTTCTTTCTTATTTAATAATTAACACATAGCAGGTATTTAATATTCCATAAATTCTTTAATAATTTTATTTACTATATTCACCATTATAATCTAAATATAGTGAAGGCATAAGTAGTTTCTTTTCTGCTGTGTATCTTCAGTGTCTTTGCATATACAAGGTGCTTATATACTTTTGAAAAACATCGATGAAATTCTGAGCATTGGTATAACTATGATGATTGGTAGTAGCAAATAAGTAACAGTAGATTTTGCTCGCTTTCCTTCTTAGCATATCATGAATGCAAACATGGTTTCCAGAAGCTCATGGAAAGAGGATGTTACAATGTAGACTTAGGATGCAGGATTGTTTTAAGTGAGCAAATGATACTTTTATGAACTCCTAGCATTCTAAGAGACTAGGTTATTATAAAGAAAAGGACGACCATTTTACATGTGGCAGAATATTTAAGACATTTGACACAACAAGAAGTATGGTTAATAAATAGAATCATCAAGCTATCCTAGCAAATGAACATTTGTGTCCTGAAAAGGACCAGGAATGAGGGTATACAAGCATATTAGAGGAAAATAACATGTCTCTTTTTTTCAAGGAGAGATATTAATATTTGCTGTGCCTTGACGTCTTCCAGTGTCTGTGATTATTAAATGATATGGATACGCAGAAGCATTGTAGCTTTTATAATTCTTACAGATACTGGGACTATTTTAAAGCATCACCACTCAAGAATCATGCAGTAGAGGATGTGAGGCAATTAACAGTTACCACTTACCAGGGAGAAAAATCATGTTTCATTATTGGCTACTAGCAAGAGGCAAACCATAGATTAAGTAACATGTTCTGATGTGTTATTGTTGTCTGCAATGTGTAAGAGGTTAACACAACTGGCTTAACATTTTGAGTGACAAAGCATGATAAATCTGAGGACACTATGGCAAATTGAAACACTTGCATTGTGCCCTCTTTCGGGTCTCAACTGCCTCTGTCGTTATGAAGTTTTTCCTTATTTCTAAAGTTTTACAGCAGTTTAATCCTGTCTCCTCTTTTATGGTGGTCATAAAATTATTCAGCCTTCTTTTAATATACAGCTGCTGCATTTGACTCTCTGATCTCCCGGAGCCCTGAATTCCACTGTGTGCAGAGTATTTCATTTCATTGGTTTTTAAATTTTCTTGCTGCACTCTTCATATGAGTAGTTATTCTCATATTGGTGCGATGACATTTTCAGCTTGGAATTGATAAGTTTGTTCCCCCCCCTTCATAATCTTAAATAGTGCAATTAAGTTCCTTTTTCACTATGCTGATTGTCAGGCCAAAGAAACCGAGGTTTTAAAAAACAACCTTTCACTGCATGTCAGTGCTGTCAGACTCTCAACTTCCCTTATGCACCTAATCTGTGTTTTCCACTACGAATGCATATCCTACCCTATAATCATCAATGGCAGCAATTGTGACCTGCTTTGAAAGTTAGGAGGCCATTACCTGTCAAAAATCTTACATTTAAGTAATGTTTTTGTCCCCAAAGATACTTGCTGTTCTTTGGCATCAATCTCTGTTCTTCAGACAGCATCCGTTTAATGGAAAAGCGTGTGTGTGCTATCTCATGTCTGTATGTGCATCGTTGCAGGGAGTTCATCCTGACTTAGTGTCCTCCCTAGGGAAGAACTTTTCAGAGTTGATAGAATGGTCCTACAGGTCTCACGCAGGAAGCAATGTTTACTGTTGCTGCAGGCTGGTCTTTTAAGGTGGTCAGCCAAAAGCCAAATAATAAGTCCAAATAAAATCCAACAGAACATTGAGCAGTTGCTAGAGGCAAAGAAAAGTGTCAGTCTAGACTTTTGCTATAGCTTTGAGTTAAGCAGAAATGTGTATGTGTGTGTGCCCTGGCTTGGTTGAGGATACTGCCGTGTAATTCGAAGCTAGCAGAGCACAAATATTGGTTCCTATTAGTTTCTGCAGATTTTAGTAGTTCTGCTGATCTTTCTTTTATAAAAATGAACCCCTCCAAAGAGGTCCACCATTTTTTACAATTTGCTTAATTTGCAGCATCCATATGGCTCTCACCTAAGGGAGGGTTGGTTATGAACCTGCCTCATGACTGGAGGATACGTATGTATCACTTCAGGAATTGGGCATGGCACAGGCCTGTCCTGTTATGAACTAATAATGGGAAGCAAGAAAGCATCAACTGGTATTGTATTTAGAATGTGACAAGATCTAGAAATGCACACGAGCATGACAGAGTCATATAAACTGTGGGCTCCATTTTGAAATGCAGGTTAAGACCAGGTCAGATCGAGTAAGACCATGTTATTGATCTTCACACACTTTTACCCGGAGTGCTAGATTTAAGGGTGAATATGTCATCTCAGCAATCAAATAAATGTCATCCTAATGTTATATAAACAAAATAAGTGCTTAAATAATGATTAAAATACCAGAACTTTAAACTTTAAACTGTATATTTTCTTCTTTTGCTTCAGATTCCAGTATAGGTTATATGATCATCCACTATAGCACAAACCTTAGGATCTTGGCTTGTACTGAGGGATGATGACGTCTTATTACTGTCTTCTATGAAAGATTCATTCTCTATCATACTTCTTAGAAATATCTAAGGTTTGCAACCTGTAGCAGCAAACAAAGTTGTAGCTCATACCAAGCTCACCCAAATAGTCTGGTTTGAATCTTGAGTTCTGAGGACATCGCAGAAGATATCAACCAGTGGATTGATAATGAGTGTGTTTTGTGGTACTTTTCTTCAGTTAAATACCTCATGGACAGAGGTGGTGTCTTCTGTGTTGTCGTATTCGAGATATTTTAAAATCATAGTTTTCCTATAATGTAAGGAAATTGGAATATCACTATCAAGGTAGGATTATTTAATAACTTGAAAGAAGTCTCGTTACAGTGTATTTTAATGTATTTTATATAACTTACTGCCCCATAGAATTTTGTAGTTTCATAATGACTTGATATGGATTGTTGCATAGAACTCAAGAAGTAAGGGACTCTCATGTGCTTGATATGATCTTGCAAGGCTTTATTGTGGAGTATCTCAGATAATCTTATCAGTCTTCCACTTTTCTACTCCAGACTTTTATCCAAATAGAGCACTGCCATACAGGAAAGGGTAGGTTTAAGATAATGCCCCTTTCGTAGCTTATCTCAATTGCAGATTTAAGCATTGTTCTGAGATCAAAATAAATTTTCTTCACCATTTCTACTGTATCAAATTAACTCACCCATTGCAAGATCAGACTGGAAAGCCTGATTCACATTATTCTTACTTGGTAATCCAAGGCTGAGAAATTAAGTATCCATTATTTTTCCAAGCATATATCCATTTCAAAGTTCAAGCTACTCCCCAAATAATGACTGTTAATTCAATCTAGTTGTAAAAGAATTGATCTAATGTTCTAATAGTACAGAGAACATGAAAACATAGACTGATAGAAGCACTGCTGAAAAGAGATGCTGAGGAAATGACAATTTTGCCTTTTTTGTTGGGATTCTTTTTCTAAACAATATTCACGTTTTTACTTGACTATTAACAATGCAGCCAAGATTAACAAGGTGGGGCCACAGAGATTTCGGTCTTGCATAAATAAAAAATAGAATCAAAATCTGTTTTAAAGGTAGTCCAGGGGAGCTAAGCAAGATCCTTATATCTTCTGGATCTTATTAATGTACCCTCTGGATAATTGCTGCTAGATAAGCTGAATTTATCTGTAAAAATTAAATGCAACTTGATTAAATGATATGTTATACTCTACTACTGCCATAATTCTTTTCTTTTCTCCTTTTGGTTTCACAAAATATAAACAGTACCAAGTTCTTTGCAAATTATTTTTAAAAATTTCAAAAATATATATCAACATAATAGAACTTCTAATTTTCAGATTATACCATTTTTAGGATCATGTAAGTATATATTATATTAACTCCATGGAGATCAAATGTCTAGAGAAGATGAGTCCCTTGTAATTTAAGAATGAAGTGTCAATTATGGTGCATGTTGTACATGTTTATGATCCTTTGCTTTCCCATTTTTTTTTTCTTGGAGTAATTTTTAAACAGCAAGGTTCATAAACTATAAATTTGCCTATTTAGGTAAATAAATTCTATAGTCTTGGAACATAATAATACTAGGACATCCAATAACAACTACACATGAATTCAATTCTAATGGTCAAATAGTTAAGAACTTTAATGATACTCATTATTAATGCTATGGCAACGAATCCCTCTTTGACCTTTAGATTAATAGACCATTCTGTTCACGACATGGCTAAAGAGTAGAGTCCCTTTGGTACTATTCTGTTCAAATTATTCCTTTACAATTAATTGCAAGTATAAGATAGTGCTATAGTATTGGAAACGGTCAGGAGGTAGTATAATAAATAGAATCAGTTAGAATCGGTCAACCTACCCCGGTCACAAAGTATTCTGCTTCTCTCCAGAGCATGCCCCCTTTCAAAAGTTCTGGCAGAGCTCCCTCTGTTCTTTGACTTTACCTGGATGAGAACTGTAAGTCTGTCAAGCCATTGATCCCCAACACAAACAGCTATTTTTACATCATTTGGAGAAAGGATGAATCTATGCTTATGGAAGCTATACTTGTAGCAGTAAATTGTAACAATGCAGCAAAGATTAACGAGGTGGGGCTACAGAGATTTCGATCTTGCATAAATAAAAAATAGAATCCAAATTTGTTTTAAGGGTAGTCCAGGGGGGCTAAGCCAGATCCTTATATCTTCTGGATCTTATTAATGTTCCCTCTGGATAATTGCTGCTACATAAGCTGAATTTATCTGTCAACGAGAAAGAACTAAATCAATAGAATTGGCCAAAAGAAAGAAAGCATATGATGCTCTTGACTGTACAATTCATCGCCTAAACTGATAACAAGTAAATAACATTGACATACAGCCATCCTCGCCATACATGAGAAACTGAGATATCTAAATATTGCAGTGATTTTGGGAGCTATATCACTTGTTCTGACTAACATGGAGATTTTATCATTACAGAAAGCCCTACTGATAATATGTACATTTTCCTAAAACCATTAGAAATATTTCCAATTTTTGACTTTCAGATCTAATTCTCTTTATTTAGAAGTGGGGTTAATATTTGCAATATTCTCAATTACCATAGAATCAAATAGGTTTTAAATGCTATTATATAATTATATAATGTGAACAGTATTCAGTGTTTGTTAATTCTGTTTGTGGCTGAGCTCTGCAGTTTGGATCTCTTCATATTTCATTGTTATAAAATAAATATTTATATAAAACCATCAATGATGCAAGCATGATTTTTTTCTTCTGGAATTAGAAAAATTTTATAATCTGCAATTACATCAAGAATTGTTTATACTATGTCTGAGATATTCAGTTATAATAGCAACTCCTAAGGCTTCTGTGAAAGATTTCTAAAGGCACCATGAATATGCATGGTCAGAAAATTTCTTCTTCTTGCTTGGAAAATGTCAAGTAGAAGCATTTCTTCAAAAGCCCTTTTGTCGCTTGAGGAAATGTAAAGGGGGCAGTGTACTATTCCTTCCTTCAAAAGCCATCTTGTCCTAAAGAAAGGTTTGGAGATCCATAACTGTGTTATGAAATGAGAGCTACACGTAAAGACATAGTTTATCATAGTTCATCAGCTGTGACACTAGAAAAACAACTCTAAAAAGAAACATGAAAACATGAGGCTTGGAGAGGTGATTTTGCTCCCATGCCTGATGACTTTACTTCAGTTCCTGGGACTCAGATGGTGAATGGAGAGAATCAACTTCTACAAGTTATTCTCTGACCTCACACACACATGAACACACAGAACAAACATGAAAATTGATGAATATTTCAACTTATTATTTTAAGTAGGGACTAGAGACCAGGAACACACACCTCAGCTGTATCCTGAGGACTCTCATATAGACCTGGATGCAATATGGCTCACCTACTCACACAAAGCTAATTGAAGAGTAAACCAAGGTATTAAGCATAATTCGTTATACCCTTGCTAGTGACCACTTTGCTACAGGCTATCATTTTTACTACTGGTGGGAGCCAGTGATAGGTTCCGAATTATTGCTTGATAATGACACCATTACTGTGTGTCACTACTGTATTTGGTCTTGGGGCTATTTGTAACTTGTTTGATTCCCAGCACAGAGCACTAACTGAACAGGCTATTCTAAATGTGCACATTTGTTATCCAGACACTATAGATCAGGGTCAGCTGGGAAGCAACAGACAGTACATTCAGGGCTGTTGTACTCATGTTGAGTTATGTCTGCTCACCCAACCCAACACCATTCACTCTTGGCAATTTCAGGTGGCACTGGCCTGTATGCCAGTAATTTGTGCATACTTGTGATTGAATGTAGGTCCGGTAAGGGAAGCCATATGGTTTGCCGTTCATGTCGGATGCATTTGCGAAGTAACAGATGCAAAATTGAGCACACCTGGAATTCAAAGGCAGAAGCCCTGACAGAGCAATCTGTTATGTAACACTATATATGCTGGAAGATTTGTGGGGACAGACTCCCTACAGAAACAACCTGCCTGCATATACCCCGTGTCTTAATACATAACCTACACTGGGCTGTCGGGCATTTATTTTTCATAGCTGGCTACATTTATACTCTCATTAGTTTTCTATGACAAATGAATAAATATGGCAGCCCATAGTTTATTTGAGGGAATAAAAGGAATGGGAGGTATAATTTGCAAATACAGGCATTGCCTTCAGTATATTATTTTGCAATAATGTGGTAATGTTTCTATGGAAATAGAGCACACTTGCATATGGATGGTAGTATGTCAGAGTATTGCTGAATTTTATGTAAATAAATGTGGTAGCTTCTTCTGCATTATGTGTTTGCTTTATTGATAGTAAGAATCCCTCTGTGGCAGAGGTAGGAAGTGTTTCTGAATGCCATGTGGACTGTATACTTGTGATACTTAAGTCAAATATGACTGTATAAAGCTGGACTCTAGGCACAGTTGGGCTTGGGCACAATATATCTCTAGTGTATTTGACAATTCAAATCTTCTTACATCTTTATCATGTGATAACAGTTACCCTTCACTGACTAAGAGAGGGGGTAGTTTAGTCTCGTAGGAAAATAGACATTTTATGACCGAGGGACTTTTGATTTAAGCAGTATGATGAACATTTCAGCTGGCACCTGAGAATTCAGCAACCCATTCTGGAAGAACCTGGAATTTATTTTTTTTTTAATGCAAGAAACAATAGAACAAAGGAAAAGCAAAGATAATTACCATGGCCAATGGATTTGCTCCAGTAGCCAGCAATTGTGTTAGGTTAAAGGAAGACTTCCATAGATAACGAAGAGATTACTAGTGTTGGTACGTTGTGCAGTTTAACGTAAGATTATAATAAAAGAAGTATCATTATTCACCTAATATTATGCTTTAATAACAGTTGTAAAACTTAACAACGGACCACTTTATTAATGTAGAGATAGAAACTTCTCCAGAGTGGAGAAACACCAAGGAGGAAATGGGACTCAGAAAGATAAATTTTACAGATAAGAATATACATACCTTGGGGAGAAAGAGTAAGGTTAGCCAATGGGAGGAACTACTTCACATTAACCCAAGTGTAAATATAGTCGGAAGAATATATATACATATATATATATATATATATATATGTATATGTATACACACACACACACACACACACACACACACACACACACACATCCTCCCCATATACAGTTCTAGCTCTTGATTCATCTTTCACCTAATTCTGCCTTGGTAATAGGAGTACACTTTATAACAACAGCATTGTATTAGGAATGACCTGACGGTGTTTTCAGGAGATCGTAGACATGTAATGACCTTCTCTTTGAGAAAAATCTGAAGGCAATGCAAGACTTTTTCCCTATAAATAATGTGACTGAAGGAAAGGCTAGTGTTTTTACATGGCTTCAGGTATAATGAGACTGTATGCAGCAGTGGGTTATGAGGTGCTGTGGACTCATGGCTCCTCCTTCTCATTCTGATTATGACCACACCCTAAGTGCTTCCTTCCTTCAAATCTTCATCACCATTACTGCTTCAAGGAGAAGCCAAGAAGCCTTTTCCCAGCCTTTTCCTTGGAGAATCCTGTACAGAGAAATGTTGGTGTCTACTATTTGAGTTTTCCTCTTGTGAAATTACTATCCCAGCTGTACTATCCTCACAGTTCTGTATGAATTTAAGCCAAATTCTTTCATCTCATAGTATTAGGTATTTGTAGTATTGTTACTGAGACATGTGTTTTTGTCCTCTCCATAATGAAATCATCAACATTACTGTGTCTTGAGTAGTTAAAACAATCTGGATTATTTTTAAAAACACATTTATTTATTTAGTGCATTTGCCAACCATTCACATAGCACCATTCTTTATACTTAGACAATAATTCTCAAAGGTACTATAAGATATTTTATGGTGGGATGAGATGAGATTAGTTTCAGTTATCCAGATTATTGAAGAATTTGTAGTTTATATTAGGAATGGAGTAGAGGGCTTCAACTGAGTAGAGAAATCATACCTGAAACCCACATTATTCAGAATCCCTTACAAGTGATTGAAGCTATGGTCCTCAAAGTCCATGGATGAGCTTTCAGAAATTTCATTCATTATATCACTTATTTAATAATAGTGATGCAATGTAAAGAGATGTAATATTTCTATATAGCATATACAATTATATTTATGCATATATAATATATGTATATATTTATACATTAAATATATACATGTATATATTTAATATAAATATCTTAATATTTTATATATTAAATATATTAATATTTATATTAAATATATACATGTATATATTTAATATATTATAATTATGAAAATAGAATTACCTCACTTCCTCTGTTTTCTCCCTCTAAACCCTCTTACATAGCCCCTGTGCTCAGTCTCAAATTGATAGCTCTTATTCTGATTATTATTCTTTGTGTGTATGTGTGTGTGTGTGTATACCAATTATAAATACAACCTTGTGTTTCTTTTTGTTGTTGTGTTTATATGATTCTAGGCTTGATAACTTTGCATAAGATAAGAGAAGAGGGTGTTCATCTTGATGAAAAGGTAACTCTCCCCCTCCCCCCAGTCAGTCATCTTTGTCTAGGAGTAGGCACAAAATCTCCCCTTTTAATGTTAACATGTCTATCATTCTATCATTCTGTTCTTCTTTATGCATCCACTTCTATAAGAGAGTGTTTCACAATATACTTCCTTGTATTCCAGCTCCTACAGTCTTTTGCCCCCACTTCTCCCTGATGTTCATGAGTCATAGTTGCAAGAACTGTTGATATAGAGGCAACTGTTGCTTCCCATGATTCATTGGTCTCAGCCTTGTGGTTTTCTGTGATGGCTTCCATTTGCTGTTAGGAGAGGCTTCTTATCTGTGGGTAAAAGGACAAAATATAGAATGAAGTAAGGACTGGTCTAGCAAAGGAGTGGTAGTAGATTCATTTATAATGTCAATGACTGCATTAGCCCCAGAAGCTGTATATGTTTTCATTAGCCCCAGAAGCTGTATATGTTTTTTACTTGCTTATTATTTTTACTACTACTGGAAGTTCAGGGATTCAAAAGAAACTTAGTCTATGTTTGCTTAAAACCATGTTGGCTATGTCTCTAGTTTTATAAAATCATTTTCTCTTTTACTTTCTTCATATTTTCTACATGTGTAACTTGAATAATATGTTAAGAATTATGCTCATCACATGATGATGCTAGCTATTTCCATTAACTTTTTTTTTAAATTTTGAGTAATATATTATCTGTCATTTGCTAGTTATAATATATTGTTTGTTTTTCTGATGTAATTTTTACTTCTTTTACAAAATATTGTAAAAATTCTCTTCTTGTCAGAGAAAGTAATTTTATTGCATGTCTTGCTTTTTCGTTTTATTTTTAGTATTAGGAATTATGGAAGATATCAAGATCTTTTACCTATAAATTGTAGGTCTTGATTTTTTTTCAGACATTGTAACATAGACTACTTTCAATATATTTCCTAGTACTTTTTACAGTCAAGAATTTTAAAACTTTCTTCTATCCCATCATGAAAACAAATCTTAGTTGTTTTCCTATTACGTTTAAAAATCTTTGTGAATCTATAAATTAATATACTATAATAAATTGTACTAGCTAATGGCTATTGATGTTGACTAGGTTAAAAACTTTTCTTGCCATGAATAAGTATTTATTTGAATGTGAGAGCTTGTACCTTCTAAGTTTTTTCCTGTCCTTCCTTCTTTCCTTCCTTCCTTCCTTCCTTCCTTCCTTCCTTCCTTCCTTTCTCTCTTTCATTCTCTTTTGATTCATTCTTTTTAAAATATTTTCAAATAGATTTATGTTTATTTTTATTTTTAGAAAAGCACACATATAAGAAAATGTTCTTTGTAAACAAATTAATTTTAAATAAGGTTGATGTAGGCTGCTTGGTGTTTAAATAATCACGCCAAATATTATTTCTTAAAATCAAGATTGAAAGTATGAATGCCATAGTAGACTCAATTATTGTTTTAAATTTTTTATAATCTCGACGTGAATATCAGAAATGCACTTATGTATAACTTTGTAGTATCTGAGATAATCAGTGTAGTATGTGAAATCTACCTCCTTGCTAAGTTGACTATAGATTTCACCAGATGTGCCAAGAACTTCAGGTCTTTTCAGGAAATTGAAGAAGAACTCCGAAAATGGAAACATCTTCCATGCTCGTGGGTTGGCAAGATTAATATAGTTAAAATGGTAATCTTGCCAAAAGCAATATACAGATTCAACACAATCCCCATCAAAATCCCAACTCAGTTCTTTATAGAGTTAGAAAGAGCAATTCTCAAATTAATCTGGAATAACAAAAAACCCAGGATAGCTAAAACTATCATCAACAGTAAAAGAACTTCTGGGGGAATCAATATCCCAGACCTCAAGCAATACTACAGAGCAATAGTGTTAAAAACCACATGGTATTGGTACAGTGACAGGGAAGTTGATCAATGGAATAGGATTGATGACCCACAATTGAAACCACACATCTATGGCCAATTGATCTTCAACAAAGGAGCTGAAAACATCCAGTGGAAAAAAAGATAACCTTTTCAACAAATGGTGCTAGCTCAACTGGAGGTCAACATGCCAAAAATGAGAATTGATCCACTCTTATCTCCTTGTACTAAGCTCAACTCCAAGTGGATCAAGGACCTCCACATAAAACCAGACACACTAAAACCAATAGAAAAGAAACTGGGGAAGACCCTTGAGGACATTAGCTCAGGGGAAAATTCCTGAACAGAACACCAATAGCTTATGTTCTAAGATCAAGAATAGACAAATGGGACCTCATAAAATTACAAAGTTTCTGTAAGGCAAGACACTGTCAAAAGGACAAATTGGCAACCAACAAATTGAGAAAAGATCATCACCAACCCTGCATCTGACAGAGGGCTAATATCCAATGTATACAAAGAACTCAAGAAGTTAGACCCCAGAAAACCAAATAGCCCTATCAAAAAATGGGATACAGAGCTAAACAAAGACTTTTCACCTGAAGAACTTCAGATGTCTGAGAAGCACCTTAAGAAATGTTCAACATCATTAGTCATTAGAGAAATGCAAATCAAAACAACCCTGAGATTTCACCTCACATAAGTCAGAATGGCTAAGATTTAAAACTCAGGAAACAGCAGGTGTTGGCAAGGATGTGGAGAAAGAGGAACACTCCTCCACTGCTGGTGGGACTGCAAGCTGGTACAACTACTCTGGAAATCAGTCTGGCGTTCCTCAGAAAACTGGACACGATACTTCTGGAGGACCCTGCCATACCACTCCTGGGCATATACTCAGAAGATTCCCCAGCATGCAATAAGGATACATGCTCCATAATTTCATAGCAGCCTTATTTATAATAGCCAGAAGCTAGAAAGAACCCAGATGTCCATCAACAGAGGAATGGATACAAAAAATGTGGTAAATATACACAAGGGAGTATAATTCAGCCATTAGAAACAATGAATTCATGAAATTCTTAAGAGAAATGGATGGAGCTGGAGAACATCATACTAAGAGAGGTAATCCAGTCTCAAAAGAATACCCATAGTATGCACTCACTGATAAGTGGATATTAGCCTAGAATCTTGGAACACCAAAGACACAGTCCACATACCAAACGATGTCCGAGAAGGAGGAAGGAGTGGACCCTGGTGCTGGAAAGGCTCAAAGCATCAGTGTAGGGGAATACTAGAACAGGGAAGTGGGAAGGGGTGGATGGGAGAACGGGGGCGGGGGGGGGGGAGGAAGGGCATGTGGGACCTTTGGGAGGTGGGGAACCAGGAAAAGGGAAGTGAAATGTAAATAAAGAATATATACCATAAAAAAGATGAAAAAAAATGAAAGTAAACAGAAATGAAAGTAACAGTACATGTGTTATTATACCTTTTGCCTGTTCCAGATAGTTTTTTTGCTTTAAATGATGAAGAAATGGATGGATCTTAATTTGGTGTCTCGTTGGCAAGCACAGAATTGTCTAAGTGATACCTCTGAAGAACAGCCACGTTGTGATTGGCACCAAAACTCATGATTAAGAGAAACCAACCAGCCAACCAAGCAAAACAGGTTTACTGCTAAAGCCCACTGAGATCTTAAGTTTATTGTTATAGCATCAATATGCGCCTTTAGATTTTGATTACTACTTCTTTTTTTCCTAAGTTTTATTTATTTATGCATATGAGTACACTATAGGTGTTCTCAGACACACGAGACAACAGCATTGGATCCCATTACAGATGGTTGTAAGTTACCATGTGGTTGCTTAGAATTGAACTCAGGACCTCTGGAAAAGCACTCAGTGCTCTTAACTGCTGAGTCATCTCTCTAGCCCTTGATTATTATTTCTTAAATTAGGTATATTTTCTTATTCTATGATTCCATAAACACAATGACGCTGAAAGCCAAGGGAGTTTTTCCACTCATCATCCTAACCTGGTCCAGTTATAATTTTGCCAGTTAGAAATTCTGATCATTGAAATTTTTTTCATTTTTTATGTGAACCTGTTAGGTTTTTCTTTTTAAAAGTTGTACAAAATATTTTCTTTAAAGACTGGAGAGTTGCCTTAGTAGGTAAATCCATTTGATGAGTAACTTGAAGATCCAAACTAGACTTGCCAGGACCATCAATAAAAAGTTGGGTGTGGTCACATGCATCTTTTATCTCACTGTTGGAGGTGGTAGGAAGAGAGAAATTGCTGGAGCTGTTGACTGACAACCTTAGTTCTGGGTTCAGTGAGAGAGACTATCTCAGGGGAGTAAGACAGATAGTGGTAGAGTAGTACAACTGAAGTCTTCCTCTTGTATGCATGTAATAAGCACCAATTTATATGCACTCACATAGGTACCCATACATAAAGCATACATACATCTTTGACATATTTTTTCTACAAGGATACAATCTTTTCTACATGTCCAGAAATTTGTTTAACTGTAGATAAAAACATATAATAATAACATTTAATATTCACATTGGCTTTATTATATATTTAACATACTATAAAATGTATTATTTTATACTTCATAAGTCATTATGTTAGATTTATTTTTAAAATCAATGTGTGAATTTCATTGCACAAACAATACTTTTAGGTTGGATCAATATAGACTCTTGAAATATATTTTATTAAATAGAAGTCAGCCTTATGAGTGTTATAAGTATCTATAATGTATTTACAGGGATATATCATAGAATAGCCAGTCACAGAGAGACTTGTGAAAATACTTACATATTTGAGGTTGTTTTTTTTCTCTTGAGAATTTCCCAGTTCTTTTTTAGTCATTTGATTGCCTTTTGCTGTTAAGAACTTAAAACTGTACAAACATTCTAGATTTTTTAAAAATTGGTTATATGACTTCCCTTATGCCCTTAATTTTGATCATTATTTTAGTGTTATGTAAACAAAACTTGCAAGTTTTCAAGACCTTACACTGAATACACATTAATTTTATAAAAATTTTAAAACAATGAATTGTGAAGACTAGTGAAATCTAAGCCTGTTCCTTCTCACTTTGTCCCTATCAGCCCATCTTTTGACATGCTTAGTAACTGCACTTGATTATTTTTATCCCTGTTCCAAGACAAAGAGGTACAGAATTTGTGTGTGGTCCACATGAACTGGATATTGTAAGTGTATTATGTGCTAATGGCTTGTACAAGACTCTGATGGGTCTTAAGTAGACTTAGGTAGGATCTTTATAAGTTAAATCAAGTCATCTCTAATATTTTCATTTTGTCATGAGGATTAGGATGATTTGTATAGGAAATCCATCAATGTCATTAATTAAACCTTTGCAAACTACATTATAAGATTATATATATCTATTTATATACATATATACCTATTTTCTTGTATTGTTAAGAAAATGAGCTTTAATAATATAAATACTAAACATATAATGTACTTACATTATACGTTAAACTTAATAATATAAGTAGTAAATGTATAATGAAACAGGATGCGTGCTTCAGTTTTATGCATGAGGCAAAATAATGCCACTTGATATTTCATACTTCATGGAGGACAAAGCTGGGCAGGTAGATAGGGTGCCAATTTCATACATCTGTATAATTTTTATCGTATTCGTGTCACAGTGTGAGAGGCAGTATGTCTTCAGGGCTTTGAAGTGTGAGAAGGAGATGGAACTGAGTTTGAGTTCTTGGGGTTCACGCTGGATGAAGGTGAGAGCCAGAGCTGCTGGCTTCTGGGAGGCAGTGTGTGATGCAGAACAGGATGCAGAGTTACTGGAAATGGAGCGGGAGGCAAAGTGAGTTTACACGGTTAGGTCCGATGTACAAACAATCACAATACACCGAGAATAGAGGACACTGAAAGGGAGCTGTTGCAAAATTCAGGTGGGCGGTAGCTGGTGATCCTGCTCAGAATGACAGTTATGGAAATAAAAGTGGAATGGAGTTTTATTCAATTATAAAAAAAGAATAAATTTTTCTTGTAGGAAAAAGGAGTATTCATATGAAATAAAATGAGCTGGATTCAGAAAGACAAACATTAAATTTCTTTTACATATACATTATCACCTATCGATCTATCCATTTTTCATATATCTATTACATAAACGTAGAAAGTCGACTCTGAGAAGTTTTGAGTGAAGTGTGAAGGGAGGGGAAAGTAAATTAAAAGAAGGCTTGAGTGCAGGGAAGCCTGCTGCAGGGTGTGTGAGTGCAGGGGAGCCTGCTGCAGGGTGTGTGAGTGCAGGGGAGGCTTCTGCAGGGTGTGTGAGTGCAGGGGAGCCTGCTGCAGGGTGTGTGGGTGCAGGGGAGCCTGCTGCAGGGTGTGTGGGTGCAGGGGAGCCTGCTGCAGGGTGTGTGGGTGCAGGGGAGCCTGCTGCAGGGTGTGTGGATGCAGGGGAGCCTGCTGCAGGGTGTGTGGGTGCAGGGGAGCCTGCTGCAGGGTGTGAGAGTACAGGGGAGCCTGCTGCAGGGTGTGTGAGTGCAGGGAAGCTGCTGCAGGGTGTGTGAGTGCAGGGGAGCCTGCTGCAGGGTGTGTGGGTGCAGAGGAGCCTGCTGCAGGGTGTGTGGGTGCAGGGGAGCCTGCTGCAGCATGTGAGAGCAGGAGAGCCGACCCTGCCTTCTGCTGATGGCAGCACTGGGTGGCCCAGCTGGAGCAGCCTTTGAGAGCCTGCCCTGTGGTTTTGGATAAGGGAGAGCCAGCAGGCCTACCAGCTCCAGCTCCGGTACTACCCAGGCCCAGATCCAGGACTTTGAGTTGGCCCACCCCCAAGTCTGTATCATTTGTGAACTGCTGGAGTGTCTGAAAGGGCCAATCCTGCTGATCCAAAGCTGCAGGACCTCCATTACACAGGGCACCAACAGGATAACCAGGGGGAGTCCCGGTGAGGATTCAATATTGGTGATGTGACAGGAGCCAGAGACCTTGAACCAGGCCAATGAATATTTGCAAGTGAAGATGTGTGGGCAGAGGGGTACACTATGCGACATACAGTGACACACTACAGCATCCACATGTGATGTTATCTATGCTTTTGTTTGTTATTGTTTTGCTTTTGCTTGAGTGTTTTTAAATTATTTGGGGAGGGGCAGTTGCAAGGGCAGAGGGCAAGTACAAGGGGACAATGAAATGGGTGGAACTGGGGTGCACGATGTGAAACTCACGAAGAATCAATAAAAGGTTGATGAAGAATGTCATAGGGTGCGTGGAAGGCAAAGTATCACCTTTCTGTTATAGGTGGAGCTAGACTGAAATATACTCAGTCACATACCCCTACACACACACACACACACACACACACACACACACAAGCAGACACACACACAGACAAGCAGACACACACACACACAGACCAGCAGACACACACACAGACAAGCAGACACACACACACACAGACAAGCAGACACACACACACACACACACACACACACACGCACACACACACACAAGCAGACACACACACACACATAGACACATAGACACACACAAACACACACATAGACACACGCACACACAATCACATACACAGACACACAGACACACACAAATATACACACACAAACACATGTACAGACAATCACATACACAAACACACACACACAGACAAGCAGACACACAAACATACACACATAGACACACACAAACACACACACACAGACAAGCAGACACACAAACATACACACATAGACATACACAAACACACACACAGACACACGCACATACAATCACATACACAGACACACATACAGACACAAATATACACACACAAACACATGTACAGACAATCACATACACAAACACACACACAGACACACATAGACATACACAAACACACACAGACACACGTACATACAATCACATACACAGACACACATACAGACACACACATAGACACATGTACAGACAATCACATACACAAACACACAGACACACACATACATATACACAAAGACACAAACAGACACACACAGACATACACATACTCAAACACACACAGACAAACATACAAACAGACACACATAGACATACACAGACACATAGAGACTCATAGACATACACAGACATGCAGGAACACAGACACACACACAGACACACCAAAACATACACACAAACACACACAGAGACACACAGAGACACATACACAGACACACACAAACAGACACGCACACAGACACACATACATAAACACACACAGGCACACAGACACACAGACAGACACACAGTCACACATAAACATATACACACAGTCACACACAGACACACACCGACACAGACACACAGACTACACTAGAGACACACACAGAGAACATGCTGCAAAGTGGAACAATGACATACGTGAATGAAAATGCCATAAACCCTTCTGTATGCCAGGTTAAAAATAAAAGATATGTGTGGTAACAGCAAAACTAAGACGTGATTTAGAAGGAGCTCTTAAAGAGCACGTCCATGTTTCTGCAAAATGTAGTAACAGTGATCAAATGATACTGCTGGCAAGTTTAGCAGCTGCTAAGATGCTGGCTGGAAACATGTCTTGGTACAAGATCTGGAATAACACTGAGTTGACGCGGGGCTTCGGGCTTTTGTCATGGAAAGCAGAGCAGAGACACCCAGGGAAAACAGTCACAGGCAACTAAAGTCTAGACGGGTCATGTTCACAGGTTATTCTTAGGCTGTCGACCTGGTCCCACTGACACACTGTAACACAGCACCAAGCGACAGAGTCTGGTGTGAAGCAGCCTACCAGGAGCAGGAGTGATGAGGTGTAAAGAGGCTTCCAAATCAAGCCCATGACAGAAACAATTACTGGCTGCAGGCTCTTTTGCAGAGTTTCTTGAATTATCCCGCGTTATTTATAAAATGGGATGAAAATATTTACCCTGTGTGTTTGCTTTGGATGTTAATTCCACCAGTGTTTACAAAATACCTTGCAAAATAGTAGATGACAAAAATGAAGGTCTCCAGGCCTCCTGCTGTGAAAATTAATTCATATCAATGAGCATTTACCTACATGACTAATGAATATTCTTGTGCTCATTTTGCTCCTTGTCCATTATCCTCTCAAGGCCTAGCGTGTGAACGCAAGGACTTAATAACCATGTTATGTTCTGGAACATAGGATATATTTTAAGACGAACTACATTTTATACCATTCCGCACAAGTAATGTTTTTACATTTTATATTTCCCAAACAATTTTGTGGGAGCATTATTTGCTTTCTTCAATAAATAATGACAGGCAGGCATAATTCTGAAGGATGGAGAGAGGTCTCTTAGCTCCTACCTGGAGTGCCTGAGTTCTAGTGTTTGTAGTATGTGTCTCTGGTCATGTCACTTCTTCAGATACTAGAGCTTTCTGAATTTCACTCTTAAGCTGAAACAAGCCCCGATTTCCAAAGGAATGAGTTGCCTGCAAAAGAACTATTTTGTTCTTTAGAGCTTTATTTCTGGGGGAATTATTTGAGGGAATTTATATCCCTTAGGATTTGGTTAGCCTGAGTCACCCGCTCGTGGAATTTGCCATACTGGCTTTTAGAGACAGTACAGCACAGGGTATCCTGAGATCATTCAGCCCAGGACTCTTTGGCTATATTGCTTCACCGCTATTTCAGGATATGTATGATGTTTGGGATATTGGTTAATTTATTTTATTTTTGGCATAGCCCTTTCCAGAGGCAGTACTAACTTTCATCAGCAACAGGCTAGCCACACATCACATGCTACTCCAATCTCCATTTAAAATGTTACTTGTCATCTCAAGTTTGATTTGATTAAAAAACAATCTCTTAATTTCTCTGTCTCAATCTATCCCATAATCTATATCTCTCGGGGATGAATCTCAGCCACCCTTGACTCCTCTAGCTCTGCAGAACTTGACAATAGTCTGGTAGTCCAGGCTTCATGTCTCTGAGCCTGTTCCTGCTGCCTCCCGACAAGGTCTTGCCTTGACTATTTTAGTACCCTCCAAGCAGTCCCGCTGCCTTCCCACGGATGCTGTTGTCTTGCTACCATCCCACAGAGGGCATGGTTGATCCACTTACTATGGTAGGTCTACACATCAGCTTCTCTACTTTGTCTGATCTCAAGGCTCCCCTATCAGACTCTCTTTTCTCTCCCATCCACTTGGCTGTAAGCAGCAGCCCTCCTTTAGTGTTGTGAACCAGCTCTCAAAAGCTCAAGGCTTTTGATCATTCTTATTCTTTGCGGGCAGAATCTTCCTCCTCCAGATAAGAAAATTGCTATTTCCACATCTTCTGTATGTCTCTGTTGAAATATGACTGTATCAGAGAGGCCTCTTGGGACCACTCATTATTAAACAGCAAACACTATATTTCTACTCTTTGCCCACTCTTCTATGCTATTGCTTTTTCTGAGCATTGTTACTGCTTGACACATACATTTTTCATTCCTATCTTGTCATCCTATACTGTTAGATATATTAGATCACCAAAAATAAGGATTTTTTTGGTCAGTTTTGCTTACGATTACTTGAATTGGGAATTTAAGTATTATTTGCTGGATGATATTTGCTGAATGAATAAAACAGAAAATATTTATAGTACAACTTGTCATTCCTATAAATTGAGTAAAAGTGCTTAAGTTTATAAATTTCAATTATTTTTTCCTTGATTGCTTTTATGCCTCTGACCTTTAGATTTATTATAATTAGCTATGTCATTGATAATAGTCTCAATTTGTGCCATAATGTCTGTAACAACCCTTTAACTATGCCAAATGGTTAATATTACAGACAAGCAATTTCTTGTAAAATATTAGAAAATAAATCTCCTTTAAACTTATTTTAATTGCATATAATTTTCATGCAATGCTATATTTTATTGCATTTATTTTATTTACTTTAAAATTGAATACGTGCTGTACTTTGGAGTCTGAACAGGATAAAAGCAAGCCTGGTCCAATGTTTTTAAGAGACTGTATCCAAAATCTAGTAGAACAAGTAGGAATCTTTCTTCTGAATTAATTCCCATTGACCATCTTCTATACTACGGAGATGAAAGTCTGCATTTCAGCTCGTCTTTCGGCCACACTAAGACTCTTTTATTGAGTTTTGAAACACGTGCATTTGAAATTGAAACTCCACTGACTGCAAGGAGAACCTGCCGGGGCCACATTTTTCCTCCTTCCCTGTGGTGTGCTACAGCTGATCTCAGCTGAACCACTTGTGAGGCTTGTTACTGCGGCAGTGTCAATGAATTTAGAGTGCTAATCAATTAGCAGTAAATAGGTTTCTTTGTCAATTTGGAAGCATCCCAATGAAGGTAAAAAGAGAGTGGGATAGAGTGATAAATAATTTATACTTGGAAGGAATCCCTAATTTTGTCTACCCACTTGTAGGTTCTAACTTTTTCATTATTAAAAAGGAAACACTTTAAGTCAAACTTAACAACATTTTAAGTCCAAGAACCAGAAAAATCATAGGGTATAAATTAAATCTGTTAAACAAAGAGATATGTAGATTTAACAGTGTGTTAACTTCTCTCCTTCTCCCTGGATTTCACAACATACACTGAAATTTCTAAACTACACATAACTTTAAGTCTCCTGAGCATTACTAGCATTTGTCTTTTTTGTTATGTCTTATGTTTGTGCCTGGCCTAAAATTATTTTTGTGTATACCCTTGATGCTATGTTCATTCTTCTTCAGTAAGTCTATATGTACATTTTGGGATCTCACCTTTTTCTTTATCCCATATCTTGGAGACAGTGATTTGGATAATCAGAGCTCTGAGTGAGGATACTTTGTAGAGACTCCTGCCAAAAATGGTTTCCATTCCTATCTAGTTTACCTAGTTCTGTCAAAATGTAGAAAATAGAGGCCTGTCTTCCCAGCCCAGTATTTGAGACACGGGAACTCTGGTAGTGCTTCTATATCTGTTTTCCTACCAAAAGCATTTAGTGGTAATGGATTCATGTGGTCTTTCCATTGTTAATGTGCAACAACAGAGTCGGTTTACTTACCAAAGTCTACTTTCTTGATCTTCTCAACTTGTTAAACTTCACTTCCTAATTTAGGACTTTATCATACCCACAGCCTCTTGACTAATCTCAGAGTCCCTCTATTTTCCCAACCCTCTAACCTGTCAAATTATGTTTGATTTTTACAAATTTTCTTTACATTTTTATATGTTTACTTTCCTTATTTAGTACACTCATTGGTGTCAAATGAAAATTACTTCCAACTTGTAAATACTCATTCTATACATGTATGTCCTTCTGCCTTGAATTAGATGCTTAGATATGGGATTTGAACCCAATTGAAGAGTGAGAGCAACACACACACACACACACACACACACACACACACACACATTCATGGATCCACTGGACTTGTGTCTTTCAATATCAGATCATTATTATAGTTTTTGTTAAGCTGACAGTTTTATGGATTTAAGTGTTGATATTGGTCTCAGTAGAGGTGCAATATAAAGAAATATATACTGACCTTAAACACAGAAATTAACATCTGCAAGGCTTAAGATATTTTATATGAGATCAGTTAAGAAAACTGTGTCTTTTCACTCCAACTTTATTGTATTTCTACTCAACTGTGACTGTACTGAGAGGAATAAGAATTTTTCTTTGTCAGGAACTGGCAGAGCCTCTCAGGAGACACCTATATCAAGCTCCTGTCAGCAAGCACTTGTTGGCATCCACTATAGTGTCTGGGTTTGGTGACTGTATATGGGATGGATCCCCAGGTGGTTCAGTCTCTGGATGGCTTTTCCTTCAGTCTCTGCTCCACACTTTGTCTCTGTATCTCCTCCCATGGGTATTTTGTTCTCTCTTCTAAGGAGGACCGAAGTATCTACACTTTGGTCTTCCTTCTTCTTGAACTTCCTGTGGTCTGTGAATTGCATCTTGGGTATTTGGAGCTTCTGAGCTAATATCCACTAATCAGTGAGTGCATACCATGTGTGTTCTTTTGTGATTGGGTTACCTCACTCAGGATGGTATTTTTCTAGTTCCATCCATTTGCCTAAGAATTTCATGAATTCAATGTTTTTAATAGCTCCATTGTGAAAATGTACCACATTTTTAGTATCCTTGTCTCTGTTGAGGGACATCTGGGTTCTGCCAATGCCTGACAAATACAGAGGTGGATGCTCTCAGCCAACCATTACCGAGCACAGGGTCCCCAATGGAGGACCTAGAGAAAGGACCCAAGGAGTTGAAGGGGTTTTCAGCCCCATAGGAGGAACAACAATATGAACCAACCAGTACCCTCAGTGCCTTCAGGACCTAAACCACCAACCAAAGAATACACATGAAGGGACCCATGTCTCCAGCCACATATATAGTAGAAGATGTCCTTCTCAGACATCAGTGAGAGGCCCTTGGTCCTGTGAAGGCTCAATGCCCTGTTATAGGGGAATGCCAGGACAGGGAAGCAGGAATGAGTGGGTTGGTGAGCAGGGGGGAGGGGGAATGGGATAGGGGGTTTTAGGAGGGAAAGCCAGGAAAGGAGATAACATTTGAAATGTAAATAAAGAAAATATCTAATAAAAGTGAATTTTTCTTTGATATGTTCGAAAGAATGAGAACGAAATACCTTCAATCTGGGCATATTTGAGTGTACTTAGCAGTTACTCCTATTGGTAAGCTATGGCTAGTAGCCCGATCTTGGAACGGCTTGGCCCTTCAAGAGGACCAGCTGTTACAGGTTTCATGTATCACACTAAATCTACAGTCTATCTTGACTTCTGTAGCCAATGGTAGACCACAGATTGTGGATGGAACTGGGGATTCCTGCCCACCACAGAACTCTTATGATATGTGTCTTTGCCATGAGTGGAGGCTTCTTCGGTGTGGTCTGAATGCTTTCATAACAAATCCTCCTTTCCTCACCAGGAGCCAAGTCTTTAGCAGGGACTCGAATCTCTGCACGCACTACCTTGCCACCCTGGGTGTTTATGCCAATAAAGCTCTCGTACACCGAATTCTGCCCTGGTGTCACTTGTCAGGTCATGTGCCATGATGTGTTCAAGGCTTTCACAGGCTGGTCTGCGTCTGTTCTAGCTTTAAACTGAGTTCATACGACTCTAATGTCATTTCTACACCAGTTTCACATGCCTACTGGTCTAGCAACTAACCAGATCCTTTAACTCACATTTCATACCATGGTTACTTATGCTTTAGGTTTGCCAGGTTTTGATTACAGTTTCCCCTACTTCCCTGATTCCTGAGAGTTGTGGATAGCCCTGGTCTTGTATTTTGATGCTAATTCCACTCCTGGAAGGGGCTGTAGACAAGGAGTTAATCAGTATACAGGTGCCTTGTGTACTTTTCAAATAATGGCTAGAGCTGATGATTGGGTAATTGGGCAGGAGGAGGGAAGGTGAGGCTAAAAGGTTTTTCAGTGAGAAGAGAGAGGGGGAGGGGAGAGGATTGATGGATGAAGGGAGAGGATCGGTGGAGGAAATGGAAGAATGGAGAGAAGAATGACTTGGAGAAACCACAAGTTACTTACGTGGGATCTCATAGATGGGAATAGAGTAGTGTAGTGGTGGATCTGCCCAATCTAGGCATATAGTTTGTATTCATATCGATTCAGTTGTGATTTCTTTAACTGGGTAATTTGGGTTGAAGATTTACCGCTACACCAGAGCCCTTTCATAATCTTCTTATCTACCACTGTTATTCCTATATAGATTTCTTGTAACTTCTTTCTAAGGTCAAATGAAAAATCTGACAATGCTAATAATTGATTATAGCTCAAATATATAGCCCAGTAATGATAACAACCATGAGAAACTGGTGAATAGGTATTATTAGTTTTAAAAGATTTTAAGATTAATCATTTGTTGAGAAATTTTAACTGTCTCAAAGAACTACAGGTCACTGATGAAGTAAATTTAATAGTACCTCAAGTTTAAAGGCAAAATAAAAACTTACATAATGTTGACAATAAAGGTTGGTAAAGCAATAGAAACTTCTAAATATATTAAAAATCATTAGATTACTATATTAGAGAGTTTTTTTTTTATTACTTTCTTGCAATGTACTGAGCTTTGGTCTGCTGAAGCTCAAAGTTTCAACGTTGCTCTGTGTGGACATGGGGCTTGTCCATCTTAGGTAACTAGTGTAAAGGAGGTTCGAAGCGTGAGCCTCCCGGACAGAAGGTTTGAAGCATTGGAGCCCTTATAAAAAGAGAAACCGTGAGCTCGTTCTGCCTCTCTACCCTTTAAATGTCTGTAAGAGGGTACTGAACTTCCCACCAGAGGCTCGAGAGCTGATCTGAGACAGTTTCTAGAACTATGAATGACAATGGCTGGTTTTTGAGCTGCTCTGTCTGCTGTGTTTTGCTCCAGCAGCCAGAGCCGACTAAGACAATGTCGTTCTCACTACCAGCAGAGTGAGTTGCGCTTGGTGTAATCTTGCTCCACCTTACTGGGGTGCTTGGGAGATAGTTTTGACTGCCACACTGTGGGAAAGGCTGCTGAGGTCTCACAGGTCAGGGCCAAAGTCCCTGATAAGTTCATATATCGCATCTCACAGCCTCCTCCTTCCTTCACTATCCCCTCTCCATTTACTGGTTGAAAATACCTAAAATGATGAGGTTGTGGAACCGAAGGAACCAAAAAAAAATGACCTATGAAACCTTATGAAGGGATATAAGACTATGTTGTTAAAGAGAACATATTTAAGAGGTTTAAGAGGCATATTAAGAAGGTATGTTATTAATAGGCATATAGTTTTGAATTTTTGGTGATATTTTATTCCTCTTAATAACATGATCTATCCTTTTTTTTCTTCCTAAGCAAAATCTGACTTTATAAGCAATTTTATATTCTTTCTTTGGAAAGACATCTCTGAGATTTGTATACGCTTCATTCCACAGCTGTGAATTTATTACCATTGTTTAGAAACGTAATTAAAACATACATAATGCTAGTAAATTTGGACCTCACTATGATTTATGGGGTTCAAGGTCATAGTTTTATTTTCTGGTATACAATTATGTAATCTAAACATGTCTAATAAAGTTTACTGAAGCTGAACATTTCTATGAGTGGACCACAATCCATTATTATTATACACGCAGGCAGGAGCTTTGGCCTCCTCAACAACCTCTCTTGCCCTATTGGGAAGATTTTCCTAAGCCTTTAAATAATGGAGTATTCATGGCATGGCGTGGGTCCAGGGCTTTGCTTTAGCAGTTCATGTAGATGTCACCCAGAACTTAGCTGCATTTTAACCTTACCCTGATAAATTGATTAGCATGTTATGCAAATTTTACCTTGAAAATTTTCAAATGTTGGCCATCATACCATCATCTTGTTTAGGGCCTTTGTCATTTTTCTACCTGGATCATCCATTACTGCTTCAGAGTTTACATAGTTTCCAGCATTGTCTTTATGAATGCTTCAATTATCTGTTTCACTATGTCAGAGCATGTTGGGGTCATTCCATAGTTTTCTCACTTGCTTTGGTTTCTTCTTTAGAAGAAATCCCTAGTAGCAATAGTATGTGTAATTCTGATACAACTCACTCCCCCATAGACAAGTCCTTATTCTTTGCTTTTCTTTATGTTCTTAGAGCCATATCCTCCTGCGACTAAGATGACTGAAGCAATTTATCCTTCAAAGGGGAACATGTTGGAATAGAATGGAACGTCTACAGATATCTAATTATGCTAAGATAGTATGTAGGAAGTGGTGCTGTCCCAGGCATAAGCTATTGGGTACTTCTGAGGTTTCACGAGTGTCTTATGTACAGTTCATCTGTCAGTCCACCAAGTCACCCTGGTTTCAACATTTCTACATCTAGACCTTCGTTGTCTTTCTGGGAACTAGAACAACAGTCACCACTAGACTGAAGAGGTTTGCTAATTTTTCTGACATTCCTCTGATCATACCTTATGACACTGAGCCAGTATTTAGAATAAGTGTGTAAAGGTTTGTTTTGAGGTGGTAACTGTGTTTTAGGTATACTCCTTTATGCATTTAAAAGGATTTCAGTTCTATGTCAGGAATGTTAACCCCTTCACTTTCCAGACACAGTTAGGTGTCTCCACAGAATTCATTACATCTGATGTTAGAACTTACATCAATAGGTCATTGCCACACTATTTAGTCTTACATTATACTCATTGACTTATGAGATTTCAGATGGAAGGGCCCATATCTTATTGATTTATTGGCTAACACAAATCCTGGCATTAAGTGGCTTCCCAATAAGTAGCTAATAAATAAATGACTTGGTAGATGAATAAATAAAAATAATGTTCATTTCCTCTCCTGACTTGCTTGGCTCCCCTTTTAACATTCTAAATTCAACCTCAAGTGATGAAATTACTTTCCTATTTCTTTTTTTTAGTGGATATTTTCTTTATTTACATTTTAAGTGTTACCCCCTTTCCTGGTTTCCCTACTTCCCAGAAACCTCTATCCCATCCCCCCTCTCCCTGCTTCTATGAGGGTGCTCCCCAACCCACCCACTCCAGCCTCCCACCCTCGCCCTTGATTCCCCTACACTAGGGCATCTGTCAAGCCTTCATAGAAACAAGGATCTCTCCTCCCATTGATGCCTGACAAGGCCATCCTCTGCTACATATGCAGCTGGAGTCATGTGTACCTCTTGGTTGGTGGTTTAGTCCCTGGAAGCTCTGGGGGGGGGGTCTGGTTGGTTGATATTGTTGTTATTCCTATGGGGTTGCAAACCCCTTCAGCTCCTTCAGTTCTTTCTCTACCTCCTCCATTGGGGATCCCACTCTCAGTTCAAAGGGTGACAGTCCTCTGTATTTGTCAGGCTCCAGCAGGGCCTCTCAGAAGACAGCTATATCAGTTTTTATCTTACATTGAATTAGTATATATTTTATAAAATTAGCCAGATGGCTTTGTGGGCATGAAAGCTCTCAATGTAGGGTGCACGTGTAATGATGTCTCTTTCTTTTCTTTTGGATCTGGGAGGGTCCTTCCACACCCTTTGTGTCCACTGTCTCATTTTTACAGATGAATCAGTGAGGTCCAGAGCAAGGCAGCAGAAGCAGAAGGTTTATCTCTTGTCCTATACTTCCCACACACATCTGTGTTTCTGACACATTTCCAAACCCCTGTCACAAGATTAATGTCTGGTTTTGGTGGTAGAGCTAGGGATAGAACACAGTAACTGTGTTATATGTCAAAATGCTCTGTAGTTTTCCCTTGGAGTCAGACTCCAAGTTGAAGTTTTGCTTATAAAGGATTATGAAAGACACCAACAGATGGATGTTTTGGAAGTGCAACAATTACCAACCAACTGAACAGAACCACTACCACCACCACCACCACTACCACCACCACCACCACCACCACCACCACCACCACCACCACCACCACAAATGCCCCAAAACAAAGCAGGATAATGAAAGGGAGGAAGAGTCGAGAAAAATACTATCACAAGTGGCAGGAAAGGGCAGCACCAGTGGCTATTTCCAAAGTAAAGCTCTTTGTGAACAAAAGACATACAGTGATTTAATTTAAGGTTCAAGGAACCATTACTTACTCACTTAGGAAAACACATATTACATTCTAAGCATGCTCAGTTTAAAGAAAGAGAACAAACACATGAACTTGTAGGCATGCCTTGATATTATGATTCGTCAACTTGCTATAGGTTCAAGAGTCATAGTGATTCAGTGACCTTGGAAGGCTCCTCACGAATTAGCTCCATAGAGCTAAAACAAACTGAAAAACTGGAAGTGTCTCAGGAGTGACAGGTTTCCCCTAAGGTGCCTGCCTTGCTTAATAGTTAACAGAAACAATCTTGAGATCCGCACTGGAGGCAGAAAAATGCAGGACTGGGAAGGGGAGAGCTGGCTTCAGTACAGTCCCATTGGATACCTTAGTCGTTCCCAGAGGGAGCCCCAGAGCCAGAGTGGTCTTGAAATGGACAGGACGTGCTGCTTCCTCTTGAAATGCTTAGAAAAGGTGAGATGTGCTAAGACTATTTGAGATGGTCCCAGAAGAACTTTGTATTGAAGGCTGTGTGCTAAGAGCGCTCTTAGCATCTAGGCAACGTCAGTGTCATCACCCCAAGTCTTCAATACTCTCTGTTTTCATGTAGCTGTGAATGAGGGGACCAGTTCGATTCCAAAGCCTTCAGCAGGTAGAAGAATGGTGACTTTATAGCCAGCAGTTAGGTCTCAACACCAGTTCAACCTAGCACAATGATCATAATGATGTTGAAGAGCAAATGTAGATCGTAGACCTCCGAAAAATTTTCCATAATCTTCCAGAGATTTCCAGGCTGTGACATATGATCTTACTTATTATACTTTGGGGGAGGTGAGGAGAAAGATGAGGGCAAGTCTTTGCCATTGTGTCGAGAAATTTAGTTAGCTCCTTCAGCATTCATTGATATTTTTTCAATTTTTTCCTTGATTTGTTGATATATATTAACATAATATAAGATATTATTACATTATAAAATGAAATCTTATGACTGAGGAGAATTTGTGAAATATAATACAATATGTTCATAGATTTTTCTTAAAAATTTAAAATCTAGTTATTCATTTCTCTGTCTTTCTCATATATATATATTTTCTTTGATTTTTAAAACAAGTTTTGGTTATTAATGCTCTTTAAAAATTGCTCAATACATTTCTATTGGTATAATTTTGCAAAGTAATTTATTAACTTTTTGTTCTTCCTATGGCATGTGTTTTTTAGGTCAGTTTTGTTAATTACATTTTCTTACAGGAAAAATGTTTTATTTATACTTTCAAAGTCTTAACATAGACTCTTAGTAGTAGTCCAATTACCTCTGTACTTTGGTACTTCTTTCTAAATTGTAAACGCTTGTGCTAGGATTTTAGTTCAAATTATTCTTTAATAGAGAACAGTCTTTAATTTATTACCTTGCTTGGAGGGATTAAATCTACTTTAAAATTTTTAAGCTTAAATTATTAACATGTATTCTAAAACAAAGAATCAGCTTCTTTCTTCCTATTTTCTTAAGTTGCCTTTCTGTATTTCAATTCCTAATTTATGGAATGAAATATTTCATATTTCCCCTTTCTCCTTTCCTCTTTACGCCACCCCCACCCTTTATGATTCAAAAGCAAAGAGTTTTAAAAGCTAGGCAGCAGTTTTTTAATAGTGTTGGTCATTTTTCCATATCTTGGAACAACTTACTATAATTATTATTTTTAAATAGCAAGCTATTTTGAGATGAGATGAATAAATTTTCAAACACTTAAAATATTTGTTTAACTGTTTGACATTAACTCATAATTTCAGCATTTCTTTCAAAGCAGTCATGGAACTGTACTCTGAAACTTCTGTAGTGTTTTGCATTTGTGCTTTGAAAAAGTTCCACAAACATTAAGAAAAGTATATTTACCCTTTATATATGCAACTCAGCATAAATCTTTCAAATTTATCTTTATAAATAGTTATATATTGAAAGGACCTAGTACTGTGACATGCTTCCCTCTGAACCACACATTAGGCACAGACCATACTCAATCACCAATTTCCAAACACAAATCAATTTTCTATTAAGAAAGGCAAAGAGACAAGGTAGCTCTCAGTGGAGAAATGCTGACTTCCAGGCCAAATGTCATATATAGGTAATACTAAAAGATCACAGCCGGGCGGTGGTGGCGCACCCCTGTAATCCCAGCACTTGGGAGGCAGAGGCAGGCGGACTTCTAAGTTCGAGGCCAGCCTGGTCTACAGAGTGAGTTCCAGGACAGCCAGAGCTACACAGAGAAACCCTGTCTCGAAAAACCAAAAAAAAAAAAAAAAAAAAAAAAAAAAAGATCACAATTAGAACCACCACCATTACCAGAAGCCTCTACACTAGGCAGGATTCGGTCTGATTTGAGGCTTTGTGTGTTCCAGGCCCAGCATAAGGTGCTCTGTGCAACTTCATTCCCATTGTACTCGTGTCTACTAAGCACAGAGCCTAAAACTTAGTCTGCGCTATTCTACCTCAAAATGTTACCTGGATACCTGGATTTTATTTTTTTTAATTCTTAAAACTTTATGTAAAGAACTTGCAAATAAAAAACATTACACAGTGGAAGAGAGAGAGAGAGAGAGAGAGAGAGAGAGAGACAGAGAGACAGAGAGACAGAGAGACAGAGAGACAGAGACAGAGAGAGAAGGTGGCTGAATCTGAATCAGGCAATCAGCAGCAAATAGCTTTGCAAGGGTTAATTTTACCACAGCATGGGGTAGGTGGGAGGGAGGAAGGGAGGATGTCTATGTTAGGACAGGCTGGGTTCTCATTGAGTATCTTAATTAGGACAGCTAAGTGGACCTCGATTGGTGGACCTTGCTATTTTGATAGTTGGACATTGGTGATCTGCTCCAGAAATGAGTCAGGCACAAGCAAATGGCTCAAGAAGGGATTAGCCGTTGGTGGGCAGCCTCAGGAATGTAAGCTAACAGTTTAGCAAGGGAGAAGGAAGGGAGAAGGGCTGGACCTGTCTGAGCCTCCCTTGCCATGCCTGGGCTGGCTGGCTCGAGTCTTCAGATATTTTCATATCTAATTTACTTTTCCAAGCCATGAGTTTGGATAAATTCTAATCTCTTTGTCTCCCTAGACCTCTTGCTGTATTTTTTGTCTCATATGCTTGAAAATATATTGAAAGGTATAAGTTTTCATGATTTCAGTATCATTATTATGGGTTGTTTCTTGAAATAAGAATAAAATTACACATAACTTTACTTTTTTTGTTGACTGCTGAGCTTTTGCTAATAACATGCCTTCACTGTCACTTCTAGTTTGAGTGTTACTACTGCCTACTTGTCCAAACATTTACTTTAAGTTCTTGTCATCTTGTTTTAGAGAGACCTATTGCTGTGAGATATTTTCTGTAGTCAAATCTAAGACTTGTCTTCTAGCAGGAGTGTTTATTATTATAACTTTTATTTTCATCTCACTTTCTTATTTTATTGGGAGATTTTTATGGTTCACTGTTTGCACGTTTTGCTTATTTGAAAAGTCTTGATTGCTTTTTCCTGTATCTGTTGTTGTTTTTTGAGACAGTCACTCTGTATGCTGTTCTGACTCTCCTGGAACTCACTGTGATATTGGGCTGGCCTCATCACAGACATTCCCTTGTCTCTACCTCCCAAGTCCTGGGATTAAAGGCAGGTGTCAGCGTGTCTAGCTTTCAACTGTCTTTTTATTACAGGGCATGTATTCATCTTATTTTTAATACTTAGCAACATGAAAGTGAAATAATACAAAAAGAACACTTTAAAATGCCTTTAAATTGCCTTTTCATCTTTTTTTTTTTAAGTATATCATTCTTGCCACTTTAGTGCTCTTTTGACATCATGGTTTTTCTCAGATCATGGTTTGAACTGAAAGGTTGCGATCAAATTATATTTTAACATTAAGTACTTCTTTTAAAACATTTTTGTACCTACTGTTTGTTTTACAAATAGATTCAGTTGGGATGAATTTCTATTACCCTCCCTTTTTTCCTTTTTCATTCCCTCCATCCTCCCCTCTTTCCCCTCTTTTTTCCTTCCTTCCTTCCTTCCTTCCTTCCTTCCTTCCTTCCTTCCTCCCTCCCTCCCTCCCTCCCTCCCTCCCTCCCTCCCTCCCTCCCTCCCTCCCTTCCTTCTTCCATCCCTCCTCTTTTTCATTGTTTCTTCCTCTCTTTTTGCCTTGTAATTTGTTAACATTTCCATGGAGACCACTGGTGAATAACTTTCTGATCATCATTGTTTTGTTACTAAAACCAGTTTTCTTTCACCTCATCTCTTGAATCATAACTTGACTAACAAAGGCTTTCATTGCGGCTTTTCCATTTCACAAACATTTAAAATTTTGGATTTTATTCATAATATTTTCTAGTGGCCTTTAAGACTGTGGAATAGGCTATGATCAGCTTTGCACACTTTCCTCTGAAACAGAGGATCCCGGGTGTCTGGGCTCAGGTGTCCTTCTTTTTCCCTCTTTTTACTGAAATTCACGTCTTCACCAAAATGTGATGAGAACATAGCAATGCCAAGAAACTTCCTGGGGAAATTTCCTTGATGTTTTGATAACTCCAGAAATAATGGGGAAGGTTTTAATTTTATATAATAGATATTTCTCTTTTTATTTTCTTAATGTTTTAAATTTTTATTATTAAATATACGGACTTATTTTTATTTTACTATTATTATTATTACTGGGAAAATACAGGAAAGCTTTACCATGTTAATCATTCTTTGATCTTCTATACTGCTCATTTTTCATTGCATATTATTTCTTCAATTCTTTTCTGCCACTTTCTGATGCATGACTGTAACTTTACTTTCTTTCACTTGAATCATCTTTAGCTAACTACAGTACACCCCGTTTTGCCCTGTGTGTTCTTGAGGTGTTTCTCAGGTTTGTTGTGTAAAGAATGTTCATAAAATCATGCTCATGATTTTTTATATACTTTAAATTTCTTATTCATTCATGATGATGTATTGAGTAAATGATTTAATAATCTTAGAACTTTATATCATATATCATTTGATTTTTCCTTTTCCGTGTTTGTCTGCTGTAGTCAATTACCTTTGCTGTTAAAGACTACCATTATAGTGTTTTGTAGAGTCCATGATACTTGAATTTTGTGAGGAATAAAAATCTTTTTTGAACAATAAAGAACCTATTATTTTATCATTTTATATAATATATATTTCTCTTTTTATTTTAATGTTTTTAATTTTTAATATTAAATCTTAGGACTTATTATTATTATTGTTGCTTTATTTTCTATATTCTTTGTTTACATTCCAAATGCCTTCCCCTTTCGCGGTTCCCCCCTCCCCATAAGTCCCATAAGTCCTCTTCCCTCTGCCCATTCCCCAATCACCCACCTCCCATTTCTCTGTACTGGTGGTAATCTCCTACAATGCTGGATCAAGTCTTTCCAGGGCCAGGACCATCTCCTTCCTTCTTCTTGGGAATCATTTGATATTTTAATTGTGTCTTGAGTATTCAGAAATTCTGGGCTAATTAATATCCACTTATCAGTGACTGCATTCCGTGTGTATTCTTTTGTGATTGGGTTACCTCGCTTAATTATTTTTGAATTCCCTTTACAACCCAATATTGATCTTTCTTCTCCTGGATGTTTGAAACTCAGAAGGGAAAACATACTTTTTGTTTTTGTTTTTGTTTTTGTTTTTGTTTTTGTCTTAATATTTAGTTTCTTTTAAATTATGGTCTTCATATGTGCTCTTTCTTTCATTCATTCACTTATTTATTTATAAGTTGTTTTTTTGTTAAACTCTTGAATGAGAAGAATGTGTCCCAATAAGATATATACATGTAAATGCAACTGGCATTTTTTTCTGGATCATCCCCACTTTTATTTCTGACAGATTTACAGAACCTCCAGATTTTAAACCAGAAGCAAGTGTTAATAGGTGGAGCATCTGAAATTCTCTGTCTTCTGACATCTTTATGTAATAACTTTGGAAGACTCATTTCCAGATCCAGTGACATGGCATTATTGTGATCTGGGGAATAAATTTCTGAGTAACTGAAGCAGTCTTTAATTCTAGCCAGTCCAAAAGCAGCTAATAAACCATCTACAATGCTCTTACTGCTCTCAGATCTCTCAAGTCTATTCCTTCTCTACAATTGCATATATGTCCCCTGAGGTTGCACATCACATTTTGATGAATGGCCCATCCTGGACACATTCGTGGTTCCATTTCCTGGTGTATTTACTCTGCAGAAGGTAAAGAGAGGTGATATATTCATACGGGCATTGGTCATAGGAGGGTAAACAGGATGCTGGCATCACAACTCACGCTAGAGCAGAAGGCAAACCACAAACATACAGGAAATCTGTTAGGAGTGTCTCCAAGAGATAGGGATAGAAGTTAAACATTGGTCTAAACAGATAAGTAGGAATCTGACATTAACCCCGTAGTGTCTAAATCACGGAATGCTTTGAAAACTCTAAGGAAGGGAGTTTAAGACACTATAGGCATCACAGCAATTCCTCAAGCATCTTAGAAGTATTATAATAATTTGCTGACAGATATAACCATGCCTTTGCCTCCAATGTGGCCTTCCTGAGAAGATGCTTATTTAAATTCAATTGCTATCTTTGTCTTTGCTTTATGGTTGGGAAGAGACCTCATGACCAAGCCAAATCTTTTGAAAGAAACATTTAACTGGGGGCTGGCCTACACTTTCAGAGTAAAATATGAAAATTCAGAGATAATGGATAGATTCCATTATCATCATGGCAGGAAGCATGGTGCCAGTAGGAGTATTGCTAGAGAAGTAGCTGAGAGCTACATTCTGATCTGCAGAAACAGACACACAGACACACAGACAAACAGACACACAGACGCACACACACACACACACACACACACAGAGAGAGAGAGAGAGAGAGAGAGAGAGAGAGAGAGAGAGAGAGAGAGAGAGAGAATGGATGGAATGGAATGGGTTTTTGAAAATCTTAAACCCTCCTCCAAATAATGTTATTCCCTACTGATTGTGCATTGAAACATTTAAGCCAATGGAGGCCGACCTTACTCAGTTACTCACTGAATAGTGGAGATAAAACAGTGACCTGCTCTAAGTTTTAAAAACTTCTTTATTGTAAAATATAACATGTAGGCCATAAACTATAATATTTAAAATACTTTGAAGAGAATAAATCAATATTCAAGAACTTTCTCAAAATTAACATGCCCTGAGCCATTTTTTTTTGCCTGTATTCTTCGGCCCTCTACCATAATGTAGCTGTGTATCTCATACTTTCCTGTGTGATTCCTAACACAAATATGACCAAAGCAACACTGACTTGAAACTATGGACTTGAGACTAAAAGTGCTGTGCGGTGGTAGAGTACTTACTTGCCTTGTGTCCAAGGTCCTCGGTTTGATTGACAACACTGGAAAAAAAATAAAGCAAAATGGTAGGAACAGGGATAGAAACTCTGGATGTGAACTCTCTCACTGGTATTTCATTAGTTATTATTAAACCATTCTCCTAACGTCTGTGAATATAGTCTTTCCCCGGAAAATGTGTTCTTCTGATTAGATGTAATAAGTAGCATGAGAAAGCTTTACACACTTATGCATTAAATGCTAAAAACCTTTCTAGTCATGCATATTTTTATTTCCTATGGCATTCAAACACCTCATATATTTGATCATAATTTAAAGAACAACACATTGCATTATAAAACACTTGACAACTGAGTGAGCACGTTTAGAACTCGCCAGATTTCTTTTAAGCAGCTGGAAACTCTTTTCTCTAAAATGCCAGTTCTGTCCAGTCTTTGTTCCTTCTAAGTCTGTGGCCTTAACAAGCACACATCCACAGACACACCCAAAGATTACAGTCCTCCCTGAGTACAAGAGAGTAACAAAATCCATCCCAGGACATTTAGGAAGGTAAAGAGAAGTGCAGTGAATAATTTAACCATAACAAGAAGAAGCGGGGACTGTCCGACATAAAGTAGAATGATAGATTTTCTAAAGACTGGAGGATCATATGATGAACAGGAGGGAAGAACTAGGAGGAAGTGTCACTCTTTTGCAGAGTCGGTGGGATTTTTTTTTAAAATCAATCATGAGCCAGCTAACAATCTTCAGATGCAACTGGCCCTAAGAGGATTCTCACACTTACATTTGGAAATAGTTAAGTTTATCTTGCTATAAAAAATGAGAATTTAAAGTTTGAAGTTTCACTCTGTGTTGTCATTGTGCTGAGAAGTTGCGTTGCGCGCGTGTACACACGCGCTGGTACTCTCCACTTTAGAAGGTGTCTGCTGAGTGAAACAAGTTGTCCCTCATAGCAGCTCTTGAAACAGTCCCATCCTGTTTGATTCTTTAATTCTCCGGCACTTGTTGGGTTTAAAAAAAAAAATCACTCGTGGTACTTTTGAAGGAGACCCCACCCAAAGCCAGAGCCAAGTGTCGAGAGGTTCTCTTCCTTTTTTTTTTTTTTTTTGGTTAAATGCTTCCTCTCTGTTTCTTCCCTTCTGGCCACACAGACCTTTGTCTGGCAGTAGAAAGGAAAACACATCGTAGGAAAGTGTTGGCAAAGGATTCAGTTCTACACATCAGAGTTCTGCTTCTCCTGGGACCTCATTATTTCTTTGTGGTTCTTGCCCAGCAAATTAGGTCTGTCCTCTTGGTCCTCCCCTTGGTTCTCCCATTGGTCCTCCCCTCTGGCTTTTTTTCCAGTCCTTTGCTCCAGGACTGGACTCCTGCAGTTGGCTAGAATGTACAGATTTTCCAGCCCTGGGCAAATCCCTCAACATTCTAATTGTATTTCTAATGTTTAAAACAACATGCTAAAAGCACCATATTTTCAAAAAACGTGTTTTTATTGAAAGAGAAGAAAGAAAACCCCAGCCATCTCTCAAAACAAGGGAGCCTAGAGCTTCTTACGCCTGGAGAACTGCTTAAGATTGGAAGACCACTACTGGGTCACACAGATTTGGGAAAGTTTGATTTTCTGTTAAGTTCAAAACAAACAAGGCAGGAGGAGGGGGAAAAACTGTCTCAACAAATGTCACTAGCAGCCTGAAACCAAAGAACACATTTAAAAACCCTGTCTGCTCAGGTGAAAACTTGACAGGTGGCACCCTGAAGGTGGCTTGGACCTGTTTGGCTTGCCCTGCCCTGTGGCCCCTGATGTTCATAAATTTTCCTCCAGCAGATGGGTCAGGTGGTGTCTGGACATAGCATGCTCCCCACACCCCCTTTCCAGAGCCTTTGCACCACGTTGGAGGCAGGCCGGAGGCTCCTTCTCAGTGGAGGCTGTTTTTTTTTCCTTGTTCCTGCTTGTCACTGCTGGTGCAGAACCACCTCTGTTCATCATTCTCTTTTAATCTGGCTCAGTGATGAAAAAGACCTATAGGGGCCTGCCTGGCAGGTGAAGCATCCAGATGCTAAATCTCCAGCATTAATTTGGCTGGCAGTGGCTTCTGGGAGTAAGCTCCTTTCCCCTGCCTTGGCTGGCAGACCGGGTTAACACCTTATGGTCCGGAAGGCTTATTTGCTGTGTCAAAATTAGCAGTCTGGTTCTCATGGCAGGAAGAGCCACACGGATGATCCTTTTGATATGAAAAACATCTACATTTAAACGTTAAGAGTCTTGAAGTTTGATCAGAGTCTATGTACCTTGAGGGACAAAGAACAGGGCCTGGGGATGGTAAGTGACGTGTGTGATGATCAATGTCCATGTTCATCTAAAGAGAGGAAAGGCAGAACCTAGGAAAAAATGTCCCTACCAGTGGTATTGATATATGGATGGAAATATTACTCTAGATGGCAGCGATTAGATGCCTCTCCTGCTGTTGTCAAAGTGCGTGTATGTGTGTGTGCATACATACATACATACACACACACACACACACACACACACACACACACAGAGAGAGAGAGAGAGAGAGAGAGAGAGAGAGAGAGAGAGAGAGAGAGAGAGAGCCTCTTCTCATTCTCAGGTCACTGAATTCTTTTTCTTTTTTTTTTTTTGTAAAACTATATTCCTTGTCCTCAAAAGTCAAGAACAAAATTTATAGTCGGACTCTGCCTTCATGAAATCTTGCCTCCACTGTGACATTTTTTTGTGGATGTTGTTGTTGTGGGAAAGTTTACGACTGAGTGTCTGCAAGCAACAGTACTTTTGAAAGGGGCCCTAAATATTAAACTCATTTCAAGTGTGACTTGAGACTCCGGCAGACTGCAGGAGCAGTGACAATTTATTACTCTTCTGAAGCCCTAAAGCAGAGTAAATATAGATTTGCCACTGATAATATGAGAACAACAGATCAATTTGATTTTAAGTAAATCCTTCCCCCCAAAAGCTAGAATTTGATTAATCCATCGAAGCTCACTGGAATCGCTTGAAACTAATCGAAACACACATGAGTTCCTCTTGGCTCATTAAATGCACCTGGCTCAAGAAGAGACCGTTCCAAACTATCTGTTGGTGCAGAATGTGATAATTTGTTAAGCTTAGAGATCCTGTATTTAGGTTTAAAGAAGTTGGGAGGCCTACGGAAATTTACCCGTCATGGATGCAGGAAAACAAGCAGCTGCATCCGAGTCTCATAATAGAATTCTGAGGTTCAATATTCAATGTGTGCCAAGACGACAGTTTACAACAGTTCTCTAGAACCTAGAAACCCTCAACCAATTTAATTTGCATGTGTCCTAAGGACAGAAAAACCATACAAGCTCCAGAGGAATGTCATAATGCTTTAGTGTCACCTAAACCTTACTAGCACTTTGAGTTTGCTGGCTGCTTTTTGTGCTGTCTTCAGAGAAAACATCTTGAAACATTCATGATTTCCAAAAATACTTAAGAGTAGTGAAGATCAATTTAATTTTTCAGGAAGGGAAACCTAGGAAATCAGAATGGGACGTATCATCATGCCAGGAAATTAAGTCAGGAAAATCTAGAAGTGACTCCATAGAGTCACCCAATATGCCACACATCTGAGAATTGTAGATCATGCAACTTGGTAAAAACTGTACTAATGAGTTCTAAGGTCTCACTGTTTGCAGGGCACTGTGATGTGAAGTCTTTGCTGCTTGAAGAATTCAACGGTAAGCACATGATGTCCACTTTCAGGCGATGGACACAAGGAATAGTAAGCGACCTTCTTATGTCAACAGGACATTGATATGAATTCTGTGTGTGAGCCTGGGGTCAGGACCATGTCAATTATTGCCCTGTATGGGTTTCTCATTTCCTTCTTCTGATGTGAGCCCTTGAGTACAGTTGATGTAGAAAGTTGAAAGGCTGCTTGCATCTCTTTTTAGAAAGTGACTACTGACTATAATGAATTCTTCAGTTAGGAAGTTAGAAAAAAAATAGACTTTAGTTCCATTCCCATTCATAGACTCTGACAGTTAATTTATTATTTTTCCCAAGACACAGCCATTATTCCGTTTATTTTAAGTAATAATGATGGCAATGATATTAAGTCCATTAAGTCAAAGGGTTGAAAAATGCCCATAGAATGGCCGACTCTTCATATTTAGAGCTGATTTTATTCTAGAGAATTTGATAAGCATTCTTTTATAGGGCTATTCTTGAGTTAAGTGGGTATTTTCTGAAAGAGCCATGGAGTTCTGATTCTATTCATATGAAAAAAAAGAGAAATGATTTATGCACAACTGCATATAAATGATATGCACGCTATATTCCCATGTGTCCCAGAAGCTCTACTGCTTTTTAATATTGCTTAATAAAATTGAAGATGAAGGGTTTTTTTTTTTTTTACTATTATTAAAAGGTCTGACTTTGCTTTGCAAGATAAATAATAGTTCCAGGTAGTTTTCGTTCTACTATAAACTTCATTATAACTTTGGGGAATTTTGTGGAACCATGTTGCCACCTACACTTTTACGTGAGCTGCCGAGTCACACATTGCATTTTCTTCTAATCCTTTCACCATGGAAATTTTCCAGTGAGGAAAGTAATCACAGGCACTGGGATGTGGCACTGTGCCTTGGCCATCACTAGAAAGTAAGTGTCACTGAAAATGTTGACTAATGATTTTTTCCCGGTGAATTATGAGGCCTGTAATCAAACCATATCAGTCCGCTGCTCTATCAGATCTAGTTAACTAACAATTTTCACCACTATTAATCCCAGGCTGAGGTTCGGTGCTTTGGATTGAAGCTCTGACCCATGTAGAAGAAATAAAATACTGAACATTAGTGCATTTTAAGGAAGATTCTGGCTAAGGTATCGACAAGGCTGGGCCTTCATAGACCAGCAATTCAGAGAGATGTATAGACCCTGAATTAATTCACAGTGACCTGTGCACCTTGAAGGCTCAACTCTCCAAGGCTTGTTAGAAGTATTTAGGTTACATTATGCTGCCTAAGTGAGTGGATGAAACTGGAAAGCTGGTTCTAAACCATAGCCTCCCTGCTCCTCTCCTGCTGGGAGGGTACTGATGGTGCCTATCAGGAAGATGGCAACTCTCATTACCGAGGCAATAGCTTTATCTTGCAAAGGGAGAGCACTCAAGGCAATATTTCTGCCTTGGTGATGTGACTTACAGCCAGGTTCAGGTATGGATTGCTGACCTACCTGTATTTCAAAGCTTCATTTAAATGTATTGCTCCAAAGATTCTGTTTCCTTGATTGTGACCTCCTTGTGTTTTACACTTCTCTGCTACTATTTTCCATGGTGACATTTTATTGTTATTTTAGCATTAAATTTTTGTGTTTGTTTGTTTGTATGTGGTGTCTGTGGGTACAGGCAGCATTTGCTCTTGCATGTGTATGTGGAGGCTAGAAGAAAGCAACCTAGAGTGTTCTAAAATGACTATCACAAAGTCTTTTACTGGGCTATATCCTGATAACTAGGCTGGGAGAGCTATCCTGCTAGCCTCGGATACCTGCCCGCCTCTTCCTCTTCAGCACTCGGATTGCACAGACACATTATGATGCTTGTCTTTGTCACCTGAGGGGCTGGAGATGACTGACCCTCAGGTGCCCACGTTTGCACTGAAAGCCTTTTGTCAGTTAAACTGTCTTGCAGGTCAAATGTTTTCTTCTTACTTTTAGATTTAAAGGTAGATCTGATAATGTTTATTCTGGAACATTAAAGCTTAAACTACCCTTTAGAACATATCCTAAATATTTCCTTTTTTTTTTTTTTTTTAAAAAGCCAGTGGGTTTCCATGATAAATGATATCATTAACTATCCTTCAAAACACATAGATATAATATGAAATAATATTAAAATCCTCATATCAAATGAGATAATTATATATTTATGATTTCCCCTTTGTTATAAGTACATATTCGTGAAATTCAACAGGTATTGACAAATTTATTCTAAATGTTCTTAGCTTAAAGCTGAATATGAATTCTTATGAAGGAAATTTCTCCCCAAATTAAAATTTATCAATTTATGTTAGATCATATTGTATATTATCTTTTTTTAATGTCCTATTTTGGTATTTTTACCCATGTTGTCACTATTGTTTTAGCCAAAAATGCACAGAAGTATTTTATTTTATAGAATAAATTTCCAATGAAATAACAAAGTTAAAATTTAAAACTATATTAATAGCTATATTAAGATCACGTTGAAAGCTGATCTCACAAGGGGTAATCTCAGTTTATCTGAGGAGCTAGAGGTAAAATTTTACTGTTTCCATTGTGTAATTTTCTATAGTCATAATTTAGATTTATGTTCTGTATAAATGTGTCAGGTTAGTGTAAATTATTCTCTGTCAGCATGGAATTATTATTCAATTTTCTTCCTAATCTCTTCAAATATCTGAATACAGTAACTTAAGAAAGGGTTTATTTTGGCTTCCAGTTCAAGGGAAGTTCAGCATGGCAGAGTAGCTTATAAAGGGGATGATCAACCAAAGAGTACACATGGAGGCCCCCATGGCATTAGCTGCATATGCAGTGTCAATGAGAGGAGAGGCCCTTGGTCCTCTGAAGGTGACCCCCCAGTGTAGCGGAATGCCAGGGTGGCGAGGTAGGAGTGACTGGATGGGTGGGGGAACACCCTCATAGAAGCAGGGGGAGTGGGGATGAGCAAGGGGGTTTGTGGAAGGGAAACTGGGAAAGAGGATAACATTTGAAATGTAAATAAGGAACTAGAGTGATGGCTCAGCAGTTATGAGCACCGACTGCTCTTCCAGAGGTCCTGAGTTCAATCCCTAGCAACTACATGGTGGCTCACAAACATGTATAATGTGATTCAGTGCCCTCTTCTGGTGTGTCTGAAGACAGTTACAGGGTATACATAAAAAACAAACAAAAAAGGCTAACCATTTATGTAAATAAATAAAATATCCAATTGTAAAAAAAAAAAAAGTGGGTGGTCACATTGCAACTAGTTAGGAAGCAGAGAGAGATTCATGCCTTTGCATTAATCAGCCCAGAACCCCAGCCCATGGGATGGTGTCACCTAGACTGAGAGTGGCTGTTCTGTTCCCACCTCCATTAACCTAATCTAGATAATACCTCAGGGACATTCACAGAGGTTTACCTCTTTAGTAACATGAGTGTTGTCAAATTGACAAGCAGCATTAACCAGTACAAAATTGTCCTTGAGAATTGCAGTAACTTATGCAAATGGCACATGTCTATGATAGGTCCACTATGGCTGTGACCCATATCTTTCTCAGTGGAGGTCTCAGATGACTTAATAGCCCCAATCTCACCATATTCTGACTTTATCAATCAAAAGACAAGATCATTATTTAATATGTGGAACATAAGGCTTATGGCGCTAGTCTTATTGAAGAGAGAAAAAGCTTTGTGGATAAGCAAGGAAAACAATGGCCTTTTATAGGGCTCTTAGGAAGAGTGCAGTCTCGGGATTTATGGGTTGCTAAGACAGGGTCATGTTGACACCAGCTACAGAGGGTGGTTGCTAGGGGAATACCATCATTGAGTACTTGATATTCAGAGCATGTTTCTTTCAAAAGTCCATTCTCTAGTGGGTGATGCTGAGAAGCGAGAGCTGTTGCTGATTGGCTGACGTTCTTGAGCAGTTCCAGTGATTATTATTGCCATGGCTACAGAACTGCCACTGGTGGATCAAATACACTGAAAAAGTTCTGCTTAGTTGTTACAGCGGATTCTGAACAATCGTCTGCTCAGAGTTTAAATTTTTGTCATTTTATTCTCCCATGACAATAAGAAAAGACGGTAGGACCATATGGAGGATTGCATAGCTTGGGAGTGACTGGTGCCACTTTCATTCACATTTTATTGTTCAGAGAAAATAATAGGAATAAGCTGACAGCAATGGAAAAGGAAGGAACAGTCAACCCATATCAATGGGCAGCAATATTTTCAGCAATCATAGGTCCTTGGTAGAGGTTATGGTAGATGGGAAGTACCATGCACTTATCTGAAAAGGAAAGGTATAATGTCTGTTTAAAAATACAGTCAATACTATTATTACTTGAAAAAGTCCATTTCTTCTGACCATCTTGTGAGTCCCTTCACTTTTGGAACTGAAAGACTGATCAATACTGAGGAAATCATATATGGATAAATGTCATACTTCTTTTTTTTTTTTTTGGTAATGTCTATTTTCTATAGCAAATTCTAAGGGACAAAACATAGTCTGTAGATCTTTAGTTTGCTACTTTATCTGAATTATCAAGTGAGGGGGCCCAAGATATATGTGACAGACTTATGAAACCGATGCGTTAAAATACCACTTTCATTAAACTTAGATTGGAACCCTCAGCATCTTTAGACTGGCATTTCTGGTTTCATTGCTTCTATCTTCATGTTAGATCTCCTATAATGAGTATAGTAATAAATTATATTGTTGGTTTCTAGTTTTTAAAAATCTTAAAGACTTCTTTTTAAGAAGTTACTCATCGAATAGCATAAAGCCCTTTGCTTTAATGCTGAAACGAGAGGCAACCAATACAACACAGACAGAGAAGTGGAAATTACTCATTTAACACTAGAGAATGGAAATTGAGATTTGTTTTAGGTCTATAGCATTTTGCATTACAATCTGTTGGGCCACACATAGTGACCTACTTTTAGCTTTCCTCATCTCTTCTGCTTTAGTTTGCTGTTAGTCCTATTATTCCCACCTTTATTGTGTGACTCAAATGACCCTTATGTGCGGCGAGGAGGCGATGCTGTTCTTTCTCAGGAGTTTAGCTGACAGGATTTCTCAGTATGGAACAGCAGCATCTATTAGTGAACTAATCATCCCTTTAAGGTTAGAATTAAAGGAATCCTCCTGAGTTTCATCTCATAAAATTTTAAAATTAAAAATAAATATGATCTTCCTAAATTTTAAGCTTTTGTTATGGCTATAAAACTCCCACTTGAATATGTTGATAGTCCCAAGTAAACATGCATGTATCTGTGTGGAATAGTGATGGTGGAATCTGATATGGATTTTCCTGATTTTCTCCCTTGAACTGTATTTTTTTGCCTGCACCATCCTTTTCAATGCTTGTCACAACAGTGAAGATTAGATATAAGGTATATAATTGCTATGTGACAGGTACAGTTTGAACATCAGTAAACAATAAGCTGGATGTCAGATACTTAAGCTCTAGAACTATTTCTTTTAAACACATCCCTCTGATTTTCACAGCAGTAAATATGCTCTTGTGGGGTGTGTGTGTGTGTGTGTGTGTGTGTGTGTGTGTGTGTGTCTGTGAGAGAGAGAGAGAGAGAGAGAGAGAGAGAGAGAGAGCTCACGTGTGCCTGTGATTTGCATTCTTTAGTAATGAATTCATCCCATTATCTGATGATGTATCAATGTTGTGTGTGTGTGAGTGGATCAATATTTCCATGGCATTGTCCACAATTCTGACATACAAACCAACATTTAATGACTGGGTAGCAGGATTCTTTAGCTTTATCTGATTCCAATCATTATTACCTTAATGTCAGCTGTATTCGTCTGACACAAAGCAACTTCATCCCTTTTGTGCATGTCTGTCTCCTGAATTATTTTGGACTGCTTCTCTCTGGTACGCAAATTGCTGAATAATCTCCTCCTTGCATGGCGTGCTGCTAATATACTCTAGACACCACTATGTGAGGGTAAATTATCCAGTGCCAATAAAATACTCACTTTTCATGTCAAACAATGTGTGGAAGAAGTGTGCTTCACTTCTGCTCATTGGCAGACATGATGTATTGACTCTGTAAACATAGTATTCTGTGTGCGTGTGTGTGCGCGCGCGCGCGCACACACACACACACACACACACACACACACACACCATACTTTTCAGGTAAACAGACTATTTTATAATTTTCATTTTGCTTCCCTGCATATTTTTTCTTAAAACCATATAAAATCTGTTTTGTTATTACCTCACCTGGCACTTTAAAGTTGGTTTCCTTTGGGATGAACAGCTTTTAGGTTCTCCAGCAGACCAATGAAAGGAACAGTGTCAAACTTGCCTTCTGAAACAGCTCAAGTAGAGGGGACAAAGTCAGTTGCCCAGTAGAGGTGATCTTTAGCTAAAGGTCAAATGCCATTGTACTGGAAGCTGTGAGATCACCTTCGAGTGGGTATTTTAGGTGGTGGTAGTAATGGGTAAACTTTGTGGGAACTGGTGAGAAAACTGCAGCATTCTAAAGCCAGTGCTGTCTCTCCCACTCATTTTCTCTTCTTTATTCTAAAGAAATTGGAAATGCTGGCTTGTACTTGATTTATTTATCTCCTTTCTTAGACTAAGCAACAGCTTGGAATATGGTATTTACAGTTAGAAAGTTTGTGAGTGTGAAACAATATACCTTGTGAAATCCACTACCTTGGTTATAAGGCCTAATTTGAGTTAGAGACACTTCCAAAACAGCATAGGCCAAAAGGGCCACCCAAAACTCCCCTGTTTGTTCTAAAGCAGGAGATTGAAAGGCCATGTGAACAATGTCCTTCCAGTTCTAGAAGAATGAGTTGTTCATCAAGGAGTCGAAACCTAGAAAATTCTGCACAAATATTAATTAAATAATTCTCATCTCCCTCTACCTCACTCTTCCCCCATACCATGCAATTACTTTTCCATAGTTACCTATCTTTGTTCAACGTCTTATCAAACACTTGGGCTTTGTTAACCAATTTCTTCACGAGAGAGCTGGTGCTGTGTTAAGACGTAGGCTTTCCTCCCATTCGTATTTCTTATGTCAGTTCATGTTTTCCTCTCGTCAGTTTAATTTTCAAGCTGGAATGACCTATGCATGCTACAAAATTGTTCCATACTCTAAAAGGTTTTTTTTTTTAGAGAGGCATAAAAGGTACATACTAAGTTTCTTTAGTGACTCATCACAACTTGGTGGCTCAGGACAACAGAGAAGCATTGTCTGACAGTTCTGGAGGACAGATGTTCATCAAACTGTGTCCCTATCTGAAGGCTCTAGAAAACAATCCAATCTTGATTCTTCCAGGCTTCTAATGGTTGGTGGGAAAAGTTGATGCATTGAGGCATATGGCCGTATTACTCTGACCTCTGCCTCAACAGCCACAGAATTTCTTCCTGTGAGTCTGACTCCCAATTTATTTCCTGTGTGGACACAGGTCCTCTTATCAGTACAAATATGGCCAGAAAAAAATTTTTTTTTCTTACCCTGATACCTGTAATGATATAATGTCCAGACTTTGGCACATTCTCAGGTGCCAGGGGATAGGACTGGAACACTCCTTAAGGACTTAGTAAGGCAAGACTACCCTGTGATGAAAGCACAGAGCTTGGAGCAAAGGAATTACCAAAAACTGAAATGGTGAGAGCTAGCTTTTTTTTTCATTGTCCTCATAAGTCTCTATGCTCATTATTATTGTTTCAAGATACATTTTTATTTATTATTTGAGGATTTCATGCAATGCACATTGATCACACCCATTTTCCATTTTTTCCATGTCCATTCTCTCACCCTTGTGACCTCCCCAAATATGCAAAGTCCAGTTTCTATTGCCTGTATCCTCATTGGAACATGGTCAAACTCCCAGTGGCCAGTCACTTAAACATAACTGAGTCCTTTCACTACTCCCCGACCCCGCTAGAAGCCATCTACTGTGAAGAGCAATGCTTGAGCATTTTTATCACATTTTTTAAAGGATTCTTTTTAATGGCTTCTTGTCTAGATGTTCTTTTTAATGGGGAGGGGTGAGTTGTCACAGAAGTCTTCAATGTCACTTATTCATAATTATAATTTTGCACTCATTGATCCTACTGTAAAAAAATGCTTCCTTGCATAGAACAACCAGCAGTAGCAAGGAGCAGGGATCATGGACTTTATCTTGGTTTCCAGCAGCAGCAAGGGTCCCCTCTTGTCCCTGATTAGGGCTGTGTCTCCAGCAGGAAGTGTTATCACTGTTCTTTCTGTTGATGTGATCCACAACCAACAAGGAGACTGTAGAGTAACCAGAATGTTTATCTCACCCTTCTCTACCCACGTCCTTGGCATCATGGCTATCATGTCTTAACAGCTATACCTTCTTCATATTTTCTCTATGGATTAGATTCCTGGTTTGCTTTGGGCAAGGAAATATGGCAGAAATGAGTCTTGAGTCTAGGTCTGATAAACTAAGAAAGTGTTGTATATTTTCACTCTTCCCCTACAATCCAGCCATCATGGGTAGAGCAAATCCAAGTGAGATTTCCTATGTGGAGCAGAGGAATCTTGATTGTCTTTAATGGACCATTCAGTTCCCATGATACTCACAGTTTCCTGCTCATTTATGTGTATGTTCAGACATGTTCAGATGACCATCAACTAGATTGTCTGAAGTGCCTTGCCAACCATAAACTTGTGGAAATCACACATACTTGTTTTTTAAATTTTATTATTAATTTATTTAAAAATTACCTTGGTTTGTGTGTGTATTTGTGTCCATGTGTGTGTATGTGTGTGTGATTGTGTGTGTCCATGTGTGTGTATGTGTGTGTGATTGTGTGGGTGTCCATGTGTGTGTATGTGTGTGTTATTGTGTGTGTCCATGTGTGTGTATGTGTGTGTGATTGTGTGGGTGTCCATGTGTGTGTATGTGTGTATGTGTGTGTGTGATTGTGTGTGTGTGTGTGTATGTGTATGTATATATATATATATATATATATATATATATATATATCAAAAGACAACTTTCAGATGTTGGGTTTCTAATTCTAGTACATGGTTACCTGAGTTCAAACTAAGGTCATTAGCTTTTGCAGCAAAGGCCTTTACCCATCAGTTCATAATTTTGGTTTAAATCACTGCATTCTGAAGAACTTGTTATGCAATATCTGTATGGCATAGAAAAAGAACTTTTGGGGAATACCCAATCTTCAAATACATTGTATTGATTTTCCTAAAAATAATAAAATTTGAAGTAATTATGACCTCTGTTATGTGGAAGAAAAATATGTTGAAATTGTGGCCTGGGATAATTTAGAAACTAGAAACTGCTCTTTATGTGTGTTTGGACTCAGTCAAGATGGTTTCCATGCCAATATTTAAAACAGTGACATCTGGTTGCTCTCAGCTGCATATGATAAGGAAACCTAAAGAACAAGACAAGTTAAAGAAAGAACGAGCTGTATGCAGAATTCGGAGGTGTTACAAAGAGCCTTCTTTGTTGGAAAATAAAACTGTTTCTCAGCTTCAGTTCTGTTGCCAAGATCAAGTTCTCAAAGTAATATAAGACTGGAAGACAAATTAGAGTTAGCTTGTGAAAGCCTTTGCTAAGATTTTAAAAAGAATTAAGGCCATGTTTAGTAGACCTTGTCAGCTGGATAAAAGGGCTGTTAGGAAGCTTGTATAGGCCGGGTGGCACTGAAGTCTGATTCCAAAGTAACTGTGATTACATCTAGAAAGTGAGACTGAAAAAAGATTTTTTTCAGGTGACTTTTCTACCCTGAAGTAGATAATGATCAGGTTCATAGAAAGCCCACACGGTTTTTAATTGACTTCTATTGACTGAAGAGCTTCAATATTGAACTAAAATGGACGGACATCTTTCAAATTGCAAAAGTAACTACGTTCCCTTAATTTTACTTGAACAGCAATCATGTTGAGAAATCTACACAGCTGCAAACACCGGACCTTTCTTCAGAAATAAGATGTGACAGAAAAGGGACATTTCAGATCTAAGGAGATAAGTACTTTGCAGAAGCATCCAGAGAGAACGCCAGACAAGTGAGTCACTCCCAGGTAGTAGAATAAGCATTGGAGAAGGGAACACTGCTTGGAACCAATATCTTAAGTCTGGCATCGGTCTATTAAACAAAAGTTTTAGAGTTACTACCAAACTCTGATCATTTTGTAATTCCCAGCTTGAATTTTTAATAGGAATGAAAATTTGCAATGGGTTAGCAATATCTATCTTGGTCCACTATTGTATTTGGAGTATAGAAGCCTTGTCTTTTTAGTTGCATCAAGAGGAGGCCCAGAAGACTTGTTATAAGACTCAATGACACAGTGTGGCAGAGACTGTAGATCTTGAAAGGTGGTGGCTATATTTTGTATTTGAGATAGATATAATTAAATGAGATCGCAGGGTCTTTATAGTCATTTAGTTGTAAACGGCATCCTAATTTCTCAATCTCGCATTTTTCTTACCTCTTTTTACAATGTGAAGGTGTCATTTATACTATTGGTATGAAGCATCTATTTCTTTCCTTTATGAACGTCAAGTGACCCTGTGAGGTTTTGTTTTCGTCAGTTAACATAGCTGATGTGATGGTGTCCCAGTTCTCTGCCTATGCTGTGTGAAGCTTTGCAGTTGCCTTTTCTTGCTCTTGGAATCTTGTCAGGTTCATGTGTACACATCCAGTTCAGCCTTTCAGATAGGAGATACATGAGGGAAGAGTCTTCAAACTGTTTCCTAGCTGGTTCAACAAAGGAGTGGACAGGTCCAGCTTAGCTGCCTTCTTATTAAATGTGTTAGGGACCCAAGTCAATATTCAGTGAGCCTCACACCTAGACCCAAGTTCTCTGGCTCCATCCATCCATACTTCTGAGAAATTAAAGTTTCCTGTGGTTTAAAGAGTGCTTCTATTATGAATCCTCATGCCGCTATACCAACAAATAAAATATCCTAGTCTGTGCTGCTGTAGCAAAATACCTACGAGTAATATGTAAGTGGCAGATGTTTATTTCTCATAGTTCTCTAGGCTGTGAAGCCCAAAATCAAGCCACTGACCTATGTGTTTATGTGTTGTCTGTTGAGGTTTGATCTCTGTCTCCATGATAATGCCTAACTCCTGCAATCTCCAGAGGGAAAGGATGCAGTTTTCACATTGAGGATGGAAGAGAAAGACACAACCCTTGCCCTTCAAGTCTTTAATGTCTTTAAAAATCCTACTGTTTTGATTAAAAATCAACACACACATTCTGGAGTACATTTAGACCACAGCTCTGCCTAAACCTAAAGCTGAACAGGAGAAGGAAGAGCTCATCAAAACACATGTACCGAGCATGGGGACTCAACAAGCACATGCTCCATCCCTGGAGTTCTATTGGTAGATGAACTTGATCCCTGTCCCATTTGTGGGTTGGTCCCTGGAGAGAAGCTGAGAGAGTTACAACTTTACAGCTATAGGTATATTAACATTGATTTTGGAAAGTACATAGGAAATAATTGCTGATTAAAGTTCGCAGAACTTAAAAATGGAAGAAATGGACATTGGAGGGAATAAGGACAGGTCAGTGACAGTGGAGAATAGTGACAGTCAGTGTCACATTATATCCTAGTGCTAAGATGCTTCTCTGTAACCTAGGAGGTGCTGAAATCTGAAATTGTATTAGAATACACCAAGAGCTTACTAGCACCACACCTAACTCTAAGACCCCTCATGGATATGCAGGGGTGGAAAAAGTAAAATGTAAGATTGGAGTTTATAAAAATCATGTGGTAAGGATTGGAGAAAAGGAAAACTGCTTCAAGTCCTATCTGGGCAAATTGAAATTATTTTTAAAAATGAATATAAATAGCTATAAATACCATCATTTGCATTTGTGGTTTACAGTTTATAAAAAGGTTTATGAACATGGTTTTATATATTATATATATGATATATTACATGGATATATGTATATATATATGTATATTTAGAAATATCTATAGGTATATTTATACATACATATCTATAAGTATATACATATATACTAACATATTTGTATAACATGTTAACATGAATAATTCATTCTCTCTATAAATGCATATATGTGTGAATAAAATTACAAAATGGTAAGCGTTTTCTAAACTGTAGTTCTAAAAATAAAGGGTTGTGTCAATTATATTTTCAAATATTTGTTACCATATGTACTGTTATTTTCAAAGTAAAGAAACTAAATATTTACAAACTTCCATTTGTTTCGAACTGAACGATGCTTTTCTTCTTATGTTGTTCCTCTACGCCTTGTTAAAAGTGTGGTTGCTAATCTTTGTTATCACCTTGATTAGACTTAAAATCACTGTGGGAAAAACACCACCATTCACTTGACTAGGAAACAGGGAGCCAAGGAAAGAAGCCCTGCTCATAATGCAATGGCCACCAGTATTCATCTCAGCTTCCAGATCATACACAGGGTGACCAGCCACCTTGGACTTCGGCCGATGTGCCTTTGCTGACATAATGGACTGTATCCTCTCAAATCGTAAGCCAAAACTAATCCCTTGCCAGATATACAGTCACAGAACCAAAATGAGCAGTTAATATAACGAGCTTCAAATTTAAGAAATGTTTGACTTTCTTCTGATTGTATGCTACTCTTGCAAAGTACAGGTTTAAACCTTAGAGTCAAATTCAATCTCGTCAATTTTCAGTTTTGCAAATAAAACAAAGATACTAAATATTTCTGCACTGTATACTTTACCGATTTTAATGCTTCCCCACTGCATGCTCCGTATTGATTCGGCAATGTACTTGTTTGTGCTTTGCTCTTCATATTACTCAGACATCTCCTGAGAAGAACAATGATAGCATGTGTGTGTGTGTGTGTGTGTGTGTTTGTGTGTATCTGTGTTTGTGTGTGTGTATGTGTGTGTGTTTGTGTATCTCTCTCTCTCTCTCTCTCTCTCTCTCTCTCTCTCTGTGTGTGTGTGTGTGTGTGTGTGTGTGTGTGTGTGTGTGTGTGACAGGGGAGGAGGGTTGAAGGCCATTTGCTAGCAGGTATCCATCATATTTCTGGGTAGTCTCTCTTTTGTTTTACTTGGTGTTCATTTTTAGAATTGAAACTTTTCCCAATGATTAGAATGTGAATGTCACCTAAAAATACCCTTATGGAAAAATTGAAAACAAATATTGAACAAATACCTGGACCCTGATCCAGTGAGGTCTAAGTATAAAGCTACACTATGTGCATGCATGCATGTGTGCATATGCAGTGTGTGTGTGTGTGTGTGTGTGTGTGTGCGTGCGTGCGTGCGCGCACGCCTTCTTATAAAAGCTTTTGGGCATTTCTTTGACCACTTCTTTCTTCATGAATTACGGATCCAGTGATATTTTAGCAATTATTTTAGGGCTGATTTAACAAAATGTTGATGTCCTAGTACTGTTACACCCTTTGTTTGTGTTCCTTTACTGATCATATTGTTCATTGTATTGATAAAACTTATGTATCCATTTATTGTGTTACCTATGAATTAAGTTCAATAATTAAATACAAATAACTGGTTTTTATAATTCTACATTTAGTAGAATTACACCACTATCTACATTTACTTACCTATATCCAACATAGGCTAAAGAACTGATCAAGATCTGCTCATCTTTGAGGCAAAGTCACGATCATGCATCCAGCAGACTAAATATGTCTAATCTTTTTGTCTCAATGTCATACTGAAGTGCTGTATCTTGATGGATTATAACCCCAAGCTCTTGACTTACAATGCTGCATCTATCAACTCTTATCAGCTTTCCACTTCTTACTCTTCTACTTTTTTGTTTTTGCTGCCTTCCGGAATATGACACCATAGCTCTCACTCATACACCCCCTACACACACACACACACACACACACACACACACACACACACTCATGCTTTCTTACGTTGAAATCTGGTACCATGGTTTAAGGCAGCCTCTAGCTTTATGTTTCAAGTAGATACGGTTTTGAACACTGCTGAATTGAATCAGAATAGAGAATTTCCAAACCACTGTGCTATGGTCATCCATCTCCATCCAATGGCTATACTTGGTTATCTGACAAAAAATTATTTACTATATAGGAGAATACTGAGTTTATTGAGTCTTATATTTTTCCTCCTCAAAATAAATTAACACCTACATGAAAGAGCTGAAATTTTCCAGGACCTTCAGAGTTTCCCATACTGGAATTCCCTTGGCTCGCCATGCTCATGTCACATAACTCCCAAACACCAAAGATCAATTCCAACCAGGCTAGGTTTCTCCCATTCTTCCAGACAACTTGTCTGTGACAGCTTTCAAGCCTCTTATCAGAATCAGTGTTTCTTCCTGTGCGTACTTGTTTCCTTTGTCGTGCCTCCAGGTTCCCGCAGACTTCCAGGATCAGATGCTCTCTGACTTATGTGTTCTGTGTTCTCTCCGTGTCAATTTGAACTCCTGATCACTGTTCAGAACAGGGCACCTTACTCATCCTCAGATCCACATTGTTAAGGAGAGCTGACACCTAGCAACGCATTATTTATAACCTATCTGTCCTTTGAGAAGGACTTGTAGACACCCCATATGCGCATAGTTTTCTATTTTGAAATGCATTCTGTCACACATTCTCACATTTAATCTTCACAACAAGATTGCCAGGAAGCAATGGAGATTTCATCTGGTTTGAAATGAGAACAGTCAGTCTCAGAGAGAACAGGACCCACAGAGTTTACAAAACAGCCTCAGGTCGGGAGACTGGTAATGACAAGGTTCAGAGTACAGGTTTTTGACTGCTTTTACTCTGGTCATAGTGTATGCTACTGTATGGAGAAGGTGCAGGACTATCTTAGTAGATAGAAAAGACACATTTAAAAGTTTGTTTTATGATATCACTATTTTAGAACATTTTCAGAACTTCTGGATACTTATTCTACTTTGAGAGTTCAACCAGCCATTCATAATTAAATAATAGGGCAGATTTTTGCTAATAATATATCTTTGCTGTGCTTAAGTATTCAGCTGCCACCGCCACCAATCTGATAAGGGCATAATGAGGACCATGTATCTGAAATATAAAGATATCTGCAGGAGGATTAGCTGGGTGGTGAAGCTCACCTGCAAAATTACATATTAAGTCTCTATACTCTGTCAAATATTTAAGTAACAAATAAAGCATGAGAGTCTTTGTCAGCCTCTTATTTGGAACCAGATGTACTTTAGACTTTTGTCCCATTTGTATGTTTAATCTTAGATATGAAAACATCATATTAATTAGAACGGCCCCACTAATTACAGCAGATTGTTTAGGGCATGAGATAGTGAGGGTATCGTTAGTGCAGCTGGGTGATTCTTAGAAATATATTCGTGGCAGGCTGGACAATTTACTTTTAATTCACCTTGGTAAAATTTATTTCATCGAGAAAGTATATAGATAGTTCAATCTTAAAAAAAAATCCCACAATCCCTTTGTTGCAGTAATTTTTCTTTTTATAATAAAAAATTTTTTTATGAAAGAAAAATGACTTTACCATAATTGGTTTCTAGTAGACTTTATTCTTTTGTGCATACACCTGTCTCCTTATCTTCGTGTCTTTAAGATTTAAAGCTGCAGGATTGGCTCTAGTTCATGGTGGTATTTGTGATGCAGTATGGATTGAATTGAAATCCTTTGAACTCATTTAGGCTGTGACATTTTATGGCAGATTAATTAAAATGATTCGTAGTTACTTTAGCCTCGGTGGGAGAAGTGAACGGGTTTCTCATGTAAAATTCTCTCCTGGTCCACCCCACTCCCTGCCTGCTCACTCTAGCATTCTCTGGGTTTGTTACTGTTAAAGGTTATTTAATAAAGATATTTGAATTGAATACATAGACAGAGCCTTTACAATAACAAGTGTTTGTGATTCAACAAGTATTGTTCAATCCAGGTCACCTTAACTGCCTGGGAACAGAGCATCAGAAAATCAGCAGGCTCTCTTTTGCCAGGTTTGTTTGAGAAATTAAAAAAAAAAGGTTGTGGCACCAAATTGGTAAGAAACTTAACCTGGAAGGTAAGCTTTTTTTTTTTTTTTTTTTTAAAGATATTCCAAATTCTTAGTAAGTAATATGGGATTCTTCAAATACCTACTTTATCTGAGACTGGGTTATCCCTTGACAAAATGTCTGAATCAAAAATGATGATCACTACCTATGCTCTTCACTAGGGACATTTGCGCACCAAAATTGTAATCATTTTCAAAGGTTTGTTTTAAACAAGCTAATCAGTGTGTAAAATCGGGCTGGTAAGAATATTATGTTGAAGACGGGCAGGAAGTTAGCTCTTGATTGCTTCTTCAGCTGACATTTTAGTTGTTTTGTTGTTTTAATTTTTTTCTCTCTTATTCCCCCTCTGTTAAAATTTCTCTTCTGTGGTTATTTTGCTATGTATTAACTCTGGCAAAAAAATGAAATTAGTGCTCATTCTTGCTGAATGTTCTAGTGAAAGGAAGGCTGAAAATGAAGCAGAAGTCGTAAAACTGAAGAAAAATTTAGAAAACATTCTGTTCAATTTCCTTACTTTTATGTCTGTCAAATTTTAGATTTAGCTGTTAGATGAAAATAATATGAAAAAGATCAACTTGGAAAAACACTTAATGAATATTAAATAGTCTTGATATAATATAGACTTTTTTTTATTTTTTTTCATTCTTTTTTTATTGGATATATATTTTTTTTAATTTTTATTTTCTATATTCTATGTTTACATTCCAAGGGCTTTCCCCTTTCCCAGTTCCCACCCACCATAGTTCCCATAGTTCCTCTCCCCCCCAACTATTCCCCAATCATTCCCCCTCCCCCCTCAGTTTCTTTACTAAACTGGATGCAATCTTCACATGCCCAGGGTCCTCTCCTTTCTTCTTCTTGGGAATCATTTGACTTGCTATTCGTGTCTTGAGTATTTAGTGCTTCTGGGCTCATTAATATCCACTTATCAGTGATTGCATTTCATGTGCATTCTTTTGTGATTGGGTTAGCTCACTCAGGATGATATTTTCCAGGTCTAACCATTTACCTACAAATTGCATGAATTCATTATTTTTAATTGCTGAGTAGTATTCCATTGTATAAATATACCACATTTTCTGTATCCATTCCTCCTTTGAGGGATATTTGGGCTCCTTCCAATTTCTGGCTATTATAAACAAGGCTGCTATAAACATAGTGGAGCATGTGTCTTTATTGCATGCAGGGGAATCCTCTGGGTATATGCCCAGGAGTGGTATGCCAGGGTCCTCTGGGAGTGACATGCCCAATTTTCTGAGGAACCTCCAAACTGATTTCCAGAGCGGTTTTACCATTTTGCAATCCCACCAACAATGGAGGAGTGTTCCTCTTTCTCCACATCCTCGCCAGCACTTGTTGTCTCTTGAGTTTTTAATCTTAGCCATTCTGACTGGTGTGAGGTGGAATCTCAGGGTTGTTTTGATTTGCATTTCCCTGATGACTAATGATGTTGAACATCTTTTAAGGTGTTTCTCGGCCATCTGAATTTCTTCTGGTGAAAATTCTTTGTTTAGCTCTGTGCCCCATTTTTTGATAGGGTTATTTGGTTCTTTGGGGTCTAACTTCTTGAGTTCTTTGTATATATTGGATATTAGCCCTCTGTCGGATGTGGGGTTGGTGAAGATCTTTTCCCACTTTGTTGGTTGCCGTTTTGTCCTTCTGACAGTGTCCTTTGCTTTGCAGAAACTTTGTAATTTTATGAGGTCCCATTTGTCGATCCTTGATCTTAGTGCGTATGCTATTGGTGTTCTGTTCAGGAACTTTTCCCCTGTGCCCAAGTCCTCCAGGGTCTTCCCAAGTTTCTTTTCTAATAGTTTCCGTGTGTCTGGTTTTATGTGGAGGTCCTTGATCCACTTGGAGTTGATCTTAGTGCAAAGAGATAAGAGTGGGTCAATTCGCATTCTTCTGCATGTTGACCTCCAGTTGAACCAGCACCATTTGTTGAAAAGGCTATCTTTATTCCACCGGATGGTTGTGGCTCCTTTATCAAAGATCAAGTGACCATAAGTCTGTGGGTTAATTTCTGGGTCTTCAATCCTGTTCCATTGATCTGCTTGCCTGTTGCTATACCAATACCATGCAGTTTTTAACACAATTGCTCTGTAGTACTGCTTGAGGTCAGGGATATTGATTCCCCCAGAAGTCCTTTTATTGTTGAGAATAGTTTTAGCTATCCTGGGTTTTTTGTTGCTCCAGATGAATTTGAGAATTGCTCTTTCTAGATCTATGAAGAATTGAGTTGGGATTTTGATGGGGATTGCATTGAATCTGTATATTGCTTTTGGCAAGATGGCCATTTTTACTATATTGATCCTGCCAATCCAGGAGCAAGAAATATTTTTCCATCTTCTGAGGTCTTCTTCGATTTCTTTCTTCAAGGACTTGAAGTTCCTGCTGTACAGATCTTTCGCTTGTTTGGTTAGAGTTACGCCAAGATACTTTATGTTGTTTGTGGCTATTGTGAAGGGTGTTATTTCCCTAATTTCTCTCTCAGCCTGCTTGTCCTTTGAGTACAAGAAGGCCACTGACTTGCTTGAGTTAATTTTATAACCTGCCACTTTGCTGAAGTTGTTTATCAGCTGTAGAAGTTCTCTGGTGGAGTTTTTTGGGTCACTTAGGTAAACTATCATATCGTCTGCAAATAATGATAGTTTCACTTCTTCCTTTCCAATTTGTATCCCTTTGACTTCCTTATGTTGTCTAATTGCTCTTGCTAGAACTTCAAGTACTATATTGAAAAGATATGGAGAGAGAGGGCAGCCTTGTCTAGTCCCTGATTTTAGTGGGAATGCTTCAAGTTTCTCTCCATTTATTTTGATGTTGGCTACTGGTTTGCTGTAGATTGCTTTTACTATGTTTAGGTATGGGCCTTGAATTCCTGCTCTTTCCAAGACTTTTAGCATGAAAGGATGCTGAATTTTGTCGAATGCTTTTTCAGCATCTAATGAGATGACCATGTGGTTTTTTTCTTTCAGTTTGTTTATGTAGTGGATTACATTGATGGATTTCCGTATATTGAACCATCCCTGCATCCCTGGGATGAAGCCTACTTGATCATGGTGGATGATCGTTTTGATGTGCTCTTGGATTCGGTTAGCAAGAATTTTATTTAGTATTTTTGCATCTATATTCATCAGAGAAATTGGCCTGAAGTTCTCTTTCTTTGTTGGATCTTTTTGTGGTTTAGGTATTAGCGTAATTGTGGCTTCGAAGAATGAGTTGGGCAGTGTCCCTTCTGTCTCTATTTTGTGGAATAGTTTGAAGAGTATTGGTGTTAAGTCTTCTTTGAAGGTCTGGTAGAATTCTGCACTAAAACCATCTGGTCCCGTACTTTTTTTTGGTTGGGAGGCTTTCTATAACCCCTTCTATTTCTTTAGGTGTTATGGGACTATTTAGCTGGTCTACTTGATGCTGATTTAATTTTGGTATTTGATATCTGTCTAGGAAATCGTCCATTTCCTCCAGATTCTCCAGTTGTTTTGAGTATAGACCTTTGTAGTAGGATCTGATGATCTTTTGAATTTCCTCAGTTTCTGTTGTTATGTCTCCCTTTTCATTTCTAATTTTGTTAATTTGTATACTGTCTCTGTGTCCTTTGGTTAGTCTGGCTAAGGGTTTATCTATCTTGTTGATTTTCTCAAAGAACCAGCTCCTGGTCTTGTTGATTCTTTGTATGGTTCTCTTTGTTTCTATTTGATTGATTTCAGCCCTGAGTTTGATGATTTCTTGTTTTCTACTCCTTCTGGGTGAGTTAACTTGTTTTTCTTTTAGCACTTTAAGGTGTGCTGTTAAGCTGCTAGTGTATGCTCTCTCCAGTTTCTTTTTGGATGCACTTAGAGCTATGAGTTTTCCTCTTAGCACTGCTTTCATTGTGTCCCATAGATTTGGGTAGGTTGTACCTTCATTTTCATTGAATTCTAAAAAGTCTTTGATTTCTTTTTTTATTTCTTCCTTGACCAGGGTGTCATTGAGTAGAGTATTGTTCAGTTTCCATGTGTATGTGGGCTTTCTGTTGTTTTTGTTGCTATTGAAGACCACTCTTACTCCATGGTGATCTGATAGGAGGCATGGGATTATCTCGATCTTCTTGTATTTGTTGACATCTGTCTTGTGACCGATTATATGGTCTATTTTGGAGAAGGTACCATGCGGTGCTGAGAAAAAGGTATATTCTTTAGCTTTAGGATGAAATGTTCTATATATATCTGTTAAATCCAATTGGTCCAGAGTTTCAATTAGTTTCACTGTGTCCCTGTTTAGTTTCTGCTTTCCTGATCGGTCCATTGAGGAGAGTGGGGTGTTGAAGTCACCCACAATTATTGTGTTAGGTGTAATGTGTGCTTTAAGCTTTAGTAAGGTTTCTTTTACAAATGAGGGTGCCCTTGCATTTGGAGCATAGATGTTCAGTATTGAGAGCTCTTCCTGGTGGATTTTCCCTTTTGCCAGCAAGAAGTGACCTTCTGGGTCTCTTTTGATGATTTTAGGTTGAAAGTCAATTTTATCTGATATTAGAATGGCTACTCCAGCTTGTTTCCTGAGACCATTTGCTTGTAAAATTGTCCTCCAGCCTTTTACTCTAAGGCAGTGTTTGTCTTTAACACTGAGATGTGTTTCCTGTATGCAGCAAAATGTAGGGTCCTGTTTCCATATCCAGTCTGTTAGTCTATGTCTTTTTATTGGGGAATTGAGTCCATTGACGTTAAGAGATATTAAGGAATAGTAATTATTACCTCCAGACATTTTTGAAATTATATTTATTTATCTTATTTATTTTTTATATTCGAGAGGTTATCTTCTTTTGGGTTTGATGAGAGGAGGTTTCTATCTTGCTTCTTCCCGGGTGTAGTTTCCGTCCTTGTCTTGGTGTTTTCCCCCTATTATCCTTTGTAGGGCTGGATTTGTGGAGAGATATCTTGAAAATTCGGTTTTGTCATGGAATACCTTGATGTCTCCATCAATGGCAATTGAGAGTTTTGCTGGGTAAAGTAGTTTTGGCTGAAGTTTGTGTTCTCTTAGAGTTTGCATGATATCTGCCCAGGATCTTCTAGCTTTCATGGTCTCAGGTGAGAAGTCTGGTGTTATTCTGATAGGTTTTCCTTTATATGTTACTTGGCCTTTTTCTCTTGCTGCCTTTAGTATTCTTTCTTTGTTTATTACATTTGGAGTTTTGATTATTATGTGACGGGATGTATTTCTGTTCTGGTCCAGTCTGTTTGGGGTTCTATAGGCTTCTTGTATATTCATGGGCATCTCTCTCCTTAGGTTGGGGAAGTTTTCTTCCATAATTTTATAGAAGATATTAGCTGGCCCTTTAACTTGTAAATCTTCACTCTCGTCTATACCTATAATCCTTAGGTTTGGTCTTCTCATAGTGTCTTGGATTTCCTGGATGTTTTGGGTTACCACCTTTTTGCATTTAGTGTTTTCTTTGACTGTTGAATCAATGGTTCCTATGGTATCTTCGGCTTCTGAGATTCTGTCTTCTATCTCTTGTATTCTATTGTTGATACTTGCGTCTAGGGCCCCTGATTTCTTCCCCAGGTTTTTTATCTCCAATGTTGTCTCCCTCTGTGATTTCTTAGTTGTTTCTACATCTGTTTTTAGTATCTGGATGGATGTGCTCAGATCTTTCGTTTGCTTGATTGTGTTTTCATGTATTTCTTTAATAGATTTTTGTGCTTCCTCTTTCATAGCTTCTACTTGTTGGCCCACGTTCTTCTGTAGTTCTTTAAGTGACTTTTGTCTTTCTTTCTTATTGTCTTCTTCTCTTTGATCCATCTTCTCCTGCATTTCTTGAAGTGATTTTTGTATTTGCCTCATAAAGGCTTCTAACTTTTGATCCATTTTCTCCTCTATTTCTTTACGAGATTTTTCTATGTGTTCAGCTACCAGCATCCTGACCAGTGATTTTATATCCAAGTCTTGTTTTTCTCGTGTTTTAGGGTATCCAGGGATTCCTGTTGTTGGAGAACTGGGTTCAGATGCTGTCATGTTGCCTTGATTTTTGTTAGTAACGTTCCTTCGTTTTCCTTTTGCCATCTGGTTATTTCTGGTTTTAGTTGACCTTGTTGTTAGTGGCTGGTGTTTGAATCTCCTGTGAGGCTGGGCTCACCTGTTGTTTCTCTACTGGTAAATATGTGTGACTGCTGCTTTAAGGGATCATAAGCTGGCTGCCACCCATGCGATTGTAGCCCCTGTTGGAATCTGTCTACCTGGGCTTCTCCAGCTGTGTCCTGGTTGCAAGGAACTCAGCCTGCTTGGTTCCGAGACCCTAGCAGATCCCCCTGTGCGGGTAGCCCTGGAAGGGGTGTTTACCTGGGCCTTTCCAGCTATGTCCTGGTTGCAATATGGAGGCCCGCCGCTACCGCTGGTCCAGGGGCCGGTGAGCTGGTTGCAGAATGCAGCCTAGGTGCTCGCCAGAGGGCGCGGGGATGTCCCACAGAGCCTGGGCCTTTCCAGCTGTGTCCTGGGCCTTTCCAGCTATGTCCTGGTTGCAATATGGAGGCCCGCCGCTTCTGCTGGTCCAGGGGCCGGCGAGCTGGTTGCAGAAAGCAGCCTCGGTGCTCGCCAGAGGGCACGGGGATGTCCCGCAGAGCCTAAGCGGAACTCAGCCTGCTTGGGTCCGAGACCCTAGCAGATCCCCCCGTGAGGGCAGCCCTGGAAGGGGTGTTTACCTGGGCCTTTCCAGCTATGTCCTGGTTGCAATATGGAGGCCCGCCGCTTCTGCTGGTCCAGGGGCCGGCGAGCTGGTTGCAGAAAGCAGCCTCGGTGCTCGCCAGAGGGTGCGGGGAAGTCCCACAGAGCCTGGGCCTTTCCAGCTGTGTCCTGGTTGCAATATGGAGGCCCGCCGCGCTGGTCCAGGGGCCGGCGAGCTGGTTGCAGAAAGCAGCCTAGGTGCTCGCCAGAGTAGACTTTTAACTCATAATATCTTTACCAAAAAATCAAGAATTATCCAACATATTTTAGATGTATCACATGGCTACGGGTGATGTTAGCATATTTTATTTATTCCATATAAATAGCTCATATTTTATTGTTACCACATTAATGACACAGGACTTCTCATTATGTGGGCATATCAATCAAACAGTTCTAAAGGGCTTTTGTTAATACTAGAATTTATGCCCTTTGATCCCAATGAGAAGATTTCCTTTATACCTTACTACACTTGAGATAATTAAAAATCAAGAATTATTAGCATGCACCTTAGATTTATATTTATTTAAATTTTATCTAGTTCTTATGTGTCATTTTCTAAAAAGAGTAGAGATATATCATATGGGATTGGGCCCATGAAGTTTCACTAACCTAACCTAATCCTTACCTGAACAAAGACAGCAACAATAGACATGCTAAGGTGGATGGAGAAAACCTCCTGAGACCTAAACCCTACACAAAGAACTACAGATAGTTAAGGAATACAGAATCAATCTTCCCCAGGGAAGAGAAAATCAATTGCTTATTCAATACCAAACTGTTAAAACTGAAAACATATACATGCAAGTAATAGTATAAAGACTGCGAAAGATGTGTTTATGTACTCAGGATCATGTCATATATCTCCATTTCTTTACATCTATCTATCTATCTATCTATCTATCTATAATTTTATATAATAGTGTAATATATATATGTTAAATTGATCAAAGGGAGAAATTGGAGGAAGGAAAGTAAAATAATGTATACATTTTATTTAAAAAAATAAAAAATGATAAAACAGTAGACTTTTATAAGAAGCCATTTCTATATCAGAATTAAAGCCACCAATACTCCACATTGTTATTCTCTCAGATAAATATTAATTATATCCTAAAACTTTTCAAACCCTCTGGTTTGGGTCACCTGAATTTAGACAATGCTATACAAACTCTAATTTGGCATCTTCTCTCTAAGGGATAGAGTAGGGGTTTGACAACCATGGACAGGTGTCAGTTCAGGCACTACCTATAGATGTAAGGGGATAGTGCATGCTTGTCATGGTCTACACCATGTGGCCATTGGTTTTCCCTAGGCTGCTGGTCTGCCAATGATCATGACATTCATTTGGTAGTTCTTTGCACCTTCCACTGTTAGTCTCAGATGTCTTGGTGAGATATATTCTCCTTCTCTCTTCTCTAAAGAATAAAATCATTTGAACAAAAAACAATAAGCTGAGAAACTCTTCAAAACTGAAAAAAAAAATGTTCAGAAGTCTGCCCCAGCAGCTTACGGTCTGACCAGACTTCTAAAGGCTATAAATGAAAGTGCAGCCTTGTTTATAATAGCCAGAAATTGGAAGGAGCCCAAATATCCCTCAAAGGAGGAATGGATACAGAAAATGTGGTATATTTATACAATGGAATACTACTCAGCAATTAAAAATAATGAATTCATGCAATTTGTAGGTAAATGGTTAGACCTGAAAAATATCATCCTGAGTGAGCTAACCCAGTCACAAAAGAATACACATGAAATGATTGCACTGATAAGTGGATATTAATGAGCCCAGAAGCCCTAAATACTCAAGGCACAATTAGCAAGTCAAATGATTCCCAAGAAGAAAGGAGAGGACCCTGGGCCTGGAAAGATTGGATCCAGTTTTGTAGAGAAACTGTGGGGGAAGGGGGAATGATTGGGGAATAGTTGGGGGGGAGAAGAATTATGGGACATAGGGAGGGGGAACTGGGTAAGGGGAAAGCCTTTGGAATGTAAACATAGAATATAGAAAATAAAAAATAAAAAACTAACATCTAAAAAAAAAAAAAGAAAGAAAGTGCAGAAGAAAATTCTCATTGGTCACAGCTAGGCATTCACTTCAGTTGGATTTGGTCAAATGAATGGTCCCAAATAAAAATAAAACATAAATTAATAATCTGGGTTAGTCAGCTGAAGAGAACTGAAATCTTTGGAGATTCAGTTGCATCATGTGATGCTTTTCTGGAAACTGTCTTATGGGAGAATGCGTTTGCTGCAGCAAGCAAGCATCAGGATGTTTTGCTGAGAACAGACATATGGTATCTTTCTAGAAACTGCCTGGAAAAGGGGCTTGTGATGTTTTGGTAGAGCGGATGCTTGAAAGAACACATGGTGTTTGGAAAGGGTATAAATGTAACCCAGCAGACAGTGAACAAGGCTGTGGGGCATCTGACCACCTTGCTATTCTTTGTTGGTTTTCATTGGAATTCGCTGACTTTGATCTTGGCTGCCTTTGGGCTTTACTGATGACACTTTGGTTTGTCTTGCCTTCTTTGTTGATCATCATTTGTGGTGACTTCATAGGAAGAAACAAACCATAGAACTTTTAGTTGTGTTCCAGTGGCTTCTTGCAGCGTCTGCAGGCTCATGCTGATTGGAAGGGCTCCAGGGTCCCTTCTGGATCAAACTGCCATTATGTGAGTGGTGCTTGTGAGTAGATCAAGCTACCACTGCTGATCATGTGAACTGAACTGCTGATATCCTGACAACACAGACTGGGTTAGCCTCAAAGAACTATTTCTAAAAAGATCCACATCTTCCTTTGTCCTAATAAACTTTTCTTTCTACTATGTCTGGTGGGTAGTGGGCTAGAAGGGAGGTTAAAGTATGTAAGTACACTTATTAAAGTAGGTTTTAAATATAAGCCTACAGTCATCTGTCAGCGATTGGAAAAAGCTCAGGCCAAAATTTATCAAAACAGAAAAGCAAGTAAGAGAAGAGACAACCCAGGAGCATAGGAAAATAACTTCAAGCTCTCCACATGATAAAGCATTAATATCCAAAGTAAGAAAGTAATTTTAACTCAATAACAAGAAAACAAATAACATGCTTAAAAATAAGGAAAATACTCAAATAGACAGTTTCCTATGGAAATCATAGAACTGATTGTCAGGTTTCTTCTTAAAATTATGCTCATCAAAAGACTAGAAATTCAAAACACAGGAGATACCACCTCAAAGTGCATGATTGCTATCAAAAAGGTGAAGGTGAGTCTGTCTTTGTGAGGACACAGAGAAAGCAGAACACTTGTAGACGATCATTACCAATGTAAACTAATACAGTTATTACAGAAAACAGTGTAAATAACCTTTCAAAAAATCTATTATTTACTCTATGATCTATTTCCCATACCCCTAGGTATGCATACAAAGGAAATTTTAAAAAGCACTTTGAAGTGCCTCTTAAGCCCTTTGCATCATATTTAGTATTGCTAGGCTAGGAAACAATACTCAACATCTGTCAGTGAATATGTGAATATAGAAAATGTGATTCTGGCACATGCACAGTGTAATAATTCTCTGCGTGAACAAAAGAAAGCATGACATTTGCAACAAAGTACATGGACCTGAGGATGTTAACTGAAAATGTATAAGACATAAACACCACATGATCTTATATGTAGGTAGAATTAAAAAATGTTGGTTCTTATAATTGAGAATAAAATGGTGATGATCAGGGTCTGGAGTGGAGTGGTAGGATGGTCAGGAAGGGGTGGGTAGACCTGGTTAGGAAGATGTCAGCTAAAAAGTGTAAAACTGCAGTTGTGTGGTAGAAATAAGCTTGACCTTGATGGGAATAATCAATGTTACTTTATTATATCTTAAAAATCTCCAAAAACTAATTCTATATCTCAATAAAAAAAATAAGTGTGACACAATGAAAATTAATTAACTCAGTTGAGTCATTCAGACACATATCTTAAAATAATATTTTCCATATGATTTTTATTTATTGATTTAAGAATTAGTCAGGCACAAGAAATGTTCCTAAGTTTAGTTTTGCTTTGCTTGGGTAATAATTTGGAATATAGAAGCAAAACAACAGTTTTCTATTTATTTTGCTTTAGTATCATGTACACAAGGCTTCTCCAATGCCAACAGATGAATGGAGAGTTGACTTTGAGTCCTAATTGCCTAACATGGTCTTTTTATGGTCTTTATTCTTCCATAACCCTTGCTTGCTGAGTCTCTCAGTTCCATACACTTTCTGTTCTAAACTATCATGTCTTCCCCAGCCATATCAGGTGTATTTGTTATTCAATCATTTCATCATTTTCAGGGCACCCAGTCTCCTTTCACATGGTGATGGAATAGGTACCATTTCAGGGAAACGAAAAAACACTCAAAATTTCCAATGTCCAGTGGGGACACGGAAGAGACAGTTACTCTGTGAGGATTAAGACCTTGTCAGGATGATAATCCTCTGTTCTTGGCAGGAAAAGTTACTTTTTGGAGACTTCTGTAAACTGTGAAATTCTAGGACCACGAATCAAGCTTCATTTAAATATGACTATGAAGAATTTAACACTTAAAAAGAAAACCTGTGAGCTACTTCAATAGGTGTGCCTGTACCAATTATCAACCGCTTGGGGGATCATAAAATGATCTCATGTGGTACTTTATTTACTAAGTACAGTATGTTTAGATCAATAGAAAAATTGATAGCTATGCATAGATATACATCAAATTATATGTTATAAACATTATTTTGATGATCATGCTTACTGGAATAATTGGATGACAGATAAAGGACATTTGGTGGCAGATACTTAAAACTTAGTCATGAATATACGAAGAGCCAAACTCTGCTGTAGGGCTGACCTCTAAAAGCCCCACAACAAAATCAATGCCAAATTTCCATTTGTTAAAAAACAGAAGATTCTCGGATTGTACCGCCTGTGAATCAGAGAAGAAAAAGCATTTTCTGAAACCTGTCTTTCAGACAAATATCAAGTGTGACTTTTACGAAGATAAAGCAAGAGAGTCACTGATGTTGGCACTGTGAGCTATTTATGAATTTTGAATCAAAGCACAGTAGGACAAAGCAGTCTTTTTCTATCCCACCTCAGTATGAAGGGTGGACTGGAGAAGAGAGTGCTGGAAGGCTGATGCGAGACACTAGGTAGGGAACCCTGGATAAAATCCAAGTGAGAGGGTAGATTTGTTGGCACCAGGATGCAAAGACATAGAAAGCTGAGACTAGGCAACATGACGCATTACTAAGTGATCACAATGTAGAGAGAAGGAGTCTGGTGATTGCAAGCTTCTATGATGATGGGAACACGCCACCCTTTTCAGGGAACAAACTGCAGAGGAGGACAGTAGCAGCTGCTGCCTGTGAATCCATGCTGATCTGTAGGAGGCTTTTTATCCCACACATGTGAGTCATGCTGTGTTTGCAAGTATGTGCACCCGTAACAAAACTCGTGCTTAGCTTTGTGGATGGTGTGGCATCTCCCTACCTGACTCATTGAGTACGAGGTCTTTAGAGAAGTGGGTGAAGCCCAGAGATTTTAATGATACTGTACAAGACTACTGGGTTAAAAGTTTGTCTAGCTTTTACTTTAGAAAGGATTGTTATTCAGTTCAATTTTAAATGGAATCATTATTATATGATTATATGCAATTATATGCGATTTTGAATTGCATCATATAATAACAATCCTTACATTTGTATATGTACCACATGGAGTTTGAACATTAACATAGGAGTTATTCCATCTATTCTTACAAGCAGTGCTCTGTGCTAAACTGTACAAGTTATTTTTCTCATATCTGTGAAGAGGGATTTGGTTGCTTGCTGCCTCACCACGTCAGACACATCTGCATCGACAGTCTTCCTTATCTTGTCTTTAGAGACCAAACTAAATGTCACCCCTTCAAAGGTTTATCCGATGCCCCTTCGCAACTTCTTGCTTCCTCTCATTGCCTGAATGCTCTACACATGATGCAGTGTAGAATGACTCCTGTCATTTCTCTGTATTTAGTGATTCATTCATCTCAATCTCTATCTCTGACTACAGTGTGGGTCAAAGGACACCCTGTAGACCAAAGCTGAAATTATGTTTGCATCTAAGATCAGGAGTATCAGAGATGATAAAGCATCAATAGACCTGTCAGTCAAGCTCGGACTCAAGATCCAAGACTTTCAGTGGATGTGAGAGGGTTTCTGTCACATCGTACGGAAGTCTTAAAGTCAGGATCAGGGAAAAGAAACCTGACACTTCAAATTGTGGATGAATGCCCTTAAAGAAAGCCAAGCAGGAGCACAGCTCAAGTCAGTTTTCTGTCCTGAGGGATTCACTTTCCTTCAGTCTGTTTTTTTTTTTTTTTTCCAGATCTCAAGAGTCATCACTGAGGTCGCACCTAACATCCTTGTCTTTTCTTTATCCATTGTGGTCTTGAATCTGCCTAATTGTGCTCTGTGAAATGTACTATTCAACAACCATGAATACAATTCCGATATCCGTTCCCCATTTGATCAGTTTGGGAACTGCAGAGAATCAGCTTTATTAACTTCAGCATCCCACAACAGCCTGCATTGTCATTATCGATGACATTTTACCTTCTTCTTTTTTTGTCAGATCCTTTTAGAAAGCATTCATGGCTGAATCAGTTTTATCTACAGTTGAATTGAAAATGTGCTGGGTACGCATTAAACACATTGTGATAGTGCAAATAGGCAACATTTACCTGATTCCCTCCGCCCTTTAATTTTGTCAGTCTGCTGAAAAGAGCTATTGATTGTGTTGGGGATGACTTGCTCTTTTGTAAAACTAGGCTGCTTGTTGTTCAGGATTCCATCATCCTCCGGGTTTTGATAAATTCATCTCATGGGGAATGTTTTAATTTTTTTCACTGTCTATTTTAGCTTTATCTGGCCATTATGTTCAAATTCATTTCTCCTGTGTATGGCAAAATGTGTATGAGTGCCCATATACGTCAGGATCCTCCCCTGTATTTTACAGTCAGTCTTACAATAACTGAATATACACTATTTTAGCTACACATAATAAAGGCAGGTGTTGCAAAAGAACTTTTTAAAGTGTAAATATGGTAGGAAGTGTCATGGATTGCTTCTACAATTTGGTGCCTATTTGATCTTATTCATATTGCTTTATGCTGAAATAACATCAGGAGTATCTGAAGGGCCAGAAAGAAAGTCAGCATTGAAATGAGAAAGGGTACAAGTGGCAAAGGAATGGCTGTCTTTGTCAGCTTCCTACTATTTGGAATAAATCACGCTTGCCTTTTAAGGAAGAAATGGGAATCATGTCTGTTTGTCCACCTTCAACTCCCACAAACATTCCTATAATAATGTTAGAACAAAACTATAATTTTTATACAATGAAAAAGGTTAAATATTTAATTACAAATCAACTTTAGACAAAGTGAAAAAGGAAAATACATTTTAAATGCTCTCTATTTACTAGAAAAATGTATGTATTCTTTGTACTTGAGGTTAGTACTGAAATCGTCTTTTTTTGGGAAGGTTTATTTATTTAATTTTTACATGTAAGTACACTGTAACTGTCTTCAGACACACCAGAAGGGGATATCAGATCTCATTGCAGATGGTTGTGAGCCACCATGTAGTTGGTAGGATTTGAACTCTGGACCTCCAGAAGAGCAGTCAGTGCTCTTAACCACTGAGCCTTCTCTCCAGCCCTAGTACTGAACTCTTACTGGATGCCAGCTTTAGATGCTCTTGTTCACAGTTTACCTGTAAGGCACAAGTACAGAACGGTTTGCCCTGTAAAGCCAACAACAGTTGGGGAGGCTAGAACTAAAATACAGCCAGGAGAGCCTTTTACACTACTGGTGAGCAAGGTTCAACTTTAAAAAAGTGTCTTCTTTTTTGGGGTATTTCTATTCCGCTATATCCTCTGAATGAAACAGGCTCTGATCTTATAATTAACACTTGCTATTCCATTTGGTTTCATTTCTTTGTCATTGATTGCTAAACAGAGCCTTTCTGACTATAATATGTGAAGTTAACTGCACCATGGAAGTGATATTTGTGAAAGCCACTACAACAAGAAATTAAAATTCACAAGTGGAGGAGGTATTCTTAATTTAAATAAATAAAAACTGAACCCTTCACTGACTTAAAATTAGACTAAACATTAAGTACAAATGCTTTATGATATTTTGGGAGGGATTGCAAATGTTAGGAATGCCACCTCAATACAAAACAAATTCTTCTACTACAAAGTGTCTACTATTTGGGAAAGCATGGGAAGATAAAATAGAAAAATTAGTAACATTCTGTTTGACAGAATGTTAGACATTCTGTATTTTCATTTAGTCATTCATTCATTCATTTGATAATATTCAGAAGAATCTGCTGAGATCCCTAAAATAAGAACAAGAAAACAATACACTTATCTCTGGGAAGCACATCAAGAAACGATAAACAAAGGAAATGGAGACATTCTATGGCCAGCATCTCATCTCTTTTCTATTTTCAGGTGTTCTATTTTCAAAAGTTTATCATTATTGACTTTTTAAACATTTCAGTTTTGTTTTAACTTATGTGCATGTGTTTGTGGGTGGATATGTGCACCTGAGTGCAGACACTCATCAAGGACAGAGGTGTTGGCTTCTCTAAAGCTGAAACCCATATGGGGTGCCGGAAATCAAACTTAAGTCATCTTTAAGAGCAATACTTGCTTCTATCCATTGATTCATATTTGCATTCCTCAAGGTCAATTTGGACATATGTGTCATGTCATGAAGAATCTTACGTTCTTGGCTCCCGGACACCAGACAAATCTAACAGGCAGCGCCAGGTACACAGACATAGCGCGAGTCTAACATCGCTTGGGTCTCAGCCTGTCAGACTTCTGCCTGCATTCAGGGCCCGGGCAGATCTTCGGGCCATCCGTGTGCCAGCCCTGTCGGGTCGTTTGCCCTGCAGAGTGATCAGCACTTGGAAAAGTTCCCTACAGCATCCTCTATCTTTGCTCCCTGAAAGAGCAGATGGGTAGCACCACATTCACAGAGACAACCAGAGTACAACATTGCTTGGTGCAAGACACACAAGGGCTCCAATGGCACCTAAGAGGAGGGCAGCTCATTACCAGTCTGTGCCAGGGGAAACCCAGTCATCCAGAAGTGAGGAAATAGCCTAACAGGCTCACAGGAGGTTCAAGCATCAGCCAGTGACAATAAGACCAACTAACACCAGAGATAATCAGAGATAATGGCAAAAGGCAAATGTAGGAATGTTACTAACAGAAATCAAGGCAATATGGCAGCATCTAAACCCAATTCTCCAACAACAGCAAGTCCTGGATACCCCAATACACCAGAAAAACAAGATTTGGATTTAAAATCACTGGTCATGATGCTATTAGAGGAACACAAGAAGGACATAAATAAAACTCTTAAAGAAATACAAGAGAAAATGGATCAAAAGGTAGAAGTCCTTACAAGGGAAACACAAAAATCATTTAAAGAAATTCAGGAGAATATGGGTCAAAGATAGAAGCCAATAAAGAGGAAATACAAAAATTACTTAAAGTAATACAGGACAACTTGGATCAACAGGCAGAAGTCATGAAAGAGGAAACACAAAAATCTCTTAAAGAATTAGAGGAAAACACAAACTAACAAGTGAAGGAACTGAACAAAAACATCCAGGATCTAAAACCAGAAGTAGAAACAACTAAGAAATTGCAAAGGGAGAAAAATTTGGAGATTGAAAACCCTGGGAAGAAATCAGGGGTCATAGATGCAAATATCAACAACAGACTACAAGAGATAGAAGAAAGAATCTCAGATACTGAAGATACCGTAGAAACCATTGACTCCACAGTCAAAGAAAATGCAAAATGCAAAAAGTGTGTTACCCAAAACATCCAGGAATTCCAGGACACAATGAGAAGACCAAACCTAAGTATTGTAGGTATAGTTGAGAGTGAAGATTTACAACCTAAAGGGCCAGCAAATATATTCAACAAAATTATGGAAGAAAATTTCCCTAACCTAAAGAGAGATGGCCGTGAATATACAAGAAGCCAACAGAATTCCAAACAGACTGGACTAGAACAGGAAAACCTCCCATCACATAATAATCAAAACCCCAAATGTATCAAAGAAAGAATATTAGAGGCAGTAAGGGAAAAAGGCCAAGTAACATATAAAGGAAGACGTATCAGAATTATACCAGACTTCTCACCAGAGACCATGAAAGATAGAAGATCCTGGGCAGATCTCATACAGACCCTAAGACACAAATGCCAGCCAGGACTACTATACCCAGCAAAACTCTCAATCATCATAGATTCAGAAACCAAGATATTCTATGACAAAACCAAATTTACAAAATATCTTTTCACAAACCCAGCCCTACAAAGGATAATAGGCAGAAAACACAAGTACAAGGTGGGAAACTACACCCTGGAAAAAGCAAGATAGTAACCTTCTTTCATCAATCCCAAAGAAGATAAACTCTCAAATATAAAAATAACATCAAAAATAACAAGAAGTAATAATCACCATTCCTTAATATCTATTAACATCAATGGACTCAATTCCCCAATAAAAAGATATAGACTAACAGACTGGATATGAAAACAGGACCCTACATTTTGCTGCATACAGGAAACACACCTCAGTGTAAAACACAAACACTGCCTTAGAGTAAAAGGCTAGAAGTCAATTTTACAAGCAAATGGACTCAGGAAACAAGCTGGAGTAGCCATTCTAATATCAGATAAAATTGACTTTCAACCTAAAGTCATCAAAAGAGACACAAAAGGTCACTTATTGCTGGTCAAAGGAAAAATCCACCAAGAAGAACTCTCAATTCTGAACATCTATGCTCCAAATGCAAGGCCATCCTCATTTGTAAAAGAAACTTTACTATAGCTCAAAGCACACATTGCACCTAACAATTGTGGGTGACTTCAACAGTCTACTCTCCTCAATGGACCTATCAGAAACTAAACAGGGACACAGTGAAACTAATTGAAGCTTCGGACCAATTGGATTTCACACACACACACACACACACACACACACACACACACATATATGTGTATATATATATATATATATATATATATATATATATATATATATATAAAACATTTCACCCTAAAGCAATAGATTATACCTTTTTCTCAGCACCTCATGGTACCTTCTCCAAAATCGAACATATAATTGGTCACAAAACAAACCTCAACAAATATAAGAAGATTGAACTAATCCCATGCCTCCTATCAGATCACTATGGAATAAGACTTGTCTTCAATAGCAACCAAAACAACATGAAGCCCACATACACATGGAGGCTGAACAATACTCTACTCAATGATACCTTGGCCAAAGAAGAAATAAAGAAAGAAATAAAAGACTTTTTAGAATTTAATGAAAATGAAGGCACAACATATCCAAATGAAACACAATGAAAGCAGTGCTTAGAGGAAAACTCATAGCCCTGAGTGCCTCCAAAAAGAAATAGGAGAGAGCATACACTAGCAGCTTAAAGGCACACCTGAAATCCCTGGAACAAAAAGAAGCTAATTCACTCAGGAGGAGTAGAAGACAGGAAATCATCAAACTCAGGGCTGAAATCAATTAAGTGGAAACAAAGAGAACCATACAAAGAATCAACAAAACCGGGAGCTGGTTCTTTGAGAAAATCAACAAGATAGATAAACTCTTAGCCAGAATAACCAAAAGGCACAGAGAGAGTATCCAAATTAACAAAATTAGAAATGAAAAGGGAGATATAACAACAGAAACGGATGAAATTCAAAAAAATCATCAGATCCTACTACAAAAGCCTATACTCAGCACAACTGGAGAACCTGGAGAAAATGGACAATTTCCTAGATAGATACCAAATACCAAAATTAAATCAGGATCAAATAGAGCATCTAAATAGTCCCATAACCTCTAAAGAAATAGAAGGGGTCATAGAAAGTCTTCCAACCAAAAACAGCACAGTACCAGATGGTTTTAGTGCAGAATTCTATCAGAACTTCAAAGAAGACCTAACACCAATACTCTTCAAACTATTCCACAAAATGGAAACAGAAGGAACACTACCCAACTCATTCTATGAAGCCACAATTACACTGATACCAAAACAACACAAAGATCCACCAAAAAAGAGAACTTGAGCCCAATTTCCCTTATGAACCTCGATGCAAAAATACTCAATAAAATTCTTGCCAACCAAATCCAAGAACACATCAAAATGATCATTTACCATGATCAAGTAAGGCTTCATTTCAGGGATACAGGGGTTGTTCAATATGCGGAAATCCATCAATGCAATCCACTATATAAATAAGCTCAAAGAAAAAATACACATGGTCATTTCATTAGATACTGAAAAAGCTTTTGACAAAATTCAGTATCCTTCTCTGCTAAAAGTCTTGGAAAGAACAGGAATTCAAGGCCCATACCTAAACACAGTAAAAGCAATATACAACAAACCAGTAGCCAACATCAAACTAAATGAAGAGAAACTTGAAGCAATACCACTAAAATCAGGGACTAAACAAGGCTGTGCTCTCTCTCCCTATCTTTTCAATATAGTACTTGAGGTACTAGCTAGAGCAATTAGATAACATAAGGAGGTCAAAGGGATACAAATTGGAAAGGACGAAGTCAAACTATCACTATTTGCAGATGACATGATAGTATACTTAAGTGACCCCAAAAAAACTCCACCAGAGAACTCCTATAGCTGATAAACAACTTCAGCAAAGTGGCTGGTTTTAAAGTCAACTCAAGCAAATCTGTAGCCTTCCTATACTCAAAGGCAAGCAGGCTGAGAAAGAAATTAGGGAAATGACATCTTTCCCAATAGCCACAAACAATTTAAAGTATCTTGGTGTGACTCTAACCAAACAAGTGAAAGATTTGTATGACAAGAACTTCAGGTCTCTGAAGAAGGAAATTGAAGAAGACCTCAGAAAATGGAAAAATCTTCCATGTTCATGGATTGGTAGAATTAATATAGTAAAAATGGCCATCTTGCTAAAAGCAATCTACAGATCCAATTCAATCCCCATCAAAATCCCAACTCAGTTTTTCATAGAGTCAGAAAGAGCAATTCTCAAATTCACCTGGAATACCAAAAATCCCAGGATAGCTAAAACTATTCTCAATAGTAAAAGATTTTCTGGGGGAATCAGTATCCCAGACCTCAAGCAATAGTGCTAAAAATCGCATGTTATTGGTACAGTCACAAGCAATTGATTCAATGGAATAGGATTGTAGACCCAAAAATGTACCCACACACCTATGGTCACTTGATCTTTGACAAAGGAGCTGAAAACATCCAGTGGAAAAAAGATAGCCTTCTCAACAAATGGTGCTGGTTCAATTGGATGTCAGCATGCAGAAGAATGTGAATTGATCCATTCTTATCTCCTTGTACTAAGCTCAACTCCAAGTGGATCAGGGACCGCCACATAAAATCAGCCACACTGAAACTAATAGAAAAGGAACTGGGGAAGACCCTTGAGGACAGGGGCACAGAGGGAAAGTTCCTCAACAGAACACCAATAGTTCATGCGCTAAGATCAAGAATTGACAAATGGGACCTTATAAAATTACAAAGTTTCTGTAAGGCAAAGGACACTGTCAATCGAACAAAATGGTAACCAATAAATTGGGAAAAGATCTTCACCAACTCTACATTTGACAGAGGGCTAATATCCAATATATATAAAGAACTCGAGAAGTTAGACCCCAGAAAACCAAATAACCCTATTAAAAAATGGTGTACAGAGCTAAACAAAGAATTTTCACCTAAAGAACTTTGGATAGCTGTGAAGCACATTAAGAAATGTTCAACATCATTAGTAATCAGGGAAATGGAAATCAAAACCACCCTGAGATTTCACCTCACACCAGTCAGAATGGGTAAGATTAAAAACTCAGGAGACAGCAGGTGTTGGCAAGGATGTGGAGAAAGAGGAGCACTCCTCCACTGCTGGTGGGATGCAAGCTGGTACAACCACTCTGGAAATCAGTCTGGAGCTTCCTCAGAAAACTGGGCACAACACTTCTGGAGGACCCTGCCATACCACTCCTGGGCATATATCCAGAGGATTCTGCAGCATGCAATAAGGATACATGCTCCACTATGTTCATAGCAGCCTTATTTATAATAGCCAGAAGCTGGAAATAACCCAGATGTTTCTCAATGAAGGAATGCATACAGAAATTGTGGTATATTTACACAATGGAATACGACTGAGCAATTAAAAACAATGAATTCATGAAATTCTTAGTCAAATGGTTGGAACTGGAAAATATCATACTAAGTGAGGTAACTCATTCACAAAAAACACACATGGAATGCAGTCACTGATAAGTGGATATTAGCACAGAAGCTCAGAATAACCAATATACAACCCACATATCAAATCATTTCCAAGAAGAAGGAAGTAGAGGGCCCGGGTCCTGGAAAGGCTTAATGCAGCATTGTAGGTGATTGCTAGGACAGAAGAGTGGGAGAGAGTTGATTGGGGAACTGGCAGAGGGAAGACTTAGGGGGAAGAAGTAACCAGGAAAGTGAAAATCATTTGGAATGTAAATGAAGAATATATAAAATTAAAAAAAAAAGAATCTTACATATCAATCAGGGTTGAGAAATTTAATGTCAATTTGTTGATGAAATTTCCAAACATTGGCTATTGATGGGGATGATTAAATCAATAAAATGATAAAGATTATTTCTTTTAAGCCTAGAGTATTACTTTCCCAATGCTAAAACTGGTCTAAAAATTAATGTCACCATATAAATACAGTGGAATTTATTGCCATAGATAATAGGAGAGGAGATTTAATACCTTCTACACAATAAATAGCTGACAGACTAACAATCTTTGCTTTGAAATAATATATTCAATTTCAATTATTCAAATGTATTAAGAATTTAACTAAGTTGTAGCAGCTTCTTTATAATATTTGACAGTATTATTATGTTTGCTATACTCTAGTAATGAAGTCTAAGGGTGACTTAGAGTACTTAGGAAAACTTTTAGAATTATATAATTATTTATTAATTTGATTAATTAAATTTTGCCTAAAACCTTAGTTTGAAATAGAAGTATAATTTTCTAACACGTGAGATTTTAGAGTACTGTTGTTGTTTAGTTTTGTTTTTCTTCTCCACAGGAGTCAAAGAAATCCATTGATTTAATTACACTGGCAAAGATAGTAAATTATTTTCATGGCTTTTATCATTCTTCCTTATTTTGTTTACATGAATAAACTTATTAAGACATTTAATTTGTGAGTACAAAGACTCCCATAAGCCACTCTTTGGAGCCTCCTTCTCTTAGTTCCTTTGTGAAAGTGTAAAGTCCTCACAGCTGCTTTGGAGATATAAAAAGCTCTGGCTTGTTTGAAAAAGCTTCAGTGTGCATAGGCGACGTTTAAGGAGGCTTTGGCAAAATAAAATGTAGAATCTTCAACCAGCCATAGAGATTCTGTCAACTGAGGAGTGGATCCAAGATGGTGGTGTGCATTGGAAAACCCAGTGTGGTCCCTTCATGAGGTGCGGCTGACAGCTGGGGTAGTCTTGTGATTATGAACAGGGTCCCTATTGACCAAAGATTAAATTCAGCCATTGCCACCATCGTATTCCAAAATGCTTCTGAGATTAATTATTGCAATATCCCAGTTTAAGGGGCGGGGGTGGGTGGGAAGCTGTAATTGCTCAGCTGTGTGTATTTGACCATTAGATCAAAAATTGATTTTGAAGGGATAGGAAAGTCTTTATAAGTATGACAGAGAATTAAAATGACATAGCCAAATTTTTATTTTACATTTAGTGTATTTTACTTTTTAAGTAGAAGGAAGAGTTTAAGTCTTATTTCTTTATTATTAATTAATGAATTTATTTATTTTTTACACTCCATATTTTATTCCTCCCCCCCCACCCCTGGTCCATCTTCTGACTGTTCCACATCTCATACCTGCTCTGACCCCCTGTCTCCATGTGGATGCACCCCCCCACCCCCAACCACTAAACTCCCAGGGGCCTCCAGTCTCTTGAGGGTTAGGTGCACCATCTCTGAATGAACACAGACCCTGAAGTCCTCTACTGTATATGTGTTGGGGGGGGCTCATATCAGCTGGTGTATGCTGCATATTTGGTGGTCCAGTGTTTAATCAGGGAGCCCTGATTAAATGAGACTGCTGGTCCTCCTACAGGATTGCCCTTCTCCTCAGCTTCTTTCAGCCTTCCTTAATTCAACAACAGGGGTCAGCTGCTTCTGTCTATTGGTTGGGTGCAAATATCTGCATCTGACTCTTTTAGCTACTTGTTGGGTTTTCTGGAGCACAGTCATGTGAGGTCCCATTTTATGAGAGCTCCATAGCCTCAGTAATAACATCAGGACTTGGGACCTTCCCTTGAGCTGGACCCTACTTTGGACCTTCTTTTTCTCAGGCTCCTCTCCATTTCCATCCCTGTAATTCTTTCAGAGAGGCACAATTACAGGTCAGAATTGTGACTATGGGATGGCAGCCCCCTCCCTCATTTGATGCTCTGTTTTACTGCTGGAGGTGGGCTCTGTGAGAGAACTATATTATGCGCCAACGATATCTAACTAACCATAAGTAAATTAAATGAGTTTCCTTGTTCTACTTAGCTGAATGTCGAGGGATGCTTTTCACTATATACTGGAAAACATAAAAAACAAAAATCAAGTTGCTAAGTCCTTGCTTTCAAGGAGCATGTACTCTCATTGAAAGTGAAAAATAAATGTATGTATGGATAATTAAAGAGCAATCGGATGAACTGTAACAATGATATCATTGTGATAGGAAAGTGCAGATAACCATATATTAAAATGATTTACATAGATGCGGCACTCTTAGATTATCACAGTAGGAGAAAAAAGTGCTAAAAAGAACATCAGATTTCAAAGAAATCAGGATTTAGTGTCTTGAACTGCTATAGGACAATTTGACTTACTTGATTTCCCTGAGATAATACCTACATTACAGGGTTTCTTTTACCACTGAGAAAGTAGTCAAATGTCAGCCTTAATAAATTTGGCACTGCCACTTTTTTATTTCAAAATGAGACAAAGTCTTCCCAAATGTATTAGGATGTGGGGGGTGTTAATATCTACCCTCTAGTTAGGCACTTAGCATAAGTCATATTCTTTTCTTAGATGTAAAGTGTTTAATTTCAATTACTCATGAAAATGAGGAGGAGGGCCATGGAGACTTGCACAGTTTTATAAACCATTCTTTGCCCATCTTGCTGTGTTAATCACATTTCTGTCACCGTGCAAAAGTGCTCCTCCCCCAACCTCCAAAAATCAACTTAAGAGAAGGGTTTGTGTTCCTGTTCCTAGTTTCAGAATTTCTTTCTGCTTGCATGGCTCCTGTTTCATTCACCTTTAGGAAGACATGAAAATTCTTTCAGGGAGAAGATGATAGAGTGGAACTGCTTACTTGTTAATGTTCAGGAAGTGAGATTAAAACAGGGCGCACAATCCAAATGCCTCTCTATCAGAGGCTGTAGAATGACAAAGGCCAACATCCAGGCTGTGTCTTTGAATCGGTTGGTGAATCAGGGTTGGGTCACATTACTTGTTCTGAAACTTAGATAGAGACTGAGAATCCAGTGCTTAAAATGTCTATAGTAATTTGATAGGGCATTCACCATCTGTTGAATTAATCATAAAATCTGAAGATTGAATGTTTTCATGTCTATGGATCTATTTTCTTCTAAAATGTATTTTTATTGAATTTTACAGTTTTATTCATTTGTAATTAGATCTTCATTTCAAGTAATTTGAGAAGTTGCATTGTCATAGATAATTACACTATTTGTAAGTTGATATGGAAGGCAGTTTTAAAATATCAACTGTGTAGTTTACTCTTTTTTTGGACTATGGTGTACATAGTATGCTTTTGTCAAGATGATGCTGTCAGGACTTCAAGGATTACACAGGGCATAGGGCATGTCTATAACTGCTTATCTGGGGGCCTTGGGAGGCACAGAAAAGATTTGTTTTCATGTGTATCTCTGTCCTTTTGTATGCATGTGCACATGCCTGTCAGTGCCAATAATGGGAGTCAGACTCTTGAAGCTGATATTATAGGTGTCTCTGAACTACAGGATGTCAATAGTGTGAACCAAATTTAGGTCCCCTACAGGAACAGCAAGGAGTCTTAACCACAGAGCCAGGCCCTCAGCCTCTGGGAAAAGTTTTTTTTTTTTTTTTTTTTTTTTTTTTTTTTTTTGTTGTTGTTGTTTTTAAACAAATGTTTCAGATGAGATGAAAACTTGCAAACAAACCAGTGAATGTTTACTCATACAGAGCCTCGCATGAGCAAGAAAAGAGCAGTTGTCAAACAAACAACACAGAAGCAAGTGGCAAGCACTCTGCATCCTTACAGGAACCTGAAGAGGTTAATTCAGACTGGCTCATGCTCCTCAGGTAAATAGCAGCCATCAGCATTTCCTTCCCAGGTGATTTATGTGCCCCATTCCTGAACTGTGGTAAATAACTGGAGGGGAGTGGGGACCACAAAAGAGACTTCTGGCATTGTGAGTAAACTGAGCTAGAAGGACACCAGAGCCATCTACAAACATGACGTGTGCATCCTGCTTGAATTGCCTCAACTTCCTGCTGCCTTCTCTGATTTATTCAGGCAACTATGTACAGCTGCATGTGTAACAAGTTTCAAACCATTTCTGAGAATAAATATTAGGAGTTCCCTGTGGCTGATTTTTGGAATTGGTGACTGAAAGTCAAGACAATTTAGTGCAAGAACCACATGTGATACTTTGGCAGCAATTACATTGTCAATACCTGTTTGACTACACTTTCTCCTACTCAAGAAAGCACTTGAAGGACAAAATAATCTATCTGCCAATTACATTCAAACTTTCATTTAAAATTTATTTTTGTTTTATATTTGTGTGTGTGCCTAAGTGTGTAGATATCTATGGAGGGCAAACGAAGGTGTCAGATTTCCTAGAGCTAAAGTTGCAGAGAGTTGTGAGCCACCTAACATGGGTTCTGAGAACTGAACTCACGTTCTTGGTGAAAATAGCAAGTACGCTTAACACCAAAGTCAGCTCTCTGCTTGAAAGAAAGAAGGAAAGAAAAAAGGAAGAAAGAAAGAAAGAAAGAAAGAAAGAAAGAAAGAAAGAAAGAAAGACTATCCATCCTGTGGAGTAGTATTAATGGTATTGGAAGGCAATGTCTGGGACAGTGTGTAAAGGAAGGACTACTTTAATAGGAAGAACTTCCCCAACGTAGGTTGCCCCTTCCAACAAACATCCACCCCCACTCCCAAAATAAAACAGTGTCGCTTGGCTATCTGCTTGTCTTCATGATTGTGTATTTCTATTGCTGCTACAGCCAACAACATTTGCTGACTTGTTTCTTTAGCTTTCTAGTGGCTCTCCAGGCCCTAGCTCTAGGCTTTAGCAAGGTATAGGATCATCAGGTATCCAGTTTCCTGGCCTGAATAGTTACTTGCTTCTCAGCCCCTCCAGCATACAGATAGACGTTGTTGAAATAGACAGGTTCTATCCCTGTTGCTCAATCTAATACATCACTTTGTATTATATACATTTGATTGGTTTTATTCCCATGACAAGCCCTAATATATTAAGAACTCACATGGAATTGAACATGTGCTTATAAGCATAAGTCTTAAGTCAGAGGGGATGGAATTGCTACACATGAGAACAACCAGGTATTGGTAACTTAGGCATCCTGCCTTCTGTATGGATTTCCAAGTATAGAGCTGATGTGGGGACTCTGTTGATTTGATTTTGGATCCTAAGATTTTTTTTACTTCTTCATTTTTCCATAGTCCCAAACCCAGTGTCATTAAACTTCCCTGCTTAATTGATTTTGTTTGTTCAATATGTAATTTCAAGTATTTATATATTTTTAAATATATAAGTAAATAATGAAAAAGGAGCATGAGAACATCTGACATATACACGATACTATACTTGGTTAAAGTCATTGTTTATTATTTGCAAATTGTCGATTTAACATCATTAGTCAAGGAATAACTTAATCATGTCAGGAGTTGCCAGGATTCTCTCATTAGTTCCTTCCTTGGGCTAAAGGACTGGGTGGAATGTGGATCATGGGACAGAGGTGGATGCTTGGAAAGGAAGCTAAGGTCGGAACTCCAGTTGGTGCATTTATAGTCTGCTGTAAATTGGCTCTTTCTTGTGTCTCTCTTCTGTACTAAATGATGAATCCTGTTTGGGAAAAGGGATTTCTCAGCATCTGGATATTAGCTTCCCTCTGGACCTAATTTTACCCCTGTACTGAATATTGCCAGCTGGAAGTACTAGAGGGAATCTCAATTCCTAGTTAAGAGTAGTAATGTATGGGCAACAAGCCCAGGGCTCTCCTTCCCTTGTGAAATGGCACTCATGGGGTTTTGCCGCAGGTGCCCAAAAATAAAGCAGCTGCACGTTGGTAGAACATATAGCTGGGCTACTCTAGGAACCAGAGGTTTATCCCCTTCTGAAGAAACCATAAATCCTTCTTTTGGCATGTCTTAGTCTATTTAGCAAATTACAGTCAAATCCTTTAAACTGGGCGAGGTATAAACAAAAAGAGATTAGTGAGGGGTGGTGATACAGCCTTGGAAACCTAGCTGCTTTGGAGACTGAGGCAGGAAGATTATAAAAATAAGGTCTGCCTAGATTTGCCCCCTGGTTTAGGATGACATATCTTTCCATGTCCTTGCATGGTGGACAGGTCAAAAAGCTCTTTGGAGTTCCTTTTTAAAGAAACATCAATTCCATTCACATTTTCATCTCTCGCAGGCTCAGGATCTCATAAGAAGGTCAGGGATGAGGAACCAGCACATAGATTTGTCAGGTATCCAAACACTCATCCCCCAAAAAGGTAGTTCCAAACCAAAAAGACTAAGTCAAATATGCAGGCTAGACTTGTACTGCAATTTGAGAAGAATGAGGGCTGTCTCTAGTTATGATATGGGAAGTATAAGGCCACCGAACAGGGAGGAAGGCTCAGCTTGTCTTTTTACCCCTTCTGATACTGAAGGCAGTTATCATGACCCTGAGTTAGGTATTGGGTTGCTAATTGAAATCCCTGTGCAATTTTATTTTCCTTTTAAGCAGTTACTGATATGGACCCGAAATACTTTGTGCATTTTTTAATATTTATTTATTTTTATTAAATATTATCTTCATTTAAATTGCCAATGGTAAAACCTTTTCCGATATCCCCTCTCCCCTAAGACCACCAACCACTTCTGTTCCTCCTTCCCACTGCCTCTGCATGTATGTCTCTTCTCCCAGCATACTCCTTCTTCCCCCTGCCCCTCTGTTTCCCTTTGTTTGGGCCTCTGTTGAGCCTTTACCTGACCACGGACCACTCCTCCCACTGATGCCCCACAAGGCCTTCCTGTGGCTGAAACCATATGTGCCCCTTGGTGGAAGGTTCAGTCCCTGGGAGTCTTGGGGGCGTCTGGGTGGCCGATTCATTGTTCTTCCCATGGGGCTGTAAACCCCTTCAGTTCCTCTGGACCATCCTCCAGCAACTCCATTCGGGAACCCATGCCCAGTCCAATAGTTGGTTGTTAGCATCTGCCTCTGTATTTGTAAGACTCTGGCAGGGCCCCTCCGGAGACAACCATGGCATGCTCCTTTTGGTATACACTTCTTGTCGTCCATAGTAGTGTTGGGGTTTGTTGACTGTTTATAGGATGAATCCCCAGATAGGGCAGTCTCTGGGTGGCCTTTACTTCAGTCTCTGCTCCACACATTGTCTCCCTTATTGCTCCTGTGGCTATTTTGTTCCCTTTCTTACAGGAAGCGAAGCACCCTCAGTTAAGTCCTCCTTCTTCTTGAGCTTGGTGAATTGTAACTGGTTTATTTTGAGCTTTTGGGCTAACATGTGCTTATTAGTGAGTGCATACCTTGTGTGTTCTTTTGTGATTGGGTTGCCTTGGTCAGGATAACACTTTTTAGTTCCATCCGTTTGCCTAACAATTTCATGAATTCATTGTTTCTAATAGCTGAATAGTACTCCGTTGTGTATATATACCATAGTTTCTGTATCCATTCCTCTGTTGAGGGACATCTGGGTTCTTTCCATCTTCTGGCTATTATAAATAAGGCAGCTATGAACATAGTGGAACATGAGTCCTTATTACATGTAGGAGCATCTTCTGGGCCTATGCCCAGGAGTGGTATAGCTGGGTCCGCTGGTAGTACTATGTCTAATTCTCTGAGGAATCGCCAAACTGATTTCCAGATTGGTTTTACCGGCTTGCAATCTCACCAACAATGGAGAAGTGTTCCTTTTTCCCCACATCCTCTCCAGCAATTGCTGTCCCCTGAGTTTTTCATCTTAGCCATTCTGACTGGTGTAAGGTGGAATCTCAGTGTTGTTTTGATTTGCATTTCCCTGACAACTAAGGATGCTGAACATTTCTTTACGTGCTTTAGAGTCATTTGAGTTTCCTCAGTTGAGAATTCCCTGGTTAGTTCTGTACCCCATTTTTAATAGGGTTATTTGACTCTCTGGAGACTAACTTCTTGATTTCTTTGTATACATTGGCCCTCTGTCAGATGTAGGGTTGGTAAAGATCCTTTCCCAATTTGTTGGTTGCTGTTTTGTCCTATTGACTGTGTCCTTGCTTTACAGAAGCTTTGCAGTTTTATGAGGTCCCATTTGTTGATTCTTGTTCTTAGAGCATAAGCCATAGGTGTTCTGTTCAGGAACTTTTCCCCTGTGCCCACATGTTCAAGATTCGTCCCCACTTTCTCCTCTTTAAGCTTCAGTGTGTGTGGTTTTATGTGTAGATCTTTGATCCACTTGGACTTGAACTTTGTACCAGGAGATAAGAATGGGTCAATTTGCATTCTTCTGCATGCAGATCTCCAGTCCATCCAGCACCATTTGGTAAAAATGCTATATTTTTTCCACAGGATGTTTTTAGCTCGTTTGTGAAATACCAAGTGACTGAACATGTGGATTCATTTCTGGGTCTTCAATTCTATTCCATTGATCTTCCTGCCTGTCTGCATACCAGTATCAAACAGTTTTTATCACTACTGCTCTGTAGTAGAGCTTGAGGTCAGGGATGGTGATTCCCCCACAAGATCTTTTGTTGTGGAGAATAGTTTTTGCTATCCTGGGTTTTTTGTTATTTCAGATGAATTTGAGATTTGGTCTTTCTATATTTATGAAGAACTGATTTAGAATTTTGATTGGGATTGCATTGAATCTGTAGATTACTTTCTGCAAGATGGCCATTTTTACTATATTGATTCTACCAATCCATGGACATGGGAGGTCTTTCCACCTTCTGAGACTTTCTTCAATTTCTTTCTTCAGAGACTTAAAGTTTTTGTCATATAGATCTTTCACTTGCTTTGTTAGGGTCACACCTAGGTTTGACATATTATTTGGGACTTGTGAAGAAATTTCCCTAATTTCTTTCTCCTCTTGTTTATCCTTTGAGTAGAGGAAGGCTACTGATTTGCTTGAGATATTTTTATATCCAGCCACTTTTCTGAAGTTGTTTATCAGATTTAGGAGTTCTCTGGTAGAAGTCTTGGGGTCACTTAAGTATACTATCATATCGTCTGTATATAGTGATATTTTGACTTGTTCCTTTCCAATTTGTATACCTTTGACCTCCTTTTGCTACCTGATTGCTCTAGCTAGGACTACAAGTACTATGTTGAATAGATAGGGAGAGAGTGAGCAGCCTTGTCTGGTCCCCATGTCCCAAGCCCCTTTTTACTTTTTCATATCTTGAGTCAAGGTTCAAGTTTCCAAGGCTAAACTTGAATTTGCAATCCTTCCTCAGCTTTGAAAATGGCTGAGGTCAGAGTCTTAAGCTATAGGCTTGACTCAACAACTGCTTTTCAATAAGATTTATAAGAAATATAGGAGATGCTAAACACAGTGAACCAACAAAATGAGATCCTGGCCCTTTATTTCTGAGGGCTCCTTTGATTTATCACTCAGAGTCCTTACATGTGGGACACAAACATAGGTTTGGATGGTTTTTCAACATTCAAATTGTACTAATTTTATTCTATGAAACAGTTAACATTTCCGTAGTCCTTTGCAGCATCACAATTCATTAGTAATACTATTGTTATTTAAATTGAATCACTTAAATTTCAAATTGCTTATTTAATCTTTATTTGAATATACATCAACATCTAAAAAGGATTGCGCACACACCCATAGACATGTAAAACTCCCACATAAGAAAAATATAATATGTAATTTTTGCTAGTGTACCGTGGGTAATTTTAAATATTTGAATTGCTGAAATCTCTAGGAAGTATATGATGTCCTGTTTTGCTTTGCTGCCTATACTCAGATTGCAGGTGTGAAAGCCAGGGTGAAGACTGAAGGTGATGTTGTGTGGCCGAATGCTGCTAAACAAGGTGAAATCCACTTGTTTAGCAGGATGCCGTCCAAAGGGAGGGAAGAGAAAAAGGACAATGTGAGCTTGAGATCAGAATAGACAAGGAGCTCTTGTAGCTCCTCTTTAACGACCTAAAGATTCCTTTAGAGTGGAGGCTGTTCTTGAGGAAAGAAGTTAACATGTTGCATGTTGCAATTCTACTGTTCATACCTAGAGATGAACTCTTAGGAGTTAACTGAAAGAGGGCGATGGAGAAAGATTGGCTGTAGGATTAACTGAAGAGGGAAGACCCTCCACTGAGCTGACAGCATCTTCTGGTGAGAGTCTCCAGAAGGGAAGTAGGAAGGTCAGAGGGAAAAGCAGGGTTGTTTTCGCCTGCTCAGCATCATTCCTTGCTGTTATGTCCACCTACTTTGTTGCTACTATAGCTACTGACAACCTTCTCCAACATTAGGACCCAGTGTTTTAGACCTTGCAATGTGTTCTGCAGAGCCACTGAAGGTAAAACTCCTCCAGGTTTAAGACAGCTAAGACATCCGGCTGTCATGGACTGCAGAGCTACTAGGTCCTTAGCCTCTCTGAGAGTGTAGATGTCTACTCGGGCTGTTCAGCCCTAATAAATCCACTTTGTAACATCTAATTGCTTTGTCAGTTCTGTTTCTATAGATATCCATGACGAACAGTGGAAAGACATGGACGAGTGGCCAGGATCAGAAGGCAAGGTGTCACTTATCTTCTGTTCTAGGCTTTCCAGGACTTGGACGGTCATCCATAGATCTTGACTTGAAGAAAGTGTCTTAGGAAACACCTATAAGAAAGGGCCTCTCTTGTCATCCAATCTTATCATTTAGTAGTAATTAATACAAGTAACTTTATGGTAGAATTATTCTTGGGAAGAAATTCTCTAACTAAAAGAAACAATTCCATATGAATCAGAATAAAAAAAAAACTTCAACATAGGCCCTTTTTTCAGTGTTAAATTCGCCTGACTAGATTCTCAGTGTCTAACTTAACTCAGTGTCTTTTGTTCACATTAAAAGAAACATTGTGACAAGCTTTTGTTTCCAGATGCTTTACATTATTAATTTCAGTAAAAAAAAGGAAAAAAATCTCTCATAAGTTGTCATTTTCCCCCAAATTTTAACATTTTTCTCTTTTTTTTCTCCCTTAAATACTGAGGAGATATGGTGGTAAGCCTCAGTGAGTAAGTTATAATAGTAAATTTTGGCATTAGTACACATTTCTGATCACCTCGTGGGTAATTACTGCACTACTTAGATGGCCAAGGCAATTCATGCATACTGAGAAGAAGGGCTATATAGAAACATTTCATAGTAAATCACAATAAAATGACATATAGTCTTATAATATTTACTGTACATGATTTGTCCATTTATGAAAAAAGCCTATAGCTGTGCTGAAGGGGTAGAAACCATTTTCATTCTTTATTTCTATTTCAAGCGAATAATGTTTTCAAGGAGCTTAAGGACTCAGACTGACACATATTGGGGTTAGTACAGGTTCAAGGAGAACCTAGAACTTTGGAGTCATTGAATTATCTCTCTTCTATACACATATTGTTTTTAATCATTCAAATAAAACTCACAATACCGAGCATCTTGAACGTGTTGAAATTCTCTATGGCATTAATTACCTTGTGACAGCGTTTTAAAATTTTGTTTCATAGTCCATTAAGATGGGACCTTAAAATAGTAGCCCTCAATCCTAGCAATAACTTGAACTACTTGACCTTTTCCAAAATGTGAAAAGATGAAGAAAATGAAGAAACCTGACTTGTTGTGTTACCCAACCTCCTATGAGGGAAGCATGCAGCTGAGACCTCCTCTTCTAGTCAGAAGGAAGGAGCAACCAGAGCCCACCAAGAGCATCATGGGTAATTTCGCTCCTTTGACTCAAGCCCAAGAACAGGGAAGGAAGAGAACAACACTTTTGATATTATAAGCATGCATTCCCTATGAGCGGCACGGGGATAGTGCAGTGGAGAAAAGCTGACTAAATGAACCTACAAGGCCCAATCCAGAGCATCAGGACGCATCAACTGTGTGGGCACCCTAGGCAGGATGTTATTACACGTATGAGAGAGGGGAGGAGGGGGAGGGGGAGGAGGGGGATGGGGAGGGGGGAGGAGGGGGAGGGAGGAGGAGGGGGAGAGGGGAGGAGGGGGAAGAGGAAGGAAGAAGGGAGAGGGGAGGGGGAGGGAGGAGAGGGAGAGAAGGGAGAGAAAAGGAGAGAGAAAGAGAGGAGAAATCTTCCTTTCTTCTCAGCCCTCTAGTTCCTGCCTTAGCTAAGGTAGGAGGAGGGAAGACATAGAGGATGATTCTCTTTTCGGATGAGATTAGATCGAAGTGTAATGAACAACTGGAAAGAGCTCTGTGATATACGCAACAGGATATTTTAATTACTAATTTTTTTTTTGAAGTTCTGTTTTGAAGAAAGCTACTAGGGTTTCATTTTACGTGTGTATCTGTAAGGGAGCCATCATCTCTGGTGGGCGAAGAAAGTCACCCACCCACTCTCCTGTCCTACACCCAGCACCCAGCACCCAGCACTCATTCTCTCCAGCCGCTGCTGCATATACTACTGTTACCTTTGCTGCTGCGGTTACTGGACCTTGAGGCTACAGCTACTATCTGCTGGGCCAGGGCAGGGAGGCTGACCAGGTACTAAAGAGAGTGAGTGGTCTTAACTTCACAGATAAAGCCTGTTTGGTGGACTCCTTGATTGGGTTCAAGGGCAGAATCCTGGCATGAGAAAATCTCTGTTCTATAACTCCCCAGAGTATGGCGCTTCCTCTCTGCCTCCTGTAAAATCTGATCAAGACTGCAAGTGAGAAAGACTACCACGCTCCTCCCCCTTTTCCATGCGCCTCATACCATGCCTAGGATGGATCAAGATCACGAGACAGAAATACAGGAAGTTGATTCATTTTAAAATAAATTACATTCAAGCCAATGGAAACTCTCCTCAAACCCGAGTGCATAGTCCAGTGTCCTGGGAGAGGTTGTGTATCAGCTTCTATACAAAACCAAATGACACCCCAAATTGTAGTTTTATAGTTGAATTTAACAACCAACCAAAGAGTACACATGGGGGGACCCATGACGCCAGCTGCCTATGTAGTGGAGGATGGCCTTCTCTGGAATCAATGGAAGGAGAGGCCCTTGGTCCTGTGGAGGTTTGATGCCTCAGTGTAGGGGAATTCCAGGGCAGTGAGGCAGGAGTGGGTAGGTGGGGGAGCACCCTCATAGAAGCAGGGGGAGGAAGGATTGGATGGGAGTTTGCAGAGGGGAAACCAGGAAAGGCGATACCATTTGAACTGTAAATAAATAAAATGACCAATAAAAAGTAAAGTGAAACAAAATAAAAAACATAAAAGAAGAGACAGAATTAAAAAAAACAAAACAAACAAACAAACAAATAAACAAACAAACCCAGAACAATCTGGTCTCTTTTCTGGCTAACAGTTACTCAAATTAATCCCATTTTCATAGTAACTAAAAATCTCTGATTCGTGGGGAGTGGAGAAATTGAGCTGGGGCTTTATCACTAAGCAGGAAAATGAAAGCAAACATGCTGTGTTTTTCTAAAAGTTAGATTGAAATAAACACTAAAATATCTTTTCTTTTTCTAGAGGATTTAAAAATTCTATAACTAACTGGGTGTGGTATTTTATCAAGTGCTATCTCATTAAAGTGATAATAAGTTTTTTTCTTCATCTTTTTATGTGGCCTATAATATTAATCAGCTTTATAAGTATATCCACTTTTCATTGCTCACATAAATATTATTAGTCATAGTAAATTATTGACTTCTGTTCTTGTTGTACAATGCAATTATGAACAGCACCAGTAGCAAGACATTGTGGGTTTGACACAGGCTTTATAGGAGGAAATTTACTAGCAGAAAAAGTGGAGCAAGACAGATTGCTTAAAATCTTATTTTTAATCACCATGATTTAGGAATCAGAAATAGTTTATGCTGTAGAATGACTCTTCTATCCTATGGCTGTTTCTTACCTGTTTTGTGTTCTGCTATACAGAAGAATTTGGAAGATGAGGAAATTTATTTTAATCCCATAAATATCAAAATCAACATACCTCAAAGATACCTTAAATTTGTGCATGTGATGATGCTCTTATGAAAAAAAAGAATCTTTGTACTCTATTTTATAGAAAAATAAACATAGTATATTAACTTTTCCCCCTTAACCAACACAATAAAATTTTCCTTAATTTAATCAGAGGTTGCACAGCCTGCTATTTTTTAAAAAGACTTGTTCCTTTTTGTTCCATGAAGCATATTTTATCATTTGTATCCTATGTTAGTTACCATAGTTACACCAATTAGTTAGACTTACAAGCATCAATCTTTCTCTCAACAATGCTCAGTGGTTTCTGAATATTTCCTTTCTTATTTCCATATTTTGTTGGTTTTTTTCGTATTTGGTGACTTGCTAGTGATAGACATTTTAAATTTAACTCACTTTCCCTTTTTCTGTGGTGAGGTTAATCTCCTTAATATGTTCCTCTTGCAAGTATTTGAGTATTTTCTGCCAAACCTTTAAGCTCATTGGCTGTACTCTTGTCTTCAAACATAAAGAGTGGTGACCACATTTTCATGTCACTGCCTCTCCCATCTCTACTGGCATTTCCAGTGACAACAACAACGACGATGACTATAACAACAACAACAACAACAACAACAACAACAAGGGCAACAAATTGGAAAGTAACAAAGCAGCAGCAGCAGCAACAACAACAAAATCCACGGTGGGACATCCCCGCCCTCGGGTGAGCACCTAAGCTGCGTTCTGCAACCAGCTCGCCGGCCCCTAGACCAGCGGTGTAGCCGGCCCCTAGACCAGCAGTGTAGCAGCGGGCCTCCATATTGCAACCAGGACACAGCTGGAAAGGCCCAGGCTCTGTGGGACATCCCCGCCCTCTGGTGAGCACCTAAGCTGCGTTCTGCAACCAGCTCGCCAGCCCCTAGACCAGCGGTGTAGCGGCGGGCCTCCATATTGCAACCAGGACACAGCTGGAAAGGCCCAGGTAAACACCCCTTCCAGGGCTACACTCACGGGGGTATCTGCTAGGGTCTCGGAGCCAAGCAGGCGGAGTCCCGCCTAGGCTCTGTGGGACATCCCCGAGCCCTCTGGTGAGCACCAAGGCTGCTTCTGCAACCAGCTCGCCGGCCCCTGGACCAGTGGTGTAGCAGCGGGCCTCCATATTGCAACCAGGACACAGCTGGAAAGGCCCAGGCTCTGTGGGACAAACCCGCCCTCTGGTGAGCACCTAGGCTGCCTTCTGCAACTAGCTCGCCGGCCCCTAGACCAGCGGTGTAGCGGCGGGCCTCCATATCACAACCAGGACACAGCTGGAAAGGCCCAGGTAAACACCCCTTCCAGGGCTACCCTCACGGGGGATCTGCTAGGCTCTCGGAGTTCCTTGCAACCAGGACACAGCTGGAGAAGCCCAGGTAGACAGACTCCAACAGGGGCTACAATCGCATGGGTGGCAGCCAGCTTATGATCCCTTAAAGCAGCAGTCACACATATTCACCAATAGAGAAACAACAGGTGAGCCCAGCCTCACAGGAGATTCAAACACCAGCCACTGACAACAAGGCCAACTAAAACCAGAAATAACCAGATGGCAAAAGGAAAACGAAGGAACGTTACTAACAAAAATCAAGGCAACATGACAGCATCTGAACCCAGTTCTCCAACAACAGGAATCCCTGGATACCCTAAAACACCAGAAAAACAAGACTTGGATATAAAATCACTGGTCAGGATGCTGGTAGCTGAACACATAGAAAAATCTCGTAAAGAAATAGAGGAGAAAATGGATCAAAAGTTAGAAGCCTTTACGAGGCAAATACAAAAATCACTTCAAGAAATGCAGGAGAAGATGGATCAAAGAGAAGAAGACAATAAGGAAGAAAGACAAAAGTCACTTAAAGAACTACAGAAGAACGTGGGCCAACAAGTAGAAGCTATGAAAGAGGAAGCACAAAAATCTATTAAAGAAATCCATGAAAACACAATCAAGCAAGCGAAAGATCTGAGCACATCCATCCAGATACTAAAAACAGAAGTAGAAACAACTAAGAAATCACAGAGGGAGACAACATTGGAGATAGAAAACCTGGGGAAGAAATCAGGGGCCATAGACGCAAGTATCAACAATAGAATACAAGAGATAGAAGACAGAATCTCAGAAGCCGAAGATAACATAGGAACCATTGATTCAACAGTCAAAGAAAATACTAAATGCAAAAAGGTGGTAACCCAAAACATCCAGGAAATCCAAGACACTATGAGAAGACCAAACCTAAGGATTATAGGTATAGACGAGAGTGAAGATTTACAAGTTAAAGGGCCAGCTAATATCTTCTATAAAATTATGGAAGAAAACTTCCCCAACCTAAGGAGAGAGATGCCCATGAATATACAAGAAGCCTATAGAACCCCAAACAGACTGGACCAGAACAGAAATACATCCTGTCACATAATAATCAAAACTCCAAATGTAATAAACAAAGAAAGAATACTAAAGGCAGCAAGAGAAAAAGGCCAAGTAACATATAAAGGAAAACCTATCAGAATAACACCAGACTTCTCACCTGAGACCATGAAAGCTAGAAGATCCTGGGCAGATATCATGCAAACTCTAAGAGAACACAAACTTCAGCCAAAACTACTTTACCCAGCAAAACTCTCAATTGCCATTGATGGAGACATCAAGGTATTCCATGACAAAACCAAATTTGCAAGATATCTCTCCACAAATCCAGCCCTACAAAGGATAATAGGGGGAAAACACCAAGACAAGGACGGAAACTACACCCGGGAAGAAGCAAGATAGAAACCTCCTCTCATCAAACCCAAAAGAAGATAACCTCTCGAATATAAAAAATAAATAAGATAAATAAATATAATTTCAAAAATGTCTGGAGGTAATAATTACTATTCCTTAATATCTCTTAACGTCAATGGACTCAATTCCCCAATAAAAAGACATAGATTAACAGACTGGATACAGAAACAGGACCCTACATTTTGCTGCATACAGGAAACACATCTCAGTGTTAAAGACAAACACTACCTTAGAGTAAAAGGCTGGAGGACAATTTTACAAGCAAATGGTCTCAGGAAACAAGCTGGAGTAGCCATTCTAATATCAGATAAAATTGACTTTCAACCTAAAATCATCAAAAGAGACTCAGAAGGTCACTTCTTGCTGGCCAAAGGGAAAATCCACCAGGAAGAGCTCTCAATACTGAACATCTATGCTCCAAATGCAAGGGCACCCTCCTTCGTAAAAGAAACCTTACTAAAGCTTAAAGCACACATTACACCTAACACAATAATTGTGGGTGACTTCAACACCCCACTCTCCTCAATGGACCGATCAGGAAAGCAGAAACTAAACAGGGACACAGTGAAACTAATTGAAACTCTGGACCAATTGGATTTAACAGATATATATAGAACATTTCATCCTAAAGCTAAAGAATATACCTTTTTCTCAGCAGCGCATGGTACCTTCTCCAAAATAGACCATATAATCGGTCACAAGACAGATGTCAACAAATACAAGAAGATCGAGCTAATCCCATGCCTCTTATCAGATCACCATGGAGTAAGAGTGGTCTTCAATAGCAACAAAAACAACAGAAAGCCCACATACACATGGAAACTGAACAATACTCTACTCAATGACACCTTGGTCAAGGAAGAAATAAAAAAAGAAATCAAAGACTTTTTAGAATTCAATGAAAATGAAGGTACAACCTACCCAAATCTATGGGACACAATGAAAGCAGTGCTAAGAGGAAAACTCATAGCTCTAAGTGCATCCAAAAAGAAACTGGAGAGAGCATACACTAGCAGCTTAATGGCACACCTTAAAGCCCTGGAAGAAAAACAAGTTAATTCACCCAGGAGGAGTAGAAGACAAGAAATCATCAAACTCAGGGCTGAAATCAATCAAATAGAAACAAAGAGAACCATACAAAGAATCAACAAGACCAGGAGCTGGTTCTTTGAGAAAATCAACAAGATAGATAAACCCTTAGCCAGACTAAGCAAAGGACACAGAGACACTATCCAAATTAACAAAATTAGAAATGAAAAGGGGGACATAACAACAGAAACTGAGGAAATTCAAAAGATCATCAGATCCTACTACAAAGGTCTATACTCAAAACAACTGGAGAATCTGGAGGAAATGGACGATTTCCTAGACAGATATCAAATACCAAAATTAAATCAGCATCAAGTAGACCAGCTAAATAGTCCCATAACCCCTAAAGAAATAGAAGGGGTTATAGAAAGCCTCCCAACCAAAAAAAGTACGGGACCAGATGGTTTTAGTGCAGAATTCTACCAGACCTTCAAAGAAGACTTAACACCAATACTCTCCAAACTATTCCACAAAATAGAGACAGAAGGGACACTGCCCAACTCATTCTTCGAAGCCACAATTACGCTAATACCTAAACCACAAAAAGATCCAACAAAGAAAGAGAACTTCAGGCCAATTTCTCTGATGAATATAGATGCAAAAATACTAAATAAAATTCTTGCTAACCGAATCCAAGAGCACATCAAAACGATCATCCACCATGATCAAGTAGGCTTCATCCCAGGGATGCAGGGATGGTTCAATATACGGAAATCCATCAATGTAATCCACTACATAAACAAACTGAAAGAAAAAAACCACATGGTCATCTCATTAGATGCTGAAAAAGCATTCGACAAAATTCAGCATCCTTTCATGCTAAAAGTCTTGGAAAGAGCAGGAATTCAAGGCCCATACCTAAACATAGTAAAAGCAATCTACAGCAAACCAGTAGCCAACATCAAAATAAATGGAGAGAAACTTGAAGCATTCCCACTAAAATCAGGGACTAGACAAGGCTGCCCTCTCTCTCCATATCTTTTCAATATAGTACTTGAAGTTCTAGCAAGAGCAATTAGACAACATAAGGAAGTCAAAGGGATACAAATTGGAAAGGAAGAAGTGAAACTATCATTATTTGCAGACGATATGTTAGTTTACCTAAGCGACCCAAAAAACTCCACCAGAGAACTTCTACAGCTGATAAACAACTTCAGCAAAGTGGCAGGTTATAAAATTAACTCAAGCAAGTCAGTGGCCTTCTTGTACTCAAAGGACAAGCAGGCTGAAAAAGAAATTAGGGAAATAACACCCTTCACAATAGCCACAAACAACATAAAGTATCTTGGCGTAACTCTAACCAAACAAGCGAAAGATCTGTACAACAGGAACTTCAAGTCCTTGAAGAAAGAAATCGAAGAAGACCTCAGAAGATGGAAAAATATTTCTTGCTCCTGGATTGGCAGGATCAATATAGTAAAAATGGCCATCTTGCCAAAAGCAATATACAGATTCAATGCAATCCCCATCAAAATCCCAACTCAATTCTTCATAGATCTAGAAAGAGCAATTCTCAAATTCATCTGGAGCAACAAAAAACCCAGGATAGCTAAAACTATTCTCAACAATAAAAGGACTTCTGGGGGAATCAATATCCCTGACTTCAAGCAGTACTACAGAGCAATTGTGTTAAAAACTGCATGGTATTGGTATAGCAACAGGCAAACAGATCAATGGAACAGGATTGAAGACCCTGAAATTAACCCACAGACTTATGGTCACTTGATCTTTGATAAAGGAGCCACAACCATCCGATGGAATAAAGATAGCCTTTTCAACAAATGGTGCTGGTTCAACTGGAGGTCAACATGCAGAAGAATGCGAATTGACCCACTCTTATCTCTTTGCTCTAAGATCAACTCCAAGTGGATCAAGGACCTCCACATAAAACCAGACACACTGAAACTATTAGAAAAGAAACTTGGGAAGACCCTGGAGGACTTGGGCACAGGGGAAAAGTTCCTGAACAGAACACCAATAGTGTACGCACTAAGATCAAGAATTGACAAATGGGACCTCATAAAATTACAAAGTTTCTGCAAAGCAAAGGACACTGTCCGAAGGACAAAACGGCAACCAACAAAGTGGGAAAAGATCTTTACCAACCCCACATCCGACAGAGGGCTAATATCCAATATATACAAAGAACTCAAGAAGTTAGACCGCAAAGAACCAAATAACCCTATCAAAAAATGGGGCACAGAGCTAAACAAAGAATTTTCACCAGAAGAAATTCGGATGGCCGAGAAACACCTTAAGAGATGTTCAACATCATTAGTCATCAGGGAAATGCAAATCAAAACAACCCTGAGATTCCACCTCACACCAGTCAGAATGGCTAAGATTAAAAACTCAAGAGACAACAAGTGCTGGCGAGGATGTGGAGAAAGAGGAACACTCCTCCACTGTTGGTGGGATTGCAAAATGGTAAAACCACTCTGGAAATCAGTTTGGCGGTTCCTCAGAAAATTGGGCATGTCACTTCCAGAGGACCCTGCCATACCACTCCTGGGCATATACCCAGAGGATTCCCCTACATGCAATAAAGACACATGCTCTACTATGTTTATAGCAGCCTTGTTTATAATAGCCAGAAATTGGAAGGAGCCCAAATATCCCTCAAAGGAGGAATGGATACAGAAAATGTGGTATATTTATACAATGGAATACTACTCAGCAATTAAAAATAATGAATTCATGCAATTTGTAGGTAAATGGTTAGACCTGGAAAATATCATCCTGAGTGAGCTAACCCAATCACAAAAGAATGCACATGAAATGCAATCACTGATAAGTGGATATTAATGAGCCCAGAAGCACTAAATACTCAAGACACAAATAGCAAGTCAAATGATTCCCAAGAAGAAGAAAGGAGAGGACCCTGGGCATGTAAAGATTGCATCCAGTTTAGTAACGAAACCGAGGGGGGAGGGGGAATGATTGGGGAATAGTTGGGGGGGAGAAGAACTATGGGAACTATGGTGGGTGGGAACTGGGAAAGGGGAAAGCCTTTGAAATGTAAACATAGAATATAGAAAATAAAAATAACTAAAAACAAAAACAAAAAAAACAAAAAAAACAAAATCTACAAAGACATTTTTATGTATTGTTTTCAATAGAGTGGAGAATTCATACATTAACTATGATTATGGTCAAATTCTTGGAGGATTCTGTTTTCCAGTTTAGGATTCTGCATCTCTTTTTGAATTTTGTTGTTCTTGAAAAGACTAAAAACTGAACAGGAGACCCTCTGCCTGTCACATCTGCCACAAGCCTAGTGAAACAGCTCTGATCTCTGCTCTTCCCATTCTGGGATTGCATTTCTGTAACTGGTTATTGATACATTTGTGTGGGAATATCATTATTTGTTAAGTTGGCTGGGTCATTTATCCTCAGTCCTGACAATCTTTGCTTACCTTTACATCTCTCAAGTCTGAATTTTGAGATTTCATCTCAAAATTCTATTACTGTTTTCAATAGGAGAGTCAGCTAGCGGAAGATAGAGAAGGAGAGAAGGTAAGGATGACTACAGTTGCATTCAATCTATACTAGAGGGACATGTCAAAGGTAAATTCGATAAATAAACTTTTTCTTTTGTGACAATTTGGGCGTTTCCTGCTACCAATGCACATTTTATTTCAATGTATGAAGTTAAAATATTAGGTTCAAACCATTATTTATGTTTGCCTGCTACAAGTATGCCTTTCCATTTCATTGATACCATGAGCCAGAAAAAAAAATGTTCTTTTTCTTGTTTCTTGGGTTACACTTATTTCTGGGAAAGGAACATAAGATTGCATAAAACGAGTCTGTTTTGTACAAATTATTTCAAGAATTTGAGCAAGGGTATCCTCCTCCACAGAGTTAACTCCTGGATTTCAAGGTTTAGTCAGCACAACAGGAAAACATGTCAAAATTGTTAGACCTCTCAAGACACTGCAGCAAAGTTTTAAGTTGAGCAGAGGGCCTACCTGGTCATGCATCCCTGCAGAGCTGTGAAGTTCAACGTCTGGCTTGCAAACATGCTGTGAGGAGTGAAGAGGACTGCATGTGCAACCTGTTTGCAGAGTCAGCCTGAGCTGCAGTGCGAGCAAAACGCAACTTGGGTTACCCCTTTCCCATTGTCAGGCAGTGGAGTCCTCTGCTACTGGATAGAAATTGCAGCCGCCCCGAATTGCAAATCTATATTGATAGGTAGGGCACAATACTATAGGAAATTAAACATACACATGGCTTGGTTAGATAATCCAGATGCATTATACTGAATAATACGCAAAGCTCCTAAATTTTCTCATTGCTCTGTCCTTTAAACTATAAAAAAGGTTATGGGTCCTCCACCCCAATTTACTCAATGACTTTTACATTGCCTCTCAATAAATAGGAAGGGACTGAGAGGAAGAGATAACACTGCCCATGTCTGTGATCTACATCTTTAGCTCTGGGAGACTTTTAAGGTTCCTTTTATTTTCTTGCTGTGTATTTAGTGTGTCTCTCCATTTAAAACTCTTTGCATTTTTTTCCAAAGGATGCCTTTCTGCCATGTGGTTATTCTTGTTCTTGCTAGACACCTATACGATAGCAGTGAATACCTAGAAGTATTTGCTTGCTAGGAGCTAGAAGTTTTAAAGAAAGTCATCTATGCTGTTTATGGGGTTTTGGTGTGGGTCCTTTGTAAAGGCTGTTAACATCATGCCTTCAAAGCTGTTTTGTTTGTTTTGTTTTGTTTTGTTTTATTTTTTCTGTTTCTGATAATGCCCTCCAGAGCAATTAGAAGAATCCAGCTCAAATTGTTGTCATTTTGTTCCACACTTTTTAGAAGTACATGTCAGCCCTTCATGTTGGGGAATACCTGCCTACATTTTTTTTTCACAATACATACAGTCTATGAAGAAGCAGGGATTTGGACTGCAATGGTCAGACACATGCCTGCCCTCTGTTTACATTCAATTCCTCCCAGAGCTCTGAAGCTCCTTGCTGTCTTTACTTGGAGAAACAGTGCTTTGGGGATTATCTCTAGTGTTCTCCTTCCCTGCTTCAAGAAATAAACATTCATCATTACCTTTTTTCTCAGTTGTGCTCATCCCTTTTGCACACCAAGATGTGAGCATCCATTCTTTGAGGGCACACCTGTCACTTCATTGGCTTACTGTAGTTTCCTTGGACTTCCAAGGAGTAATGTAGGATAGACAAAATTATTGTTTTGGGTTTTTTCCTTTTTATTGCTTGAGAATTTACATTCATAGAATATGCTTCGAGCAAAATTAACCCTCTATTCACTCCCCCTTGAATTCCTCTCCTATCTCCTTATTGTTTTTTTTTTCCCTCTCCACTTCATTTAGCTCTAAATACCCATTGAATTCACTAGGACCTGTCTGTCTCTACTTGGGATAAGGACCACCTACAGGAAGACTAGGTAATATCTCATGTGCTTCACCTTGAAGATAACAACCGCCCTCACTCAGAAGTCATTAATTGACAACAACTCCCAAGACAGGGCTGGGACTACATAACTCTCTCTCTCCTCCATGTTGGAATTTTGTCTGAATTCTCTCATTGTGCATGTTGTCACAATCATTGTGGGTTAATATATGCACCTGCCCTGTTGTGTCCTGAAAACACTGCTTCAGTGTTAAGCTTAAATCCATACTGTGCTCCACCACCACCATTGTGTACTCCACATATTGTCCCTGAAGGATGATAGGGATCTCCTGATCTGATGAGTTCAGAGTAAGAATGCTGGACCAAGTGCTTTCTTCTGAGCCATCAGTAAGATAGGCCATCTTCTCTCTAGCTTTCTGTGAAGACCAGTCATTGGACCATAGTCTCCTATATAAGTCAGGAGCATTTGACCTCTAGAGCTCCTGTCTACTTAAATTCACAGAAGCATGTTTAGGTTCCCTGAAGAACACTTAGTCTTACTCATTCTTCCCAACACACTTTAGGTAAGAAAGGCCTCTGTAAACAAATTAGCAAGCAAACAAACAAGCAAACAAACAAACAAACAGAGAGCTATCTCCAGATAGTTAAATCCTTGCAATGACATACAAATTCTGCTTTAAAATTCAAGTCCTAGGACTGAGGATGTAGGCATTATTTAAGTGTCATTTCTTTTTCATAGGGAAACTAATAAAAGACAAGTGAACATTCTCGAAGAGTTGAGAAGCTTATATTTGTTCAGTTTCATAAATTACACAGTTCCAGGGTAAAGAGGAAGAAAAAAACTTCTTTTTTTCCTTTTTTTCTTTATTTTATATATTCTTTGTTTACATTCCAAAGGCTTTCCCCTTTCCCAGTTCCCCCTCCCCATATGTCCCCTAAGTCTTCTTCCCTCCACCCATTCCCCAATCACCCTCCCCTCCCCATTTCTCTGTTCTGATACTCTCCTACAAATCTGTATCCAGTCTTTTCAGGAGCAGGGTCCTTTCCTTCCTTCTTCTTCGGAATCTTTTGATTTGCTAATTGTGCCTTGAGTATTCAGTGCTTTTGGGCTCATTAATATCCACTTATCAGTGATTGCATTTCATGTGTATTCTTTTGTGATTGGGTTAACTCACTTAGGATGATATTTTCCAGATCCAACCATTTACCTACAAATTGCATGAGTTCATTACTTTTTTGCTGAGTAGTATTCCATTGTATAAATATACCACATTTTCTGTATCCATTCCTCCTTTGGGGGACATCTGGGCTCCTTCCAACTTCTGGCTATTATAAATAAGGCTGCTATGAACATAGTGGAGCATGTGTCTTTATTGTATGCAGGAGATTCCGCTGGGTATATGCCCAGGAGTGGTATGACAAGGTCCTCTGGAAGTGTCATGCCTAATTTTCTGAGGAACGACCAGACTGATTTCCTGAGCAGTCGTACCATCTTGCAATCCCACAAACAGTGTAGGAGTGTTCCTTTTTCTCCACATCCTCACCAGCACCTGTTGTCCCTTGAGTTTTTAATCTTAGCCATTCTGACTGGTGTGAGGTGGAATCTCAGGGTTGTTTTGATTTGCATTTCCCTGATGACTAATGATGTTGAACATCTCTTAAGGTGCTTCTCAGCCATCCGAATTTCTTCTGGTGAAAATTCTTTGTTTAGCTCTGTACCCCATTTTTTAATAGGATTATTTGGTTCTTTGGGGTCTAACTTCTTGAGCTCTTTGTATATATTGGATATTAGCCTTCTGTCAGATGTGGGGTTGGTAAAGATCTTTTCCCAATTTGTTGGTTGCTGTTTTGTCCTTCTGACAGTGTCCTTTGCCTTACAGAAACTTTGTAATTTTATGAGGTCCCATTTGTCAATTCTTGATCTTAGAGCATAAGCTATTGGTGTTCTGTTCAGGAACTTTCCCCTGTGCCCATGTCCTCCAGGATCTTCCCCAGTTTCTTTTCTATTAGTTTCAGTGTGTCTGGTTTTATGTGGAGGTCCTTGATCCACTTGGAGTTGATCTTAGTACAAGGAGATAAGAGTGGGTCAATTTGCATTCTTCTGCATGTTGACCTCCCGTTGAACCATCACCATTTGTTGAAAAGGCTATCTTTTTTCCACTGGATGGTTGTAGCTCCTTTATCAAAGATCAAGTGACCATAAGTCTTTGGGTTCATTTCTGGGTCTTCAATTCTATTCTATTGATCTACTTGCCTGTCCCTGTACCAATACCATGCAGTTTTTAGCATGATTGCTCTATAGTACTGTTTGAAGTCAGGGATATTGATTCCCCCAGAAGTCCTTTTATTGTTGAGAATAGTTTTAGCTATCCTGGTTTTTTTGTTACTCCAGATGAATTTGAGAATTGCTCTTTCTAGATCTATGAAGAATTGATTTGGGATTTTGATGGGGATTGTATTGAATCTGTAGATTGCTTTTGGCAAGATGGTCATTTTTACTATATTGATCCTGCCAATCCAAGAGCATGGAATATTTTTCCATCTTCTGAGGTCTTCGATTTCTTTCTTCAAGGACCTGAAGTTACTGTTATACAGTTCTTTCACTTGTTTGGTTAAAGTCACGCCAAGGTACTTTATATTGTTTGTGGCTATTGTGAAGGGTATTATTTCCCTAATTTCTTTCTTAGCCTGCTTGTCCTTTGAGTACAAGAAGGGTACTGATTTGCTTGAGTTGATTTTATAACCAGTCACATTGCTGAAGTTGTTTATCAGCTGTAAAAGTTCTCTGGTGGATTTTTTTGTGTTGCTTAAGTAAACTATCATATCGCCTGCAAATAATGCTAGTTTGACTTCTTCCTTTCCAATTTGTATCCCTTTGACTTCTTTATATTGTCTAATTGCTCTCGCTAGAACTTCAAGTACTATATTGAAAAGATATGGAGAGAGAGGGCGGCCTTGTCTAGTCCCTGATTTAATGGGATTGCTTCAAGTTTCTCTCCATTTATTTTGATGTTGGCTACTGGTCTCCTGTATATTGCTTTTACTATAGTTAGTTATGGGCCTTGAATTCCTGTTTTTTCCAGGACTTTTAGCATAAAAGGATGCTGAATTTTGTCAAATGTTTTTCAGCATCTAATGAGATGATCATGTGTTTTTTTCTTTTAGTTTGTTTATGTAGTGGATTACATTGATGGATTTTCATATATTGAAACATCCTGCATCCCTGGGATGAAGTCTACTTGATCACGGTGAATGATCGTTTTGATGTGCTCTTGGATTCGGTTGGCAAGAATTTTATTTAGTATTTTTGCATCAATATTCATAAGGGAAATTGGCCTGTAGTTCTCTTTCTTTGTAGGACCTTTGTGTGGTTTTGGTATCAGTGTTATTGTGGTTTGTAGAACAAGTTGGGCAGTGTTCCTTCTGTTTCTATTTTGTGGAATAGTTTGAAGAGTATTGGTGTTAGGTCTTCTTTGAAGGTCTGATAGAATTCTGCACTAAAACCATCTGGTCCTGTACTTTTTTTGGTTGGGAGACTTTCTATAACCACTTCTATTTCTCTAGGGGTTATGGGACTGTTTAGCTGATCTAATTGATCCTGGTTTAATTTTGGTATTTGGTATCTGTCTAGGAAATTGTCCATTTCCTCCAGATTCTCCAGAAGTGTTGAGTATAGGCTTTTGTGGTAGGATCTGATGATTTTTTAAATTTCCTCAGTTTCTGTTGTTATATCTCCCTTTTCATTTTTAATTTTGTTAATTTGGATACTGTCTCTGTGCCCTTTGGTTAGTCTAGCTAAGGGTTTATCTATCTTGTTGATTTTCTCAAAGAACCAGCTCTTGGTTTTGTTGATTCTTTATATGGTTCTCTTTGTTTCTATTTGGTTGATTTCAGCCCTTTGTTTGATGATTTCCTGTGTTCTACTCCTTCTGGGTGAATTAACTTCTTTTTGTTCCAGGGCCTTCAGGTGTGCTGTTAAGTTGCTAGTGTATGCTCTCTCCAGTTTCTTTTTGGAGGCACTCAAGGCTATGATTTTTCCTCTTAGCACTGCTTTCATTGTGTCCCATAGATTTGGGTAGGTTGTACCTTCATTTTCATTGAATTCTAAAAAGTCTTTGATTTCTTTCTTTATTTCTTCCTTGACCAAGGTGTCATTGAGTAGAGTATTGTTCAGTTTCCATGTGTATGTGGGCTTTCTTTTGTTCTTCTTGCTATTGAAGACCACTTCTACTCCATAGTGATCTGATAGGAGGCATGGGATTAGTTCAGTCTTCTTGCATTTGTTGACATCTGTCTTGTGACCAATTATATGATCAATTTTGGAGAAGGTACCGTGTGGTGCTGAGAAAAAGGTATATTCTTTTGCTTTAGGATGAAATGTTCTATGTATAGCTGTTAAATCCAATTGGTCCAAAGCTTCAATTAGTTTCACTGTGTCCCTGTTTAGTTTCTGCTTTCCTGATTGGTCCATTGAGGAGAGTGGAGTGTTGAAGTCACCTACAATTATTCTGCTAGGTGCAGTGTGTACTAAGCTTTAGTAAAGTTTCTTTTACGAATGAGAGTGCCCTTGCATTTGGAGCATAGATGTTCAGTATTGAGAATTCTTCTTGGTGGATTTTCTTTTTGTCAAGCAAGAAGTGACCTTCCGAGTCTCTTTTGATGACTTTAGGTTGAAAGTCAATTTTATCTGATATTAGAATGGCTACTCCAGCTTGTTTCCTGAGACATTTGCTTGTAAAATTGTCTTCCAGCCTTTTACTCTAAGGTGGTGTTTGTCTTTGACACTGAGATGTGTTTCCTGTATGCAGCAAAATGTAGGGTCCTGTTTCTGTATCCGGTCTGTTAGTCTGTGTCTTTTTATTGGGGAATTGAGTTCATTGATGTTAAGAGATATTAAGGAATAGTAATTATTACTTCCTGACATTTTGGGCGTTATTTTTTATATTTGAGTGGTTCTCTTCTTTTGGGTTTGATGAGAGGGGGTTTATATCTTGTTTCTTCTGTGGTGTAGTTTCTTCCCGTGTGTTGGTATTTTCCCCCTATTATCCTTTGTAGGGCTGGGTTTGTAGATAGACATCGTGCAAATTTGGGTTTGTCATGGAATACCTTGGTTTCACCATTTATGGCAATTGAGAGTTTTGCTTGGTATAGTACTTTTGGCTGAAGTTTGTGTTCTCTTAGAGTCTGCATGAGGTTCGCCCAAGATCTTCTAGCTTTCATGGTCTCAGGTGAGAAGTCTGGTGTAATTCTGATAGGTCTTTCTTTATATGTTACTTGTCGTTTTTCTCGTATTGCCTTTAATATTCTTTTTTTGTTTAGTACATTTGGGGTTTTGATTATTATGTGATGGGAAGTATTTCTGTTCTGGTCCAGTCTGTTTGGGGTTCTGTAGGCTTCTTGTATATTCATGGGCATCTCTCTCTTTAGGTTGGGGAAGTTTTCTTCCATAATTTTGTAGAAGATATTTGCTAGCCCTTTACATTGTAGATCTTCATTCTCATCTATACCTATAATCCTTAGGTTTGGTCTTCTCTTTGTGTCCTGGATTTCCTGAATGTTTTGGATTACCAGATTTTTGCATTTTGCATTTTCTTTAATTGTTGAATCCATGGTTCCTATGGTATCTTCAGCATCTGAGATTCTGTCTTCTATCTCTTGTATTCTATTGTTGATATTTGCATCTACGACTCCTGATTTCTTCCCAAGGTTTTCTATCTCCAATGTTGTCTCCCTTTGTGATTTCTTAGTTGTTTCTACTTCTGTTTTTAGACTCTGGATGGTTTTGCTCAGATCTTTCAATTGCTTGTTTGTGTTTTCCTTTAATTCTTTAAGGCATTTCTATTTTTCCTCTTTTTTTTTTATGACTTCTACTTGTTGATCCACGTTCTCTTATATTTCTTTAAGTAATTTTTGTGTTTCCCCCTTATTGGCATTCATTTTTTCTCCATATTCTCCTGAATTTCTTTAAGTGATTTTTGAGTTTGCCTTGTAAGGGCTTCTCGCTTTTGATCCATTTTCTCCTGTATTACTTTAAGAGTTTTATCTAAGTGTTCCTCTATCAGCATCCTGACCAGTGATTTTAGATCTGAGTCTTGTTTTTCTGGTGTGTTGGGGTATCCGAGACTTATTTCTGTTTGCCTTGTAAGGGCTTCTAGCTTTTGATCTATTTTCTCCTGTATTACTTTAAGAGATTTATCTAAGTGTTCCTCTATCAGCATCCTGACCAGTGATTTTAGATCTGAGTCTTGTTTTTCTGGTGTGTTGGGGTATCTAAGATTTATTGCTGTCGGGGAACTGGGTTTGGATGCTGCCATATTGCCTTGATTTCTGTTAGTAATGATATTACATTTGCCTTTTGCCATCTGGTTATCTCTGGTGTTAGTTGGTCCTATAGTTACTAGCTGGTGCTTGAACCTCCTGTGGGCTCGTAAGGCTATTTCCCCACGACTGGGACACCTGAACCACTGCCCTGCAGGGCTCCGACTCACAGATTGCTGACAGATGGCCTGAGTCCCCCAAGGTCTTAAACTCGGGATATCTCAGGTACTTGGTTCCGCCTGCTAGGCAGCTGCTCTGCACTGCTCCTGCTCAGGGATTGCTGTCTGGTGTCCTGAGTCCGCAGAGGTCTTAAACTTGGGATATCTCGGGTACCTGGTTCTGCCTGCTGGTTCAAAGCAGCTGGAAAGATGGCAGGGGCTGGTTCCACATGCTGGATCAGAACACCTGGGAAGCTGGCGGAGGCTGGTTCTGCTACCAGCTGGATGGAAACAGCTGGGAAGATGGCGGAGGCTTGTTCCGCAGGCTGGATTGGAACACCTGGGAAGGTGGAGGAGGCTGGTTCCTCTGCCAGCTGGATGGAAACAGCTGGGAAGATCAGGAAACTTCTAATATGAGACTGTTTGTGAATCTTGAAGGCAAAAAGCATATGTGGTCTAAGGTTGGTGAACTTGTGCTCTGATGTCTGGGACTCTTTGGAACTAGTTTACTTGACTAGCTGGTTGTAGCAGAGATGTGAAATTAAGATAGCAGTTGAAAAGGGAGCTGCCTCTCAAAACTATGTTATAGATAAAATGTAAGGGAAAAGGCGTCAAAACCTAGAGTTGCACATTTCCTTGAGCTTTTAACTTTCTACTTTTATTTTTGTCTCCCAAGTGCATAAAAAATCATTTCAAAATAATTTCATGTGTACTTTAATTAAAACATTTTGAATGATATTTTAAAAAATATCTCTCCCAATATTCTCATGCAACAGAAGTTGTTATTAAAACAGAGGGAACATTAAGTTTGTGTTGTTAACTTTAATATCAACATTCACTCATCAGTTTAATATAACATTTACTTACTGAATAAATAGCTCTCAGCTTGTATCCTGTCAGACACTGTCAGTGCTAGACATGCAAGAGTGAACAAAACCAGATACATTGTTGTTCTCACAGAATTTACCTCCTGGGTTGGGTATGGGCAATCAAGAATAAATATATTATTAGAGAGATAAACAAGATTCTACTTAATCCTAAATTTAAGAGAGAAACTAAATCATGGTAAAGGGATGAAGTGTTCTTCAAGTCTCATTTCTGTTGTGAAAAGATAACCCTGGGGGATAAAACATCTATAAGGAAGAAAGGGTTTATTCAGCATGCAATTCTAAACTACAGTCCATCATGGTACAAAAATCATAGAAGGAGCTTGTCTAGGCACATCCACAGTCAAGAGCAGAAAGAGGACGTATGCATGAATGCTCATTTCTCAGTTTAGGCATATATAGTCCAACATCCAAACGTAGGAATGGTGATGCCCACAGTGGTCTGTGTCTTCCCACATTATTAATTAACATAATAAAGACACTCCACACAGTCAGGTCCACAGACCAACCTGATCTAGACAGTCCGTAGTTGAGACTCTCTTCCCAGGTGATTCTAAAAATTGTAGCAGGAAGACAATTACAATCAGCATCATAAGTGATGAGTAATGAAGAATGGAAAGACTGTAGTTAAGTTTGTCAAAGAAGAAATGCAGTAAAAAAAAAACCTCATGGTTTATTTTAATAATTAAAAAGTGCAGAAATTATAATGATATTAATAGCAGCAGTTGAATTCTGTTAAATGCATATTATGCTTTTATTCATTATCCAACACACCTAATGCATGTTTTATCTTCATGCTAGAAGAAATTGTCTGATGCCCTTAAAGATTTTATGTTCTTTTATGCACAGGGCTATTCAGCTACTCGTTTTAATACATTATGATGAAAATATATAGTTTTGGATCCATGTACAGTTAGAAGGAGTAGTAAAGGGAGGTCGTTTGTGACTTTCACTCGCTTTTTCTTCCAAGAGTAATGCCCTGCATGTATGGTGTATTGTAAGCCAAGATATTGACAGATGTGTTATCCATTGATCTTCAACTTTTGTCAGTTTTTAATTCACTCATTTTCGTTTCGTTCATTTCGGTTTATGCACTTTATCACAGCTGGAAAAATGTGTGAATACTACAAGAGCCATGGTGTCAACAGTTCAGAAAAGAAATTCCTCATGCTGCCATTGCAGCTACTGTATCTCCCTTTACAAATTTGAATCTGTGTACACTAATATGTTTACCATCTCTATAATTCTGTGATTTCAATGTTATATGAATAAAACTTTTCATATTCTATTATTTGACAATTGCTTTATTCACTTACTATAATTTTTTAAATATTTAACCACATTGTTGAACTCACCTATAGTTCCTTTCTTTTTGCTCCCCCTTTCCCTCCCTTCTTCCTTTTCTTCCACTCTTTTTGTGCTCCCTTTGAGATAGGGACTCTCACTCTGTATCTCTGGCTGTCCTGGAATGCCCTACATAATCCTGGCTGCACTTGAACTCCCAGTCTGCCTCTGCCCCCTCAGTGCTAGACTTAAAGTTGTACACCACCACCCCAGGCTTGAGTTCTTTCCTTCCTGCTGAATAATATAACACAGATGCTATGGAACTACAGCCTTCTGAGGCTCACTTGGGCTGCTTCTAGCTTTGGGTCTTGAAAAGTTTAATGGTTCTTCTTGATTGTCAACTTGAATAGATTGATCAACATCTAGATCAGTAAAGCAAGTCTTTAGATGCTTCTGTGAGGGCTTTTCCAAGGATAAGTCAATCATGAGTGCTGTGACCTAATGATTGGATAAATCACTTGATCGAATAAGTACATTATGGCATATTAGGGGATGCTGGAAAGTAGGAGGCAGATAGGTAGGTTAAAAATAACGGTTGGAGGAAACAGTTCACTGGAGTGTGTTCTGTCCCTTTCTGTAAATATTTGACTTTTTAACCTATAACCTCTTTGCTGGAGACTGGTTCTAATGCTTTGATTCAGTCACTAATCTGAGTGTCCAGATGCTGAAAATCCCCAATTAGTTTTTTTTGTTTGTTTGTTTTTGTTTTTTGTTTTTTTGTTTTTAATTTTTATTTTCTATATTCTATGTTTACATTCCAAAGGCTTTCCCCTTTCCCAGTTCCCCCCTCCCTACGTCCCATAATTCCTCTCCCCCCCAACTATTCCCCAATCATTCCCCCTCCCCCCACGGTTTCTCAACAAAACTGGATCCAATCTTTATGAGCCCAGGGTCCTCTCCTTTCTTCTTCTTGGGAATCATTTGACTTGCTAATTGTGCCTTGAGTATTTAGGGCTTCTGGGCTCATTAATATCCACTTATCAGTGATTGCATTTCATGTGTATTCTTTTGTGATTGGGTTAACTCACTCAGGATGATATTTTCCAGGTCTAACCATTTACCTACAAATTGCATGAATTCATTATTTTTAATTGCTGAGTAGTATTCCATTGTATAAATATACCACATTTTCTGCCAAAAGCCAATGGCTGAGCATAGGGCAGGACGCTTAGAGTTGGACCGGTAGTATGCAGAGATTGAATGGAATAGTATCGCCATGACTCTAGATAAAAGGATGGACTGTAGGCGAGTGTCTTAGTCAGTGTTTCTATTCTTATACAAACATCATGACCAAGAAGCAAGTTGGGGAGGAAAGGGTTTATTGAGCCTTCAACTCCCACACTGCTATTTATCAGTAAAGGAAGTCAGGACTGGAACTCAAGCAGGTCAGGAAGCAGAAGCTGATGCAGAGGCCATGGAGGGATGTTTCTTACTGGCTTGCTTCCTCTGGCTTGCTTGGCCTGCTCTCTTATAGAACCCAAGAATACCAGCCCAGGGATAGTACCGCCCACAAGGGACCCTCTCCCCTTGATCACTAACTGAGAAAATGCTCCACAGTTGGATCTCATGGAGGCACTTCCCCAACTGAAGCTCCTTTCTCTGTGATAACTCCAGCCTGTGTCAAGTTGACACACAAAACCAGCCAGTGCAGTGAGGTAGGAGATAAAGCAAACCAGCCATGTGAGAGTTCAGGTAAGTGGCGACTGGCCACTTCGCCGATTGGGCCTAGGGAAGCAGGAGAAGAATTGGGAGTGCCCAGCCTTCAAGGTAGCCAAAACATTTTAAAAATAAGCCTGTGTGTATGAGTGTGTGTGTGTGTGTGTGTGTGTGTGTGTGTGTGAGTTTCACGGGTGGATCCAAAGATAGCTCCTGGGCTGGTGTGCATGTCATCTGCCAGAAGCACAAAGCAGTGGAGCAAAATCTGATCTCAACACCTTTGTGCCTCTTGGGTGCCATGATATAGACTGATCTTTACCCCATGCCTTGTCTACCATGATGTACTAATACTGCATACTGTGAACCATAATACATTTGTCCTCTGAGGCTTTGATCACTTCTTTAGTCACAGTGCTAAAGAAATCTGACTACTAGAAGTCTGTGAGCATTTCTGTGTAAGTTGTTGGTTTTTTGTTGTTGTTGTTGTTGTTGTTGTTGTTGTTGTCGTTGTTGTTTGGCTTAATGCCCTAGAGTAGAAATTCTGGGCCTTGAGGTACGTTGTGATTATATTTATAAAAATGTTTTCCAAGCTCTCCAGATTGGCTGTCCTATTTTCTATTCTCCCAAAATCAATGGATTAGAGTTTAGTTTTTCTCTATCCTTACCACACATGGTCATATCCCAGCTTTGATTTTTTTCTATTCTAATAAGTTTGACTATATATATATATATATATATATATATACATATATATATATATTCTTAAATTCGTGCAATTCTCATACTCATATGTTTAAAAGCCTACTCTCCCAGAGCATGTTAAATGCAGCTTGTGTGCCATTTTGCATTCATGTGCCTAGGAAATTTGACTAGTCATTTTGGTAATGCCTGCCTTCTACATATTTTAGCAATCACTTTTTGACATTTTATAAATACTTATTTATTTAAACATGTGTTTTGCTTTCATTTATGGATTACACTGGATGCCTGCCTGCCTGGTGTCCTTGGAGGTCAGAGGAGAGGGGCGGTTCCCCTAGGGTTAGAGTTACAAATGGTTTTGAACTATCACATGGGTGCTGAGTTGAACCCACATGCTCTGCAAGAGTGGCAAGTGCTCTTAACCCCCACACTCTTTCTTTAGCCCTCGCTTTTGAACATTTTAAACATTTATTCACAAGATAAAATTAATTTCGTTTTGAAGCATTTCCATTGTTTGAGTAACATATAAAATGTTTAAAGGACATGAAAGTCCTGGCTTAGGCTATGAATATAGAATAGTGGTATATATATTTATCTACCAGGCATGTGATCTTGTTTTCTATTTTTAACCTTGCAAAACAAAGAAGCAATCCTCCAACCTCAACCTACAAAGTGAGCATCTTAAATAAAGGAAAGGTTATAAAAGTTCAACACATAACAGCTTTGGAATTGTAATTTTAATCAAACAGAGTTAAAATGAAATCAGTTTTCTCACAAATTAGCAAAAAACAGATAAACTACAGAGCTGTGTCATTGTTATTGCTATTTAATCTTTTTTTACAGTCTAGTAGTTATTCCCATCCTGGTCCACCCTCTGATAGTTCCTCCTCCAATTCTACCTCCCTATCTCCAAGAGATTGTCCACTACACCGCACCCCACCAGACTTCCCCACTCTATGGGGCCTTAAGTCCCTTGAGGATTAGGTCAAAGAATTGGTGTTGAGGCTAATAGAAATCAATAGCCCAAAAAGTAAGCTTTCCTTTCAACCTGCTGTATTTTACAAATGTTAAGGCAAAATAGATTCTGATGACCTAAATGGATACAGCTTAGAAACTTTTAGGAGAGATTATAATAGAAAAAAATCTGTGACCTTGTTATGTGGTGTCTCAAATATCTTGAATTATCAGCATGACAGAGCCTAGAGTTACCTGATAGAAAAGCCTCAGCTGAGGACCTGTCTGGTTCTGATTGGTTTATGAGTATATCTGTGGGGACTTGACTTTATTATTAATTGAAGTCTCAGCCTGCCTCTGCCTCCTAAGTGTTGGACTTAAAAGTATAGAACTTTACTCCAGACCTGAGTTCCTTCCTTCCTGCTGAGTAACATATTATAGAGAATATGGAGCCACAACTGGCTGAGATTCACTTGTGTTGTGTGTTTGTTTGTTTTTTTTAAATCTAATGGTTAATCTTCATTGTCAACTGGACAAAACCATCAACCAAAGAGTACACATGGAGGGACCCATGGCTCCAGATGCATATGTAGCAGAGGATGGCCTTGTTGGACATCAAAGGGAGGAGAGGCCTTTGGTCCTGAGAAGGCTCAATGCCCCAGTATAGGGGAATGCCGGGACAGGGAAGTGGGGTGTGGGTGGGTTAGTGAGCAGAGAGAGGGGGGATGGGATAGGGGTTTTGGGAGGCAAAACCAGGAAAGGGGATAACATTTGAAATGTAAATAAAGAAAATAGCTAGTAAAAAAAAAAAAGAAACAAAATGAATAGGTAGAGAAACTTCTAGAAACATCACAACCCACTGTCAGAAATAATGTCTTTAGGCTGTGGCCCTGGATTGTAAATGAGAGCTATCTAAGCACAAGTGAGCAAGCTAGAGAAGAAGCCATCAAGCAGCATCCCTTTATGATTCCTGCCTCCAGGGTTTTGTCTGGATATTTTGCTCTGACCTTCCTCAGTGATAGACAGTGTCTCTGAAGTGTGAAAAAGCAACCAATTCTTTCATCTCTGGTTATTTTTTTTTGGGGGGGGGTGTTTTTGTTTTTTTGTTTTTGTTTTTTTTTCCGGGTTAAGGTGTTTATCTCAGAAACAGAAGCAAACTATAACAGGTAAGAAGTCTAAATGTCATTAATTATTGCATGAACAACAAAGAATGCACAAAATTACCACATGTCTAGGGTAGGCCGCGTGCACAGTGATCAGACTATCAGAAAGTGCGGAAATATTAGTTGCTCTTTAGGAGAATCCAAGAGTTTTTCCTGAAGTTTTCATTGGTCAAATATCAAATACTGTGAATTTCAAAGTGGATTGTGATGACAGTGCTCTGTAACATATTGAATAAAGGGGAATCTAAAAGTTACAACTCTACAGAACAAATTTCTTTACAACAAAGAGGTCAAAAGAGGTCATAACCAGATTTTGTTGTTTTTTTTTAACGGAGTCTACTTAAAAAACAAAACAAAACCAATAAAATTTGAAATGATGATTTTTTTCACCTGAAATTACTCTACTCAGTAATGTTCATTAATAGACATTCATGAAAATGTTAGGTAAAATGCAAGCTTAAGGATAAGATATTCATATGTCAATATATTAAATTTGTATGACATACATGGCATTGATATTAATTTCTATGTTATAAGTAGGCAGCATTTGCCTCTTTATGTTATGAAGCAAGAAGACGTAAGTCACCCGTGGTAGCATTCTGACCCAGAGCCATCAAAGTCAAAGATGAAGTGATACTTGACTCAATCATCTCATAAGGCCCTGTACAAATTTATCTGTGTTCTTCCAGAAGGCCAAGAGGAGGGGGCTGTACTGGCTAGTTTTGTGTGTCAACTTGACACAGGCTGGAGTTATCATAGGAAAAGGAGCTTCAGTTGGGGAAGTGCCTCCATGAGATCCAGCTGTGGGGCATTTTCTCAATTAGTGATCAAGTGGGGGAGGGCCCCTTGTGGGTGGTACCATCTCTGGGCTGTTATTCTTGGGTTCTATAAGAGAGCAGGCTGAGCAAGCCAGGGGAAGCAAGCCAGTAAGGAACATCCCTCCATGGCCTCTGCATCAGCTCCAGCTTCCTGACCTGCTTGAGTTCCAGCCCTGACTTCCTTTGGTAATGAACAGCAGTATGGAAGTGTAAGCTCAATAAACCCTTTCTTCCCCAACTTGCTTCTTGGTCATAAACTTTGTGCAGGAATAGAAACCCTGACTAAGACAGGGGCACTTTTATAGATTGAAATAGAGTAAAGAGATATGATTAGTGGGCACAACAATGATATAATTGACGAGTGTGCTGGTACCTTTTTATTGTCAACTTGGCAGAAACCTAGAGTCCCTGGGAAGAAGGGACCACAGCAGAAGAACTACTGTGGTCAAATTGTCTTGTGTCTCAGAGGCATTTTCTCGACAGTTGACTGAGCAGGCAGACCCAGTGTACTGTGTGCTGTTGCATCCCTAGCTAGGTGGGGCTATGAGAAAGGTTGCTGAACCTGAGTCAGATAGCAAATGACATGCCTTCATGATTTTTGTTTCAAGATCCTACCTTAAGTTCCTGCTTCAGTTTTCCTTGATGATGAATCATAACTGGGAAGCTAAAAGGGTCAGTTTCTTTCCCTATTTGATTTTTGTAAAATCAATTATAAATTGATATATGTAATAGTAAAATGAATATTTGTGAAATGAAAATTTCTCCTGTGCTCCAGGATCCCAGAATAATGACACTGAGATTCAAATATATTTACAAGTACCTGGGCCATAAGCATTGGCTCTTCCCTAATTAGAACATAACTTAATACCCCATTTATTTCTAATCTGCGTTCTGACGTGTGACTGGTTACCTCTACTCAGCTAACATGCTTATGACACCCCCCCCATGCTATCTGGCCAATCCCCACGCTTGGCTTTATCCCAGAATTCAATCTCCCTACTGGATGGCCCACCTTCTATTTCCTGCCTAAGCTTATAGGCCAACAACATTTTATTGATAAGTGCTACCTCCTTACATTACACAAGACATTTTCTCTGCAGGTAACTGTGTTTTGTCACAGCAACAGAAACCAAATTACGATTTACATTTTCAAAGACAAAATAATATTCAAAATAATACTCAAAATATTCAAATAGCGTGGCCTACCAGACTAGTCTCATCTCAGGAATGCATTCAATGGTTGTGAGAACAAGTTTCAGCTATGAGCGAGGTATGATGTTCTCCGATGGCAGGAATCTGGAGAACTGCAGTTATTTATTTTTAACTGCTTTGTTTTTGACGTAAGTCGCCGTTAGATCTGGAGTTCCTTGACTTCATTTTAATCACTTTTATAAGTTATCCTCTTCTCTTTTACTATGTATCACTTTCATATAATTTGTTCATAGCTTCTTTTACAAAGTAAATTAGAGTTATTGTCCCAGATAAGGAATAGAGTGTATAAGTGATTTTTTCTGTGTCATGATGAGAGATATTTACACAGGAACGATTGAAAGGTAAAGTCTTTATCTTTAACATACAACACAAAACATCATATTTAAAAAAAAAAACACCACTTGATTTTTCTAAGACAAATAGCAACAATATTCCTGATTTCATTTTATTTCTCATTGTGATAGTTAAAAAGTAAAACTCAAACCTAAATTCTGATTTTATTATTTAGAGCATTCAAACTTATGCCATAGGAGGTAGGTGTTCAACTCCACAGATAAGGATTCTGTCCTCTGGGTGTAGATGGCATGGCTATTGGACATGTATGTTAAGAAGAATACTAAATGTATGTGATAAAAGAGTTCAGTTGAAGGATAAAAAAAATAGTGAGTTAAATTAGTCTGACTGGAGAGAGTCTAATAGCTCCAGATTTATAGTTGTATTAATTGAGATTGTTTTGTTTTCACTTTTTTAACATAATGAATTTTACACAATATAGTCTGATCACACTTCCCTCATCTTCCCTTTTCTTCATCTTCTTTGAGATGCTCTCTACCTCCCAACCCTTGCAATTCCACATCTTCTTAGTTTCTCTCTTAAGAAAATAAGCAGATAATAAATCAAACAAACCATAACAAAGCAGAACAGAAAAAAGCAAAAAAGCATGAAGAACACACACACACACACACACACACACACACACACACACAAGTAGAAACCATAATATTTAGATAGAAAACTAGTAAGGTTAAAAAAAAATCTGAACAAGCAATATGGAACAGAAAAACAATCCTCTAGAAATACTTTTGGATCAGTTTTATATTGTCTATTTCTGGACATGGGACCTGTTCTTAAGTGTGGTTTGTATACCCGATGTGACTCCATTGGAGTTGACTGAAGCTTTGTTTGTTAGTAGTTGACAGTTGGATATAGCTGCTGGGTTATCAGTAGGGGTTGCGTTTCCTCTCAGCTGGGACCTCACCTGCCTTGAGGATGTGCAGGCCCCATGCAAGCTGCCACAATCTCTGTGAGTTCATCTGTGTCTCAGATACTTTTGTGTCTGGAAGGCACTGTTGATTTAGTGGCATCCATCCTCTCTGGGATCGTACAATTTTTCTACCTCTCCAATTGCAGATCTCGCAGAGCTCCTAAACATGAAGGGATTTGATGAAGCAACCCCTGTGAGGACTGGATATTCCAAAGTCTCTCATTCTCTTTCCATTGTCCAGTTGTTCGTCTCTGCAGTAGTTCCCATCTCCTGCAGATGGAAGCCTCTTTGATGATGGCTTAATGATATACTGATCCAGCATGAAATAGCAGATGACAGAGCAGAAATATCATTGGGAATCATTTTATTGCTTTTTCCCTTTAGCAGAACAGTTATATTTGGCTTTTCTCTAGGCCCACGATCTCTCTAGTATCAGGTTCTTAGCCATCAGAGTATTGTCTACCATGGGATCCATATCATAGAATGTGCCTTAAACCCTATTATATAGTAGTTGGCTACTCCCCAAACTTTTGTGCCTCTACTGCAGGAGTGTATCACATAAACAGATCACCAAATTGAGATTATTTTTAAGAGTTATGAGCACTTATGGAAGAAATATAGATATCTTCCTCAATGACTGCAGTAGTTCTCAATTGATTTATATTTGTCTCAATTTTTCAATACTGGAGCTTTGTGTGTACCAACACAGGCATTATCAATGTAAACGACTAAATGAAACAGCCCTAAATGCTGTACTGCTTCCCACCAAGTATTATGCAAGTCAGCTTTTGATTGCTGAAACAGAATACCAGAAAAAAATCAACTGAAAGTAAGAAAGGTTATTATGATCACAGACTCAGAAGTTTTTGTGCAAAATCTCTTTGCCAATTACTTTGGCCCTGTGCTTGCATAATACATCATAGGGGCAGAGTATACAAGTTAGGAAGTTTACTCACAAAAAAGGACTGATCACTTAATGGGTATGGCAGCTGGTAAGCAGTTGGTGGGGAAGGAGAAGAGAGTAGAGGAGAAGGAGAAAGAATAAGAATGATAATAATAATAATAGTAATAGTAATAGTAATAATGATGATGATAATAATAATAATAATAATAATAAGAAGAAGAAGAAGAAGAAGAAGAAAGAAGAAGACGACAATCTGGCAATCCCAACAATACTTTCAAGGGCATATACCTAATGTCTTTATTTTCTTCTAATAGATCCTAGATTTTAAAGAACCCCCCCCCCATACACTGACAATCTTTTAACACATGAGCCTTTAGCGGTCATTCCACATCCAAACTTTAACAAGTTACATGCTGTCCTTATGTTTATGAAGGCAATTAGTTCCATCTCCTCAGTATGGTGTTGCTATTTAGGAAGACCAGTACTTCTTGTTGATAAGGCTGTCTTGCTTCTCTTTTGATCTGTGAAGCTTGTGTTCATTCTTAATGTCAGGTTGCTATTGGTCTGGACTCCTCACATCTTATTCACAATGAATAAATTCACACATTACAGATTCATCTCAACAACTGCTATTTGTGCAGATCAGATTAATGTGTTTTAGGTTCTCTTTAAAAATTGAAAATGTGAAACAGAGCTTTACACATAAAATGATACATTGAAGTAGTTATTCATATATTTTATAGGAGTGCTAAGCATAGATTTTCACATACTGTGCACTTGGAGAAATTGCCGAATAAGTAGTAGACTGTTTTAGAGGGTGCAATTGTCTCTTGAGTAGGAATAAAAGCTCATATGTCCACAAGAAATTGTCAATTTGAAAGCCAAAAGAGTTTGAAACAATTTATTGATCAGTATTATTATAATTATGACTTGTTACTTCTGTAATGCAGGCATGGTACTATTGATCATTGACACATGCAGATGATATAACGAAGGTAATTTGCAATGGCTTCTTGTTTTCTCTTTTCATTTTCGTTCTCCATATTATTTTGTTTCCTGGGACTCCTCAGTTCATATTTTGTGAGGCAAAGAAGTCTTTTGCTACATCTATGCAAGCATATTAAATCCATTCTTTTCCTTTCTTCCCTCCCTCCCTCCCTCCCTCCCTCCCTCCCTTCTTTCTTCCTTTCTTTCTTTCTTTCTTTCTTTCTTTCTTTCTTTCTTTCTTTCTTTCTCTCTCTCTCTCTTTCTTTCTCTCTCTCTTTCTTTCCTAACCATATATTTTAGACATATTGTTTTTATTCAGTTGTTACTATCTTTATTTTATATTATTTGTGTCTGCTGTGCTGTGTATAATGTCTGCCAACATTTTCACTGCTGTTTTATGACTGACTAAACGCATAGAATGTTATAAGAAGAAATCTGAAAGCATGTCATTAAAGCATGCGCGATTATACTCAGATATTTGCTGATTTGTGGAAGAAACAATTAATTAGAAACAAATTATTCACAAATACAGAAAGAATTTATGTCCGCTGCTTTTAAATATTATAATTCTTTATGCCTCACCCAATGGTGATTAAATGCATCTGTATTTTCCTTAAGAGTCACTTCTTGGCAACAGCTGTTCATCGTGATATCAAGTTATGTCAAAACGGTTGCTGACTTAAATGGTCTTGCAAGTACACTTTATTATATACCTAATGAGAAGTGACATATTGCTACTGAGAAGCAGTGCTCTGCATTTGAACGTCTTTGGATTTGTGCTTGGGTAGATGGGCTGAGCTAATGCTGCCTTACTGTGACCCACGGGCAATAGCAGTTTCTTGACTATAAAGCTACCATGTATCCCTGGATACATTTACAGCCCTGTATCATGGCGGAGCAGTTCAAGCAAGCTTCTAAAGGGATATTTTAAAGTAACCACAGGCATAGGCAATCGTTTAAGATGGTCCTTTATCATTATTTTCAGCATGTTCTTCCCAGTGGTCTGGCTCTATGTGTGAGTGGAGTTTAGTGCTGAAGCCACAGGGGATCTCCATATTTGTTTCCCTCTTATTTGAGGCAGCTATCCTCATGATGGCAGTCAGTGTAATCCAGCACAGTATGTTTCATTTTTTTATTGTGTTTTCGTTTTATGCAAAGCCCACAGTATTTAACCAACCATGTTATGTCTGGCCTGACAGGTTGACTAAATGATTTCAGAGTACACTGGCAGGGTCTGACGACATTCTTCCTGAAAGCGTTAATAAAATGATTCCAAAACCCAGATGATCTGAAGGTGAGCTAGAGAAGTTTATAATCAAAGGTGGGAGAAACCCTCCAATCAAAGGTGGGAGAATCCCTCCTACATTGTCACTCTCCACTGCCTCGGAGGAGTTTTGGATGGATCCGGATTCAGTGAGTTGCAAGTGCCAAAATGCTGTTACCACAGCTGCGAAGCACTGTGGCAGGCGACAGAGAAGATGGAACGCTGACATCGCTTCCCCTGATGCGTATGAAGAGAGCCAAAGAGATTCTTCATGACAGTCTTGTGGCTGGAAGTAGTGCCTTTCCCCAACATGTGGGAGGCAGGCAGAAAATCAGGTAAGATAAAAAATAATCTTAGAGTGAGAAAAAAATAATAATCTTTTGGCCAATTTAATATTGCTATTAAGTGATATGTTTCTGTTTCACTGGTGTCAATGGGCAATTTGCATAAAACCCTTGTACTCATTCCCCGTGTCACCACACTCTGTGCAGAAGAATAAAATGTTTCATCTGGTTTTAAGTGAACAATAGTGCAGATTAGGGGAGAGGCAATGGATTTGTTGAGAATATAGAATGTATTCAGCTCATCACCAATGCAGAGGAAGGGGACACAAGGTCCATTGAGCCATCAATGGTAGGAAGTCCTTTGTTTCAATAATTATTAAAGAATAATGGAAATGTAATGAGACCAATCTTGATATCTTTTATATGAATGTTACAGAATTGGGCATGCATAATTGCTCATCTATTCTGTGAGGTGAAGGAGACTGTTCTCCAACCCTGAGCAGAAAGTCATATTCAGCATGTACCTGTATTAGCTGCAGTTCATAGGGAATAGAGGAGGATTGGCATTCACTGGTGTTCAGTCTACCAATCAACACAGTTTCTTCCTCATTCAATAGGCAGAAGTAAAATATTTAAAATGGCTGAAACTAATTACATAGAGTAATGTATTTTCAACACCCTTAGAAAAACATTGAGCATACACAGCATTTTTAGATTGACAATTTTGATTCAAATTTGATATTGCAGCCTCTTCTCTCTGTCCCTACATTTTTTTGATTGTTTGCATCATTCATTAACCAGGACCTCTTGCTGGTCTATACCTCTGGTCTTTCTCATGGGATTTCTGTAGCAGGAATGGCAGGGTCACCTCTATGTAAATGCTGGTGGCCACACAGCTGCAAAAGCATCTCCTGCAGGAGGACCTAATTGAGGACTGCCTGAGAGACCAAGGATTGCTGGCACAGACAATGCCAGCCAATGGGAACTGCTGTTTAGAAGAGATGCTTCCTTGGGTCTGAGGGGTGGAAGGTATTTAAGTGTTCAGATGAGCTTGCTGTGTTTCTCACCTGCTCCCAGAGTCTGTGTCCTTGACTCTGTGTCACCTTGCCTCCAACCCACAAGGGCAGGTAGGGTCAGGTACCAAGTAGTCCAGGGCACAGGCAGAAGGATCCCAGTCAATAGGCTGTCCTCCTCTTTTCCAGAGAATTCCAAGAAGGAGACATTCTACCAAGCTTCTGGGAGGCATGTCTTGTTCCACATTTTCTCCTTAGATTTGTCTCTGCTAATTATGGCCGTATTATGATTTCTCTATCCATCATCAAAGGCTTCTGGGTTCAGTTTTGTATAATCCCCAAGAATGCAACATATAAAATATTTGTATGAAGTGTGGTATTTATTAAATAATTTCAAAGAAAAATCAAGAGAAAAGTCCATTCTGCACGTACCACAGACACTTTACTTCCAAGTGTCTGCTGGATAGAGTCTTTCTGTTGTAAGTTTGTGTCTGTCTCCTTCCATCTTTCCCCTGCCTCCTAGAATAGCTGCATTCCCTCCGAACTCCTTTGGATGAGAAGTAGACTCCAGTTATTGGCTTCGCAAAACATAGTTGTTAGCTCAGAACCCAGGTAAATCTACTAAAGCACTTTCTGAACAAGTAATAGGCTCCCTTCAGAATGATATTTATCCCAAACTTTAAGAAAGATGATGTCTTGTGGAGTATATGAATCGTAGATTCTCTGCTCTATATGGCAGAAAGGGGTAGCATTTATCTTGATAACCCACCCTCCAGTTTCTGTGTCCTGTATTCATAAGGAATTCTGACCTACTATATATGTCTATACTATGTGTGTGTGTGTGTGTGTGTGTGTGTGTGTGTGTGTGTGAAAGAATGAGTTTGAAATTATCCCCTTATTTTCAGTTTTTTTTTAATTTTAATGATTGGGGAAACATTTATATTATACCATATCATTCTTAACTGATTCTATTCAATATGTAAGTGGGGTGGATATTTTCCAAAAAATACACATTAAAAATGAACGAAAGGGCTGGGCGGTGGTGGCACACGCCTGTAATCCCAGCACTCTGGGAGGCAGAGGCAGGTGGATTTCTGAGTTCGAGGACAGCCTGGTCTACAGAGTGAGTTCCAGGACAGCCAGGGCTATATAGAGAAACCCTGTCTCGAAAAAACAAAAAACAAACAAACAAAAAAAAACCAAAACAAACAAACAAACAACAACAACCAAACAAAACACAAAAAATGAACGAAAGGGGAAACTGGGAAAGGGGAAAGCCTTCGGAATGTAAATAAAGAATATAGAAAATAAAAAAAAATGAATGAAAGACCTCTGTTGACTATATGAACACTTGACAATAATTAGGCTCTTTCCCTCTATACAATAGTATAGCTAAAAATAATTTTTATATTTCCTCCTGTCAACATATCGTTTTTTATCACTTTGCAATCCAATGAACTTCATTAGGCTACATCCAAGATACTACTGGGTGCTTCTCTTACTATATCTTTCTTAAATATCTAGTCCTCATGCTCACTCCTCTATTATTTTCAAACATGTCTTGTTCACAGAATCCTGTATTAAATTAAGTTCAACTCATTGGATCATCTCTGTTTTATTCTCTTAAAATATCAAAATTCTCTACCAAACATGAAAAATATCTTGGTCTGTACTCTTTCCTTTTAAAATACAATCTTTGATTATTTCACATACATTGATGACATTCATTTTTTTTGTCTCGGTAAAACTTTTACAATTTAGAGCTGGAGAGATAGCTCATTCATTCAAAAACAATTGCTGCCCTTGTAAGGGCCTGGGTTTTCAGAACATACATGGTGGCTCACAACAGTCTGTAACTCTGGGCCCCATAAGATGCAGGACCTCATTTGGTCTCCACTGGTACCAGAATACACACACACACACACACACACACACACACACACACAAGCACACATACAAACATACACACACATATACACATGCATGTTTATGTGTGTTAATCAATTCCTCTTAATTAATATTCATGTATCTTTGAAAGAAATGAGAAAGACATTCCAAAATAAAGAGATGCTTACACTTGGATGTGCTTATGCAATAAGTCTATTTGATTTCACTATATTAGATATCATATAATAAATGCAGTCTAATGGCTGGTATATTATTTGTGTTATTTTGTGAAATTTTGTCTATCTTTTATTTAGCAGATGTGTAGGGAAAAATTGTGTTTTATTGTGATATTTACTATTTTATTAGATACATTCTTTATTTACATTTCAAATAATTTCTCCTTTCCTGGTACCCCCCCCAAAAAAATTCCCCTTAACGATCTCCCCCTCGCCCTGCTCACCAATCCACCCACTCCTGCTTCCTTGTCTTGGCATTTCCCTATACTAGGGCACCTAGCCTTCTCAGGACCAAGGGACTCTCCTCCCTTTGATGTCGAACAAGGCCATTCTGTGCTGCATATGCATCTGGAGCCATGGGTCTCACCATGTGTACTCTTTGGTTGATGGTATAGTCCCTGGGAGCTCTGGTGGGTACTGGGTAGCTCATATTGTTGTTCCTCTTATGGCGCTACAAACCCCTTCAGCTCCTTGGGTCTTTTCTCTTGCTCCTCCATTGGGGACCCTGTGCTCAGTTCAATGGTTGGCTGAGTGTTCCCCTCTGTATTTGACATGCACTGGCATAGCCTCCCAGGTGACAGCTCTATCAGACTCCTGTCAGCAAACACTTTTTGGCATCCACTATACTGTCTGGGTTTTGTAACTGTATATGGGATGGGTCCCCAGGTAGGGGCAGTCTCTGGATGGTCTTTCCTTCAGTCTCTGCTCCACACTTTGTCTCTGTATCTCCTTCTGTGGATATTTTATTTCCCCTTTTAAGAAGGACCAGAGTATCCACACTTTGTTATTCCTTCTTCTTGAGCTTAATTTGATCTGTGAATTATATCTTGGGTATTCCAAGCTTCTGGGTTAATATCCACTTACCAGTGAGTACATACCATTTTATGGTTGGGTCACATCACTCAGGATGATATTTTCTAGTTCCATCCATTTGCCTAAGAATTTCATGAGTTCACTGTTTTTAATAGCTAAATAATATTCCATTGTGTAAAATGTTCCACTTTTTTTTTTTATCTATTCCTCTGTTGAGGGACATATGTTTTTTTCCCCAGCTTCTGGCTATTATAAATAAGGCTGATATGAACATAGTGGAGCATGTGTCTTTATGACATATTGGAAAATCTTCTGGGTATATGTCCAGGAGTGGTATAGCAGGGTTCTCCAGTAGTATTATAGGCAATTTTCTGAGGAACCACCAAACTGCTTCATAGAGTGGTTGTATCAGCTTGCAATCCCACCAGCAGGGGAGGAGTGTTCTTCTTTCTCCACATCCTAGCCAGCACCTACTGTCTCGTGAGTTTTTGATCTTAGCCATTCTGACTGGTGTGAGGTGAAATCTCAGGGTTGTTTTGATTTGCTTTTCCCTGATGACTAAGAATGTTGAACATTTCTTTAGGTGCTTCTCAGACTTTTGATATTCCCTAATTGAAAATTCTTTGTTCAGTTCTGTACCACATTGTTTAATAGGGTTATTTGGTTTTCTGGAGTCTAACTTCCTGAGTTCTTTGTATATATTGGATATTAGCCCTCTGTTGGACGTAGGGTTGATAAAGATCTTGCTGGTTGTGATTTTGTCCTATTGATAGTGTCCTTTGCCTTACAGAAACTTTGTAATTTTGTGAGAACTCACTTGTCAATTCTTGATCTTAGAGAATAAGCTATTGTTTATAGCACGGATCTCCCTGCTGTTTTGTTCAGGAAATTTTCCCCTGTTCCCATGTGCTTGAGTCTCTATCCCAGTTTCTTTTCTATTAGGTTCAGTGTGTCTGGTTTTATGTGTAGGTCTTTGATCCACTTGGACTTGAACTTTGTATACAAAGAGATAAGAATGGATCAAATTGCATTCTTCTGCATGCTAACCATCAGTTAATTCAGCACCTTTTGTTGAAAAGGCTATCTTTTGTCTACTGGATGGTTTTAGCTCCTTTGTCAAAGATCAAGAGACCATAGGTGTGTGGGTTCATTTCTGTGTCTTCAATTGTACTCCTTTGATCTACCTGCCTGTCACTGTACCAATACCATGGAGTGTTTTTTTTTCTATTTTTATTTGTATTTGTATTTTTATTGAATATAATATTCATCTACATTTCAAGTGGTAAAACCTTTTCCAGTTTCCCCCTTCCCCCAAACTCCCAAACCTTCCTCCCACCCCATGCCTCCAAGTATATGCCCCTCCATCTGACCCACTTGCCCCATATCCTGCCCCCCCTCGATTTCCCTTTGTTGGGGCATCTATTGAGCCTTCACCTGACCAAGGACCACTCCTCCCACTGATGCCTGACAAGACATACCTCTGCCACATTTTTGGATGGAACCATGTGTACCCCTTGGTTAACAGTTTAGTTCCTGGGGTGTCTGGGTGCCCTACATCATTATTCTTCCTATGGGGCTGTAAACCCCTTCAGCTCCTCCAGACCACCCTCCAACTCCTCCATTGGGAACCCCATTCCCAGATCAATGGTTGGCTGCTAGCATCTGTCTCTGTATGTGTAAGGCTCTGGCAGGGCCCCTCCAGAGACAACCATATCATGCTCCTTTTGGTATGCACTTCTTGCAGTGCATAATAGTGTCTGGGTTTGGTGACTGTTTAGAGGATGAATCCCAAAGTAGGGCAGTCTCTGGGTGGCCTTTACTTCAGTCTCTACTCCACACTTTGTCTCCTTTATTGCTCCTATGAGTATTTTGTTCCCTTTCTCAGGGGAACCAAAGCACCCTCACTTAAGTCCTCCTTCTTGAGCTTCCTATAGTCTGTGAATGGTAACCTGTTTATTTTGAGCTTTTGGGCTAACATCCACTTATCAATGAGTGCAAACCATGTGCATTCTTTTGTGATTGGGTTACCTAGCTCAGCATCACACTTTCTAGTTCCATCCATTTGCCTAAGAATTTCATGAAATCATTGTTTTTAATACCTGAATTGTACTCTGTTGTGTATATATACCACAGTTTCTGCATCCATTCCTCTGTTGAAGGACATCTGGGTTCTTTGCAACTTCTGGCTATTATAAATAAGACAGGTATGAACATAGTGGAGCATGTGTCCTTAATACATGTGGGAGCATCTTACACTATTGCTCTGTAGTACTGCTTGAGGTCCAGGATACTGATTCCACCAGAAGTTCTTTAATTGAGAATAGTTTTATCTATCCTGGGTTTTTGTTATTCCAGATGAATTTAAGAATCACTCTTTCTAACTCTATGAAGAATTTTGTTGTAATTTTGATGGGGATTGCATTGAATCTGTAGGTTGCTTTTGTCAAGATGGCCATTTTTACTATTTTAACCCTGCCAATCCATAAGCATGGGAGATCTTTCCACCTTCTGAGGTTTTCTTTGATTTCATTTCTCAGAGACTTGAAGTTCTTGTCATATAGATCTTTCACTTGTTTCGTTAGAGTCATACCACAATACTTTTTATTGTATGTGACTATTGTGAGGGGTGTCATTACCCTAATTTCCTTCTCAGCCTGTTTATCCCTTGAGTATGAGAAAGCTACTGATTTGTTTGAGTTAATTTTATGTCTGGCCACTTTGCTGAAGTTGTTTATCAGCTATAGAAGTTCTCTGGTGGAGTTTTCTGGGTCACTTAATTATACTATCATATCATCTGCAAATAGTGATAGTTTGACTTCTTCCTTTCCAATTTGTATCCCTTTGACTTCCTTTTGTTGTCTAATTGCTCTAGCTAGAATTGCAAGTAGTATATTAAATAGATATGAAGAGAGAAAGCAGCCTTGTCTAGTCCTTGAGTTTAGTGGGATTGCTTCAAATTTCTCTCAATTTAGTTTGATGTAGGCTACTGGTTTGCTGTTTACTGCTTTTACCATGTTTAGGTATGGGCCTTGAATTCCTGTTCTTTCCAAGACTTTTAACATGAAAGGACATTGAATTTTGTCAAATCCTTTTTCAGCATCTAATGATATAACCATGTGTTTTTTCTTTGAGTTTGTTTAAGTAGTGGATTAAATCGATGGATTTCTGTATATTGAACCATCCTTGCATTCCTTGGATGAAGCCTACTTGATTGTGGTGAATGAGCATTTTGTTGTGTTCTTGGTGTTGACAAGAATTTTTTTGAGTATTTTTTAATTTTTTAATTGGATATATTCTATATTTACATTTCATTTCCCCTTTCCTGGTTCCCGGCCCCCTTTTCATTTCTGATTTTGTTAATTTGGATACTGTCTCTCTGCTCTCTGGTTAGTCTGGCTAAGTGGTTATCTGTCATGTTGATTTTTTCAAATAATCAGCTCTTGGTTTTATTGATTCTTTGTATAGTTCTTTCTTTTTCTACTTGGTTGATTTCAGCTCTGAGTTTGATGATTTCCTGCTCCTCCTGGGTATATTAGCTTCTTTCTGTTCTAGAGCTTTCAGGTGTGCAGTTAGGCCCCTAGTGTATGCTCATTCCACTTTCTTTTTGGAGGCTATGAGTTTTCCTCTTAGCACTGCTTTCATTGTGTCCCATAAGTTTGGGTATGTTGTACCTTCATTTTCATTAAATTATAAAAAACTTTGATTTCTTTCCTTTTTTCTTCCTTGAGTAGAGCATTGTTCAGCTTCCATATGTATATGGGATTTCTGTTGTTTTTGTTGCAATTAAAGACCACCCTTACTCCATAGTGATCTGATAGGAGGCATGAAATTAGTTCAATCTTCTTATATGTGTTGAGGTCTGTTTTGTGACCAATTATATGGTCAATTTCGGAGAAGGTACTATGAGGTGCTGAGAAGAAGGTATATTCTTTGATTTAGAATGTAATATTCTATAGATATTATTTAAATCCATTTGGTCCATAACATCTGTTAGGTTCACTGTTTCTGTTTAGATTGTGTTTCGCTGATCGGTCCATTGATGAAAGTGGAGTACTGTGGTCACCCACAATTATTTTGTGAGGGGCAATGTGTGCTTTGAGCTTTAGTAAAGTTTCTTTTACTTGCATTTGGAGCATAGATGTTCAGAATTGAGAGTTCTTCTTGATAGAATTTTCCTTTGATGAGTATTAAGTGTCCCCCCGAGCCCCCCCTGTGTCTTTTTTGATGACTTTTGAATTCCTCAGCATGTAATAAGGACACATGCTCCACTATGTTCATAGCAGCCTTATTTATAATAGTCAGAATCTGGAAAGATCTGAATGTCCCTCAGTGGAGAAATAGACATAGAAAATGTGGTATATTTACACAATGGACTACTACTCAGCTATTAAAAACAAAGAATTCATGAAATTCTTAGGCAAATGGGTGGAACTAGAAAATATCATCCTAAGTGAGGTAACCCAATCACAAAAGAACACACATGGTATACACTCACTAATAAGTGGATATTAGCCCAGAAGCTCGGAATATCCAATACACAATTCACATATCAAATGATGTCCAAGATGAAGGAAGGAGAGGCCCCTGGTCCTGGAAAGGCTTGATGCAGCAGTGTAGGGGAATACCAGGACAGAGTATACCAGGAAGCAGGAGGGAGTGGATTGGGGACCAGTGGGAGGGAAGAGGGCTTAAGGGACTTTCAGCTAGGGGGGAAATCAGAAAAGGGGAAATCATTTGAAATGTAAATAAAGAATTTATCTAATAAAAAAAGAAAGTCAATTTTATCTGATATTAGAATGACTACTCCAGCTTGTTTCCTGGAACTACTTGCTCAGAAAATTGTTTTCTAGCCTTTTACTTTGAGGTTTTCCTTGTCTTTGACAGTGAAGTGCATGTCATGTATGCAGCAAAATGCTGGGTCCTGTTTATGTATCCACTCTGTTAGTCTATGTCTTTTTATTGGACAATTGAGTCCACTGATGTTAAGAGATACTAAGGAATAGTGATTGTTGCTTCCTGTTATTTTTTATGTTATTTTTATTTTTGTGTGGTTATCTTCTTTGGGGTGTATTGAAAGAAGATCACTTTCTTGCTTTTTCTAGGGTGTAGTTTCCCTCTTTGTGTTGGTGTTTTCCATCTCTTATCCTTTGAAGGGCTGGATTTATGGAAAGATATTATGTAAATTTGGTTTTTATCATGGAATATCCTAGTATTTCCATATATGGTGAGTGAGAGTTTTGCTGGGTATGTAGTCTGGGCTGGCATTTGTGTTCTCTTAGGGTCTGTATGAGATCTGCCCAGGATCTTCTAGCTTTCATGGTCTCTGGTGAGAAGTTTGGTATAATTCTGATAGGTCTGCCTTTATATATTACTTGACCTTTTTTCCCTTACTACTTTTAATATTCTTTCTTTGTTTAGTGCATTTGGTGTTTTGATTATTATATGACAGGAAGAATTTCTCTTCTGGTGAAGTCTGTTTGGAGTTCTGAAGTCTTCTTGTATGTTCACTAGCATCTCTCTCTTTAGGTTAGAGAAGTTTTCTTCTATAATTTTGTTGAAGATGTTTACTTTAAAATGTAAATCCTCTCTTCTATACCTATAATTCTTAGGTTTGGTCTTCTCATTGTGTCCTGGATTTCCTGGATGTTTTGGGTTACAAGCTTTTGCATTTTGTATTTTCTTTGACTGTTGAGTCAATGCTTTCTATGGTATCTTCAGCACCTGAGATTCTTTCTTCTATCTCTTGTATTCTGTTGTTGATGCTTGCATCTATGTTTCCTGATTTCTTTCCAAGATTTTTCTATCTCCAGAGTTGTCTCCCTTTGTGGTTTCTTTATTATTTCTACTTCCATTTTTAGATCCTGGATGGTTTTGTTCAGTTCCTTCACTTGTTTGTTTGTGTTTTCCTGTAATTCTTTAAAGGATTTTTGTGTTTCCTCTTTAAGGGCTTTTACATGTTGACCCATGTTCTCCTGTATTTCTTTAAGGGAGTTATTTATGTCCATCTTGAAGTCCTCTATCAGCATACTGAGATGTGATTTTTAAATTCAGATCTTGCTTTTCTGGTGTGTTGGGGTATGTAGGACTTGCTGTTGTGGGAGAACTGGGTTTGGATTGTGCCATGTTGCCTTGGTTTTTATTGGATATTGCCTTTGTCATCTGGTTATCTCTAGTGGTAGCTCATCTTGCTGTCTCTGACTGTGGCTTATCTGTCCTGCATGCCTCTGTATATGTGCTCCTGGGAGACCTGTTATCTCTGTGCACACAGATAAGTAATTACTCCTGGGAGACCAGCTCTCTTGTGGTAGTATTTGTGTATGTAATTCTGTGGCTCAGGATCAGCTCTGGGTGTGGACCAAAATTGGAAGATTCCTGTCCCAGGCTGCTCCTAGGCTCTTGTGTCCTCAGGGTTTCGGGCTGGTTCATCTGAGCAGTAGGGGTGGTCCTTCCTGTGCTCTCAGGCCACTCCACACTCCTGGGTGCTTAGCTATCTCCCTGAGCATCCTGGAAATGGCGCTCTGTGGCAGAGTATGGTGCCCAGGTGGAGACAGGAACAGGAAGTGGAAGGCTCGAGCCTGAGGGTTCCAGATGGTTTGAGTAGCAGAGGTGGTCATCCCTGTGCTGTCAGGCCTTGCTGCACCGGGTGGTTAGCTGCATCCCTCTGACATCTGGATATGGTGCTTTGTGGCAGACGATGATCCCCAGTAGGAGACAGCTAGTGTGGTTTTAATTACTCAAGTAATAAAGTACTTTCATATTTTGGGCACTTGTCTCCTTTTGTTTGTTATGATAAAGTGATATCATGGGTTATACATAAATGTCTTTATTCATCTTACTACATAGTTGCATGCATACAGGTTATATGCATGCTTATTATTATATTATTACTATCATAGTAATATTTAAATTTTCTTTCTGAAACTAAAAAAAAAAATAGACCCATTTGAGTATTCTGCAGCAGACCGTGTTGTATAAATAGTAGGTTGAAAGTGGCTGCTGACTTTCAAGTGGATTGCAAATAGTGGATTCTAATTTCTCTATATTATATATTATAACATATCTATATCTATATCATCTATATCTATCCATCTGCTTATCTGTCCATCCATCCGTCCATCTGTCCATCTGTCTGTCTGTTTATCTATCTATCTATCTATCTATCTATCTATCTATCTATCTTCAAGCTATTTCCAGTTAGAAGAATAGGATGCATAGGCACGCAACAGAGTCAGAAACTGCCCCAGCTCCAGTTGCTAGACACACATGAAATCTAAGCTGTACATCTGTTATATAACATCACATTTTGAATAATATTTATGATATAAGATTGCATCATGATATATAATAATGATTGCTTCTAATAAATTGATGTAATATAGTCACATAAAAATAATCATCAGTGTGGTGGGTAGTTTTATGTCAACCTTGTGGCCCAACTAGAATCATTTTACAAGAGGGAACCTCTACTGATAAAATATCCACAACAGATTGTCCTGTTGGCAAGCTTGTGGTAAATTGCCCTGATTGATGATTAATGTGGACAGGTCCAGCTTATTATAAGTTATGCTACACCCAGACTGATGGTCTTGAGTATTGTAAGATATATGCATGAACACATATGTATGTAATAACAGTTACTGAAAACAGAGGCTATGAATTTGAAAGAGAGCAAGGAAGTGTATGTGGGAGGGTTTGGAGGGGAAAAGGGAAGGGCAGAATGATGTAATTATATTATAACTTCCAAAAATAAAAGACATAATTTTAAAAAGGGAAACAGGCTAAACGGCCCCAGAGGCGTGAGCTAGTAAGAAGATTCTTCTGTGGCATCTGCGTTCTGCCTCCAGGATGTGTCCTGAGTTCCTGCCCTATTTCCCTTAGGAATGGACTGTTAGCTGGAAGCTTAAGTCAAAATAAGCCTCTTCCTCCCCCAGTGGCTTTTGGTTGTGGTATTTCATCACAATAGAAACTCTAACTAAGATACTAGCAGACTTGATATGCCTTCAAGAAAAACATCAATTTGTAACTTTTCAAATAGTTCATGGATGAATTCACTTCATTACACACTAGTCACTCTTGAGTGCTTCAGCATTCATATATTCCTTATAACTTCTATTTGCCTTCTAACTTTTCTTAAAATTGTCATTATTTTGTTTAAATTTTCTTAATGTATCAGCACTTATCATTTATTTACAGGCATATCATAAATTTCACTATCAGTTATATTAATTATAATAATTTATCTTTTATATTCATAACTTAATTGTAATATATCCATTTGTTTTCCTAAATATTAGTTTATTTACCTAATTATGAGTTATATCATTGATTTTTTTGTTAATTTTTATTGGAACAATTTTATTATACTGAGCTTTGTAATTTATCACATATTTTGTATGACATGTGAGGTCTTACCTTCTAAGTTTCCAAGTCTGATAAAATGTTTCTAATGGTTTCCTGGGCACAGAGTCAATAAAGTATATCTCATAGCTTATATAATCTATCAGGTATTTCAATCTCCAAGTGTCACCAAATTCAGTTCAAAAGGCAAACTCCAGTTTCTGAGATGGTTCCAACGAAGTCCGCTCATATTAATGCTTTGATGATTTTTATCATTTTTTTAAAAAAATGATGTGGCCTTCGTTGCTGTGCATAGACTGTGTTGTCCCACTTTTTCTACTCTGCAGTTTCTACCTTCTTTTCTTTTACCCTTGCTCGATTTCTTCCCTACCTCCATCAGTCTATTACATTTCGGACTAGAATTTTGGGTATTTTATTATCTGAGTATTCTTTTGCTATAGACAAATTATCAGTTTTATCTTGCTTTGTTTGTATGATGGAGCTGGAACCTAGGGTCTTGAGCACAGTTATGCTTGCAAACCTCATGAGTTACTCCTCTTAATACTAACATCTTTCTACAACTGATACTGTCAAGATATCTTATTCTTATAGCTTTTCAGTATTAACTTTGTGAAAACGATTGATTGGATTTTTGTTTGTTTGTTTTGTTTTTTGTTTTTTGAGACAGGGTTTCTCTGTGTAGCCCTGGCTGTCCTGGAACTCACTCTGTAGACCAGGCTGGCCTCAAACTCAGAAATTCACCTGCCTCTGCCTCCCAATTGTTGGGATTGAAGACGTGCGCCACCACCACCTGGCCTGATTGGATGTTTTAACATGCTTATATGTCAAATAAGGAGCAAGCAATTTTGGAGTCTTTATATCTTAAAGAAATGTGTTGTTTTGTGTGTGTGTGTGTGTGTGTGTGTGTGTGTGTTTAGAAAAATTGCATTAGTACTTCTGAGTTTCAGTCCGTCAAGGAGAAGTATACTTCACAGTTACTGACATGAGACTAACAAGGACTAGGTTTTATTTTTTTCTTGAATGAAACAGATCAACATCTGTTAAGTTATGCCATTAAGTTAAGCCATAACCCTGAGCAAGCCCCTCCAAAAAATTTTGTTTTATCACTAAAGGCCTCCCTGAAGACAATTTTATAAGTAAACATTATCATTCGTACATATTTTAGTGTATTACACAGGAAATCATACTCAAAGTTTTTGTTTATTTATGAGTCTTTAAATATCTCCCTCCCCTCCTCTCTCCTTCCTTCCCTCCCACCCTTTCTCCCTTCCTCATTCTGTCACTCCCCTGTTCTCTGAGTGTGTGCGCGCGCGTGCGTGTGCGCGTGCACGCACGCACATGTATACAGGCACACTACACTGTGGATGTGTACACTACACTGTGGGTATGCGGGTGTGTGTAGGTCAGAGGTCCATATGAGGTCATTTCCGGTTCACCATAGTTTTTGACATGAGGTCATGCATAAAACTAGGAGCAGACTATTTTGGCTAGACTAGCAGCTCAGCAATTTCCTAAATCAACCTGGGTCCATGCCCCCAAGCAATTTACAGGCTTGCACCAACCAGACTGGAGAAATGGGCGCTGAGGATTCAAATGCAGAACTTACGGCTGTGCAGAAAGGAACTTTACTGACGGAACCATCTCTCCAGCCCCTCAGCGTGGAGTTTTGATTGAGCTACAAATGCCACTAAGCAACAAGAGTCGAATTGCCTGCTCTTCAATAAGTTAGTGCTCAAAACCCAAGCCGTTCACAAACATTCATGTGAACCCTCTGTGCATAAAGCACACATTTTAAAGGGGGAGGGATTTACATTGCTATTCTCAAATGAAGTGATTGCATTATGCCTGCCACGCTCAACGCACGCATTCTGAAGTGTTTGCATAAAAGCTTTGGCTTTAAATGTAACTGGTCTTGTGGAAGTGATTCTGATATTTAAAAGTCAGGAGAGGTGTATAGCACATGCCAATTTACCATTGTAACATATTTAAAATACTTTCTTTGCTAGCTAAGGGGACCAAAGCAGCAGTGGCTAAGAGCTCCAACAATTTTCCTGGATCATTCTGGAGAAAACAATTTATGGCTCTGGAAGACTACTCAACATTTTTCTAAGTGCTCTTAGGGCTAAATTAAATCTCTGCAGCCTGGGTACAGCTGCCTCTGTGCAACTTATTTGTAGCACCTCCGACTGGCAGATGTTATTGTTTTTTTTTTCTCCTTTATTTTTCTAATCCTCAGTTGAGTTTGAGGACCACGTAGACAGCAACCTTATCTAACCTGTCACAACTGTTCCTGTCACCCTCAAACAAGTGGCAAAGTTGAAAGCAGAACAGAGATAAGTGATGGCTTTCAAAAATGACTGTTGAAGGAGACTGGCCAAGAAGACTTGCCAGATCTCATACAGCTTAACCTTCTGCTCTGTGTTCAACGAGAACCATCCTGTGAATGCTTTGACCTTGTAAGCTGCCTCAAATGTTTCTAGTCATCTTTAAATGAAGGCATATGGGAGAGACAAATTATTTCCTAGAAACCAGCAGCATTGGTTATAGAACTTATGTTGTTCCACTGCAACTGTAAATCTGCTAAAACCTGTCCTCAATGGGGTTAGAAAAGGATCCTGCCCCCTGATGAGTGGGAGCCCCTGAGCCATGCTACCTTTAGTCTAGAAAAACTGTGGGAAGCCAAAATGCCAGAGCTGATTATCTACAGAAACAACTCATTTATGAGTGAGTAGAAATTATATGGAAGTTTGGAGACCATCTGGTTTTCTCTTTTGTAAATACCTGGGGGAAGATATACTATTACAAAATATGAAGAAGCAGAAATCCTTTTCAAACATAAGAGGGTTGGAATGACATCATCCATTGTCTCCTAATGGCTCTTTAGAACAGAAGAACAGTTTCATTTCTGTGTGTTCTCTCACTAGATGATTATGATTTTAGGCAGGAAAGAAAGAAAGAAAGAAAGAAAGAAAGAAAGAAAGAAAGAAAGAAAGAAAGAAAGAAAGAGAAAAAAGAGAGAGAGAGAGAAAGAAAGAAAGAAAGAAAGAAAGAAAGAAAGAAAGAAAGAAAAAGAAAGAAAGAAAGAAAGAAAGAAAGAAAGGATATCTTGTTAACTTTGGGCCACTGTGGTCTGCTTGTCTTTGTAAATTTAATTTGGGTTGTCTTTTAGAGGGTTTATAGATTTGGCTTAACCACGAGTAATATTTGCCATAACAAAATAGTCTTTCTGAAGACCATTTCATTTCTTATGTGTCTGCTACCAACCTTATAGTAGGAGGTAAACAAAGAAGGCAGTCATACCTGCAATAGAGATACAGCAGAGCCTCACTGTTTCAAATGTTAGCTGACAGTGCTGTGGATTTAATTTCCCTTATTTCTTATCCCTTGTTTTGTTTCCTTCTGTGCTTATTCAAGAGGATCAAAAAGTAGTATTTTTCTATTGGTATCTGAATATAAGGTTTAAATGGATCCACATTGCTGAGGCTGCCTTTAGTGACAGAATGCTAGAGCAGGTAAGACAGAAAGCCACTGCGAGCACTCAGTATCCTCCTTAAGTCAGATGGTGTCTCATTTTCATCATTTCCATTCTAGGGTTTTTCCCAAATTCTGGTCGAAAGACAGTGAAAAATATCACAAAACTAGCTAACAGAAATAACTTGGTAGAGTTTTTCCTGGCTATCTGGGCTTGATGGCAATTGTGAAAACTTGCATGTACATGTATAGAGATAGATGAGGTAGGGAACATGGTGTGTGTTGGGGAAACTATTGCACGTATATCTGTATTACCCAAAGAGCTATATTAACTTACAACTCCTACCCCACATTAGATATGAATCATGCTGCTATTTATTTGTGTGTTGTGTGGAATAAGAAGGAGTGGGAGTAATTCAAATGCAAATAATGGGAGTGTGCAAAGGGAGGCATTGGCAGTGGGATTAGGTACAGGGATGTCATTTTACCACCAAGACAGAGCAAAAGCCTAACAAGAACTCAGTGAGCTTCCCTTTCCTGTTTAAAGATCAGAGCTGGAGAGAAGAATGGTCTGTCCCTAATCTATGGAAAGCAATAATGTACAAAAAAGACATAGTTATGTATTTAAGGATCACAAAAATGGAATTATATGACTAGGGAAGTCATAGGTTTTGGCAGAGAATATATTAATGTTTTTCTAAATAGCAAGTTGTTGATCATCTTTCTGTTTATATTTGTGGATTTATATACTGTGGATTTGCACTAATGTTCACCACTGAAGCTTCTTATGGTGATGAGTAGTAGTTAGTGCAGAGAGTTATTGCTATTCAAAGTGCTGAAAAGAAGTGACGCTGGAGACTAGCATGATAGCCCAGGGGTTAACGGCACTGGTTGCTCTTCTAGAGAACCTAAGTTCCATCTCCAGCACCTGCATGGCAGCTTTCACCTGTCTGTAACTCCAGTACCAAGGATATCCAATATCCTCTTCTGGACTGGAGAGCACTGCATGCATGTGGTACACAGATGAACATTCAGACAAAACATCTATACCATATAAAGTAATCAAAAGAAGTAAGTGATTGTTAGTACTCATAGCTAGGCCATCTGTATCACTGCATCCCCTAAGGTGTGGCAACACACTTATACAATATGGACATCACTACCCAATGGGTTAGTAAGTAGATAATCAAACACTTTTAGAAAGTAGGACAGGAAGTAATGAAGTTGGTTTGATTTCAGGGTGGAGTGGGAATTTGGGAGGGGAACTGTTATGATTATGCCCAATTCCATGTGCACATGTGATTGTCTAAAAAATAAAAAAAAAATTAAAAATGTGGACAAAGACTTTTACTCATAATGGAAAAGGCTAACCATAGTCATCTTTTCCAACCACAGTTGGAAACTTACTAGGCTTTCTAATATCTCTTTACTACATGACTGGAAACTGAGGTCAAGAAGGGAGAAGCTGTCACATAAAAATGCAGTTTCTTCTTGAGATGGTCCTTTGCCGGTAGGAAGGGCCAGGCTGCTTTTTATACAAGCAACATTTGGTGATTTTGATTGGAGAAGGTCATGCATAATGAGAAAGCTCAGCACAGCTTGTGGCCTTCTGTCCAGAGGGCTCCGGTCCTAACCTGGTATCTCTTTGACTGTTGTCATAAATTAATCAAGTTATTTTGATGTTTTTCACCTCCATGGAAGGCAATAAAGTGCAAAGTTATTCTGAAGTTACACTATAACCATGCTTCCTTAGAAATACTGATATTCTTGCTCTACTGGATTGAATTAAATAACAGTTTTCAATGAAAAAGAGTAGAGATTGCCTTGGAAAAGCATATATCATTTTGTTTGAACAGACTTTGTTGGGTTGGGAAGATAATTCAGTCAGTAAAGTGCTAACCATGCAAGCATAAGGTCATGAGCTTGATCTTCAGAACACACACTTACAAAGCTGGGCAGGATGATGAGTATTTTTAATTCTGTTACCAAAGTTATGACCCTAACAAGCTAGGCTTGGTCCTTTTTCAGTAAGCCAATTTTTAATAAAGAACAAAGTTAGTAGTACAAAGTAGAAAAAAGATTTATTTAGTGTGGACATATTGTAAAGAGGGATGAGGAGATCTAGTAACCCCTAGATCCATCTTTGTGGTCCTGGCATAAGATGCACATTTAAATAAAGGGCCAGGATGTGCACAGCTAGGCCATCTTGTTCAGGGTGGGGTCAGCTATCAATGACACCATCATTATCCTGGCTCAAATCTCATCTGCAAGGTTTTCTAACAAATTGTAAATCACTTTGTGAGGACGAGTTTTCTCTTTCCCTAGCCCAAGTATAAGCTTTTTTTCTTCCTCCCCATGCATGCAGTTCCTGGGAGGAATTTTAACTTGTCACCCATTGTTTCATTAGTTTCATCAAAAATATGAAAGTCTCATATCTGTATGATAGGCTGGGTACAGTACTGGTATTCTAGTATGGAGACAGACAGATCTCTTGGACCTTACTAGCTGAACAGCATGTCCTACTTGGTGAGTTCCATTTCAGTGAGATATCATGTCTCAAAACAATAAAGGTAGATTGTGTTTGAAGAATAACCCCTAAAGCTGTACTGTATATCTCCATCTATGCATATATGCATTCTTTCTCTCTTTCTCTCTCTTTCGCTCACATACACACATACACACACTCTCTCTCACATACTCTCTCTCTCTCTCTCTCTCTCTCTCTCTCACACACACACACACACACACACACACACAGAACTTTTTTCAACTGTGTTGTTTGAATGCTTGCATGTACATGTGTTAATATGGGACATGTGTGGTACTCACATGCCAGTGGCAGCCAGAAATTGTATAACTGGATTGAAAGACCAGGGCAGTGGCAGTATCAATGGAATATTAACATGGATTGGAGAGAATTTTGTAAGGTCCTGCTCCTAGACAAAAAATGCAGGCAAATATTGACTGGTGAATGGATAAAAATTAGCTTCCAAGGATGAGACCCCCATATTGGTTGTCCAGTGCAGAGTGGTCATCCCTGAAACCATATATATACAAACAACAAAAATGGAGTCAGATGCATGTGCCTGTGCTCATGTATACACAGGAAAGAAATAATAGGAAAGAATAAAAAGCCATAGACTTGAGGGTCATGATGGCATGGGAAGGTATGGAGGGAGGAAAAATGAGGGGAAACATATGCAATTATATTTAAATTTAACATTTTTTAAAAAATAAGAATACTCAAAATAAATAAAAATAATATTCTAAATACAGGAAAAATGTTTGAAACATCATACAGACTCGGGATTCATGAATGACATCCATGTAGAATATAGCAAAAGGAAAATTGCCTAAGCTGTTCATGGACCATGAAGAGATCTGACTTCTAGTTCTTGTCACACTATTACATATCATAGTAAACATGTATATTACTGCCTTCAACTATGAATTCAAGTCATTTAGTTCAATGATCTCCTAGATTCCATCCCACTCTGAAGTTCAGACCCACTTTTGCTTGAATGCCTGGCATGGTGGTGGTGAATAAAGAATCACTCTGAGACAGAGAATCAGGCCAACATTTGCCTTTCTTAGTCTTGATTCTTTTTCTATGCTTTGCCACAGGAGGAAGAAGATGGCAGCTTTGGTTTTGTTTTAGTACATGAATAAGAAGAACATGAACTCACTCTTCTGTTGAGGGACATGTGGTTTCTTTCCAGCTTCTGCCTATTATAAATAAGGGTCCTATGAACATAGTGGAACATGTGTCCTTGTTACATGTTGGAGCATATTCTGGGTATATGCCCAGGAGTGGTATAGCTGGGTCCTCCCATATTACTCTGTCCAATTTTCTGAGGAACTGCCAGATTGATTTCCAGAGTGGTAGTACCAGCTTGTCATCCCAGCAGCAATGGAGAAGTGTTCCTCTTTCTCCACATCCTCTCCAGCATCTGCTGTCCCTTGAGTTTTTGATCTTAGCTGTTCTGATTGGTGTGAGGTGGAATCTCAAGGTTGTTTTGATTTGCATTTCAGTGATGATTACAGATGCTGAACATTTCTTTAGATGTTTCTTAGCCATCCGGTATTCCTCAGTTGAGAGTTGTTTGTTTAGCTTTCTTCCTCAACAGGGGAAAGGATACAAAAAAATGTGGTACATTTTCACAATGGAGTACTACTCAGCTATTAAAAACAATGACTTCATGAAATTCTTAGGCAAATGGAGGAACTAGAAAATGTCATCCTGAGGGAGGTAACCCAATCACAAAAGAACACATATGTTATGCACTCACTGATAAATGGATATTAGCCCCAAAGCTCAGAAATACCCAAGATATGATTCACAGACCACATGAAGCTCAAGAAGAAGGAAGACCAAAATGTGGATACTTTGGTCCTTCTTAGAAGGGGGATCAAAATACCCAGGGCTCACAGCCAGTCAATGGACTGAGCATAGGCTCCCTAATGGAGGAGCTAGAGAAAGGACCCAAGAAGCTGAAGAAGTTTGAAGCCCCATAGGAGGAACAATTCTATGAACCAACCAGTACCCCTAGACCTTCCAGGGACTAATCCCCCAACCAAAAGTATGCATGGAGGGACCCATGACTCCAGTTTCATACATAGTAGAACTTTTGAGAGGAAAGTCCATTGTTCTTGTGAAGGTTTGATGCCCCAGTGTAGGGTAATGGCAGGTCAGGAAAGTGGAATGGGGGTGGTTGGTAAGCAGGGAGAGGGGGAATGGGATGGGGTTTTTTTAGAGGGGTAACAAGGAAAGGGGATAACATTTGCAATGTAAATAAAGCAAGTATCTAGTAAAAAAATACATGCTCAAAAAAAAAGATGGTGAATATTTTCTTTATAGGTTTTTAAAAAATCTCCATATCAAGAGCACAAAGGTTTGGTACTGATTTTTGTATCTCGCTAATAAAACTCTTGGTAGCTAGAACCCAATATATTTTCATTGTATTTTACTTTTTACTTCCCTGTCAGTCACTGAGGTCGAATCAGCAGGCTATTAGCTTACCCAATGTGTAATCTCAAGTCCCACGGAACAAGGGCTCACGCCTACTAGACTGTGGAATTTACTTTTCATTTTTATTCATAGAGCACCATCAGCTGTGCCTTTAATACTAAAGTGAGAACATAACTGTCTGGTGATGAATTTGAAATCTCGTAAGGAGAACACACTTTAATGCATCCTGCTAGCATTGGAAAAAAATACATCCCAGTAGCCTGAAAATGTACCAACTTCTCACATATTAGGTGATGGTTAAGGTTTGTACAGGAGTGGTCATTATACTCTTTATCTAGTTGGAGTTATTAGGGTTTATTTTAATGTTTCACATTTGCTTTCATAGAAAAAACAAAGACACTTTGTCTTCAGAAGTGGGGAATGGTTGAGCAGCAGGAAGAAAAACATGATTATCAGCAGGACAAGAAAGCCTCTGCCTGTTTCCTTTAAAGATGCAGAGGGGAAGCAATTCTTTTGTCACCATTGAAACATTTCTTAAATGGAGTTTTTATATGCTAATGGAAGTAAATCTAGTCACCATTCCTTAATTGAGTCCCACCAGGCAAAATGTACAGTCTGAGGACACAGCTGGGTTTATATGTTCAGAAGAAATTTAGTTTTGGGAGAGTGCGATTTGTAAAGGTAAAATGGCTCAACTCTATTTATGTTCATATATACGTAGATATGCTCATGCTCACTGAACTCTGTAATTCTAACACCTAACACAGGTACCAAAAAATACTGGCAAAAATCACAAACCTAACATCTATTACACATAAGGAAATTCTACATTATATACTGAAGTGTTCAGGAGAGGAAAACACGGTCCCTTACCAAGTCACGCACTGTCCAGTTTTTTTTTTTTTTCTTCCTTGCCCCAGTTAGACATATTCTCTAAATAAAAGTCATCCATCTTTCTGTGCTTGGCAATTTCCTATGTGGACATCCACAGCATACTGTGGACACCCTGGTCATGTGGTGAGGAAAGATGTTTGGTCAGAGTTGAAAACTTATCGATTTAAATTTCATTCTAGATCAATGACTTAACTGATGGCTTTAATAAAAATCTCTTTATGTGGAAGCATGTGCTTTCAGCCTTTGAATTTGGCTATAATAAACATAATAATAACTATTATGATGATGATTATTACTAGGAGCCTAGGAGTAAAAGACAATACTAAACAGCATATCTCCACTCTACAGATCTAGATTTAATTGTGTGAATACAGTGTATTTTTTTCTGTAGCACTTTTCATTTTGGCAGTTAATACATAAAAGTATTAATCTTAGTCACATGCAAAGAACTTGAAGCACAGTTCTTAATCTCCTGAAAAGAATCAAATGTTATACTTGGTAAGTTTTCCATAAGTTCTGCAGCGAACAAAGAAACCCCAATTACTTTCACAATTCCCTCTATTTGTATTAGATTAGGCAACCACTAAGAGCTTTCAAGCACGATTGTCTAATATTTTATTCAGGTCTTGCTCATAAACACCCTGAAATCATTACCTGACTTTTAAGAAACAGGAGTTGTTTTTCCAATTAAAAATAAACCCACCGGCACACCCTAGCTCTTATTTCTTTTGCCTAGAAATGCTCATTTGACTTTCAAATTAAGGCATAAAGGATATCAGCCAGAGAAAAGTGATGTTCCTGGTGGTGACATTTTTCAAAGTTTGTTGGGGCAATACGTAGCCACCAAATTAACCTTTTTGTCTTCCTAGAATGGTCAGCGAAACCATCAGAGAATACATAATGCATAGTACCTAACTGTCAAGTTTGTATTTTCCAAGGATCATTAATTTTCTCTGGGACAGCAAGAAACAGAACACCGAAAAAGAGAATCTTATGAAACATATCATGTTACAATCAAAGTTCACAGATGTTACCTGTGGAAATTTTGCCTTAACAAGATTTGTTACACACTCTCCAGTCCCTCCTCAAGTGAACCATGTGATCTTCAGATGTGAATCGTTTGTGAACAAGCTGCACCTCAGCATGGCCATCAGACCTTTGAAATCAGAAGACAGGGTAGGCAAACTTCAGCTTTGAAGTGTTACCCTTGAAAGACAAAGCAAAAAAAGGGAAGGTTGACTTACTCGGTGGCACATGATACAGGATGAATTCCCCATCTTTGTCACCATCAACTAATTGTCAATGGTTCTTATCATCTATGATATCTGACCTCGAGCATGTTGTGACCCTGATTTGCTTACCCGAGTGCTTTTGTGTCAGATGCAAAGAATCAAAGAATGATGCAAGGTAAGTCGCTATGTCTCTGGCTTTGTCAAAACTGGGAATTGATACTAAGTAGATTGAAGAAAATACTTGATTTGAAGCAACTCTTTCTGTTAGGTTTGGCTCCAGTTGTCTGAGAGGATGGAAAAAGTTCCAGGTATTTGGCTGCTTTGGAGGTCAGGACAGAGCTCGGCTCCGGCCCACAGTGTCCTTCAAATGATCAGCAATTTCATCTTAGGATTCGTGAACTTCTGTGGCCTGGAGACACATTGGAGATACAGCTGCAACTTGGCAAGGTTGTACTTAATTTACCAGCGACTAAATGGGTCTACGTTTTGTCAAAGATTTTGTAATTTTAGAATAGCACAATATGGTATCACACGCATATAAGAAATTACAAATCATTCCATCAGTCACTGAACACATTTCAATGGCCTTTTCAAAAACAACCATAATAAAATTCATAACCAAGGTAATTCAGTAAACTTTGTTTCAAACTTGTGGTTATTTTGAGTTAAAATAAAATGGAGAATATGTGAAAATACATGAGTTTATGGGTACATTAGTTTACAAATTTCTTGGTAAAGTTAAGCACTAAAGAAGCACTTGGGCATATATTTATGTCCAATATTATAACAGTTTTACACATTTTAAAATATACATCTTCCTTTATAGGTTTCTTTATTGTTATTTTTAAGGTATTCTATAGATATAATATCATGATTTCTGATTGTGGCTATTTTTATTCCTTTTATCTATTACTAACATCATTTATTAAGAATTTTGGCACAAGAATTGTTTTACTTATAATATCACATCTATATTTTGCAATATAATGCTAATCTTATCTTACTTTCCTTTTGCTTTAAAGACAGAATGTCATATATCACAGATTGACAATGACTATGTTTAAGGACAAGTTTGAATTTCTCATCCACTTGGCTTCCGTTCTAGAAGTGTTGAGGTCTCAGGTGCACACTACCGTACCTGGGGATGCATGTTTATTGTTTGTTTATTTATTTATTTATTTATTTATTTGATGTGTGTACAAGTGTTCGTGTGTTTGTATGTGTGTTGCATGAATATGCATGTGCTGTGTACACACAAAACTGTATTTGTGCAGAGGCAAAGGCAGACATTGATTGCTCAGGGGATCTCATTGAATGGAGAACAAGGCTGGCAGCCAGGAAGGAAGCCCCAGCCATTTTCTTTGTACTTTCCCAAAAGTGTTGACATTATAAGTACATGTGGCCATATCCAGCTACAGGATTAGAGTGTTAAAAACAGGCCCATAGTTGCATAACAAGAACTATTACCCTCTGAGCCATAGCGCCCTCCCTTTGCCTCTAGTTCTTATTGATGTGATACGGAGGTTAAAAACCAGGGCTTTATGTGTGGTAGGCAATTTCAGTAACTGAGTTACCGTCCTAGCCTTTGATCTACAATTTTTAACTTTAAGATCAACAAAATTATGTTAATCAGTAGTAAAAGCATAAAGAAAAAGCATTATTATTATTAAATATGCCTCCTTTCCTACACTTCGAATGGTTTCATTATTTACCAATGCATTTTACAAATCTGTAAGAATGCAAAAGTGACTGTTACATTACTGTGTCTTAGAATGTATATTATTTTATGAGAAGAATTCTCTGTGTCAAACATATTTGAGAAGAAGCCTGGTGTGTTAGTGAGATTTCTCTCTCTGTGACAATATGTCTCTCAGAGTTTCAGAGGTTTTAATCTGTTACGGTAGAAGTGTGAAAATTCCACAAAGACAGGGGTAGAAGGTAGTTGAGTCTCAGCTAATTGAATATTCCCTTTTATTCCATTTAGGCTAAGAGGTGGGTGTCATCCACATTCAGGGAGTGTCATCTCTCCTTAGTTCATCCTCTTTGGGAACACCCTCAGACTCACTAAAAAATGTGCTTCTCAATTCTGACCAGTTGACAGTTACAAGTTGCCATCGACTTTGGTGATTTCCCAGGAGTATTACAGTAGACCAGAGTGCTAGTAACATACCAAAGACGATATTGCCTAAGTCTTTCCATTTCTGAATTTCCACTACACTTTCATTTTCCACAGTTCATTTTGTGATAATTGTATCTCTTACTGATGTTTTATCCAGAAAGCTAATGAATCACAAGGAAGGAAACGGGATGCGAGATGCTTTGGAAATGTGTTGGCTTCTTCTTGGAGCCTTGGTTTGTTTGGATGCTTTTATATGCAAGTAAAGAATACCATAGCCAAAGGGCACTTAAGACAAAAGAGATTTATTGTGTCACATAAGTAGTTTAGAGAAACCTTTGTCTAATTTGTTTAGGCTACCACAACATCACCCGAAATCTAGGCCGCTTTTACTTCATTATCATCCTCGGGGCATCATGTCTCTTCCTGCCTGCTCAGAAGCCTGCAACCACCCCAGGTATCAGCGCTCATGCAAACGTGTCAAAGGCAGAAAGAAGGGATGGAGAAGAGGGTGATATGGAAGGAGACAGAACTTCTGCTCTATCATATTTTCTTTTATCTAGGAGAAAGCCATTTCTGGATGCCCTCCAATACACCATCAATACTAGGTTCCAGGAATAGTAGAGATTATTAAAATTCTCACATCTAACTTTTATAGCTGTAAGGCTTTGGCACTTAGGAAGAAAGGTCTTGAAATAGCTACTGAGTAGAGGACAAAGATGCTTTTGACAAATTACAAGACTACTGCTGCTCTCACCAAAAGAATTCTCAGCATGCTTCCAAATCAGAAACTGATTGTTCCCATCAATGGGGTTGAAAAATCCATCCTTTTTTATCATTGCCAAAGATACAGATACAAACTAACAGCATGGAACTTACAGAGACACCTGTCAGATGGAGCAAACCTACCATCTTAGAGTAATTGGTAACATGATATTTTTGTTTATATAGTTCCTAGATAAGTAGTATGTCCTTCAGAGTCATTCCTCTATCTACCCCGATGACTACATTCATTTGTCTACTGCTTGGGTGACTCATAGACTCTGTCTCCTCTGAACTTTAATTTCTCTCATGGTTCTTCAAGCATCTGCTTCTCCTCTTCACTCTTTCCTTATTGTATGGGTCAGTCTAAAATCAGTACTAGAAAATGTTTAGCCTGAGGTCAGTGTTGAGAAAAAGCAACTGAAGATCAAGAAAGAGAACTGTACATTGGTGGGTACATTTGGAATCCTGAGCTTTCTACTTTCTTTTCTCCCAGGAACATATGGCTACTGTCCAATCTGTACGGAATACAGGAGAAAGCTAGAATCATAGGTTACATGGGGACTGACAGGATGACTTACTTATCAACTGAGGCAAATACAAATGGGCAAAAGATAAGAGAGTAAAGAAACTGAACCGCACTGACTGATGACTGCAGGTTCATGCTTATTGGCCATCAGACAGCAAGCAGATCCGCAGAACTGGCAGGCTCAGAGAGAAAAAAACCAGGTAGCATGAGATTAGGTTAAATAGGTACATACCAGAGCACTGCTGCCTGGGTTACTTGTTCTTCTGATTATTCAAAATGTTTCTAGAGAGCTTTGACATTTTAGCTGTCCACCATCCTCATAGTGTATGTCAAACATTTTGCCTCACAGACCACTGCTGTGATTTTATTTGATAAAAAACCCCAGCAATGTCCTCATTGGCTTCCAAAGGGTAGACCATGCAGATGATGAGCATTCCCTTTTCTGGCTCATATATTAGTTCCTTCAACTTTGCTACAAAACTCTTTTACCGTACACTAAGTTATTTTTACACATGACCCCCAGTCTCTGATATTGGAGAGAATAGCAGAATATGAGAGAATATAGCCCCTTGGGTCTGCAGGCTGCCTGATGTGGGGGAAATGTATTTAGTGGCTGTGATAAAATAACCTCAATGATCAATTTGTAAGGCAGAAAGTTTTATTTTTGGCTCACAGATTAAGAAGTTGCTCTCTATAGTCCTGTGGGTCTGTTGCTTTGGGTCTTTGTTAGCACAGTATGTTCTGCTGTAATAGTGTAGAACTCTGGGACTGGTCACCTCATGGGAAGTAAAAGAGAGGAAAGAGGCCCAGCTCAGTCCCCTGAGTATTCCCTATACAAGTGTTTCTTTGTGACCTAACTTCATTCCACAAGGCTTTTCCTGCCTCAAATTTCAACCAAGGTAGCCACTTTAAGACATAGGTCTTTGAGGAACATTTGAGATTCAAACTCTAATTCTATGAATTGTAGAATTATATTGCTAAGTCCTAATACTTACTGTCTTTGCTATTTTTCAATAAAAATGAAACTTTAAATATATTTTAGCTATCACTGTTGCCATATAAGTGCATACTTGCTAAATAACTTCTCAGGATCCAACATTACAGTGGCCCCCTCTGAAAAAACAGCATGGCAACCCTGCCTAGACAATATTACCTTTGCAGTGATGAGGAATACATTTCTGTATTTCTTCAGTTTTACACTTTTTTTCAAGTTATTTTTAAAAATAACAGGCTCTTGGCCTTTCATGGTTCTAAACAGAGTTAGTTTGAGGGCAATCTATGCCACCCACTAACAGCTAAGCTTTGTAAATTTGTAGACACTAGCTGAAGAGCAGCCAGGTACTATATTAGATAGTTGGCTGAGTTGATGGGTCATTTCATCTAATGCTAACATCTTTTTCCAGGAGACTCTTAAGGAATAATAAGCCTGACATTGTTTCACGGTTTACACTACAAATCGTATAATTTGTGTAAACATAAGTCAATGTTTGGATTTGGAAAGACTTTGTATAAACAGTGTTTGGTCTGGAAAGTCAATTTCATAAGCACAAGCCGTCCTCACAGATCATGTCCTCATTCAAAATTATTCAGAACCTCAGGAAGGGAGTGAGGCATGGCAGACAGAATGAATAGATCCTTGAGCCGTGCTGAAAACACACTGGGGGGACTCTGCTACTTTCTTGCTGTAGGGATTTCAAGAATTTATTTAAATACCATCAGCTTTACAATTTTTTTAATTCTCTCCTATAAAAAATATTTTCCACACAAAAGGTCAGGAGGCATGGTATTTAGATCAGAGATCAAAGGCAAAAACAGATACCAATTCATTTGGAGTTAAGGCTACAGGGCAAGGAAAGAAGGGTTTTAGTCTCTCATTTCAAAATGGAGTTAGCATTAGGGTTCTGAGAGTACATGAAAGGTTAGAAGATGGTCATGCCACCCCCTTTCCTCGTTTACGCAGGAATGTTAGTGAAATGAGTGCACTTCTTTATACCTGAAAGTCTGCGGCTCTGCGGCTCATGGGGACTTTGAACAGATGAAGGGCTGCTTCATTCCTGATCTCCTTTTCAAGGCGCCGTGTCTGCTGCTCTTCTGCTTCAACTCATTTCGCACTCCATTCTTTTCTCCCTTTGAAGCTTTCTTAGTAAAAGGGCTTTTAGGATTTGAGCTCATTCCCCATCTAACATGATTCAGTTGTATTCTGTCCTCTGTCCAGGAGGCCTTCTACACGATCTGAAGCCATCGCTGCTCCCTGTTAGCCACAGTTACAAAGATAGGAGGTAAGGAAACATTTCTACCTGTGTAGTCTTCATATGTGTGCAGAGGTCATCATGCTAGTGTAGTAGAAACGTAAAGGAGGAAGAATGTTTGTCTTCACTAGGGCATTATAAAGTCATAGTAAGGCATTTATGAGAGCAGATTTATTACCCAAGCAGAATCAGGCTTGGTTTGGCTCCTGTATATGCTTGACAAAAGCAGGAAGGCAGGTATGACAACTTTTGTGGGACACTTGTGTGTGTGAGAGTAAATCTATCTGAAAGTAGGGGCTGGCTGGGAAATCGCTTCTGCTCAGTGGGTAAAAGCTTGGGAGATTCCTAGCTTAAATTATAAAAGGTCAAGATACTCTATCTGGCTATATCAATATCTATGCATTAAATGTTCTATCAAGAGAGGCAATGAACTGAAATCAAATGTCATCATAACTCTGGCCAGATCTCATTTCTGAAAATCAAGTCACATATTTAACTTTAACCAAATGCATGGGATCACTTTGCCTCTTTTCAAATATGAATGTGCATATTTTTATTTTTTTATTTTTATTTTTTTATTTTTTTCACTTTTTATTAGATATATTCTTTACATTTCAAATGTTGTCCCCTTTCCTGGTCCACCCCCCCCAATGAATATCCCCTAACCCATCCCTCCTCCCCCTGGTCACCAACCCATCCACCTCCTCTTCCCTGTCCTGGTATTCCCCTACACTGCAGCATCGGGCATTTTTAAAAATGCTTATGTCATATATGAAAATCTACTTAGTCAACGGGCATAATGGACAAAAATCTGATATATATTGCCACCAATAAAACTAAAAGGTTAATATAATGACTGACAATGTCTTTAAAACTGGACTGACCAGCCAGTCGAGCAAATAACAAACCAACCAAACAACCAGTCATCCAAAGGAGCAAAACTTCAACTCTGTGAGATACTCAAAGTTGTCTTCCCTTTTATTGACTCACCAAGGAAGACCAATGCTTTATGTTATGACTATGCATTCACATCCATGCACAGCAAATCTTAACTCCATGGGCAGTTCTAGTTGCATGCACCGGCTATAAAGTAAATATGAAAAGGAATATTTATCTGAAAGAGGTATGCCAGGATGGAGTCTGAGATATTTTGGACAGGGATAAAAGTGGCTATGATCAAAATGCATGTTTGTGCTGTTCATATACTCATGGGTATGGAGTTCAATGTAGTTTGATCTGCTTCCCGGAAGCCCCAACATTGGATGTTTGTATAGTTGTGAATTCTGTTGGGTTGTTGGGAATCAAACCTAGGTACTCTGCTAAAACTTCTGGGGTTCTTAACTGATGAGTCATCTCATTGTCTTTGGGAACACAATAACGGAACACTATAGCCTGAGGAAGGAGAAAAGACAGATGTTGCTAAGAACAAAATTTAAACTAGTCCATTAAAGGGATAAAATCGAATAAAAAGTCCACGTTGCCATCATAAAACAAAGATAGTCAACATACACCACCCCATCATGACATAGTAAATGACACACATGTGGTTTTACTACACCATCATGGGAATAGCACCTTTGTCCACTCTTTAGTTTACGATTGTTTCCTTTATAGCTCCTTATTTTTAGGAGTGAAAAGCCAGGCTCCAATAACTTGCTCCAGGCTGAAAGTAAGTCTCAGTCAGAAAGAACATGTACAGTAATAGACTTATTTCAAAGGCTTTTAATGTATGTGTGTTCATATAATCTAAAAACATTTGCTGTTATAAAAATTACATTTGATAACACACTGATATCTAATATGATACAATAAGCTGTATTTGCCTACACGTAGTAATAGGAAAAAACAGTCAAGGCACTGAAAACTGTCTTTTTGAAGATGAAATGTGTTAATTCATATTCTACTCCATTAAGCTCTGGTACCTAGTGGGTGTTTAGTAAGTGTTCTGACTAGAACAGAAACAACAATTCTATTTATTACACATGCCATTGTCTTCACAAGCCTTTTATAAATGTGCTTCCATAAATGTGATTTATTCAAAAAAGAATAAGTTAAAATAACTGTAATAGTCTAAACAAGGTTTATGGAACCCCAAGCATTATGTGAATGTTAAGCTTGGGAAATCAAATTTCATAAGCTTCATAGAGCGAAGTCTTCTTTTTTTTTTTTTAAAGGAAGGATCTGCCTTTTTTTTTTTCTGAGGATGAGACTTATTTTTCTATGTCTGTTAATGGTATTTGATTAAGTACAAATTGCTTTTGGAGCTGGACAATACCAACAGTAAGCTTTATAGTTAAGTGCTGATCCTATATGGAAGTGTGATATAGTGAATAGTTTTTCTTGGTAAGTTAGAGATAGGTTTGGAACTTAGGGAGAGGGAAGGGACTTCTGTCGGTGTTAAAGGGGAATCTCCACAAATCAGAAGCACCTGTTGCATGCCAGACACGCACTGCTCATGCATTGTTTTGAAATGCAACAGAAATATTCACTGTAGGTTAAATTTTACTATTTGCCTTTTCTCACACATTGATATTGACTTACTAGATGCTTGTTCCTGGGCAAGTTATTTATGTTTTGGGGTCGAGGTTTATCTTATTTTATTTGAGAAAATTAAGCCCACATACTCAGCACTGCAGGGAGCTGTGGTGGTCTCCCCATTCCCAGTTTCTGTCTTGCTAGAGACTAAGCAACACCAAACTGGATCTTCTTCTGCATGCCATATCCCTGTCTATTTCTACTGAGTTTTCTCATATTCTCCCACCTTTCCATAATAGAGTTCTTCAAAACATTTCTTAGTTGGTTATGTCTTTTTTTCTACTGATATTCTAGGCCCTGTCTTCTAACATTTGTTCTCTCCTCCTTAGACCTTTATTTATACAGGGCTTCTAGCATTTTCTTTGTCATGCACTTTTCTGAGGTCTTTTATACATGTCCCTTACTTTCTTAGATTTATTTTTCTATATCATTTTTATTTATATTATGTCCTAACTAATGAGCCATATATGTGTGTGTGTTTATTATTAAATTATTTACTTTTACTTTGTTTGGCTTATTCTTTTAATGATGTTAATGTATTAAGAAAAATATATTTCCATTGCAAAGAAATGAAAAATAAATTCATATGTTTTTTCCATAAGTTCAACCAAGTTATTTAAGATAAAATCATGTGTAATAATAATTCATCTAGTCTAGCCTGAGCTGCATTTTCAGCACAATGACCTTGTTAATCTCTTATCTCTCCTCTCCTTTTCCTTCCCTTCACTTCCCCCAATTATCACTCTCCTCCCTTGCAACTCTCAGCTTTCTTAGGGAAATCTTGCTTAACTCTTTCCTCCTTAGATTGTCAGTTGATCTATGACAAATGGAAATAAATTCTCATCTTTCCTTCTTTGAAGAACTTATCAGTGAAATCCTGACTTTGAAGTGAGTTGTTTAATAGTTGAGTTTATTGGCATTTAGTCTAGGCTCTGCCCCACAGTTACCTGGCAAGAGCCAGATGTGCCTGACTCACTACAAAAGGGGCTTCATGCCCCTTCCTCTTTTTCTTGCTTTCTTGCTCTCTTCTCTTTCACTCTTGCTATTGTTCCCTTACCATCTTCCCTCTCTCTCCCCATTCTCCTCCTTCTCATGGCCAGCCTTAACTCCTCTACTCTTTCTATTTCTTTCTCTCTCTGCCTTTCTTTCTCTACTTCCTCAATTTCTTTCCCCATGCCCCAAATAAACTCTTCTCTATACCATACCATCCTGTGGCTGAAACCTCAGGAGGAAGGGATGCCTCAGCACTGGCCCACAGAGGCACCTTCTTCCCCTATGCGGTACCACACCTCCACCAAGCATATCACTGCCTTCTTTTCTTTTTATAAAACACAACAGTGTTTCCAGTAGAGATTTAGCTTAACAAGGGCCTATCAAATATCTAACTTAATCATAGCTATCTTAGAGCTGTGGTGAGAGTCTTGCCTACTGGACTCTAAATACTTATGTGCATGTTTGTTGAGAGATTTAAAATGCATTAAGTCGAATATCAAAATCACACTTAATGAGCTACCGTGTGTGTGGAGAGCTGAGGCTACAAATGTACATAAGATGTAATGTTGAAGTTGTCTCGACCTGCAGAGTAGGCTTAGATAGAAAGTAACAATTATGGTATAATATCATGAGCATTATAATTTAGGTAGGAATAGTAGTACCCTGTGGTGGCCTGGAGTTAGACTGATCTGTCTTGTTAGAAAGGAAGTAGCTCATATAGGAGCCACTGAGTTGTGGCTTAAAGCTGAGCATTGTCTCAGGCACAGATATAGTAAAATGAGAACTCTAGGCAAAGCAAGAGAGGACCAGGCAGCTGCTCTAGAGACTCCCATATCTGGATCAACACATACCCAAAGTGGGATAGCAAGAAGTAGGGTTAGATGGTTTAATGGAGTCTGATTGTCATAGGTGTTTCTCCAGCTATCAGGGTCATCATGGAATCTATGGGAAACAGTAAAATGTTCAAACATATAAGCAAGAGATGACCCAGATAGATGTAATACTTGAAAATAATTTAGCCTTAGAGAGAATGGATTCAAAGAGAAGAGAGAATGGAATAAAAGAGAAGAGCTGAGAAACTGAGATGAAAGTGTGAACCCTGGTTCTGACCCAGACTGAGGATCTACTGCCCTTTTCGTGTTTCTATGTTCTGCTGCTTTGTGTGTGGAGAGGGGAGATGAAAGAGTAGTTCAATTAAAATGCTTGACTTGCAAGCACATTTGGACCTGAGTTTGATTCCTTGAACCCACATAAAATACCCAGGTTTCCTAACACATCAGTTCTAAACAAATAGACACCTGAGCAACACTAAAGTGGACACAGTCAGCTGTGTGGATACACACACGTGCACTTAAACAAATACATGTATCACAATAATGAAAGAAGATATAGCCATGAATTTGAGAGGGAGTTCGGTGAAATGTGTGAAAATGAGAATGAGGGAAAGAGAACTGGAAGTGTTGTAAATATACAACTCATACAAAATTCTCAAAAAATACTTTTAATCAGCCAGGTACAATGGTGTGAACATGCACACACACACACACACACACACACACACACACACATGCATATTTGCAAACAAATGGACACAGCATATAAGGCAGAGATGAGAGATAGATAGATAGATAGATAGATAGATAGATAGATAGAGATAGATAAAGATAGATAGGTAGATAGATAGATAAAGACAGACAGAGAGACAGACAGACAGACAGACAGACAGATAGATAGATAGACTACATATAGAAAAAGGAATACTTAGCAAAACTTACTATGGGTATTTGGAGAAGGGACGTGTCTTTGAGATATATTCAGGAAGAGCCGCAGTACTTACTGCCCATCCCTCTTTGCTTCCATTAGAGTTTGGAGGATCCGGTCTTCTGCAAAATGTCTACAAATATTTATGTATTTTTTATATCTCTACACTTTTAAGCATATAATTTTTGTTTTATAGTTGAAAGTTTGGAGGAGCAGAGAATGCATTTTTTTTTAATTTTTCTTGTAGACCAACAGTGTGGAGCTCTTCACCTCGGCAGGTATTGTGCTGCCTTGGGTCCTCTGCACAATGGCTATGTGTAACGTTACCAAGGCAAGCATGCTTGCTTTGTGTTGGTCCTGGTAATGCATATATTCAGGCAGTCCTGGTAATGCATATATTCAGGCGCTAATCACCATTTTGACAATATTTTCAGGTAATGTTATACGGAATTGAATACGTTTAAATGAATTCTTAACCATAAGTTCTTAGCTCAAGCTAACCAGTTTGAATGAGAAAGAAGAAAACAAGGAAAGTGTGTTCTATGGTGTGGCACAAACCACCCACCTGTAAGTCAAAGAGAGACATCTTTAAGAAGCTAAACCTGTTGATTGATCTTGGACACTTTCAGCTTTCAGAAAGAGAAAATAAAATTCTGTTTTTTTGCGTGTCACTTTGTAAGAGTTTATTATGAAAATGTTGATATTACAACTAGTTAAGGGCTTTTCTGTAGGCTGGTCAATGCAAAAAGCAAGTGTACACACACACACACACACACACACACACACACCACACCATACATGCACCACAGAGAGCTCAAAATATTACTTCCACAAATTCAGATGTCCCAACATAGGAAACTTGGAAGAAAACAGACTAAGTCTTTACAACTTTACTTAAATTGATAACTCAGCTGACAGCTGGTTTTGCTGAAGCAAGACTTTTTTCAGGCAGTTGCTAACATGTTTGAAATATTCTCTTTATAGTATTAATTAAGAACTCGAAGCTACATTTCTTAAAACATTTTATACAACTGAGAAGTTGAACAGTAAAATACAATTCATTATTCACTTCACCTTGAGTTTTCTTTGAACATGTCTAAGAACTTAGAGACGAAAACAAGCCCACTTCCCCCACGAAAAACCAAACCAAACTAAAATGAAACAAACAACTTAACACCAAAATTCCATTAAATTAAGAATTTGTTATTATCCATGTATATTTTGATGAAAGAAATGACTTTTCAATCTTTTATGAAGAATATGTAAAATATAATTGAGTTGGAAAAAAAAATCTATGTTTTAGAGAGGTTTACCATGGATATGAGGTCCCTTTGGTCCAGGTTCTTATTCTTACTTGGTAAGAGAAGTCTCTGGCAGATATAGATTGACTCCAAGCAAGAATTGTTTAGAAAAGAAAGTGTTTGTGGAAAGATAACATGCAAATTTGGTTTTGTAGTAGAATACCTTGATGTCTCCATCTATGGCAATTGAGAGTTTTGCTGGGTAAAGTAGTTTTGGCTGAAATTTGTGTTCTCTTAGAGTTTGCATGATATCTGCCCAGGATCTTCTAGCTTTCATGGTCTCAGGTGAGAAGTCTGGTGTTATTCTGATAGGTCTTCCTTTATATGTTACTTGGCCTTTTTCTCTTGCTGCCTTTAATATTCTTTCTTTGTTTAGTACATTTGGGGTTTTGATTATTATGTGACAGGAGGTATTTCTGTTCTGGTCCAGTCTGTTTGGAGTTCTGTAGGATTCTTGTATATTCATGGACATCTCTCTCTTTAGGTTGGGGAAGTTTTCTTCCATAATTTTGTAGAAGATATTTGCTGGCCCTTTAACTTGTAAATCTTCACTCTCATCTACACCTATAATCTTTAGGGTTGGTCTTCTCATTGTGTCCTGGATTTCCTGGATGTTTTGGGTTACAACCTTTTTGCATTTAGTATTTTCTTTGACTGTTGAATCAATGGTTCCTATGGTATCTTCGGCATCTGCGATTCTGTCTTCTATCTCTGTCTTCTATCTCTTGTATTCTATTGTTGATATTTGCATAAGATCAAGAATTGACAAATGGGACCTCATAAAATTACAAAGTTTCTGTAAGGCAAAGGACACTGTCAGAAGGACAAAACGGCAACCAACAAAGTGGGAAAAGATCTTCACCAACCCCACATCCGACAGAGGGCTAATATCCAATATATACAAAGAACTCAAGAAGTTAGACCCCAAAGAACCAAATAACCCTATCAAAAATGGGGTACAGAGCTAAACAAAGAATTTTCACCAGAAGAAATTCGGATGGCCAAGAAACACCTTAAGAGATGTTCAACCTCATCAGTCATCAGGGAAATGCAAATCAAAACTGGATCCAATACTGCAACCAGGACACAGCTGGAAAGGCCCAGCTCGCCGGCCCCTGGACCAGAGGTAGCGGCAGGCCTCCATATTGCAACCAGGACACAGCTGGAAAGGCCCAGGCTCTGTGGGACATCCCCGCGCCCTCTGGACGAGCACCAAGGTGAGGTGGTGTTCTGTGAACAGCTCGCCGGCCCCTGGACCAGCGGTAGAGGCGGGCCTCCATATTGCAACCAGGACATAGCTGGAAAGGCCCAGGCTCTGTGGGACATCCCCGCACCCTCTGGCCGAACAACAAGGCTGCGCTCTGCAACCAGCTCGCCAGCCCCTGGACCAGCAATAGCGGCAGGCCTCCATATTGCAACCAGGACACAGCTGGAAAGACCCAGGTAGACACCCCTTCCAGGGCTACCCTCACGGGGGATCTGCTAGGCTCTCGGAGCCAAGCAGGCCAAGTTCCTTGCAACCAGGACACAGCTGGAGAAGCCCAGGTAGACAGACTCCAACAGGGGCTACAATCGCATGGGTGGCAGCCAGCTTATGATCCCTTAAAGCAGCAGTCACACATATTCACCAGTAGAGAAACAACAGGTGAGCCCAGCCTCACAGGAGATTCAAACACCAGCCACTGACAACAAGGCCAACTAAAACCAGAAATAACCAGATGGCAAAAGGAAAACGAAGGAAAGTTACTAACAAAAATCAAGGCAACATGACAGCATCTGAACCCAGTTCTCCAACAACAGGAATCCCTGGATACCCCAAAACACCAGAAAAACAAGACTTGGATATAAAATCACTGGTCGGGATGCTGGTAGCTGAACACATAGAAAAAACTTGTAAAGAAATAGAAGAGAAAATGGATCAAAAGTTAGAAGCCTTTACGAGGCAAATACAAAAATCACTTCAAGAAATTCAGAAGAAGATGGATCAAAGAGAAGAAGACAATAAGGAAGAAAGACAAAAGTCACTTAAAGAACTACAGAAGAACGTGGGCCAACAAGTAGAAGCTATGAAAGAGGAAGCACAAAAATCTATTAAAGAAATACATGAAAACACAATCAAGCAAGCGAAAGATCTGAGCACATCCATCCAGATACTAAAAACAGAAGTAGAAACAACTAAGAAATCACAGAGGGAGACAAAATTGGAGATAGAAAACCTTGGGAAGAAATCAGGGGCCATAGATGCAAGTATCAACAATAGAATACAAGAGATAGAAGACAGAATCTCAGAAGCCGAAGATACCATAGGAACCATTGATTCAACAGTCAAAGAAAATACTAAATGCAAAAAGGTGTTAACCCAAAACATCCAGGAAATCCAAGACACTATGAGAAGACCAAACCTAAGGATTATAGGTATAGACGAGAATGAAGATTTACAAGTTAAAGGGCCAGCTAATATCTTCCATAAAATTATGGAAGAAAACTTCCCCAACCTAAGGAGAGAGATGCCCATGAATATACAAGAAGCCTATAGAACCCCAAACAGACTGGACCAGAACAGAAGTACATCCTGTCACATAATAATCAAAACTCCAAATGTAATAAACAAAGAAAGAATACTAAAGGCAGCAAGAGAAAAAGGCCAAGTAACATATAAAGGAAAACCTATCAGAATAACACCAGACATCTCACCTGAGACCATGAAAGCTAGAAGATCCGGGGCAGATATCATGCAAACTCTAAGAGAACACAAACTTCAGCCAAAACTACTTTACCCAGCAAAACTCTCAATTGCCATTGATGGAGACATCAAGGTATTCCATGACAAAACCAAATTTGCAAGATATCTTTCCACAAATCCAGGCCTACAAAGGATAATAGGGGGAAAACACTAAGACAAGGACGGAAACTACACCCGGGAAGAAGCAAGATAGAAACCTCCTCTCATCAAACCCAAAAGAAGATAACCTCTCGAATATAAAAAATAAATAAGATGAATAAATATAATTTCAAAAATGTCTGGAGGTAATAATTACTATTCCTTAATATCTCTTAACATCAATGGACTCAATTCCCCAATAAAAAGACATAGATTAACAGACTGGATACAGAAACAGGACCCTACATTTTGCTGCATACAGGAAACACATCTCAGTGTTAAAGACAAACACTGCCTTAGAGTAAAAGGCTGGAAGACAATTTTACAAGCAAATGGTCTCAGGAAACAAGCTGGAGTAGCCATTCTAATATCAGATAAAATTGACTTTCAACCTAAAATCATCAAAAGAGACTCAGAAGGTCACTTCTTGCTGGCCAAAGGGAAAATCCACCAAGAAGAGCTCTCGATACTGAACATCTATGCTCCAAATGCAAGGGCACCCTCATTCGTAAAAGAAACCTTACTAAAGCTTAAAGCACACATTACACCTAACACAATAATTGTGGGTGACTTCAACACTCCACTCTCCTCAATGGACAGATCAGGAAAGCAGAAACTAAACAGGGACACAGTGAAACTAATTGAAACTCTGGACCAATTGGATTTAACAGATATATATAGAACATTTCATCCTAAAGCTAAAGAATATACCTTTTTCTCAGCATCGCATGGTACCTTCTCCAAAATAGACCATATAATCGGTCACAAGACAGATGTCAACAAATACAAGAAGATCGAGCTAATACCATGCCTCCTATCAGATCACCATGGAGTAAGAGTGATCTTCAATAGCAACAAAAACAACAGAAAGCTCACATACACATGGAAACTGAACAATACTCTACTCAATGACACCTTGGTCAAGGAAGAAATAAAAAAAGAAATCAAAGACTTTTTAGAATTCAATGAAAATGAAGGTACAACCTACCCAAATCTATGGGACACAATGAAAGCAGTGCTAAGAGGAAAACTCATAGCTCTAAGTGCATCCAAAAAGAAACTGGAGAGAGCATACACTAGCAGCTTAACTGCACACCTTAAAGCCCTGGAAGAAAAACAAGTTAATTCACCCAGGAGTAGTAGAAGACAAGAAATCATCAAACTCAGGGCTGAAATCAATCAAATAGAAACAAAGAGAACCATACAAAAAATCAACAAGACCAGGAGCTGGTTCTTTGAGAAAATCAACAAGATAGATAAACCCTTAGCCAGACTAACCAAAGGACACAGAGACAGTATACAAATTAACAAAATTAGAAATGAAAAGGGAGACATAACAACAGAAACTGAGGAAATTCAAAAGATCATCAGATCCTACTACAAAGGTCTATACTCAAAACAACTGGAGAATCTGGAGGAAATGGACGATTTCCTAGACAGATATCAAATACCAAAATTAAAGCAGCATCAAGTAGACCAGCTAAATAGTCCCTTAACTCCTAAAGAAATAGAAGGGGTTATAGAAAGCCTCCCAACCAAAAAAAGTACGGGACCAGATGGTTTTAGTGCAGAATTCTACCAGACCTTCAAAGAAGATTTAACACCAATACTCTTCAAACTATTCCACAAAATAGAGACAGAAGGGACACTGCCCAACTCATTCTTCGAAGCCACAATTACGCTAATACCTAAAACACAAAAAGATCCAACAAAGAAAGAGAACTTCAGGCCAATTTCTCTTATGAATATAGATGCAAAAATACTAAATAAAATCCTTGCTAACTGAATCCAAGAGCACATCAAAACGATCATCCACCATGATCAAGTAGGCTTCATCCCAGGGATGCAGGGATGGTTCAATATACGGAAATCCATCAATGTAATCCACTACATAAACAAACTGAAAGAAAAAAACCACATGGTCATCTCATTAGATGCTGAAAAAGCATTCGACAAAATTCAGCATCCTTTCATGCTAAAAGTCTTGGAAAGAGCAGGAATTCAAGGCCCATACCTAAACATAGTAAAAGCAATCTACAGCAAACCAGTAGCCAACATCAAAATAAATGGAGAGAAACTTGAAGCATTCCCACTAAAATCAGGGACTAGACAAGGCTGCCCTCTCTCTCCATATCTTTTCAATATAGTACTTGAAGTTCTAGCAAGAGCAATTAGACAACATAAGGAAGTCAAAGGGATACAAATTGGAAAGGAAGAAGTGAAACTATCATTATTTGCAGATGATATGATAGTTTACCTAAGCGACCCAAAAAACTCCACCAGAGAACTTCTACAGCTGATAAACAACTTCAGCAAAGTGGCAGGATATAAAATTAACTCAAGCAAGTCAGTGGCCTTCTTGTACTCAAAGGACAAGCAGGCTGAGAAAGAAATTAGGGAAATAACACCCTTCACAATAGCCACAAACAACATAAAGTATCTGGGCGTAACTCTAACCAAACAAGCGAAAGATCTGTACAACAGGAACTTCAAGTCCTTGAAGAAAGAAATCGAAGAAGACCTCAGAAGATGGAAAAATATTTCTTGCTCCTGGATTGGCAGGATCAATATAGTAAAAATGGCCATCTTGCCAAAAGCAATCTACAGATTCAATGCAATCCCCATCAAAATCCCAACTCAATTCTTCATAGATCTAGAAAGAGCAATTCTCAAATTCATCTGGAGCAACAAAAAACCCAGGATAGATAAAACTATTCTCAACAATAAAAGGACTTCTGGGGGAATCAATATCCCTGACCTCAAGCTGTACTACAGAGCAATTGTGTTAAAAACTGCATGGTATTGGTATAGCAACAGGCAAGCAGATCAATGGAACAGGATTGAAGACCCAGAAATTAACCCACAGACTTATGGTCACTTGATCTTTGATAAAGGAGCCACAACCATCCGGTGGAATAAAGATAGCCTTTTCAACAAATAGTGCTGGTTCAACTGGAGGTCAACATGCAGAAGAATGCGAATTGACCCACTCTTATCTCTTTGCACTAAGATCAACTCCATGTGGATCAAGGACCGCCACATAAAACCAGACACACTGAAACTATTAGAAAAGAAATTTGGGAAGACCCTGGAGGACTTGGGCACAGGGGAAAAGTTCCTGAACAGAACACCAATAGCCTACGCACTAAGATCAAGAATCGACAAATGAGACCTCATAAAATTACAAAGTTTCTGCAAAGCAAAGGACACTGTCAGAAGGACAAAACGGCAACCAACAAAGTGGGAAAAGATCTTCACCAACCCCACATCTGACAGAGGGCTAATATCCAATATATACAAAGAATTCAAGAAGTTAGACCCCAAAGAACCAAATAACCCTATCAAAAAATGGGGCACAGAGCTAAACAAAGAATTTTCACCAGAAGAAATTCGGATGGCTGAGAAACACCTTAAAAGATGTTCAACATCATTAGTCATCAGGGAAATGCAAGTCAAAACAACCCTGAGATTCCACCTCACACCAGTCAGAATGGCTAAGATTAAAAACTCAAGAGACAACAAGTGCTGGCGAGGATGTGGAGAAAGAGGAACACTCCTCCACTGTTGGTGGGATTGTAAAATGGTAAAACCACTCTGGAAATCAGTTTGGCGGTTCCTCAGAAAATTGGGCATGCCACTTCCAGAGGACCCTGGCATACCACTCCTGGGCATATACCCAGAGGATTCCCCTGCATGCAATAAAGACACATGCTCCACTATGTTTATAGCAGCCTTGTTTATAATAGCCAGAAATTGGAAGGAGCCCAAATATCCCTCAAAGGAGGAATGGATACAGAAAATGTGGTATATTTATACAATGGAATACTACTCAGCAATTAAAAATAATGAATTCATGCAATTTGTAGGTAAATGGTTAGACCTGGAAAATATCATCCTGAGTGAATTAACCCAATCACAAAAGAATGCACATGAAATGCAATCACTGATAAGTGGATATTAATGAGCCCAGAAGCCCTAAATACTCAAGACACAAATAGCAAGTCAAATGATTCCCAAGAAGAAGAAAGGAGAGGACCCTGGGCCTGTAAAGATTGCATCCAGTTTAGTAAAGAAACCAAGGGGGGAGGGGGAATGATTGGGGAATAGTTGGGAGGAGAGGAACTATGGGAACTATGGTGGGTGGGAACTGGGAAAGGGGAAAGCCTTTGGAATGTAAACATAGAATATAGAAAATAAAAATAATATATATATATATATATATATATATATATATATATATACATATATATATATATGACATAGGAATGGTGAATCCGGGAAGAATATGTGAAACCAAAAAGAAAAAGAAAATATAGCAAGAAACAGCAACCACTATTCCTTAATATCTCTTAACATCAATGACTCAATTCCCTAATAAAAAGACATAGGCTAACAGGCAAAAAAAAAAAAAAAAAAAAACTGGATCCAATCTTTTCAGGCTCAGGGTCCTCTCCTTTCTTCTTCTTGGGAATCATTTGACTTGCTAGTTGTGCCTTGAGTATTTAGGTCTTCTGGGCTCATTAATATCCACTTATCAGTGACTGCATTTCATGTGTATTTTTTTGAGATTCCACCTCACACCAGTCAGAATGGCTAAGATTAAAAACTCAAGAGACAACAAGTGCTGGTGAGGATGTGGAGAAAGAGGAACACTCCTCCATTGTTGGTGGGATTGCAAAATGGTAAAACCACTCTGGAAATCAGTTTGGTGGTTCCTCAGAAAATTGGGCATGTCACTTCCAGAAGACCCTGGCATACCACTCCTGGGCATATACCCAGAGGATTCCCCTGCATACAATAAAGACACATGCTCCACTATGTTTATAGCAGCCTTGTTTATAATAGCCAGAAATTGGAAGGAGCCCAGATATCCCTCAAAGCAGGAATGGATACAGGAAATGTGGTATATTTATACAATGGAATACTACTCAGCAATTAAAAATAATGAATTCATGCAATTTGTAGGTAAATGGTTAGATCTGGAAAATATCATCCTAAGTGAGTTAACCCAATCACAAAAGAATACACATGAAATGCAGTCACTGATAAGTGGATATTAATGAGCCCAGAAGCCCTAAATACTCAAGGCACAATTATCAAGTCAAATGATTTTCAAGAAGAAGAAAGGAGAAGACCCTGGGCCTGAAAAGATTGGATCCAGTTTTGTAGACCCAGAACAAAGAAATCGTGGGGGGGATGATTGGGAAATAGTTGGGGGGGGGAGAGGACTTATGGGACGTATGGTGGGGGGGACTGGGAAAGGGGAAAGCCATTGGAATGTAAACAAAGAATATATCAAATAAAAATTTAAAAAAAAAGGAAAGAAAGTGTTTGCAAAGGAAGATGGATGATTGGGAGGAATGTTGGGAATCCCAGGGAGACTGACTATACAGAAGAACTTTCTTCCCTTTTCCCTCCCTCCCTCCCTCCCTTCCTCCCTTCCTTCTTCCCTTCCTTTATTCCTTTCTTCCATTCTAATGAGATTACATATATTGATACATAGAGAATGTTTACTGAGGACATTTGACCAATGCCACTTTTTGGACATTGCACACAAGTTATTAAACTGTGCCCTGTGTACAGATATAATGCTGATTTGAAATTCTTGATGTCACCTGTGAAGCCAATTTTCCATTTCTAGTCTAGTACTAGAAGAAGAAATGCTATATTAATAACTTATTAGTAACCACTACTAGAAACTGATATGCTCAGGGGCTTTGTAATTAACAATAGCTTTAAAGGTCTGGAAAAGAATAGTGAAGCAGGACTGAATACTCCTTAGCTTTTTGCTGAGCAGGAGAATAAGGTGTCTGATATTTTTAAATGTAAACAAGCACGGAATAATATAAGAATGTTACCACCATTGTTTTTGATCAGCAACTTCCTATTTAGCAACCGTTTCTCAGATAGCTACACAACTCCACAAATTATAAAGTGGACAAGGTGAAATAACTTTCAAGTCAGGAATTGCAGTGTTTGCTTTCTTCTAAATGCAGCCCCTAAGCACTGGTCTCCTCACCTCCTTCCCCTCCTTCCCAAGGACATACCTCCAGATTTTGTTACTTACAGTTGTACTGCATAGTATGCAACCCTGAACAATGAAATGTAGGTTAGCCTGGTTTTAAGAGTTTAATCAAACAAATCACACTAATATTTGTAACCATGACTGATTTAATAATAGATTGTGATATGTCATTACATTATCCTTTTCTGACAAATGAGTGACCATCATTTTATGTACTGACATTCTCTACTAGTGATGGAGTTCTGAAAAGTTCTTAGTATGGGTATGTGGTACTTAACCTTGACTCTACATGATCAGATTGAAGAACATCTTGGAGATTAGCAAAAATGAACTTCTGGATGTGTCCTAAATGAAGACTTTTCTAGAGACAGACTGTGAAAGCTCTGACATAATGAATAGAATGAATTAAATATAATGAATTAAATTCATTAAATAAATTAAATAAATTAAATAAATTAAAATAAATAAAATAAATAAATTAAATAAATTAAATAATATAATGAATTAAAAAAAATTTGTAGTGACTGCTGGGAGGTGAGAACTCCGGAAGCCGGCCTCATTAGACGAAATGTCTCACGGATGGCACTTTTTCCAACGGTGTATCTTGGCATTGGTTCCATTCTATTACTCTGTGAGGCCAAGAGATTTCATCTGACACATCCTTCCTCCATGATATTTCTGCCTTGACACAGGCATAAAATCAATAAGAGCACCCCTTCATAAATTGAAGCCTCTGGAACCATGATCCAAAACAAAGTTTTTTCTGCATTTATCACTATGACAAAAAAGTCGGAAATGGAGGTCAAAAGTGACAATATTGTTGCAAGCAGAGAATACACATGTGCTAGGTACACTTGTGCCAGAATTTCCAGGAAGTATATGCAGTAGGTGTCTCAAAATGATTATTCCAATCTACTGAGAGCATATATTGAAAATTTCCTCCTCTGTTTCTTTACCAACTTTTGCTCTTGTAGTCTTCCTCCAAAATTTGGAGCTGGGCAGTAATTTTTCGATGTATATTTAAATTGTTCTCACTATAAAATATATTTTAACATTTTTCTCTGTTTCTTGCCCATTTGTACTATATCCTTCAAATGATGCAGTTTGGTTTATGCCTTGTTTTGAGTTTTTAAGCAAATGAATAACTAAATAACTAAATTAACCAATTAACTAAAATGTTGATCTATTGCTAATGCAACAATAGATTGTAGAATTTTGGTACTATATGAGTTTCCACAAGAATGGATCATTTTTGCAATATCAGCAAGGAGAAAGCAATTGGATCATCAGTCTTTTGATTTTCTCAGATGTACTGGTGCATTTTTGCCACCTTCACGCTATCATTATTGTGGATGTAGGAGATGTGTCCCAAATAATTCCCAGTTGTATTTGCTCATTATAAGGAGCTGTTCTCACATATATGTGTTAGTAATTTGCAGGATGTAATAAGTCCCGTCTGTGTCACAGAGTTGTAAACAGCCCTAAATTGTTGGATGGAGTCCACTGGGAAATGTCCCCTAAATGGAAAGGCTCATTAGCATAAACAGGTATAGAAGGGCGTAACCTAGCCACGGAATGAAAAACCATGGACTCATTTGGCTTCTTGCCTGAGTGGTCTTACCTCCTAAATGGATACAATTTACTAATTACTAGATATATGACATGTCAGAAATACAACCTTTATGTTGTTTGGATTTTTCTTTTTATAAGGTAGCATTTACCCAGGCACGATTTTTCTCTTTGGTGTCACACCTCCTCAGTCTGTGAGGTCTGCCACTAATGGACACGTTCTCAACCTCTGCAACTCTACTACAGCTGCCTTGGCACATAGAGCACCTTTGTGGTTTTTGCTTCCACGCTGGCTGGCCTTGCCCTAGGCTGGCCCAGCAACCTGTCTAGGCCACTGCCAAGAGCTGACTCCTGGAGTGCTTACTACTCGTTCACTCCCTAGGCCAGTCTGGCAGGACAGGTGCCCACAGTTCTACCACCCTGCTCCTTCACTTACATACTGCTCTTTTTTTCTTTGTTTTGTTTTCCAAATGTGACATGAAAGCATTTAAACCAAAATAAATGAGAACATTCTTTTATATATATATTTATTTATTATTTTCTATATTCTTTGTTTACATTCCAAAGGCTTTCCCCTTTCCAGTCCCCCCCTCACCATATGTCCCATAAGTCCTCTTCCCCCCATGCCCCAATCACCCCCCCTCCCCACAATTTCTCTGTTCTGGTACTCTCCTACAAAACCGGATTTAGTCTTTTCCGGACCAGGCTCCTCTCCATCACTTTTCTTGGGAATCTTTTGCTTAGCTAATTGTGTCTTGAGTATTCAGAGCTTCTGGGCTCATTAATATCCACCAATCAGTGATTGCAATTCATGTGAATTCCTTTGTGATTGGGTTGACTCACTTAGGATGATATTTTCCAGATCCAACCATTTGCCTACAAATTGCATGAATTCATTATTTTTAATTGCTGAGTAGTATTCCATTGTATAAATATACCACATTTTCTGTGTCCATTCCTCCATTGAGGGACATCTGGGTTCTTTCCAGCTTCTGGCTATTATAAACAAGGCTGCTATGAACATAGTGGAGCATGTGTCTTTATTGCAGGGGAATCCTCTGGGTATATGCCCAGGAGTGGTATGACAAGGTCCTCTGGAAGTGTCATGCCCAATTTTCTGAGGAACTGCCAGACTGATTTCCAGAGTGGTTGTACCATCTTGCAATCCCACCAACAATGGAGGAGTGATCCTTTTTCTCCACATCCTCACCAGCACCTGTTGTCTCTTGAGTTTTTAATCTTAGCCATTCTGACTGGTGTGAGGTGGAATCTCAGGGTTGTTTTAATTTGCATTTCCCTGATGACTAATGATGAAAAATATGGAACGCTTCACGAATTTGCGTGTCATCCTTGTGCAGGGGCCATGCTAATCTTCTCTGGATTGGTCCAATTTTAGCATATGTGCTGCCGAAGCGATCACAAATGAGAACATTCTTAGGGCCTCCATCTGGGTCCACACTACAATTTTTCCATTCACTCACTCACTCACTCATTCATTCATTCATTCATTTTCAAGTGACCAAAGTACCCCACCTGAAACCAAGGACATACCTTCCAGACTCAATCCAAAAACTGATGAACTTTAAATGCCTTCACCCCACTTCCATGGTTGCCCAACATCTCCCCCAAAGCACTAATGTCTAACTGCCTGTCATGAGAATCTTGTTTCTTGTTTTATATGTAATGAACTGAAATGAGCTCTTCTCTGTTCCTTTATTTGTTTTTTTTTAATCTACTTAAATGTCATTTTTTCTTTTTCTTCTGCTTGTCCTTTTATTTTGCCCTTTACCTTTATTTGTTCATTTTTTCTGAGAGCATTCCTTCTTCTCCATGTATTTCTAGCCATCATGTGCCACTTGTCTGGTACCCAATGGAGAGTCAGTGTGCCATAAATTGTATTACTTGGGTCCTAGAATCTTGACCAGGAGAGACCAGTGAATGAAGGAAAGGGACAGACACTAATACAAACTGATTCAGAAAAGCTTGGATCCAGTTGTTTGGGATGTATGATGGAGAAGCCATGATCCTCGGGACATACGGCAGTTTTACCCTATACAGCTAGACATGTAGGTGGGCCTATTGCATACAGACGAACAATTAGGCAGAGTTTAAAGTACAGCTGACAAGGAAGGAGGCTTAGCTCATCTTAGAAAAGCAGTCTCGCTTCAAAGCCCTTCAGCTCCGTGGGTCCTTTTTCTAGCTCCTCCATTGGGACCCTGTGCTCAGTTCATTGGTTGGCTGAGAATGTCCCCCTCTGTATTTCTTATGCCCTAGCAGAGCTACATATAACAATATGAGTCACCCAGTACTCCCAGAGCTCCAGGGACAAAACCATCAACCAAAGAGTATGCATGGAGTTACCCATGGCTCCAGACTCATAGACAGAAGAGGATGGTCTTGTTAGACACCAAAGGGATGAGAAGTTCTCGGTCCTGGAAAGACTTGATGCCTTAGTGTAGAGGAGTTTCAGGACAGTGAAGTGGGGGAAGGTTGATTGGGGAAGGGGAGATGGCTTATGGGATTTTCAGGGGAGGGGGGAACCAGGAAAGAGGACAACATTTGAAATGTAAATAAAGAATATATCTAATAAAAAAAAAGAAAAGAAAAGGTAGTCCCTCTAGGGGAGCAGTCTTCCGGCCATAAACTTCTATGGGGAGAAAGCTAGAGTGGATATTTTCTATATTTTCCGTAAACCTCTCACTGGCTCACCAGAAGGCTTCGACCACTCTGAGCCTCACCTGGGGTCACTCCTAAGACTCTGCCAACTTCCTATGGGTGTGAGGTGCTGGCCAGCTCATGTCAGCAACAAACATTAACTCAGTACTTCACACATGAAGAGATCCTCCTTGTCCAGCAAGATCTTAATATTGCAGCTTAGTACAACTCCAGCATTACAAAAATTTTGCAATACCCTGTCCAAAATTCTCCCCTTCACTTCCTTTTTGAAATATTTAGGATTTTTTTGATCCCTTGTATTTCTTGTCTCTTAATTAATGCTATTTTCAATAGACATACAATAGTTACATATATTTATGGCATACAATCTGTTGTTTGCATCATGTATAAAACATCCAGTGCTTAAATCAAGATAATTAACATGTCTATCATGTCATTTATCTTTTTTTGTTGCAAGGCATTTATTCTGAGCAATCTTGAACATACAATACATTATTATTAACTATAGATGCCCTGTTGTGTGACTAATTTGATAATTTGCTTGCTAAGCCACACAGTGAAATACATACACAAATATATAGTTGGAATTTTGTTTTATTTCTGAACATGTGACATTTTCAGTATTGCCTTTCTAATTCATGAAGTGTTATATTACTCTTAAAAACTAGACATATTTTTAACCTAAGGACATTATTTTATAATTGGTTGCTAGAGAACTTATATGTATGAGATTTATATATAAACACTCAGAGTTTTAATACTCGTGCAAGCACTGACTTTAAACATTTATTGCATTCTTTTTTCTTTTTAATGTAAACATTGTAATTGATTTTTCTTAAAGCCTCGATAATATTTTATCAATGCCTCTCTCTCTCTCTCTCTCTCTCTCTCTCTCTCTCTCTCTCTGTGTGTGTGTGTGTGTGTGTGTGTGTGTGTGTGTGCGTGTGTATGTGTGTGTATGTGTGTTATATGTGTAGGCTTATATATATGTGCATATGTAGCCAAGTATTTGTAGGTGCATGTGTATGTTCAACACTGGGTACACTGAGTATCTTATATCTTATTCCATTCATGTTTTTCGACACAGGGTCTCTCTCTAGACTTGGATCTCACGAGGCTAGTTGACCAGAGCACCGCAGCCATCCTTCTCCCTTGACCTCCCAAGTTCTAAGATTAAAGACTCAGGCTGCTGTACTGTGTATGTGAGTAGTGGGAAATCAAATTTAAATCTTTAGGCTTGGCCAGCTCAGACTTTACTGACTGAGCCAACGCTTTAGCGCTGGTTTTGTTTGTTTGTTTCTTTTGTTTTTGTTTGTTTATTTGCTGTTGTTGTTCCAGATGGAATCTCTTTAAGCAGTCCGAGACTATACTCATCTTGTTGAGCCGACTTGCCTTGAACTGACAGAAATATGCCTTTGTCTCCTGAGTGGATTACAGGAAAGGAGGCACCATATTTATCTAGAATTCTTAACTGTTTAGCTTTATATCATTAATACTCACTTAGAGACGTGAACAAGTCATAACTGTTTTTGCTCTTCGTTTCATTTGGTGTGTGTGTCCATGAAAGCACATAGGGGGAGGTGAACACTGAGTGCCTTTCTCTGCCATTCTCTGTATTATTTTGGGGGACAAGGTACGTCGCCAAACACAGCGAATTTTGCTTAGTGTCTCTACAGCAAGCCCCTGATAGCTGTCTGTCTCGAGACACTGCATGTAATTTTCCAAACTCAGGAACTCATGCTGTGGGGACAATTTACCCACAGAGCCATCTCTCCACCCTCTCCTTTTGCCTTTTAGCCTTCTCTCTCTGTTTGTATGTGATACGACTTTCATTATGCATAAATCTCTTACTGACTCATATTTAGACAACTTCCTTCATTGGAAGGAAGTCCTTTGTGATAATCAGAGGCTGCCAATACTTTTTCATATTTTAAGAGTTCAGCCTAAATAAAGCTAAATGTACAAGCTGTGCAGACTCACTGAGTGCCCATTACGGATTCAGTGCCATGGCAGAGGTTAGAAATGGAGTATTGAACAATGAATCAATGAACTTTTAAATAGCAGGTGATGAGCCAAGACAATGGGAAGGGACATGTAAGCCACATCATTGTAATAACTGCAGTGGAAGATGCAACACACTACAAAAGTGAGTAAAATGGAAGGCCTGGTTAGGCAAGATATTTCAGGAGACTTGACACTAGGCTCAGGCTAGGCAGGAGCTCTGCTGCCCCAAAGAAGACAGTGAAGAATTAGATGCAGAGGGCAGAGCTTAGCTGCAGGCTGCTTTCTGTATGGCTTATGATTGTGACAAAGCATATAGAAACGGCGATTGCAATGTGGCGTGCCACGAGAGGACCGCGAGCTTGTTGAGGTGAGAGGTCAGGAAGGGACCTCACGGGTTTTCACCGTGACTTTAGATTTTTATCTGCAAGGCTTAAAAAGCTGTTGGAACGTTTAAGATATGAGATTGACAGGAAGTTCATTTTGTTTTCTAACGATCCCATTAACGGTTTCACAAAGTATAAACTAATAGAGCAAAGCAAGACTGAAATTGTAGAATAAATTACAAGTTAATTAAGAGGCAATGCTGGCATCTTTGAATAGGTAGATGATAATAGAAAGAAAGATAATTGAGGCAATTTTAAATGTACTTTGGAGCTATGGACAGATTTTATATTCAAGGTACAATATTTTGCTTATGTTTTTGCTAGAGTCTATAGGAGTGAAACACGGCACTAATTGTTATTTGAGCCAAAATTGGGAAAAGATTTATAATAAGAGAGAATATGGAGTATCCTTTTAAGTGTTTAGGCTCAAGGGAGAGGTTAGATGCTTAAATCAAGTGAACGTTTGGATTTCAGAATGCGTATGTCAGTGCAGGATGCTGTACTTAGATTTCCAGGGTTCATCGGTGTTAGGAGTACTTAAAGTTCTGACAATGGATCAGATCACCTCGAAGGAAAACATTACAGGAGAACAAAAAGTGCTATTTCTGAGTCCTGAGGAATTTAATATCTAAATGATGGGCGTAGGAGGCAGACTCCCCTGGGAGAGGGAAAAGTAACACATTATGAAATCAAAGAATCAAAAATTTCCGAAGAGAAAAGTCAAAGTTTCTCCTGTGCTAGCACAGCAATCACCACCATCTTTACCAACCCCAAGATGGAGCCTCTGATTGGTTAATCAATTTAGTCTTAATTCTCCAATTCATGTAACAAGGCTTATCATCACCTTGGCTTTCTCAAACATGTGTTTGAATGATCTAGTTATTAGTCCTGCTGACATAACTCAGATCATTAAGCTATTTTGAAGATGGATTACTTTCAGACTCTACTTTATGATAGTCTGAACTCAGTAATAACCTAGCAAAGCACTGCTTCCCCTGAAACTTTTGGGAGAAATAAGAAGAAAGGGCTTCCAGTTGTATGCCGTTGAAGTCAGCAGGGCCATCACTCTTGATTACATGATGATAAAAGGAAAAGTACACTTGTTTCAGATTTGTCCCTGCCATTGTTGACCATGATCAAATTACTTTTCTGATGATTATCTTTAGCTGACACACACACACTGCTGGAAGGCAGATTGCAGGGACACAGTGAACATCTCCTAGCAGGCTTCTTATAGAACCTCATCAGTGATCAGGGATGCCAGCGCTCAGGGCCAAAGATGTTCAGTATCAGTCAAAGCCCTAATTAAAAACTATACTTTGTTTTCCAATCCGCTTTTGGGAAGAATACAGGAGAAGAAACAAGATGTAAATTTTACAATGCCTTGGCAATGCATCCAGTTCTCAGCTGAACAAAGACGCTGATACACAGAAAATCTTGTCGGAATAAACCATGTAAGACAAATAGAAACGCTTAATTCCAGTCGTCCGCACTGCAACTGGGGCTGCTGATAAGACCTACTCAAGGCTGAAACATAATGTGAAAATGTAAAGATGCAGACCTCATGAGTACAGACAAATGCCGTCCCTGTAAGGGAAATGATGGCAAATGCAAAGTTAGGGTAGGCTGAGCCATTTTCAAAGGTATTTTCATAAACAGCAAGATGCCAAGTGTTGTTTGTTTCCACCAATATGGGAGCAAAAGCAAGGAATGTAACTTATAGGGTCCTATGGTATTTGTGCATGTTGTATCATATTAATGTATTCCGTCGACTCATTCCGTTGGTGGAGGTTTTAATGGGGTACATAAGCATTATAAAATATGCTTACTACAGATAAATCAAAGGGGTGCTGAAGACATTTGCAGTACTACAGCCCATTTTGGATAATTACAGTGCCCTTAAAGAATGAGTTTAGGTATTACAAAGGAAAGAATTGTAAAAAAACAAAACAAAAAAACCCCAAAAAACAAAAAAATCAAAACAACAACAACAACAACAACAACAACAACAACAAAAGACCTGTTTGGGGCTGGTGACATTCTTAAAAAAACAGAGGCTGATCCTGCCTGAGACTAGCTTGGAAGTGAAAGAGAACACTAATGAGAAAAACTTCTATGAAATGGGGAAATAAAAAAGAAAGAAAGAAAAAAGAAACAAATGAAGAAAATCACAGTCGTTCAACTGCGGGTCTAACCTTATTCAGTCAAATTTCATGTAGATGACTTACTGTAACTACACAAATAACATAGGAAATGATTAGTTAAGATTATGCTGGCAGTAAAAATACTAATATTTTACCGCACATTTGAGCTCCAGTTTACATTTTATGCAGAGGTAAATTAGACTGCAATGTTGTTTATGCTTGTTTTATGGAAAGCTATTTTCATCACGGTCTTAAAAGTTGTTATTAGTTTCCCTCCTGCTTTCTATTTTATTAGAATAAGGTGAATTTTAGCTTCCTTATTTGCAGAGAAAACCACAGGACATAGTAAACTTTACACACAATGAGTTAACAAGGGGGGAATTAAACCATTGTGTCCTAGGCTTTGGAAGGTCATATTATAATAAGATTAAAGTCTCTCCCCTTCAGGTATTGTTCATTTGTAAACAAGTCTGGCTTGGGTTCTTACCGAACATTCTCCTGATTAGATTAATTTCCTATGAAATGCAAATACCTTTTCCTTTCTGACAAGCTAGCCAGATTCTGCCAGCTTGATGATTGTACAAGAAAAATGCAGCACGGAAAGAAAACAATTCTGTAGCAAAGTGCAATAAGCATAAAATGAGATCTGCCCGAGATTGGGGAGATCTGTATTGTCATTTAAAAGGGAATTTAAGAGCTAGTGAGGGAGATGTGTGGTTAGGTGTAAACAGTGAGCAGCAAACAGCTGGATAGAGAGAGATAAGTTTACATTATGAGGAAGGGTCCATCAGGTACCACTGGCTGCTGCCCTGGCCTGCCCGGTCTGTAATGACCTCCCTGCCCAGGCTGTGCATCAACCCACTGGGTAGTTTGCAGTCTAGAGTTCCTCTCCTGAGTGCACCAATTGCCGTATCTTAGGTAAAGTGACCTAAGTTCCTAGCAGGTAGTGCTTCTTGGAAACAGTGCTTGTTTATGTTGCCTGCCTGGAAATGTTCTTTTCTTCTCAACAACAGTCTTTCCTCAGGGGGAAAAATTAATCAACACTATCTGCCAAAAACCGTTTCCCTCCTTGCCAGGTAATATTTCCCGACTTTCTGACAGGATGAAACTTGGGATGTCTGGTTTAATCCAGATGTAATAACAGATATTTTGCTTTTCCCACTTCTTACCTCATTCAAATTCAGTTTACTTAGAGTGGTTTCAAAGCTCTTGATGTTATGAGATGTACAGATCTCATTTCGCAACTCCTCCTCGCCCACTCATTTTATGAGTGAATATCACTAGTGCTCATTTTCTTAAGGGAAGATGCCCGAGGTCTGAGCCCTCTCACACTTTATCCCAATTCTCTTCACATTCAGATATGATACCCTTTTCTTTTAAAGTGGTTTCAAATGTCAACATGGGGTAGTTAAATGTTGAGAACTGAACTTTCATGTTTCATTAGTGTGTAGATGAATGCCAGCAAACCCAGTTGGAAAAATAGTCCTTTAAAAGCAAATCAGATTTTCTCACTGGTTATCATTAGAGATGGAATTTACATTTCCTTAGGAAAATAAAAAGAATTTGAAACACCATTGAAATGTTGGGGGAGATAGAGGCTTTTAATTTTATAATCTGGGCTTTGCACCTGCATGATATAATATTTTAAAGTACTTCATTATTATTGATAAACTGAATAATACCAATTAACAAAGCTCTGATCTTAAAAATGAATTTTAACTTAGCCACGTTTAGTGCACTGAGATGAGTGTCTGATCTGATATGACTTTCTTCATTTATTCTGTACTAGTTTAAATATTTCAGTTCTCATTTCATCCTGTGGATACATGTGTACATTGAAATATTGCTCTTTATTTCTAAACTCTCTTGTCTCCCAAGTAGAGTGTTGACTGAATGACTATTCTCCCTGAAGGGACAATTTATAGAGTAAAACTTGTCCTAAGACTGCAAGTCAATTTTTCATAGTAGAAAAAATTTCCCCCTATGTTGTTTTTTGCTTTAACTTTCCCTGCCCTCTCATTTTCTTCTTAAGTATTTGCAACCACTTATTCTTAAGTATTTGCAACCACTTATTCTTAGAAACATCACTTGCATCATCCTTTAGAAAAGGACTTTGTATGGCCTAGGGTACTGCAACCATCCAGGAAAGAATAGTATGATCTGCAAGAAACTAACCTTTAACCCCTTCTACAGATATGGAAGAAAAGGATGCTGGGATGTAAAACCATCAGTAAGAAGCGGGCTGCAGAGATAGCTCAGTTGCTAGAGTTCATGCTGTCCAAACACAAGGACAAAATATGGACCCCAGTGCTCAAAAAAGCCAGGTTGCAGCGGCACATGACTTCCACAGCAGTGCTGGCAGGGTGGATGCAGGCAGATCCCAGGGGCTTGCTGGGCAGCCAGTCTATTGAACTCTAGATTCAGCAAAAACTCTATCTCAAGAGAAAGAAAGAAGGAAAGAAAGAAAGAAAGAAAGAAAGAAAGAAAGAAAGAAAGGAAGGAAGGAAGGAAGGAAGGAAGGAAGGAAGAAAGGAAGAAAGAAAGAAAGAAAGAAAGAAAGAAAGGAAGGAAAGAAAGAGAAAAGAAAAAGAAAAAGAGAAAAGGAATAAGGAAAGAAAGAAAAAAGGAGAAGTAACAGATGAAGATACTCTATATCTACTACATAGGACTTGGACTTCATCCATGAAGTCCTGTGTGAGCACATACACACAGGAATGCCACCCAGACATGAGTGACACCCGCCCCCACACACAAACACATACACACAGAGTGAGAGGCCATGTCATTAGAAAGCAGAAATCATTTCATATGTTGAATTCTATGCAATTTTCACTTAGAGCCCATTCCCCGGAATTTCATGGGAAGTAACTAAAGGGCAAGTGGCATAGATGAAGCTCTGGGCTTGAGAGTGTAATGAGGAGGGATGGCAGCCGTGATCCTGAATTGGATACTTCAGTAAAACTTAGATCTAAGCTATATGCTGGAATCCGAGCAAAGTGACCCACTCAGGAATGTTTCTGTTAGGTTCTTCCATACACAGAGCTTCATTCTTAAGACAGCATAAGAGTAACTTGAGGTTATATTCCACTGTGTTAGACAAAATAGTGTTAGTTTCAAAATTCCCCTTTGCTTGACCTTTAAACTGATTCTAGGAATCAATTTTCATGTAGAAGTTATCTATGGTACATAGAGATGTGATTACATAGGGAATGGACCTGTGTCTAAACAGCATTTTCAACTTAAAACACCATCTTTAAAAAATTTAATTACTTTAGAGAAAACTTTTGTGATTATGATATAATTACAATATTCTCCCTTCCCTTTCCTGAGTATAAATTTTGCCATATATTCCTTCTCTTTTAAAAAATTCTTGTCGTCTTTACATTATTACACACACACACACACACACACACACACACACACACACAGAAACACATTCCGACATATATAAGTACATATACTGAGATTGTATAGTATTAGTTTTATGTATATTTTCAGAGCTGACCATTTGATATTAGGTTTATATTGGGTAACCATTGGGTGTGCTCTTCCATGGACAAGAGTTTTTCTCCTGCTCTCAGCCTTCTTTAGTTTCTTGTAGTTCTTTGTTTAGGTTTGAGGCCTCAGGGGCTTTCACCCATTCACATAAGAATGTCTATTGCTTTGTCTTTGCTTAGCAATCATGTTGATGAAATATTATGGGTGTAGCTTCTTAAATTCCAAGGAAACAGTTTCTGACAATCTCTCTACTTCTCTGGTTTTCACAATCTTTCTGCTCCTATTTCTACAATGAACCCTGAATGTCATTCACAACCCTGCATTTGAATGGTAATTGTTTCCAGTTATGGTCTCAACCTGTTGTGAGGAAAAGTTTCTTTGATGTGAGGTTAGGGCGACACTAATCTGTCCATATGAAGACAAATGATTATGTTGTTGTTGGGGAGTATGAGACCATGAGATTTGCAGATACGTGGATGGGACTAGAAGACATTATGTTGAATAAGATAACCCAGATTCCAAAAGGGAGATGTCTCATGATCTCCCTCAGTAGAAGCTCTGAGCTCCAAATGTCCAGATGGTAGTTCATATTCTGGGATAACTGTGGAAATCAGGTACTATGGCCAGGGTAGGAGAGCACTGAAGAGTACATACGGGTTCAAGTGAACAGATGGGTGAAATGGGAAAAATGTAAAAAAATGGGAGGAGGCTCACATTAGGGAGGGGGTGAAAGATAAACACAGAAGAAGTAGGCCTGGGGAGGAGGGAAAGTAAGAATGAGGATGCCTGAAAAGTCAACAGAACTCATACTAGTAAGTCTTTACCCAAAATACATATAATACAAGTAAAATTAGATGAAAATTTCAGGAGATGCTGTCTCTTATGTTGTTCATCAGGTACAGAATCCTAAAACATTACAGGCTAATTTTATTATTATTCTTGGTTGCCTTCTAGAAGTGGAAGGTAAGGCCCTATTGCTGAAGACACAGAGTAGTACAAACACAGTTCTAGAGGTTCTTGATCTGGAACTGACCAGAAAGCACCCACCCAGAGAACTAACTTTTATGGATCAGAAGTTGCCATGCAAACATCCAAAGGAAAGATAATAATTTACAACCAATAATATAATAACAACTAATAATTTTACCCATATATGGTAAACTACAACAACAAACAGCATAGCACAATATTTCTAATGGTACAGTAGTGGTACCTACCCCTCTGTGGTAATTAACACATCTCTATTTGATTTTAAGGCCTGTTCAAGAGTGAAATTAGCCCTGGGACCATTAACATAGGTAGCAATCCAGGGCATGCGAACTCACAGACTTGGAAGTGAGTCTTCGAGTTCCACTTTAAAGCACTAATTGTATGGGTGAACTAGTTCATGAGTAATGACAGGAAAGGCCTTTCTTTATGACAACTGTCTAGAAACAATCTTGGTGGTCAGCCGACATCACTAGAATCTCTTTACTGGCCAGTACCTATTCTTCTCCTCTTTGAGATTACCTCTGGCCACTGGAGTCACCTTTCAGACAGCAGGGTAAATGTCACTGCAGAACATGTGCTCCAGAGAGCTATATGCTTGCAGAATAAGACTGGGAACCTTTGAAATTCAGGCTTCATTTGTATCTTACTAGATTGACTCAGCATTTTTTCCCCTGGTAGAAATTCCTTAACCTCCCTTCACGATCTTATCCTCATGCTCTACTGATTCTTTCCCCTGTGTTAATTTTATTCCTAATAAAACTGAAGAAAAAGAATTTATTGTGAGAATCTTCTTGAAGAGCTGTGAACAAATGCTTATATGCTACCAGATGAGGCCTTAGCACTGGCCAAAGAAACAAGTGTTCAGGAGCTCAGCTTAGTGGACTGCTGAGTTCAAGATGGTGCCCCATGGGAACATGAAAACTTCCGTATTGGGAAGTCTCCCTCCTCTACGCAGTATATACTGATATAACCTTTGGGAGATGCTTTGTGACTCTTCCAAGATTCAAGAGCTTCCTGATCCTTGTGGGTTTTCTCTACTTCCTGAGCCTTACTTAGCCTTTCTCTTCCCTCCACGAGTGACTTTTACATGTCAGAAATATCTATAGATCCATCCTAAACATGATATTTAGAAACACTAAAAATATATTCATGGGAACATAAATTCTCTATCCTGGAAAACCTTGTTAGGTTTGGCAGTACCGTAACGTTTAGATACATCAACTACTTTATTTTAATTCTGCAATTATTCAACATGGTCTTTCTAGTTCTTTTTAAAGTAGATCACCACCATTATACTTTAGTCTAATTGCTTTTTATTGCTAAAACTTGATATTTAACCTAATGTTTGGAGAAGTGCACCAAGTGGCTTAGAAATAGAGTTGTCCCTTAATTTTTAAAATTCAAACAGAACCAAGAAACCCCCGTTAGGGGTCTTGGCATTGTATTTAGTAATCCCTCCACATTACAACAGTGTTGTTCTGTGCTCATTATTGCAAATTTAATAGTATTTAATTAAAACCCGGAAACAAGCTTTCAATCCATTCCCCCTGAAAAGTGAGAGGAAGAAAGGCTCATCCTACCGTTCGCATTATACTGGAAACTCTTAAACACTTAATCTCTCACACAGTGGTTCTGTGCTTTTAAGAGGATTACATTATTAATTGTTTAATTATTCATTATGCTGCATTTTGCAGTTCAGTACAAAAGCTTTTTCAAAATTAATTTAATGTTTTATCCTTCTTAGCTGTCATTCTTTGCAGCAGGCTCTCTGTTCTTCCATGATAGGATGTCTCACAAAGAATCAAGAGGATGCCCGTTGAAAGCTAAGCCAGGAGCTCCAGCAAACAGATCTTGTGCCAGAGCCACGACTTAACACACCCCAAGACAACTGAGTCTTTCTGTGCTCCAGGGACTATGGCTAGCAATATGTCACCAGTGGGAGCAACATTAATCATAATTGTAGGAGTGACAGTCAGTTTCTTGACCGCACTGAGAGAGGCAGGGAGGTCAGCACTTCAAGCAGTTCATCCTTCAGAGCGGCAAAACTATTGGGAAGATTTTCTGTCTGTTTTCACTGGCACTTTTATTTAATCCCATCATTTCCCCTGCAGTCTGGGCAGAAGTACAAAAGCTTCAGGCAGGCACAGTCTGCCCTTTTTCTTTTTTCTCTGTGCCAAAGTAACCTTGGCAATTGATTGCTTACTGAAAAGCTACCACGCCCCATTTCCCTACACTTTCTTTCCTCTCTGGGTTTTTTTTTTCACCTTTTGGTTGTTTTCTCTTTCTCTGCTTCGCCCTTGGAGTTTCTTCTCAAAGGGTTGCTATTAGGAAGCCTGATGTTAGCAGATCTCCCCGCTTCTGTGCTGATTACAGGGGACGTTCTGGACCCAGCCTTCCCAGCATGGCAATGCTCATGTTCGTCCAACAGTGGTCAGCCTGGAGCTGCCTCTAGACAGCTGCCGCTGTTAGTAAAGCCTGCCTAGCCTAGGCATTTTGTTTCAGGTATCCTAAAGGAAACTCCGTAAAGAAAGATAATCAAGATAAAAAGAACTCTAGGACTTGGCCTTGTACATGCAAATGCACACTGAGAATTCTTAAAACATATTCCATTTACTAGTAAAAATTCTCATATCCATTGTAATATATTATATATTAATATAATTAGTATATATTAAAATTGTACATAAATGAATTTCTGAAAGGAAATTTAAATCATCAAATGGGATGCTATAGCCTCAGGCACACAGGAGGGTCCTGGTGAACAAGAGTCAGTAAATGCCACGATTCTGCATTTGTTGTTTATATATTTCTGAGAGGTAGAGGCAGATAAGCAAATAAATCAAACAACATAAGAGAAAAGGAGTGACAGAGAAAATGAAAGAAACAAAAGCAAGGAGAGAGAGAGTAGTGTTCTCTTGACTACTTTAGAGGTAGTAAGTAGATGAACACACGGAAGGCATAATACAAGATGTATGTGTTTGTTGGTAATTAATGGGAATACTAATATGACTGTGAGCATTGTAATTGGTCAGCAAAATTAAGAATCACACATATTTATTTACCATTATTCAAAGGAGCTACAGGAATTTTACAAAAATATTTAAGATTAAATCTCAGACTTTTCTTTCTTAAGAAAAGGGCAGGAAGCAAAAGTAGACCTCATACTAGAAATGCTCTTCCAATGAGCAGGGCATGTTTCTTGAGATTCTTCAATGTGTGTATATTATTTTCTAACAAGTGATTTAAGACTCCTGTGTAATGTCATGGTCTTTATTCCAGTCCCAAAATATGGGTGTGCCTAGGGGTTATGACACCTGTGTCATCTAACAAGAGCATCTGCTAATTTTAGTTGACACTTTTTTTCTCATTCTACAAAATTATTTAAATTTAAAGTCCAGAAAGCTATTTCCTTCAAAGGAGATTTTCTAATTAAGCTCTTTTCCCTTCTCACCATCTCAGTCTGGCCCTCTTCCCATCTCCTTCTGAAAGATAATACCAACGGGTTGCAAGATTAACTTTAGAACGTTAACTCTTAGAGTTTCTGTATAGCATAGAAACTTCAGGGATCAATTACCAATACTGTTACAGAAACATAAAATCTAACTCAAGATGTGAACTTTGCATATGAATATATTGAAAAAAATTATATTTATTTACATATAAAATGTCCTGACTCAAAAGGGGTTAATGATGTCTATTGCTGGCATGTAGTCTAAGCATATTTTTACTACCTCTTTGTTAATTAATGAAACATTGTTGTACAAATTATTAATAGAAACATTCCATATTTAATTATATGTGCTCTGATTTCACTCTTCATGTCATGGTTGTTTACCTTGCCTTCCAGGGCTTGCTCAGATGATTATAGTTTTAACTCAGACATTCAGATCTGAGTATTTTTCAGTTAGACTCCCTCTTCTCTCCATATCGTGACATGAAAACTGTTAAAAGAACGCCTCAGAAGAATTTCATTATTAACCAGAAAATAGGTTAGGAGTCTCTTTTAATAAGTGGAGAAGTTTCAGCAGAGAATATAATAGTTCAAATGACAGGGGCGCTGGGGAACCTTTGGAAGGAGTTTTACCTAAGCCCCATTCACAGCACTTCCGTTTAAAGATACCATTGTAAGGGCTTCAGCATAGTCTCTGTTATCGTTTTATTTTTAAAATGGTTTAGCGTTATATCTGAAAGCAGAGCCCTGAACATGTAATGATTGGAAATTAATTTCCTTATTGCTCCTGGTGCCTTTTCTTCCTGAAGGATGAAAAGGATTTTCCAAAGGAAGAATCTGTTTCTTTTTTTTTCTTTTTCTTTTTCTTTTTCTTTTTCTTTTTCTTTTTCTTTTTCTTTTTCTTTTTCTTTTTCTTTTTCTTTTTCTTTTCCTTTTCCTTTTCCTTTTTCTTTTTCTTTTTCTTTTTCTTTTCCTTTTTCTTTTTCTTTTTCTTTTTCTCTTTCTTTTTCTTTTTCTCTTTCTTTTTCTTTTTCTTTCTTTTTCTTTTTCTCTTTCTTTTTCTTTTCATTTTCTTCTTTCTTTCCATCCCCCCTTCCTCCTTCTCTCTCTGTCTGTCTCTCTGTCTCTGTCTCTGTCTCTGTCTGTTTCTTTCTCTGTGTCTCTGTGTCTCTGTCTCTCTCTCTCTCTCTCTCTCTCTCTCTCTCTCTCTCTCTCTCTCTGTGTGTGTGTGTGTGTGTGTGTCTATTCACGTGAGTGTGCCACAGCATGCAGGTGCGTTTTCAGTATCAGATCCAGCTGTCGGTCTTGATAGCATGCACCCTTAGCCTTGGCCTCATTTCCAAGGGGTCATTAGTGAACAAACTAAGTTATGTGATTCACAGCATCATCACAGTCATGTTTCCGGAGAAGGGCCAGAGTATCCCAGAAGAATGTTAGAGAGAAGAGGACATGGTCACCAGATGCAGGAAGAGGAACAATCAGAAGACATTGCCAGAAAGCAACATGTAAATTTGTACTTTAGCCTTAAGTTCCTGCAATTTGTAGAGAATTTTAATTAAGCCTTACTGTCTTGCTGTTGTTTAGCAGTGACATTTGTGTTCATCTGAAGACTTTTCCATACCATTTGGATTCCTTTCTCTTAATTTTTTTCTTTTTAAATTTATTTTTATTAAATTATGTTATTTATTTGCATTCCAAAAGTCACCCCATTCCTGGTCCCCCTTCCCTAGTTCTTCACGCCAAACCCAATACCCCCACCACTGAGAGGGTGCTTCCCCCACCTGGCCACCCACCTCCACCTTACGCGCCCCCCAGCATCCCTCTGCCCTGGGGCATCAATCATTCACAGGATTAAATGCACCTTCTCCCACTGAGCCCATACAAGGCAATCCTCTGCTACATATGGGCTGGGGACCACACATGTGCTGGGGACTATGAATCAGCCCATGTCTACTCCTTTGTTTTTGCCTTAGACCCTGGGAGCTCTGGTTGGTTGATGTTGTTGTTCTTTCTATGGGACTGCAATCCCTTTCAGCTCCTTCGGTCCTTTCTCTAACTCTTAATGTCATTTTATGCAACAAAATTACCTTGATGAAACTTTCATATGAAGACTTGAGGTTTACCCCTAACTAGTAATGAATGCCTTGCCATCCTTTAAATAACTAAAAATTTGAAGACTATGAGAAGCATCGTATTCCTATTTTACTTTGAAATACACATTTAAACAAAATTTTATTGCACTTAATATGTTATCTCCTAATATGGCTGGTAAAAGTAATCCACTAGGGAAGAGCCTAGGAAGGTTTTCTCTTCTCTTCTCTTCTCTTCTCTTCTCTTCTCTTCTCTTCTCTTCTCTTCTCTTCTCTTCTCTTCTCTTCTCTTCTCTTCTCTTCCCTTCCCTTCCTTTCCCTTCCCTTCCCTTCCCTTTCCCCCCCCTCTCTCTTGTTTCCTGGTCAGCCATATTGTAAGGAAGAGTTAACAAAAGTTCCTCCCAGTATGACAAGAGCAGAGCAGTGCTGCTCCTGGCACTCCCCTTGCCTGCAATAGACTGATGATGCTCTAAAATTGGAGAGCCCAAAGAAGCTCTTCCTCTCTCAAGTTGCTTCTTTCAGATGCTTTGTCATGGCCACAGAAAACTAATTCCAACCATTTTCCTAGGTTGAGAAGAGAAGGCTTGAATCTCAGTAGTTCATGAGACAAATGATGTAATATTGAAAGAATTAGCTCATGAAAGAATTAGCAAAGTTATGAACTAGTCAGATAATTTTGACAGGGTAAAGACAATGCCCAATAATAAGTGATGCTGCTTCCCATACCCCAAAGAAGAATTTAGGAGAACTGTCATATTTTAGAGCCAAAAGGAGTAGTCGGAAAATCCAGAAACAAAGATGGAGATGCATAGTAGTGGTAGGCAATTAGATTAGGCTATCACAGAATCTTTAAAGCAGTATATAGGTTGCCTATGTAGGCTGTTTATGACCACAAAATTAAAGTTGAGTAGGAAAAGGCAGAAAAAATATGTATACAGAGTCTTTATACTTAAAATACATTTAAAATATGTTATCCTTTTTGGAGGCTTTCAGGGAATTTTATCCTTATCTTTCTTATTTTATGCTCAGGACTAAAGATCAAATAAATAAAAACCTTCCATAAATAATAAGGAATGAGTTTCAAAATCTGTGACTTCTAAATCTACATTAGGTTTTCATTTCATTATATCAAAATTACACTGTAACAAAAACCAGCCCATTTATATTACTATTCTATGCAGTATTGAAAAACCTGCTCTCCTGGGCCTTCCTTTAGACCTAAACAGAACCATTCGAGAGTTATAACAGGAAAGAAACGGTGTCTGAGTTACAGTAAAGGCAGACAAAAAATTGCATCCGGAAATTTTGAGTTAGAACTTTTGATTAATGGTGTAAGAGCATGTCCACTTTTGTATTTAAGATGGTAGAAAATATAGTATTAACCGTATTCAACTATTTGGTAAACAACCTAGCTTCAGCTTAGGCCCCATTATTTGGAGTAGGTTGTCCATTTCAAAAATGATTTTGCCAAAGAGAAAATGCAAATTTATTCACCCCATCTGACTTAATGCTGCCTTTGGTTAAATAAGAATATTCCATATTTGAGGAACTGAGAACCCTCATATTGACAAATGGTAAATATAAGTAATGGTAGATTGTGAAATAAAATCTTAGGGGCTTTCACTGTTGGTAAAATTGAGTTAAAGGTTCTCTACTGTCCCTTCAGCAGAAGAATTCAACATCTGCTATAAACATATAATTAAAATCTGTGACATAATAAAGAGAAATATTTGGAACAAGTAACTGAGGAAGTGGCATGGGTAAATACTTGTTAATTTTGCATTCTTCAGCTATACTTTTTTCAGATACTTAAAAAAATACATTACATTATTTTCTGGACTTTTTTTTTCTGAAAGAGATAACTACTTTGAAATTCCTTTCAGTAGAAACAGTAACCAATTTATTCTGTTTTGTCAGTAATGTATTTAATATGCAAAGTGATAGATTTCTATTATTGGTGAAAAGACAGAGTGGACTCAGATATTAAAGAAGAGAAAATGACTCTCTTCTAAGTACAGTTGACTGATCATAAAATGTGCACTTCAAGCTTTCATATTGAGATTCTAGATTGACAGTACCCTTGGGTTAGTGGAGTTAGCTTCATGTACTGTGAAGTCATAGAGAGTGCTGCTGATTCTCTGAGCAGGTGGTTGTACGGGAAGGCTGTTGATGAAACATAGAAGAGAAAAAGCAACCTCATATGATGATAAGTTCACTATCGTCTTACAGCTGAGGTACCCAGCAGAAGAAAATAAATAGGAATATCTCCCACTGCAGATTCTGTGAAGCCTTAAATATTCTTTAATGTAGTCAGCATTAGTTCTCTTATTTCACAAAGAAAAAAATGGTGTAAGCAATTGCTTTCATGGGAGAAAATGTGAGTAGTTGTACCACATGAGAAGTCCCCTTCATTTCTTTCTTATGCTTATTATGCCTTCCTGAACATAGGCATATATTTGTGTATTAAAAGTGACTCGAGTGAAGAAATACTTGTTTATTCTATTTCAGAAAGCAAGTTTATTTTTCTGTGCTACGGGGTCAAGGATTATGCTAATGTATTGCATACATACATACACACATATATATTATTTTCTTCGTATATATTAGATATTCTTCTTAAGTCCGTCTCTAGATGCTCACTTCTCTCTGTAATAAAGGAGAATGAGCAAAGACTTGTGCAGTATTTCATAACCATATTTATTGCCATATGGCCCTCTCCAAATTACATTGTGCTGTAAGTTGAGATTGTCTGAAGGAGTCTGGCTAACTTCCAACATGGGAATACCTTTCAGAGGCTGATGCTAATGGGGATGTGATTGTCTGGTAATGTAACAGCGTTAATATTGTTTTTATTGAGTTAGCTGGACTGCTAGCTATTGTGTTCTGGAGGAAATACAGCGTATGGTACAATGATCTAATGTTGATATCTGGCCAGACATCTCTCTTGCTAAATGTGTCACAGACCTAAGACTCCCAGGCCGTGTGCCTACTTGCTATGGTCTGAATCAGTTTTTAGCAATGTTTGAAGAAAAATAGCATTGATGTGTACAAAGAGATAGGAAAGTCATTGGATAGCCACAATGTACAATGTACTTATTTCATGGTTTCTGATTGTGTGTTTGTTCACAGAATAAAGTGATTCTTTAGCACAGGGATTCCTAGAATGAGATGCTCACGGGTTCATCAGAATCTTCTAGGGATTTGTCAGAAAAGCAAATGCTTGTGTGGCACTTGAGTCCCACTGAGTAAGTAAAAGGAAGAATTCAGTACAAAATGGGATGCTTCAATAATCATAGAATATAGATGTGATGCCCACTCAAACTGAAGAACAATTCCTCTAGACCTTTGTTTTCCAATAGTTATTGAAATATAACAAAAACAAAATATTATAACTTCAGAGCTGCAGAAAGGTTTCTATACTTGATGCTTTCCTAAAAATTTCCAAGATCAAATCTCAAAACTCTATTACATAAGTCAGTTAAAATACACATCACACCTGGTTGAAAAGGAATAAGAATAACAAACATGAATTTCCTCAGGGAATTAGGGTAAATTTGTTACAAGAGGAGAATCTGATTGTGGCCACTCTCTCTCAACTGTATTCCAATAGTTGCGACAATAACACAAAGCAAAACAGGTTTAGTAGGAATTATATTTTGTAAACTTTTATGCGGCTAAAAAAAAATAATCCCATCAAATAAATTCAGAATTGAAAAGAAATCGCTTTGAAATAAGGATAGATATCCTTATTTATTAAAAAATATCAAGAAATACCAGAAGTAAGTTATCTAGGAATATGAAAGCCAATATAAACATTTTCTCTTTGCTGTTCCCTTTTTTCCTTTTCATCCCTCCTTTCTTTTATATTTATTTTTTTTTATTCCTTCATTCCTAAAACCTGCTGGAGTTTTCATTGGCTCATGAACTCTAGAAACTCTAAATACTCTATTGGAGCTGAACATTCCTGGGCAGAAAATAATTCTCTGGAGTAAACGAAATATAATGAATAAAATACAGGGATACCTTGCTATCTATGTTCCTACTGTTGCATAGAGGAGTGTGGCACTCAAGAGCGTCAACATAGAGGAACATCAACATAGAGGAGCGTGGCACTCAAGAGCATCAACATAGAGGAGCATCAACATAGAGGAGCATCAACATAGAGGAGCATGGCACTCAAGAGCGTCAACATAGAGGAACATCAACATAGAGGAGCGTGGCACTCAAGAGCATCAACATAGAGGAGCATCAACATAGAGGAGCATCAACATAGAGGAGCATGGCACTCAAGAGCGTCAACATAGAGGAACATCAACATAGAGGAGCGTGGCACTCAAGAGCATCAACATAGAGGAGCATCAACATAGAGGAGCATCAACATAGAGGAGCATGGCACTCAAGAGTGTCAACAAGTACATTCCCATTCCTTACAGTTGATATTCTCTACTTGTAGGTTTCTTTGGTAGCCAGTCTGTAGCGCTTAGGCGTGAGGAACTGCAGCCATCCCAATTCTCTAATCAATGAAGGTCTGCAACAGGAAGCCTGGAAGAGAAAATAACTGAAAGGATTAACTTTATGCCAGAAGCAGCAGCGTTAAATTTCATGATATTTAAAAAAAAAAAATTAAGCCGTAAGTCAGTGGCAGAAGCAGGAATTACTGCCACTCAGAGACTATAAATTTCAGAGTGTGAATGTGACTTACCATACATGAATTTTCAGAAAAAAAATTAAAATATTTAAATTACCCAGCTAGGGTAGAGCTTATCCCAAAGCTACGGGAGACTTGGTTGTAATGTATTTGTTTATTCCTCAAGCAGTCCTTCAAGAAGAAGGGCAGGAGTAGCTACAAAGATAAGAAAAATAGGGTAAAGGAAGCCTGTTTGCTTTTGTGCTTGCTTCTGTGTTCTTTGAGACAGAGTCTTACAAACCCAGGCTGGTCTTGCACATCCTATAGAGCTAAGACTGATCTTAAGATCCTCATCCTTTCCTTTTCCCTTCCTCATACTGTGTTGATAACAACCACATGCCACCACTCCTGGACAGCCATTGATTTTTTATTTTTTGGTCAAGAATTTCTAACCCAATTTAGCCACAAGTTCTCCATGAAATATCTTTGTACTTAAACTTGTACTTTGAAAACATGTTCATGGCTGCCAACAGTTCCGTTTTTACTTATTGCTGAAATTCAGGCTCTCTTTCCTGGGGAATTTTACTCACAATTTGTAGAAACAAATATTACTGGATTTTAAAATAAACTCTGATTGAAATTATAGCCACCCCTCATTCATCATAACAAAAATCTACCAGAATTTAATGCCAATAGCTAAACTTTGGTTTTTATTTAATATGTTTCTTTTCAAGTGAAAATAAAGAACAAAATTATGTCACAGACTTCAGAGATACTGCCCTTAACAGCATGTGCAAAATGCATCAGACACTCTCAGGGGGAAATAGATGGATCAAATGACATTCATTATATATTTATTACAGGGAGGTTGTGGGTAGGCATGCTGGCTGGGTAGAAAGCCATGCTGTAACATTTGCTGTAGGAAATCGAAATACACACCCTATTTTAGAACTAAAACATGGCGTTTCTCTGTAGAGATATTTTTTGCCTGTCACATCTAACACTTTCATGCCAGTGCACTTCTGAAAACACAGTAATTACACTTGGACCTTGGGAAAACATGTGGAGAGACAGACAGTTGCTGGTGTAGCAATATTTCCTGTCTTGCTTTTAGTTAAGTAAACTGATAGGTTTGTGAAAATAGCTACAATGGCCAAAGGCTTATGAGAGAGGGAAACATCAGTGTCCTCAGGGATGAGCTCTAGCATATGTTATCCAATCCCCAGTGGTCAGTCCTGGACACGTGGACAATGCTAAATGGACTAAGGAGGTTGTGTACACATGAACATATATGTATGTACATACAGTAACATATGTACATACAATGTGTAGCATGTGTGCATAATAACAAATAAGAGAGAATAAATTTGGAAAGGGGTGCACAATAAGAGTTTGACATATGGCGAGGATCAAACATCCTCATATTGTGTATACTGGCTAAGGATTTGAATTCAAATTTCTTCTTTCAAAATGAAATAATGCTATGTGCTTCTGCTCTCTTCAAATGGCCTCTGAAGACGAATATGCATAGTTTGAAGTACCTCTGAGTCACAGCTACTACTTTTGATAACAACTTGACATTTTCTTTCTCTCTGCTTTGCAATAGATGATTTACATTCTCAAAAATATATTAAGTGTTTCAAACCTTTCTAATATTCATATAGGTCCTAAAAATAAATCTGGAATGGAGCAAAAAAAAAGAAAGTTAAATGACATTCCTAAATTGTTCACCATCCATGCCTGCAGTCCTAATGTGTACTTCTCAAGGCTGGCTTGGAATTTCTGTTCAAAATTTCTGCTTAAAAGAACTTATAAATGACTCACTGTACTCAAAAACCAGTAAGCTGGAAAATAAATAATTCTGGTTATACTTTTCTTGCCTTTGGTTTCAAGGTTGACATCCTATCTGAAAGAGGAAGGTGTTTTTGTCTAAGGAAGCTTGCCTTGGGGCTCACAGTGCTTGTCACATATAATGTACCATGTTACACATATAAATTAATTTCAGAATCTGTTGTTCAAGAGTAAGATGGAAATTTATGCAAATTATGTTTGTTCCTGTTCAATGGTTAAATTCTTCGTGGTCCTGAAATGTGATACTTCCTTTAAGATATGTATGTGAAACAGGTATGAGAATGTGGTAAGACTAGAAATTCATACCCTGCGCTCAGGAGTGCAAACATTTCTGTGTAACTGACTTGAACTTTCTTATACCCTTTATGCCCAGAATTATAGGTGACCTGCAAATGTATTTTCACCTCTTTTAGCCTGAGCTACTCTCACTTGAGATAAATGGGAAGGCTTTATATAGCCCAATTTTGTTTCAGAGACTCTTCTTGTATGTGCTAATTTCTGAGATCTCATGTAGAGTGGAGGGGACATGGCTTTGCCCCCACCCCTCTGAGTGTATGTAACTGGAATCTAAGCATGAGACTCAGTGTAACCATTTGGATTGGGGATTCTGTATTGACCTTTGAACAGGTGTGTTGCTCTCCCCACTAACTGTTCATACTGATGTCATTTCTTTCAGCCTGATGACACCTACATTACCTCCTACAATAATCAGCCTTTTGAGCTTACCTTAATTTTGTGAATTTTATGGGTCTCAACTAAATCCAGTCTTTGCTCTGTGTTGCCTTTTTATCTAAGACATCAGCCCTTCATAGCCTTTACTACCATGCCTTGTAGGGGGCAGCCTGGTTCTCCCCTCTCAGTTACTTTCAGGATCCATGGAAGGACAAGCAGTTTCAATAACATTAATTCCCTGACAATTTTGTCTGCATGCATGATACTACCATTTTGTACATTTTTCAGTTTAGGAGGTTCTGTCTCTTACAGGTTCCCAAATCCATCAGAGGGCTGTACTTCTTATAAAAAAAGTTTCTTTTTGATTTTCATCTTGTAGCCATATGTATTAGTATAGCAAGAAAAAAGATCGCCATCTTTCCTCTCTGTCGTCTTTTTTCCTCTACACTTGGAAAGAGTTCATACCATAGTTTTTTGGGTTGCTTGTCTTTAGGGAAGTTTTCATTGCCATATTATTGCTAGGAAAGTACCTTTTTTGGTTAAGTAAAGTATGTCAGAAATATCATCCTCATTTTTCAAAATACTGAAGAGAGGAGAATCTTTGAGTCATATCTGACAAAAACAGGTAGGTAACATTATGTTGGTATCTTTCATGTGTTATATGTCAATAGTTACAAAAATAGTTCAGTCATAAGGTAAATAAAGAAAAATTATTTTTCTGAAATTTTAAAGACAATATTTACATATACCTATAAAGGATATTTCTGTGAGGCCTGCTAATGTCATATATATTATATGATTGAGTTTTGAAAAATATTTCAATGGCACGTGATGACACTATTCAAGGTACTTTAAAATGTACTGTTTTGTTTGATCATCATCTCCTGTGATGAAGACGAGGTATACCTTCTTGTTTGGTTTCACTAATGGGGAAATTAAAATTATGAAATGCTTTCTTTCCTGTATCATATGGTCCATTGCTATGTTTTTGTTTTTTTTTTCAGAAAGAAGACCTGATTCTGGCTTGATATTTTTTTCCTAAAATTATATATATAGTATTAAGGCTCAAGAAACAAAAAGGAAAAAGTATGTTGCACATACTGATTTTCTCATTAAGAAATAAAAAATTTATTCTTCCTCTCTGCTTTTCCTTAATGACTTTGTGTGCCTGTAACATCTTTGATTAAGCTTTACTTCAAAACAAATAGACTTCTTTGAAAGTGATACTCATAGCTGTATTGTAGACACTTCCCAGGGCATTTAGGTTCCAGGCTTCTATGGATGCTCTTGCCTCCTCCTTTCTTGCTTACAATTTTCTTTCCTTTTTCCTTCCTTCCTTCCTCCCTCCCTCCCTCCCTCCCTCCCTCCCTCCCTTCCTTCCTTCCTTCTCCCTTGGACATAGTATCTTGCATTAATCCTTCAGCTCTGCCTTCTGTATTTTCTCTATGACCAGGGCTAATATATGTCTTGCTGACCATTGTTTTCCATGATTTTAATCTCGTGGTATTTGAGCTTATCCAGTGTTATGCTATCACACAATTTTTACGAACTGAATCATTTTTAGTGTAATTGAATTTAAACGTGAGTTGTTTTACTCACTTCATGGCTTCATGATAATTTGGTGTGCAACTGCTGATACACAGATGAAAATGATTGAGAGCAACTACCACTCACAAGACCAAGGGACAAAAGGGACAAAAGGTGGTTTTCAATGTCTGGTAGCTAGTAGGAGCTATGTTCCCTGAGAAAGGAACAAGTCAAAGCAATGCCCCTGAAGCAAACTGGGCAGATGTAATACCCCTCTTCATGCTCTCCCAGCCCATAAAGTTCTGTTAGAACTTCATTTTAACCTGAGCAAAACAGAAATGAGAGAAAGCTCAAACCAATGTCCTAACACACAGCAGGAAGTACAGTATGTCTGTCTCTTAAGGCTGTTGTTATAAAGTATAACAAACTGGGTGTCTTAAAACAACAAAAATTTATTGTCTTACAGTTCTGTAGGTGAGAAGTCTGAAATCAAGTTTTTTGGCAGTACTATGTTCGCTAAAGCCTGGGGGAGAGAATTCTCCTATTCTTTGTAATGCTTCACAGACATACTTATTCTCCTTACTTCTTGGCTGCTTCCTACCCTGTGTCTGTTATTGCATCCTGTCCTCTTCTTGTGTGTCTATGATTTTTTATTGTCTCTCTATATAATCACTCCAATTACACTGAATTAGGAAAGTCTGAATTCAACGTGACCTCATCTTAAACTTGATTACATCTACAAAGAAGCTATTCACCAAATAAATACAAATTTATAGGTCATGCTAATTATGATGTGAACATGCCCATTTAGGGGACACAATTCGATCCATTGGAGACAGATAGCAGGGCATCAATGGGGGGTACACAAATATGTCTGAAAAGGGAGTATACTCTGGGAATTTACTAACATGTCTGAGGTTCAGCATATGCTTGTCAATGTTAAAATGAGCTAAATGATCCAGTTCTCTTCAATCTTAAAGACAGATATTTTTATAATTTGTTTGGTGTATTGTACTGGAAGAACTATGGAAGACGATCAACTGGTGCTGACTGTCTGAAAACCATAGACACAGCAGACAGGTTTGTTGCCTTACAGAAGGGAGTCCTCAGTGCTTCAGACCCGGCATTTTCTTTAAAAACCTCTTCATGCCTAAAATACATAATTTAAGATATAAGGCAGCGAACTACATCAACATGGTCACTGCATCTTACATGGAAAAAAATCCAGACTTTTGAAATGCACTGTATCACTGCCACATTTTTCAAACATGCATTTAATTTCCTTGTAGCTTTAAGTATTATTTAGATTGGATAAACTAATATCTTATGGATGTTTTTATGTCTATGTATTTTTATATGCATGAATACACACACACACACACACACACACACACACACATAGCTATATATGGATGTGTATCCATTATAGATCTTTCATGATATGAAAGAAAAGCATTTGCAACTTAGCCATTGTAAATTTTTTGCATAAGCTCTAAAATTGATTTTTTTCTATTAAAAATAATTGGGAAATTTCTGCAGCATAAGCGAGTGATAAATATTCCATTCTCAAATGATTAGAACTTTACATATTTAAATTATAATTGCTTAATCTGGAAGACAACTCCAGTGATTTAAAGTTGTGGCAAAAAGCGCTGCAAGCCTTCAAACCTACAATCAATTTACAAAAATATGCCAGTTCTGAATTTATTGACCATCTGTCAGTCTTCACTCACTACTAGCTAGCTGTCAGTGTTTATTATTTGATGCACTCTGTAATGAGTCACTGCAAGGAACAATCCATATCTACATCATCATGATTAATGGGGTCATTGTCTACCCCAAACCACCTCTGCCATCATTCTTTCCTTCTGGGCATGGGTAAATGGCTATCCCCAAATCAAAAGGGGATTCCCAGAGCCTTCTCAAAGCACATAGTTTCTTGTGTAGTGCATTAATTAAATTGACATGTGATAAATTCAGCTAGGCTCAGTCAAACCTATTGCAACTCTTACACAAGTTAAATCAATAACACTTTTTAAGACAGCCAAAATTTAGTGTTTGCTTTTGTATATATATATATACAGACACACAATTATTATTTGTCTATAGTATTTAACCTAATTAAATCCAAACTAAAAAATAAAGTGAAGTGTCATGGTACCTTGCCTATTTTGGTTAATTATGTATTAGGTACTGCAGATAGATGTAAAACTTACAACTGGTATGATGTTCCTGAGGACATTCTCTTTACCAGAAAGGGCACAGACATCTGAATTGGTTCAGTTAAAATCCATCGCTGAGCTATGATGTTTTGTGTACCTAAAATTTCCTCACCCCTACCATTTTGCTCATAAAATACGGATAAAATTTTTATCTGATATTAGTAAAACTATGAGAGATTTGATCATACTGCATTAGGTATTAAACTGTCTTGGATCTCTGTATAATGACACTGAGGTATTGAGTGCAGAAACAAGAAGAAAAAAAAAGTGGAAGAAAATTTAAAACCTGATATTCAATGAGGTTAACATACAGCATGATAAGAAAGGCCTATGACTTATAACTTTCAGAAAATAGCATCATCAAAGCCAACAAAAAGAATCCCTAGGATTTAGTTTGTGATAGTAGATAGTCTTTGCTTATTTAGGAGGCAACAAAGAGCTTAGGACAGAGGGCAAAACAGACGAAATAAATAGGGTCTTTTTTTTTCCGTCCATCTACCTGTCATCTAGGTCTTAGGAACCTTGGTCTTTCTATGTTCCTGTATTTCTGTGCTCTTCTTAAAATACATACAGAGTTATCATAGAGAGGTTGGAGACATTCTCACAGGTTTCCTATTGTTGAGGGGAAAATAATAAAGAAAGGTCTGGAAGGATTACCAATAGCTGCATCTAGATGAAAACTACATCTTGTTAATGAAACAGCTTTACAGAGTCCGTTTATGACGCCTCAAGGCACAATCCATGTACAGTTTTAGCAATGCAAGATTCTGCCAGCAGATACGTGATGAGGATTTTCTGGACACTTCTAGTGACTCATCAGCCACTCCTGGAAGCAGCATGCAGAAAAGAATGGTCCCCAGGAAGGATGCCTTCTCTAATAGGAATGACTGAAAACTAGAAGGATGGTTACTCTAGATAGAAAAGACTCCAGCATTTGAATAAAATAACTGCTATGGGGTCTATCCACATGAGGGCAATAGTTTGACTCTGAATTTGATGCATGTTATGTTTGCTGAAACTAGATATTAAATATAAGTGGACCACTTCAGTTTTGAATATCTCCATCATTCATTCACTTTACTAATCTGAGTACTGAGTTCTTGATTTGGGTGTTTGTGATTTCACACTTCTCATGTGTTCTTACAATTTTTTTAAAAAAGGTTGAATTTCTGATTGACAGTTATTTAATCACTATTTTTCTATCAAGTAAACCTCTAAAAATTAGAAACAAAGTTACAAGGACCCAGAATGCCTTCCCTGACACTTGACTTGAAGTACCTAAATGCCTAACAAAGAAACAGAAAGTAACACATTCTAAAAGGAGCATGAGGTGAAATGGGCTGGTTACAGCAAGGTCCACTTGTTCCCAGTTATGGGTACTCAATGTCTTCATCAATTTTCCTGATATGAACAATGCTAGCTTTGTTGATCCAGTGGTAAAGCAATTGGATATTACTCATGTTTTCTTCAGATATTAGATCAGGAAGGCTTTGTCTTATACTAGCTAAACTAAAGAACAAAGTCTTTGACAGAATTATCTTGTTGCTATCATGAAAATTTTCAGGTCAATTAGGATGCTTATATAATATTCTATGAAAGCATGTTTTCATGATGACAATTCTATAATTGTGTAATCTATATGAAATTCTATGTAGAATTGATATATGTATATAATAGACAATAATTTTATATTTTTGTAAAATTGTTATAATAATGCAGGCTTAGTGGTTTGGAAGAAAAATAGGGAAAAATCAGTTGACTAATGCAAATGTTTACTAACTGTAGGGAAATACACATATGCTATGGTGGTTGGAATAAATATACTCCTGAGATGGGAGCACTTGATTCCCAGATGGTGGTACTATTTGAGGATGCTTGGGTGGTGAAGTCTTGCTGAAGAAAATGTGTTAAGGGGGTGGCTTTGAAATCATATTTCCTCACCCTACTTGGAGCTAGCTTTATCTACATCATGTTTGTGGTTGAGATATGAGTTCTCAGCTCTCTGATCCTGCCACCATGTCTTCATTTAGTTGCTATGCCTTCCTGCCATGACTGACTGTTATTCTTCTGGGACCATAAGCCCAAACAAATTAGGATTAAAATCAGAATATTACATATGGAACAAGAAAAGGCTAATGTAATAGGAATTTAGGTAAAGAGACTTCAAGAAATCATGTTTGCTGCATTTCTCCTTTTTCAGAAAAATAATCATATGAGAAATGATTGTGGAATACACCCAGGATAGCAGGACTGATTAGTATTGAATTAATTCTGGACACTAGGACTCCTGGCTGCTGTGTTACTTGTGTTTTTCTATTTTTATTATCCAAATAATCTTTTCTCTAAATAAACAGGAAAATGCACATGTTGATATTATCTTGTTTTAGTGTGAATATTTGAAAGCTTTGAAATTTTAATTTAACCGCAATTAATATGTAATTCAGATATCTCAATAATTTCCTACTCAGTACAACAGAATAAAATACCTCTCTATAACAAACAAGTAAATAACTTTTTCAGTATCAGAAAATAATAAAATTTCAAATATTCTTATTCTTCAGTGAGCTCTCAATTGTACTGCTCAGAAAATTTGTGTTGGGAATTAGAACAGAATCATAAAAGTAAAAAATATAGAGAGGTGAGGAGCAAAAGTATAAATTATTATTTTGAAAACTTTCAAGCATATAAAATAGCACTTTAAAAAAATCTCCACATATTTCCTGAAGATGAAAACTCACTTTTATGAATTTTGTGATACTATGCTAATAATGTATTTGTTTACCAAAATATAAAATAATTCTTTACTGTTTTGAAAGTTTCACTATAAAAATAGATCCCTACATTTCATAGAAGCAAAGCAACTTTAGAAGCCCAGGAAACAGTGCCTCAAGTCATGCTAGAGAAGAAATACATCTTTTTCATTTCTCATGTATACTCAGTAATAGTATTTCACCAATATTGTTCTTGGTGGGTAAAAGATTCATTTTCATGATTAGAAAAATATGAGCTTTGCTGAGATTGAACATATTTAATATTTTATATATATATGATGCTGTCCAATATTGCATCAATATTCTACACATATAGATATATTAAACACATTTTATATTACCTGTAGAATAAGTGTTAAATATTAATGTACTTATAGTTACTAATGAGTACTATGATATGATTACTTATAAAAACTACTGAAGGATATTGCTATGTCTTTATAATTACTTTTTTTAAAAAAATAAAGTTCTTTGTACACATCTAAAGTATATCATGATTGCATAAGCACATGCATAGTAAAATGAAAATAGAATAAATTAGTCCAGTGGAGTAAATTAACATGTGCACCATATCAATGTTATTCATCTCTCCTCCTCTGGTAAGACCTGATAATTGACGAATGTAGTACAAACATCTCTGGTTATAACATAGCCTTACTGTTGAACTCGTGCTGTACTTTGTATCTTTTGACTTCCTAAATCCTACTGAACTGCTTTGTCTAATCGCCCCCTCCCTGAAAAGCATGTAGACAAGACAATAAACCAGAAATCGCCAGGAATCAGGTAAAATGGTGCAATGTATGTTTTGTATAAGAATTCCTTAGTAAAATCAGTGAATAGGAACCTAACTTAGCAACAGCAAGCCTGCTTGCTTAGCTTCAACAGATCTCATTACAGGATGTTTATTACATAAAAAAAAAATCATGAGTAGCTATTTAGTAGTCATGCTTGGGCGATTACCTTAATCATCTTAAGTTAACAATCAATTTCTTCTTCATCCTCATATGATGTAATGAGAAGGATAAACTATCACTTACATTGCCTTTACCAGAAGAATGCAAGCTTGATATTCTTTTTTTTGCTTTATTTACATTTCAAATGGTATCCTCATTCTGCATTACCCCACTGAAAATCCTGTATCCCATCCTTGCTCCTCCTGCTCCCCCTCTCCCAATTTCCTGACTTGTATTCCCCTATTCTGGGGAATCTAGCCTTTACAGCACCCATGGTCTCTCCTCTCACTTATGTCTGAAATGACCATCCTCTGCTACTTATGTAGCTGGAGCCATGGGTCCCTGCATATGTACTCTTTAGTTGGTGGATTAGTTCCTGGGAGCTCTGGGCATACTGGTTGGTACATATTATTGTTCCTATTGCAGGACTACAAAACTCTTCAGTTCCTTGGGTCCTTTCTCTAGCTGCTCCATTGGGGTCCCTATGTTCATTCTATTGGTTGGCAGTGAGCCATGTGTATTTTGATCCACTTTCCAATAAAGATGAAAGAATCCACATATTGGTCTTCTTTTTCTTGAGGTTCATGTGGTCTGTGAGTTGTATTTTGGGTATTCTGAGCGTTTGGGTTAATATCCACTTATCAGTGAATGCATTCCATGTGTGTTCCTTTGTGATTGAGTTACCTCACTCAGAATGATATTTTCTAGCTCCATCCATTTGCCTAAGAATTTCATGGATTCATTGTTTTTAATAGCTGAGAAGTACTCCATTGTGTATATATACCACATTTTCTGTATCCTTTCCTCTGTTGGGGGACATTTGGATTCTTTCCAGCTTCTGGCTGTTATAAATAAGACTTCTATGAATCTAGTGGAGCATGTGTCCTTATTACATGTTGGAGCATCTTCTGAGTATATGCCCAGGAGTGATATACTTGAGTCCTCAATTAGTGCTATGTATTTTCTGAGGAACAGCCACACTGATTTCCAGACTGGTTGTACCAGCTTGCAATCCCACCAGCAATGGAGGAGTGTCCCTCTTTCTTCACATCCTCTCCAGCATTTGTTGTCCCCTGAGTTTTTGCTCCTTTGCCATTCTGACATGTTTGAGGTTGAATCTCAGGGTTGTTTTGATATACAAATCCCTGATGATTAAGGATGTTGAACATTTCTTTAGGTGTTTCTCAGACATCCGGTATTCCTCAGCTGAGAATACTTGGTTTAGCTCTGTAGCCCATTTGTAGTAGGGTTATTTAGTTCTCTGGAGTCTAACTTCTTGAGTTCTTTGTATATCTTGGATATTAGCCCTCTATCAGATGTGGGGTTGGTAAAGGTCTTTTCCCCAATCTGTTGGTTGCCTTTTTGTCCTATTGACAGTGTGCTTTGCCTTAAAGAAGCTTTGCAATTTTATAAGGCCCCATTTGTCAATTTTTTATCTTAGAGCATAAGCTATTGGTGTTCTGTTCAGCAACATTTCCCCTGTGCCCATGTGCTCCAGCTTCCTCCTCACTTTCTCTTCTGATAGATTCAGAGTGTCTGGTTTTACGTGGAGCTCCTTTATCCACTTGGACTTGAGCAGGACTTTGTACAGGAAGATAAGAATGGATCAATTTTCATCCTTCTCCATGTTACCTGTCAGTTGACCCAGCACCATTTATGGAAAATGATGTCTTTTTTCCACTGGATGGTCTTAGCTCCTTTGTCAAAGATCAAGTGACTGTAGGTATGTGGGTTCATTTCTGGGTCTTCAGTTCTATTCCATTTATCTTGCTGCCTGTCTCTGTACCAATGCCATACAGTTTTTTTGTTTTGTTTTGTTTGTTTGTTTGTTTGTTTTTGTCACTATTGCTCTGTAGTAGAGCTTGAGATCAGATATGGTGATTCCACCAGAAGTTCTTCTACTGTTGGGAATAGTTTTTTGCTATCCTGGGTTTTTTGTTATTTCAGATGAATTTGAGAATTGCTTTTTCTAAATCTGTGAAGAATTGAGTTGTAATTTTGAGGAGATTGCATTGAATCTGTAGATTGCTTTAAGGCAAGATGACCATTTTTACTATATTAACCCTACTAATCCAAGAGCATGGGAGATCTTCTGAGATCTTCAATTTCGTTCTTCAGAGACGTGAAGTTCTTGTCATACAGATCTTTCACTGGCTTGGTTAGAGTCACACCAAGGTATTTTATATTATTTGCGGCTATTGTGAAGGGTGTCATTGCCCTAATTTCTTTCTCAGTCTCTTTATCCTTTGAGTATAAAAAGCCTGTTGGTTGGTTTGCATTAATTTTGTAAGTTGGATATTCTTATGAGAAAATAGTGAACAAAGAAAAGATGAATACTACAAAGCCATTGGACTGTACACCTCAAGTATCAGGGTTGAAATGACAAAGAATGGAGGATACAAATTTTCAGATTAATGAAAAATAAATAAATATGACTATTGAATGAAGTGTATGAACTTTGATTGAAATTTGGACTATAGGTCTTATTTTTACTCACTGAAAAGGACAGTGATATTAGCTGGGCAGTTGATCAAATATGAGAAAGGCTTACAAGTAATGCGAAGTGTTGTAGCTTTGTGTGGTTTAGATTTTTATAATTCTTGTATTAGTATAAGAGGATGCTTGCATTCCTTAGTTTTCATACCAAGGAATGTGGGCATCATCTGCAACTTATTTGCAAACATTTCAGAAAATTACATTGTGAAATATTATTTACATTAGAGTACAAGGAATCAAAGTGAATGTTGTCATAAGATGCTCAAAGATTTTTGCAAGATTTCTATTCTGAATTATTTCAAAACAAGAAACAAATTATCACATGATTGGCATTTAATACAGTATTTTATGACAATCTATTATATTGATTAAAATAGCATCCATGAGTGATATCTGTACACTGGTAAGTGTGCTGTTTGCTATTTTACAAGGCATACCAAGTGGTCTTCACATGACTCTCTGAACAGAGAATTGTTATGACAATTTAAATGCTAAGATGCTCATGCTTAGAGAGTACCCATTAAGCTGGAACATGTTGCAATCACATAGCCAGAAAACAGAAGAAATGGAATGTGTACTGGGATGGTTTCATTTTATGTCCCTTGGTTTCTTTCTTTGCCAGACCATGAATCTATTCTGTAGAGTTGACTGCATCCTTTAAGAGCAATAAATGGTTTTAGAAATCAATGCATAGAAAATTCTATCAAGGAGCAGTTCCACGGTCGTCAGTTGTATTTTAATCATCAAAACTGCAGATCCAGAGAAAATTCCTGGGATAAGGACTCTATTCCTGCTCCTTTTATTCCTGGTGTATGCATGTGTGTTTGATGCAATATATGAGTTGTGTGTGTGTGTGTGTGTGTGTGTGTGTGTGTGTGTGTTTGTGCACATATGTGTATGTGCATATATACATGTGTGTGCATGTATAGATGTGTGTATGTATGCTGTATGAACACATATGAATGTGAGTATGTGGGTAATGAAAGCCAGCATGCAGGTGAAGCCCAGCTTTTCTGTACATTTCTCTATTGTTCTCCAGCTTGTTTCCTTCAGACAGGCCTCTCACTGAACTAGAAGTTTGCCTTTTTAGCTAGGCTGTCCATCCAACAAGCATCCATGATCTGTCTATCTTCTTTTCTTGTGCTGGAGGTTACAGGCCTGGGCAGCCAACTTGCCTTTTCACATGGGTGCTGTAAATCAGATCTAAGTTCTTGGTGTTTCAAGTACTTTTGTGTACAGTGCTGTCTTCAGCTCTTCTCCATTACTTCAATGTCTGCTTCTGAAGAATCTAGAAGTATTCCTGGCACAGAGCCATATTCTGAATCCATATTAAAGACATGAATCATAAGTATAAATAGAACAGTGTAAAATTTCATCACAGGATTTGGATAACAACAGTATATGAGTTAGAGCAAATAGAAAATAGATGTTTTAAGACTATTTGGGTGTATGTGTCCCTTGAAGGAAAAAGTAAGAAAGACTGTTCAGTAGCCTATAGACATGTCCAAACCACCTTGATTGCAAATCCAATCTTGCCTGCAAGGTAGCCATGATAGTCATTCTGAGTCCCGTGGGATAAACACAGCTAAGGCAGTCAGCATTTCAAGCAGGGACATGACATCTGTACTGTTTCTCATCTGAAGTTGGCATATGTATAGCTTTTGAGAAAGTCTAGTATGTTCTGGTTGACTGTAACTTTGACTAAGATCAGAAAATCCATTCTTTTATCGTGGAGTGCTTTGGTTCCAAACACCCTACTACCACCCTACTACCTGTCGTACCATAGAAATGTGCAATCATGCTTCTGTCTACCTTTTCCTTTTGTCTTTTAGGACATGTTGCTTTCAGTTGTTAGTCCTTATATATAAGCCTTTCCCCAAATGTTACCATGTTGTCAGGAAACTTCTGAAAGATGTGTATGCCACAACACACTGAAACTGGCATGGAAAAGAAAACAGGACCAGTATTTAAGGGAGAGTTGAGAGCAATTACTCGTCACCTTTTCTCCATTGGAGACCTGGGGACATCAGAAGACCTGAACACGTATTTCAAAGGTCACTCAAGCATTGGTGCCAATTGGCTGAGAATATTTGTTCGTGTTCAGTTCAGGAATAAATCACAAGTAGGCACAATAAACTTGTCTGAAGGAAGTTTATTGGAATTTATGCTATATCATGAGATTAGGATGTGGGGCATAGGTAGATAGGCCTGCTAACGGTGAGATGAGTATTACACACACACACACACACACACACACACACACACACACATACACATACCATGGAGGGAGGGAAGGAGGAGGAGTGGAAACAGTCATTCAGAGTCTGCAAAGAATAATTCATGTGGAGTAGATCTGTGACCAAAACTGCTGAAAAAATGCTGTCCCTCAGAGCAGGAATTGATGTAACTTCCAGAGAATCAGGACTACCTCTCAGTCTCCATCCTTGCCCATGTAGAAGGAAATATCATTGTTTTGTCAATATGGTAAATGAGTTCAGAAGGCAAGGACATCCAACAAATTTTACTGTCCATATGCAATTTTTTTGTACATGTCTATGTTGCCTGTTAGTTTCTTGTGACTTAAACAAAAATGTAGAATGAAGTAGAGACACATTGTCTTAATCACCTATGGAAATGGGTGACAAATTCAATGCATTACTCATTTCAAGTACAAATTCTTTTGGTTTCTGTTAGGGTGAGTGGAAATGTTACAAATGAATGGATGCCAATCTCGGTGGGTGTGACTTAGAGTTAGCAGCAAGGTAACTGCCCCTCAAAGGTGGTTACTTTCCATATTACCTTCAGGGTCATCCTCTACCATAGAAAAGAGTAATGCAGTACAAATCTATTTTTCTGTGGCTATAATTAGTGGTTTAAACTTAAACCTGAATGACATTGAAACAGTTTTGACAGTCTCCAGATGACAGTGTGAATATCTCAAATAAAATATTTGGGTTTAGTTAAATTATCTGCATGTCTGTTTCCAATATCAAGTTAAATAAGTAAACAAATGTTTCGGCTGCACCTGGAATTAAGTATTCAATTTATGTACTACAGATCATTTATCAACATAATGTATGGACGCCACAATATAGTGATAGGACTAGAATTCAGATGCTGTGCTATCATTTCATCAATGGGTTTCATTAATGGCTTCAACCCTACAACTCAGCAGCTTGTGAATTTAAAATGCCATGATTAATCTGTTTTCCAGATATATAAAGTTGGGTATTTTATAAGATCTAAAGACTCCTGCCATAAGTACTCTAATCCCAAGGGTGACCTCAATGGAGCATGAGAAAATGATAGGTTGGATTTTCACTTCAGTAGGCACCAAGATAGCCTTTCTCTTTAGTAGGCCCTTTCCTTACTTGTCCACAGAGGTTGTAATGCCAGGAGTAATGCCAAGTTGTAATGCTAAGTTGGAAAAAATTTGATCTTTGCTTTGTTCCAGGTTCATTTTCTACTACATTCTAAGTCTATTTTCCAATGCTGCCACCTCTGCCTGATGCCCATAAAATTCCCTTTTTTTCATTATTTCCAGATGTATTATTGTTGTCTCTAGGTCTGTGTCACTACATAGCAGAAGTTTGTCTTGAACTTTTGATCTTATTACCACCAGCTTTTGGGTTTTGGGATTATATGCTTGCTTCACCATATTCTCCCATGTTTTTGGTTTGTCTGCTTTCACAACTATACAAACCCAAAGACTTTAAAATCATGAAAGCAATCATTTCTGTTTGAATTTCAGACATCCTCGATAGTGGTGTACAGTGGAGGATGGTCATAATTACCATCTCATGACATTTGCTGGAAATAATGGCCTTCTTTATATTTGTAAGGGCTTCCCTGATTCCCACTATCTCTGTGGCTTCCATCTGGTTTCCTGCTTGGTTCTGTACCATGTGGACCTATAGGCAGAGTGCAGTGTGGCTTAGTCATTATTATATGGTTTGTTACTACATTGTGTTAACTGCTAATGTCACAGATTTGAAAGGGAATTGTATTCATCCATGTTTGGGAAATGGTTGTAAATATTCTATTTAGTTAGTACAAACCATTATTTTCTTTCATTTCTGTAGTTTTAATTCATTATTTTTTTCTTTTAGGAAAATTAAACAAGTATGACTAAATAAAAATCAAACACAAATTTCCTTTTTATTAATGACTGAATATTTCCCCTTGGCATTTGCTTCTGAGAAGATCTCATTACTAACTTTTAGCCTGAGGTCTCTAAAAATCACCACATCCCTTTAGAAATTTAGGTGTCAAATCCTTCTAGATGTATATTTTAACACTCCAGCCTTGTTTGAATCATTTATTCCCTTTAGACTGTTCTCTGTCATGCTTTTAATCACTTTTCCTTGAAGAACTTAGGTCTTTTTTTTTCATTCTCTTTGACTAATAGCCCTGTATCTTAAAAAATTCCCTCCTTTGTAGAAATTCACTTCTTTTGGTTTCTTTAATGTTGAGAGGATAAATACTATCAAATAGCTTGTCTTCCTGTAAAATAGGCCATTATTGTGAGGAGTTGGTGATTTAGAAGACATTGAGGTGTAAAGATGATATGAAGACAGTGCCTGAGTTTTTCAACAGCAGACTGCCTTTTTAGTTGGAGATTTGCATAAACTTTACATAGAAATATAAGCAGTGATAAACTTCATATATCTACATCATAGCAAACAATGATTGAATTAGGCACATATTTTTAAAATTGCTTTATTCTTTTATTTTACAGCACTAACACTAAATACAGAAAGCAAGCACACACACACCATCATTCAGTTAGGTTTTCTTCTTTTCAATCATTTATTCATTTGGTCACTCACTCATTCACTCATTTACTTGTTCAATCACAGCTCTTGGGTTCTTATTTTCTACTATCCCCTTGTCCTCCCTTTCCTTTGATGCAGTCTGTAGGGTATATTAATTAGTCATTTGCCACTTGGCTGGTCTTTCTATGGCAGTGTACTGACTTCATTTTTTTTTCCAGTTATCCTGACATGTCAAGTCAGTAGATTCTTAATGTCTGCCTTAAATTTTTTATAGTAGAGTTTCAAATGCAGATACTTCTTCAGAACAGTACTGCAGAGGGAGCTCCTTTGGGTGGCATGTGGGAAAGATGGATGGATCCTTAAGCAGCTGATCAGTAGCAAGATGAGGACACAGCCTTCAAGTATGTGGATAGAACACAGCATGAGGGGAAATGCAAAAGAGCTAAGTAGAGTGGTGGAGCCAAGGGATCAGCTGGCCAGAACCACCCTCAACAGGAAGTCATTTTGAAATTCAAAACAGCTAACTTTACTGTTGTTGAAGGCAAGCTTATTGTTTTCCCACATGAGACTCAATAACCGTTAATGTATATCAAAGGACCCTACTGTAGTTCTAAGCCAAGTAACAGATTTTTTTCAGTACTAGAGTAAAAGTTAAAAGGCTTTACCTCTGAGTCTTTTATTGTACTGCAGGTTTGAAAAGACATTAAACTTACTGTTACCTGGTATTACGTTCAATTGTTTAGTAAATATATACCAAAGCAATGATAATATATATCATTGGAGATAATATTAAAGTAAAATTTTTAGGTATGCAACCCAATGAAATAATTAGCTCCATCATATTCACAGCCATAAAGGGATACACTGTGAATGAGTTCAGAAATGGATTTGGAGGATTACAACAGAAATGTAAGGTTTTCTATGTATGGAGCTCCAATTTAAAGATCAGTGTTTGGGATTAAAAACTTTGGAAATTTTGTTCCGTGTATTATCTTCAAAGTAACATTATTTAATATATTCACAGCAGGTATTTATTAAGTTCCACAAATTGTTCATGGTAGTATGCTAGTTGTGATATCAACCTAGACAATGCTAAATTCCTGTAAATTTAGACAATGCTAAATAACTGCTTAATGGGTTAAAATAAACATATCAATATAGTATCATAGTAATGGTGTAGAAATTAAAATGTGAGACTTGAGCAAGCAGCTTGAGAAACAGCATGTATAATAAAAGAAAATTGGAAAAGTCAACAAAGGGTTTTTCCTGTTGAGAGTGCCAAGCATCACTGAAACAAGATTATGGGGATTCTGGCATCATGAGATGCTAAGAAAGACTCTAGACACCAAGGCAGATAAGACTCTAGACATTGACTTTCCTAAAAAAAAAAAAAAAAAAAAAAAAAAGTGATGCCTTTCAGGAGCCAAATTAAATGCCCCCCCCATTAATTAAGATTATGCAGTGAGTTATAAGTACAGTCCATGGAAATTTAGGGAACTACAGCCTATATAGGAGGTCCTATTTTATACAGATCCCACTTATAGATAAGATTCTAAGAAACAGACTATTTCGGTCTTTGGGACATAACTCAAGAGTTCCACTTCTTGGAAACTGCCCATATTTTCTCATGCTGATGATGCTGCCAGGTTGAGGATCACCTGCATTAGGAAAAGTGCTGGAGTCCCACAGAGCCATGGCCTCCTGATTCATAAATTAAATTAGGACGGATATCCTGTCTCCATCTTTTTATTACCCATAGACAGTGTTACAGAGCCCCTAAGTCTTTATTTTATGAAAATGCTTTCAGATCAATAAATAATGGGTATCAGATTAAAATAACAAATCTAACTTTGATGCATAGTTACAATCCTTCAAGCAAATATTTTGCTGTAATAATTTAATGTCATGGTTGTTTTGGAAATTTTTCTTAAAAACATACATGTCTCAAGATATGAAGCTGAAACCTATTTATTCATATGCTAACTAAAAGTTTAATAAACATGAAATAGTCATTGGCTAGTAGCTCATTTCCTAGGTAATCAAACTCCCTTTTTGTTATTGTTTGCCATGATACAGTATAGTATTTTTAGTGCATACTTGGCAGAGTTAGAATTTCTTGCATGCTATATTTGCTCACTTACTTGAATATATTAAAAGAAGTCTGTTGACGAAGAACCACCTGACAAGCCATGCATCACTGAATTCCAAATAGGGGTGGCACTTTGATATCATTTATCCTGATCTCCAGGGGGAATTTTCTGCTAATAGTTAAACATTCTGTCTTAAATTTTTAAGCAAATATATATTATTAAATATCTCTTCAAAATCTTATATCTTTAGGTAGTCACTAGATAACTAGTGACAATTTTCTTGTATGGTGATTCTGTATAATATTACTTATTGATATTTATGAATAGAAAAAAGGTTACTAGTATTTTGTCTCTTTTACCATTTCCATTAGAAGTGGTTTCAACTCTAATGGTAAGTACAGAAAATGATCTATCTGCGAATATAAGACATACAGTAAAAATTAATGCCTTAAATTTCTATTACACTGATTTATGACTTCTGATGGTGACAATGTTTATTTTTCCATCTTTTGGTCAGTTGGTCTATTCAGTTTAGCTTTTAAAAGTGATCTTTGTATCCTGATGTCTTGGTGGCATTCAAACAGCTTCAAATTAGTGTTTTATTTCTTGAGAGTCAAATAAAGTTCTTTGGAAGATATGAATAAATTGTTTTCTGTATCATTAAGAAGCAGATGATAGTGCAGTAACAAAAATATAGACAGAAAATGTTTCTATGATCATACTTAAGTTTTAAAATGATGGTAATACAGAATTCTATTTCTTTGAAATCTTAATTTTACTTGAAATCTTAATTTTATTTTAAGTATAATTACATTATTTTCCTTCCTTGCATTCTTCATAACCTCCCATATTTTTCTCTAGTCCTAATTAGCCCCCATCCTCCTATAAAAAGGATGTTCTCTTTTTCTTGGTTATAACGCATAAATACACACAGACACACCCACAATTATTTAAATATAACCTTTTGAGTCTCCTTAGTTTTGCTTGTGTGCATATGATTTCACAGCCAGTCACTTTGTATTGAATAATTAATTATGGGGCTCATCTATGGGAGAGCCTAATTCTCCCTCTCTCAGCAGTCATTTGTTGCTAAGGAGTTCTAAGAAAACTTAACTTTTAATGAACACTCTTGTGCTATGTCTGTCTTGACAGCATGACCTATGAGATGGATAGTTCATGTTAACATATGTGTCTATTATTATCTTCAAAGTATTTCCATGAATTCTATTTCAATCTTTATTATTAAAACCTATATATCTCTGTATGTACCTACCAAAGGACAGATGTTTTCTAGACAATCTACTGATGTAGCCTGTGTATTTTCTAAAGGCAGTAGAATTACTCTTAATGTGCAGACTTGACTTTGAATACTGCATGTATTAAGAGCAGTTGATATCACTTGACAATGAAAAGCCTTGGCACTCTGGTTGTTACCTTCAAACCAGTGCTTGAATCAATATCGTACCTAATCATTGATTTTGTATCTTTATTGTTTTCCACCTTTCCAAATGGTAAGTCATGCTTCTCATCAGTGTTTTTGGATTACTTAGGATGATGATGATGATGATGATGATGATGATGATACTAGATGCAGTTCTTCTACTTATATTGTTTTTTAGAATATTTTAATTTAACACCTGCAAATGCTATTTCTACCTATGGTATCCTATGTATTTATCTTTTATGACTATTTGTCTCTGTATCTTTACAGAAAGCAAGGCTCTCTTTCGGTACTTCCTCTTCAGTAGTTTTCAGTTGATGATTCTTCACTGTTTCTATTCTTTAAACTTGGAGTCAGTGCAGAACTAATGCCGCTGTCTTTTTCTTGTGTTTCTATGAACAGTTTTTAACAATTTTGAGAAATCAGCCTTGAACAATTTCTAGGAATGCCTCCCTTTCTCCTACCCCTGCCACTTGATCATCCCTTGCATTACCAATGATGTCTTCTGCCTGCTCAGCCATTCTGCCCTGTTCAGCAGACACTTTAATGAGGCCGGTTTCCACTACAGCCTTCCTCTCTTGCCAAGTTTCACCACTGCTCCGAGTAACTTCATCATTCAAGTAGAAATCTATTCATCATGAGACTGTTCCTTTTTATTACCTTCTTATTTTTAACAATGTATAGGTTCAACTTACATCAGGCATATGTTACCACAGTCACTTTATCACCACTCAAAAATTATTTTGAAAAATCATTAATTAAACCTCCTGCTTCTACATGACTCCTCTAAAATTCTTCTGTTTTCATTTTCCTTACTTTCAACTTTCATTGTATACATTTATAAAATATGATAAATTGAAATATGTATACAGTATCTCATAATAGAATCAAACTGGTTGCATTTTCACCCCAATCATCCCAATAATTCAATATTAACATGTAATAAAGATATTTTTTGAGTTACAGTGTAATATTTCAATACAGGTATATATCATATAGTAATCAAATCAGGGTACATAGCATTTACATATCTTTATCATTTCTTTGTATTTTGAGTAGATAGCCTCTACTAGTTATTCATAAGATATATAACAGGCTGTCATGTAACTGTTGTTACTCTGGTATGCATTTAGAATATAAGATATTATTATTTCTGTATTCTGGCAATGGTCATTCAAGTTCTTTTTATTCTCCCACCTCAGTAGACTTCCCACACTCCAGTAATTTTATTCCACAAGATGAACAACTGCTTGTAGACTTCACAGATGAAAGAGAACACATGCATTATTACATCAATAATCACTACATATAACTTAAGGGTCTCCATAGTTGAAAATGGTTTTAATATCTTTCAACTCCAACCAATTTTTCATTCTTTTTCTTTACTTTCCTTCATAATCTAATGTTCACGTATAGTTTTCTCAATGTTGTGTATTTCTTCATGTTGGTTATATCACGTATATTATATAAGATATATATCAGGTTAAACCCTATGATCCTCTTCCATGCCTTCTGAGTACCTGGATTCTGGAGGAAGGTAGTCAGTAAAAGAAGTTCTTAATTCCTAACTCTATATATTCTGAATTGATAATCTCAGATTGGTCCTTACCTGTGCCAGAGATTCATCCATGGAAGGGTCTTCAGGATTATCTACTTTGAACAAAAAGTGTGGCAGATCTCTACTGTTCTCATGAAACCTTACAAACAGATTTTCCTAGTTTATAGAAATGTAGAAGCTATAGAACATTGCCCTTCTGCCAAGTATTCCAGTCTCCCTGCATCTGTCCCCAGCCTTTCATCTTTCACTCTCTGGTAATAGAGAATTTCATGGAAAGCCTGACACTAAATCATCCAGCTGTGCTTTGACTGCCTTTCAGTGTCTTGCCTTCTTATCAACCCTTCAGCATCAGTGCGATTTTTTTCTATTCCTACCCCGTTCCCTTTAATGTTTTTACACCCCTCCTTCCTGTTTCTCTCACATGTATGTACGTACATAATTCCATATGTACATAGACATGTGCAGTTTTATAGATATTATATATACACATGGTTATATATCTTTAGGATAGAGAAAGCCCCTCCCAAGCCTGCTCCCCCTCCAAATTTTTGTCACTGTGTAATTTCTCAATCCAGTTTCATTTCTAACTGTGCCTCTTGGGGGAGATATTTGTGCTTGTTTTATGCATTTCTTTATTTCCTGCTCTCAGCCATTTCACCTTAACCTATACCTCAGTAGAGAGCCCTCCCTACTCAGTAATCAGGTCCATGTTCTATGTTCAGTGCACCTGATTTTCATTGCACTTTATCTATTAGCATTACTTAACAACATCGACCTTATCACTATGAAGAATCTCTTTGCCTTTTCAATATCACATTTTCCTGGATTTTTTCCTCCTACCATTCTCCATCTTTGAATTTTCTCTTCAGGATCAAGTAGTTCTTGGTAGCTATGTTTCTTATGGCTTATTTTGAGTTTTCTCATCTTATTTGCTATTTTTTCTTTAGGCAGCCTACCTCATGACATGACCTTAGTTACAAGTGTAAAATGATGATCTCTGGATGCTTATCAGCTCACTTCTCTTTGCAAGCTCAAGATAGAAGTGCTTAGTTGCTAAGTTAACACTGCTTTTTTTGACAAAGTGTCTCAAGGTTATCAGATTTCAGTGTAGAAGTGCTATTATCACACTTGTCTCTCCTTTACAAAAAGATACTTTAAAACAAAACAAAACAAAAACACGGAAAAGTCAAACTTCCTTTCCTACTTCATCTACTATAACTTCCTTTCCTACTTCATCTACTATAACAAATTTTATCCATTTCCTTATCAAATAGTTCATGAATTGATACATCTCACTTTTCTCCATTATTATTATAATATTCTGAATTTCCCTTATCTTTTGCCTATAATGCTGCAGAACTGCCAAGCGGACGACTTCCTATGTTTTGTTTTACCCACTGGTTCACATTGATACTAGAAAAAAATACAGGTAAAAATATTTACAATGGTCAGAAAGTCTCTTTGCTACTTATAATGTCTCTTGTCTCCCACTTGTTATCTGCTTTTCACTCTGTTGATCTTATGTGCCTTGGCTCTAATGGATTATTCATTGTTTAGGTATGTTTTCTTTCTCTGTCATAAATACTTCCTTCTTTCTCCCTCTTTGTGTGTCAGCTGATTTAGGATTCATGTCCTTGATTCTTTAAAAAATAATATATATAATAAAAATTATTCTAATAAAAATGTATATTTCCCTGTAGAACTGAGATCATTTCTATCAGATATCTATTTCAATTAATAATTATATATCATGGGTATGACTATTTAATAAGTATGATCTCTTGACTAGACTTTAAAATAACTGAGACTAAAGCCTGTGTGCTTTTTGATCATAATCTCTATCATCACTTCAAATACAATGGGTATCTAATTGTAGAGGTGCTTATAAAATACTTTTGTAATTAATCAACTAATCTTGGATGGTGCAAAGAACGACAGCCATGTATGTTAAACAAGTTGGAAATGAAAATTTAACTATTGTGTATATAATAAATTAATAAGTTTTACTACTGATGTAAAATGGAAGAAACACTTTTCTCCTTTTTCCAAAATATTAGTGGCCATTAGGGTCCAATCCGTGTCATTTAGAGAAATGATGTATTAGTCTGAGACACTTTCAAATATTTATCTATCTAATCCCTGCCTACATCCCCAGGTAATAATATACTTATCTGGTATGGTGAGATGGGTTGAGGCACATGTGTGATTGTACTTTGAAAGTTTTCCTTATCCTTGTGATCCAACTTCACTCCCTAAGGCTAGAACCAGTGACATTTGCAAATAAGCATGTGTCCTATAACAATCTAAGGCAAAGAGGTACAGGGATTCATTAGATAAAGTATGAGAATTCATAGACACTTGCTATTTGCTCAACAGGAGTTTTGGTTTTTCAAGACAGGGTTTCTCTGTGTAGTCCTGGCTGGCCTCGAACTCAGAAATCCGCCTGCCTCTGCCTCCCAAGTGCTGGGATTACAGGCCTGCACCACCACCGCCATTAGGAGTTTTGAATAAAACAGGAAAATATACATGGAACTGGTATGTACTCCCAAATCTTTAGTATTCCTAAAAATGTTGCTGAAACGTGATCTATCCTTTAAGACAAACATGAAAGGTGAAGTATGTCTGAGCTGATAAGAGAGAACATCCATAGATGTTCTCCTAGACATACATTTACATGTTAAGTTGGTATAAATCATTTGCCAATAATCTTGGGTTATAGATATATCGGTTTGTTTTCCTCCGATGATTTTATTTACAGTCCAAAGTTCTAGAACCCAGAACACTGTACATGACATTTCAAAAGGGACTTTATCAGTAGAGAAAACGATATGCCAATTTACATGTAATGTACTTCCAAATTAGCAAATACTTATTCATTTCTGATTCTTCATCTAAAATATACACACTCTCTGTACAGGATGACATGTAGTTTTGCCCACAATTCTCCAGAGGGTTGAACTGGGAGAAGGTAAGCATAAATTTATTATGGTTTTAAGGAATAAATAATCATCTGCTTTGCTTCAGAAATTGTATATGGAAAAAAATCAATAAATCTAGATAATGAAAACAGCATTTTTTCAGGAAAAGAAATATGAATTATTCAATTTTGACATGTAAGTAGAACATACCTAGTGACAAAATGTGCCTAGAAAATCTATCCCAGAAGTGACATCATTAAATTTTTGCCTACAGTTAGCAAGAAGAGATATGGGTCTATACTTTGTCAATTACTGTGAAGAGAGAAGGAATTTAGAGCAATATTTTAAAGGTTAAAAATTGGCAGAAGGATTAGGTGTAAAATGCTAGAATAGAGGGTGTATCAAAGATGACTATATACTTCTTTATGTGGTTGGGAATTGGTTTGAAATGACATTTAGAGTACTGGTATAGGAAAAAGATTGAGGAAAGGAAGATAATATATTCAGATTTTTGATGCATTGATCAGTCTTATTAAGGAATAATTTGTATTCAGCAAAATTAGTCTTTTTAAAGGCTTGGGTTTATGAGCCTTGACAAATATCTCTAGTCCTATATATACCATCCAAATGAAGATACAGAATATGTTAATTTTCCTCTGTTACTAAACATCCTTTTACTTTAAAGTTTCTTTGCCTACTTGTAGCATATGGAAAATACATTATCTGTTATTAAACTTTTATCTTTTGAGGAGGCAAAAATCAAATAAATCAATTCTAAAAATATGCTGCAGCTTTCCTTCCTTCCTTCCTTCCTTCCTTCCTTCCTTCCTTCCTTCCTTCCTTCTTTCTTTCTTTCTTTCTTTCTTTCTTTCTTTCCTTTTTTGTTGTTTTTCAAGACAGGGTTTCTATGTGTAGTCTTGGCAGTCCTAGAACTCACTCTGTAGACCAGCCTGACCTCAAACTCAGAAATCTGCCTGCCTCTGCCTCCCGAGTGCTCATATTAAAGGTGTGTGCCACCACTGCCCAGCATGCTGCATATTCCATTGGGCAGCTTCTCCTTACTATAATGGTCTTGGCAATCATCTATATAGTTGCCTGTGATTGTTTGGGCCTCTTTTAGTATGTCATAATAGAATTACATGAAAACTTACTTATTAACAGTCCATGGGTATTCCCATGTGTTTTCCATTTTGCAGTGATGGTGAAGAAAGATATAAGGAGTCATGAATAGAGCTAAATGTAGAGAGGAAATCTTGCCTGCTTGAAAGCTAAGGGCTCGAAGCTTCTAGGGAGTATGCAGAACCTACAAAGTATGTGGAGAGTGAGATGAGTCAAGGGCCAAAAATGAAATCCTTAGAAAATCAGCTTCTAAAAGGGAGCCAAGGGAGAGGAAGCCCTGAAGGAAATAGACAAAGAATGGCAGAGAGATGTGGTGTGCACTATAAAACGGGTTGAATCACAGAAACCTGGGGAGCAGAGTTAAAAGAGGTCAAACAATGTTTTAAAAGAAAGAGATGTAATGAATGCCTCATGAAGTAGAAGCCGAATAAAAGTTAACAATGGTGAACTGAATTGAGTAGTTTCATCATATTAGAGGAATGAACTTGCATAATTTAGCACAGGGCTTCAAAGGCATCTTTACGTTTGGACTATCATGTTCAGATTAAAATTTTGGAGAGTGCCATTTTGTAGGGGATGGGAGTCAATCTTATTGTTGGGGCTTGCCTTCTGGTACATGGGTTGATGGGAAAGTTGAAGAACCCAGTCTAGGAGCTATGATGCTTGCCATGTAAGGCTTGTTTGGTCTTTGGTCAAAGGAGCTGAGCGTTGAAGATAACTCAGCATGTGAGGAATAAGCAGCAGAGATGAGGTTTTAAGGAGATGAGTTCCTCCAACAATCTGCGAGTGAATTTAACAATGTGCACTTGCTCAGTTGAGCCTTCACTTGAGAAAGTTCTGGCTCACACTTTGTCTGTACTTTTTTGAGAAATCCTGATTTTTTTTTTTTGGCCAACAGAAACTGAGAGGCTAAGGATGTATTTTTTTTTTATGCTGTCACATTTTGGATTCATTTGTATCCAGCAATAAATAACACATATGACCTAACTCCTGATTTGCAGTGTCTCTCTGGGAGCATGTATTTGGCCGTGGTGGACATCTATGCTATTAAAATTGGTTCATGGGATAAGCTCTGCTTCCTATAGAAGAAGCTATGAAAATGCTTACTAGCACATCACTGCATGAACAATTTAGAATTTGTGGAGCAGGCAAAGAAGTTTTTCTGGTATAGTAAGATATGAGAAAAGAGTTGAGAATTCTGATTCTTATCTAGAAATATCTAGAAAGAAAGAACTGTCTCCTCCAGGAGCATTTAGGTGGTGGGGAAAGGGAGACTAGGGCAGAGCTTAACAGGTGTACTAAACACGTTGTGCCCGGGGGCAAACATGCCTCTTAAGGTAGATGTACAGAATGAAAGTGTGAGAGTCCTGTGACAATTAGTTGAGCTTCATAATGTGGGCTATAAAATCAAGTTATTTTCTTTAATGTAAGTTATTTTATTTTAAATTATTAAGTGCCATTCATGATAATCATGAAATAAAACTTCATATTGCTATCTGATGTATTTTTATTAAAATCATGGAAGCATTCTATTTCTTTGTACATTTATTTATTAATTACACCTATGGGTATATGTTTCTCATTTTGAGAAGCTATTGCTATTCGAATTACTGGATGGTAGGGTTTTCTAAACAGCGGGGCAATAGAACACAGGAAGATGTCAGGTTAGAAATGCTACATATGTTTATATTCAGGAAAAAGAGAGACAGACAGATAAGTACTATCAGAGGGATCTGTTAGTGCAATGGAAGCTGTTATCAAAGAAAATCCAGTGCCTAGTGAAAGAGAAGAAGAATTACTATTAAAAACAAGAAAAAAAAGAGACTATAGCGGCTGTAAAATTTGCCATATTTTAGAGAAGCTGAGACTTTAACTTTAAAGAAGTGGTAGAAAGGATTTCTAGAAAGACCCCAGAAAAAAACAACAGAAATTACATTTTACAAGTGAAATGAAAGGCCAGACTCACATTATCAGTGGTTGGGTCCTAGCTGTTGATCTTGCTCTAGAGCATTTCATTCGACAGAGCCTTCCCAAGCCTATTAGGTATAGTCAGGGTTGTTGTTCTTTAAGACTGAGGTGATGCCATCTATGCAGACCAAGTTCTAAGCTCTTACCTATAAAGCAAAGCTGGTGGCCCAGAACAAATAAGTTCCACAGTTGATACCTATATTTGATTGTCTGCCTGGGATTGCTTTGTTCACATTATAAAATGTGTTTTTAATCAAGACTGAAAAATAAAACCATGTAAAGACACATGATAGTAACAGAACTTAAGCCAGAAGTCACAGGTGCCCAATTTTCTCAATACTATAAATAAGGAGCATTTACAGTATATACTTTATAATATTATTCCAGAACTCTTTGGTTGAAATTCAATGTTGTCACCTTCTTTTGTGTTAAATGATAAGGCACATTTGAGCTAAGTATATGGGCTGATATATTTTATTGGTTGATACTATTTTTATTTCAGGAATTTAATTAATGTGTTGTCCCTTTACTCTCAATCTTTGATAAAGCTCTTCCAAGTTTTATCATTAGGCCTTATCTGGACTTATCATTAGGCTTATGCCACAAATTTGTCGTCCTCCTCTGTAAAGTCTACTTTCACTGTTATTTGTCACTACACTTTAATAACTTTTCAAACAGCTTTCAACCCATGTGTTGATGCCAGCAAACAAATAGTGTTTATTTTTCAAGTGTTATATCTTTAGACACCCTCTCAAAATATGTCCCTAGAATTAAATTTACTCTCTCTGAAATATCAAGTCTAAATACTTTATATAGTAAAACAAAAATATAAACTTCATCTGTTTATAAATTTTTAAAGTCATGGGTAGTATCATCTCACAAAATGAGATAGTAGGATAACTTTCACAGGTATTAGCAACAACATTTAAAATGTAGCCCAGTGAAAAATAAAGTAAATAAATAAAATGTTGTAGGGAATCATTGAGGCAATAGCCATTGAAAAAGTTTATTTGGAAGTAATATTTAAAAATATGAATATTCTAAGTTTTATTATAAAAGTCACTTACAAAACCCTGCCACATTTTATTCCCTTTTTTCAAATATTTAAAAGTCCTGGGTATTTTTAGGAATCATCTAAACAGGTAAAAGTGAGCAATGTCTGTAGATATTTTTGGTGAATATTAATAGCTGCTTTCCTATTACATTTTACATGAAAAGCAAGTGACACTGGTGACATCCAAGAGTATGTCATTTGTCAATGTCTTTCTTCGTAGGAAGAATAAGCTTGGCATTAATTGTCAATAGAAAATTCAGGGCTTTTTAAGAATTTAGAGAGTGCCATCTATCTGCTTGTGCACTGAGCCTTCTTATTCAGCCATTTCGTGAATAACTACATCTGATTTCAGTTGTAGTTTACTCATTTGGCAATACACTGAAGCATTAGTCTACATTAAGCTTTATTATCTGTTTTTAGCTGTTATATTTCCTAGGCTTAAAAATATATTCTTGGCCATTTTCCAAAACTTAATACCATTTTAAGAGCAAGGGTTCTTGCCAAAGCCAGGAAATTTATAATGAAATGAATTCTCTCTGGTCTTATAAAATGACAGTGTTTCCTACTTAACAAAAATGGTAAATATATCCTTTTCTTTGATTGATAAATAAGTAATCATATCCTAAAATAAATTTAAAGCTTATGCCTGTGAACATTTCTTTCCAAGATTTTATGACTGCTCATTTTGCTCTGAATAAGTAATTTGCGATTAAAAGAACTTAAATATTAAATAATTACACTATATTGCTTGATGAAATAGACGGCTCCGTCCATGTGGGAAGGATAGGAAGAATGTATTACAGAGGGACTTAGCAGTAGAGACAGAAAGGAGTCTTTTAGAAGTCATTTGGAATTTTATCATCAAATAACATATGTCTTGATGTGGGGTGAGAATCAACAAAAAAATGTTTTCCACTGTGAAATGAAAGTTCTTTTATATATTTCAAGATGACTCTTCATGAATGATGAGAAAGAGAATGGGAGCAATACTGATGAGTTGCATACTGATTGCCAGGGATGATCTCACTTTGCTAACCTATCCAATCACATGGTGCTTTGTCTCCTAATCTGAACGGTCCCTAACTGAGAAAATTGTCAATAATCAGAGTAAATCAAGGTAGAAAATTGATGCGTTTTGGACACTTAAAGCAACACAGGTCACGATGCCCTTCAAGAGCACACTAACAGGATGGTCCACAGAATGTGCTGTCAATTTGGCTGTGGAGTGTCATTTGATCATTGTTAAAGCTTTTAAAAGATACTAACAGTAGAAAAGGCATTAAGACATTGTTTCGATATTGTTATAGTCTCAGGATGAACATTAACTCCCTCACACATCACTGTTTTCTACATTTCTCTGTCGGATACAAATAACATTATATACTTAGTGTGATGGTAAATAATTGGGAACAGTTTCATTTCTTTCTTCAAATCAATATAATATTAGTCATGATTTTGTAGAGGAACAGAATGTATAGGATGAACACACACTTGCGCGTGCATGCACACACACACACAGACACAAAGAGAGGGAGAGAGAGGAAGAGAGAGAGAGGGAGAGAGAGGAGAGAGAGAGAGAGAGAGAGAGAGAGAGAGAGAGAGAGAGAGAGAGAGAGAGAGAGAGAGAGAGAGGATTCATTAGAGTGGTTTACAGGCTATAGTCCATTTAGTCTAACAATGGCTATCTCCTGATGAAAAGTCCAAGAATACATGAGGCTGGATGTCTCAAATGGTCATAGGAATCAAAAAGAAATTGTCTCTAATAACAGAAAAAGAATGAACTTGCCAGTGAGAGTGAGAGCAAGAGACAAGCAGACAAAGAGCAAAAGCATGCCCAGTATATGGGCTGTCATGAGAAGGCATGGCTCAGATTTAAGGTGGTCCTCCAACCTCAACTTATCTGGATTTAAAGTAGGCTTTTCTACCCTAATGATCCAATCAGGAAAAATATCTCACAAGTGTGCCCAACATCTTGTGTTTCCTTAATCCCAGATATAAACAAGTCGGCAACAAAGAATAGTTGGTCACAAACTATGGAGCATTATATTGGATTTCTTTTCTACAACATTGGTAATGTGATTCTCAGTTATGACACTGGAAAGCAATAGGGACTGAAACAAATGCAGTTCTGGGTCAAATCCTGACATTCTCCTCAGCAAATTAGGTCGAGCCACTCAATCTCATTAAGCTTTATCTCTGTAGGTATGTTATAGGTAAGCTCGGCATGGAGACAGTTAATGAAGTTTCTGTGAGTGTTCAATAAACGAAAATTGGTCCTTTCAAATTACTCAATTCAACACATGCTTCTTTCTGTCCATAATATCAATTTTCCCAACTTGAATTTTATATTCTGAGAAATTGACAAGGAAATTCAAGCACTTAGGGTCTCACTTCCAATTACGAAAATATTAAACTTAATGTAAAATAAACAGGAATATGCATACTTATCAAGCTATTTTTTTTAGTTATTTTTATTTTCTATATTCTATGTTTACATTTCAAAGGCTTTCCCCTTTCCCAGTTCCCACCCACCATAGTTCCCATAGTTCTTCTCCCCCCCAACTATTCCCCAATCATTCCCCCTCCCCCCTCGGTTTCTTTACTAAACTGGATGCAATCTTTACATGCCCAGGGTCCTCTCCTTTCTTCTTGGGAATCATTTGAGCTATTAAAATATAAATGGACTCCTAACTAACATTTGTTCTTGGCTGTCATGTGTAGGTTTAGAATGGATTAGAGATAAGTTTTGTAGTAGGACTCTGTAGATTCTTTCACATTGTTATCTCTGTGATCTTAGTTATAACTGTTTCTTTAAATTGTTTTATAACACCTTATGGTTTGAATGTATAAACAGACTTATAAGGCATATCTGAAGTGTGAGATATGGCTAAAAGCTGAATTTGTGACATGTGTTGAAGTGTTAGAAAGGTGAGAGTGATGGGATGTGCTCAGGAGGCACACTACTTCATCTCCTGTAGGCCACTTAGAGTATTTTTCAGCTTCTGAGAAATAACACATAATTAGTGACATAGCTATCACCTTGTATGCAACAAGTATACAACAGTATCACTACCCAAATCACACTGGATGCTACAGTATCAAGAGGGTGCTGTCTTGCTATGCAGAACAGTCCCTTGCTTTGAATGCTGTTGAATCAGATATCACACTACACTATCAGGCGGTTTAATGAAACTTAATGTTGAATCCCTCTTGACTGTATGGTTTACAGGCTTTCCATTTTTGTATTGGACAGTCAATTTGGCAGCACATCCCTCACAGAAACTAATTCTACGTATCTCAGCAGTAACTAACTGCCTGTAGTTTATTTGTCTGGGGTTGGAGCCTGTAATATTTCCCCCTGCCATGGGCTATGCCTACTGATATTATTAATGTTCAGTCTCCTGTAAGCAATCAAATTGTTGAGGCATCATGCATGTAGCTACCATGTCATCTCTAGGAGAGACAATTACACAGAAGACTTCCGAGTCTTCTGGCTCTCATAATATTTCTGATCCCTTCTTTAATAATGTTCTCTGTCCCTTAGATACAGGAGTTGTGTGTGTATATATATATATATATATATATATATATATGTGTGTGTGTGTGTGTGTGTGTGTGTGTACACACACACACACACACACACACACACACACACACACATACATACATTTGGAATGGGCCACACAGTAGGCTCTGCTTCAGGATTTGCTGTTATTTTATATGATGGAATGCAGTCACAAGTTGTGGTGCTTTATTAAAGTGATATTAGTAAATTCTCTTCTAAGATCTATGACCTCACTATCCCAAGGTAGTTGTGTAGATTTCTAGTACTGGGCATGGTATTTCATGGGCTTTCAGTAACTAGACAGCTGTTGGTTAATGTCAAGATGGAAGTATCACTCTTGTACCTCTAGGGATATATTTGCATGCCATTCATTTTAATAGTTCATTGGTGACAGTTAGATAGGATTATTGATTGTTTCCATCCCTTGGCAGTTTCTACAACACATTTTAATATAAGAATGTGGTCTAGTAGGCTAGACCACAGAAAGGAGGCTTTCAGATTATATCCAGCACAAACTGTCTGAGTCCTATGTCCTGAACAGGTAGTGTCTTCAGCAACAAGGACTTGCTTTCAACCTCTGAGAGACATACAAGGGCAATAGCTATAGTCACTATTATTTTGAGATTCACCTGTACTGACCAATAATTCAATTGAGATTCACTGATTAATAATTCAAATGAAGACTTACCAGACCCTCTACCGGAATTTTCTGTTAGATAATCTATGACTCTTGGGAGGGAATTGTTATCAGCCCAAGTGATGTAAGTTCATTTAAGAAACCTATCATCTGTCTATCTATCTATCTATCTATCTATCTATCTATCTATCTATCTATCTACATGATCATCATCATCTTCATCTACCACCATCTAGATATATATCTACCATATATCTATTATTGTGTATGTATAATTTTAGAAATATACAAAATGATAAAATTCTTTGTTCAATTTTTATTCTATAAAGATAATGGATATATGATGGATATCCTTATATGTCAGTTTCATTGGGTTGTGAGATAACTGAGCTCAGTGAGACAGACCTGTTGTTATGTTTTTAATGACATTTACAAAGAGGATTGACACATATAAGAATAACTGAGAGGGAAAAAACTCAAGTTGACTGTGGCGTGGGTGGCACCATCCAAAATGCTGTCACCCAGATGAAAAAGGAGTGGGAAGAAGAGGAAGCCAGTGCAGTACTGTAATCTCTGTTCTTTTGTGTGGAGTTGTGTGTATTGAACTTGCTGTGGAATCTTACATATTTTATAGTTGTTATTTTTCATAATACCCCTTGTAAATTGTTATTTATCTTCTACTCCCCCCTTACTTCTTCCAAGGAAAAGCATCACATATATTTTAAATGTCCTTCATGAATAAAATGATAATCTATCTTTCTGTAACTTTTATTCATCTATCCTATTTTTGAACTATGAAAGGTTTTAAAATAAGACTGTATACATCTTCCTACAATTACCTTTCAAATATGCACTATTTCAATCAAACTGCCTTCTGATCCCCGGGCTGTTCTCCATTTCCTCTATTTCTAATCCATCACCACCCTCTACTCTCAGCTTAATGCTGAGAAGTAAAGACCTGGAAAGCCTTGCTACAGCTTTTGAAATAACAGAATTCCTCTGGCTGCTGGTCTGTATTCTTCTAAATCTTCTGTTTCTACAAAAATGTCTTCACTTTCATATTTATTTAAGCAGAACCACTGATCTCATAGCATTATCTGTGATTATACATACTGTGCAGGACAGGACCAAGCATCCCTTCTGGGTTTTCCACCCAAAATATAAACCACAAGCAAACACTTCTTTCTTTTCTCCACATACTTGGCTTTCATTCATGGTGCTAGCAATAGAAATCAGAACTTCATAAATGCTAAGGGAACTCTGTAATACTAAAGTACATTGCTGGTCCACAGCTCTGAGTTCAGCCACCCAAAGGATACGTCTTTGTATTGTTGAATTTCATTGTTCTACCTGTTAAAGGACTATAATTAGGACTACCACTATTATTTGCAGCCTTCACACTGCTGGCTGAGCTGACTAAATCAATGCCAGAGTCCTCTCTACTCATGCAAAATATGTAGTCTTCTCTACTCATGCATAATATGTACCAACCCTTTCCTTTGTTTATTAGCATTTTTATTAATCTTTTTTTTGTGTTTTGGAATGGGATGGAAATTATGTCAGGTGTGATCCCATTGTTCAAGTTTAGCTAGTAATCATGGAGATAAAATGTTTTCAGTTTGTTAACTAGTTAGATGACACCACGAGATTGAGGACACTTGTAGTACAAAACATTTAATATGTTAATAAAATAAGGGCCCAAAGATGCTAAAGATACTTATCCAAATTTTGTATAAGATAAACAGGTAATTATTTTGCTCCTCTATGTCTGAACTAATAATTAACAATTTGAGGGGTTTTTATTTTTGTCACAATGTAAGGTTTATATTACCCTGATGTTCTACCTTAAAAAACAAGCTTCTTAACAGAAAAGATCTTGGGCAATAAAACAGCCCCCGCACACTCTGTATTTATTTGATCTCTATTTACTTAGAACATTTTGTGTGATCAAGGAATTGTTATACATTTCTGGGGTTGCAAACTGAAAGCCATACTACCCCGTTACTAGCAAATGAATAATCCTGCTGGACAAAATTCTGTTACATTTTCTATCTGCATGTTGGAGTATCTGTCACAAATAATTTTGGTTTTGGCGTAATGGATATTAAACTGACAGTGTTTAGCCAGCAGGCTTGGAGGCTTATTAAGGCAGCTCCTGGAACCTAATGAGAAATCTCTGTCATCAGCACACAAGTGGGTGCTTGTCTTCTGTCCTGTGGCAAAAGGATATTCATTCAGATCATTTGAAAGCTGTATCAAATTATTTTAAAATAAATTAAAAAGAAGAAGCACTAGGACTCGAGTGTCTTTCTGGGCTCTGGAGAGTCCATTCCTACCAGCTCTGATGCACACAGTGGCATTGTGTTTCAGACTTTGAAGGAGACTTCATAGCCTGAGTTCTGTACTGAGATCACATAGCTTGGCCTATAGTGATTCCTGTGTGTAGGATCAAAGGCTAACTGTAGATCAATACTACTGACAAAGGCTAGCATTGTTCTCAAATATTTTCTCTGTACTGTCAAAAAATTTCCACAAAGGGCAGGGAAAAAATAGGAGAGATGCTTAGCGATGGTCAGCCATGGAATGGCTTTATCTTAGACCCATGTTTCTCCCATAAAGGATATTTTGTTGAGAAACCACAGTGGCATGTCATTCCAACATGTGATTCTCCCCAGGGAGGTTCTCATTCTTCTTTTCTGTGTTGAATTTTCTGAACATGCTTAAAATTGTTGAGCAAAGGCAATCCTTAAGTCAAGAAATCTGGATCTATCTTTCTAAATTCCTGATGCTACCATAGTGTCTTGGTACCTAGCTGTAGAAAAAGTCCAGCATCAGTTGATTTCTTGGATTGTTGGTGATTATTGATAGAAGTAAATCCACTTGGAACTAAAGGTGCTGTTGGCTCCAATTGTAACCTGGTTCCATTCCCAGACCAATCCAGGAGCCCCAGGGAACCCTCCCATTTCTTGCTCTTCTTTTCACTTCTCACTCTGTTGGCTTCACATTGGTCCTCATGTTTCCCTGGGCTGGAATGTTCCTACTATCTACCCTTTGCTACCTCACATCTTCATATCCAGTCATATATGAAAGCATTAGTTAACTTCCATGGAATGGTACAGTGATTGTGGCTTATAAATCAATCATTTTTCTCATTTAAGTATGGCTAGCTGGAGTTTTCATATTTAGATTTATAATTTTATCGAATGCCAAGACTCATGTGTTAAGTAGGTAGAGTTGTTACCATTGCTCTCATCTTATCAAATCAATATTTTGTACCGTGTTTGAGGTCACAGTTTATGCAAGGGTAAGAAAGGTTTCAACATAAGTCAGAGCCTACATCTTGTGTACTTTGTGTTTTTTTTTTTTCTGGAAATGAGGTGACTCATGTACCCATAGGAGTGAGTCTAGTTAGTAAGGGACTGGTTCTGCAGTCCCCTGGATACGCTGCCTGTTCCTTTGATACTGCCATCTCATTTCACAATGCAAAAGTAAAGAATAAAAAAGTGTCAAAACTAAACCTGACAAAGGCACTGGCACACTATTTTAAATGAAAACAGGGTAAAACAATAAAAGTAGACAGAGTGAAAACACAACACAACTGGCAGTCAGAATGCCCTCAATGACCTAAGTTAAATCTTTTGCCTGCATTTAATGTCAGAGCACATCTCAGGCTAACCACAGCAAGAATGGATGGGGCTTTACCCAAGACTAGGTAGACAGCTCCCGGTCAGAGAGCACCGATGTCTGTGTCAAACAAGACTGAAAATTCAGGAATAGCAAAGAAAGGCACATATAAAGAAATTCTTTTCTATCATTTTGTCATTAGATTTTTATCAATTTTTAATCAACCAGTGTTTAGAAGAACCGTAACCTCAGGAAATTTTATATTCCATTGAATTTGAACCCACTCAAAATATGCCTCAAGAATAAAATAATCGCACCTAATTTCTTTTGAAGAGTGCACAAGATTTGGGCTATTAAAAAGATGACATTACTTTGAATATGTAGGGCTTGGCCAATGATGAGTTTCAATGCTGAACTCCATTGTGGAAGTAGTTATAATTCCCATAAAATGTACAAACATTCTAAAATATTCCAGACATGGTTATTTGTGAACTTTATGATTTGTATCATTAGGTGTGACCAAGCACAACTGTTCATGTTAATCTGGGATTTCAGATATTCTCATGAAATGTGTCTCTTCTTGTCACTCAAGGTTTCCTCTCAACTGTGTAACTAGAAATATACCAAAAGTACAGGTGTGTCAACTCTGGTAAAATAATTGGGAATTGAGACTGTGCAGACGATCCACAATGATGCCATCACAGGAAAAACAACCCTTAGAATTGTATCTGTGATTTATATATGTTATAATGGTGTTAAATGATTGTTTGTTTTAAATCCCAGCATTGATTTGTCAGTCTCATCAAATAAGAAGGCAAATACGATGTTTTGTTTTCACTAGGAACTTGACAGTCCTAGCTAACTCATCAATGCCTCTCTGCATTGAACTTGATATGCTTCTCACCTCTAAACAAAACTTAGAGCAACAGAAATGAATAGTAAAACTTGGTATGGATACAATGCTTTCAATCTCAGAAACAGCTTAGAAATATTAACTAACGTATGCCTCTCTACACAAAGGTAGCACAAGCCTCATTACTGTAGGGGACGTCAATCTGTCAGGAATCTGCCGTAGGAATCACTGTATAGCGGGCCCTGGTTCCTGCAGATTCAGCACTTTGTCACCCTGCCAGTAGACAATGACATAGAGCAAATATAATTTGGCAAGAAATGGCAGGAGAAGCCCAGAGCTGGCAGAAGGGGGGTGTGGAAGCATGCATTTCAAAGGCCTTTTATATTGGCACTATGTAATGAGCATATAGACCTCATCGGATGTTTTCCATTTACCAAACTCAGCCTGATGACAATAACATTTAAGTAGCAGAATAATGACATGGTAGAAGCAAGTTCTTTAAATTTTTTTATTAGATATTTTCTTTATTTACAATTCAAATGATTTTCCCTTTCCTGGTTTATCCTCTGAAAACCCCTGTCCCATCCCTCCTCCTCCTCCTGCTTCTATAAGGGTGTTTCCCCATCCACCTACCCACTCTTTCTTCCCCATCCTGGTATTCCCCTACACTGGGGCATCGAGCCTAGAAGCAAGTTCTAATCAAGCAACAGAGGCTCAGTTCTTGACAGCTAGTAATGTCCTATTGCAAAGTCTTACTGACTTCTGCAAAGGGGGAATATCTCATTTAACTGAAGTGTCTACATAAAGTTGATGACATATTTAGGCTTCTTTGTTTTAAACAGAGCAGACAGATCTGAAATATTTTTGCTTTAACAGGATTGTTATATTCTAGCATACTGTAGTATATGCTCCCAAATTATTATCTTTTAAAATGTCTATTAGCCAAGCTTACAAAGAAGTGAAACTTAAATGAGGTTGGTTTTTATAGCATTTCTTACATATAGGTGTTCTCTCTTTAATACAGTGTAGTAATCAGGCAATTTAAAAAACACACTGATAAAATAAGATATCAGGATTTTTAACACTACCACAAATGACTATTTGAAATCATTTTCCTTTTAAAATTAGATTACATGTACCAAAAACTATTGAGTTTAATAAGTACCTGGAACTACTCAGTTTGAATCGTTTCTTTATAGGTTCTTTATTTCTGTTTTTTTCCAATGAAGAACATTAGGATTTAAGAAACTAAAACACCTGGGCAATACCTTCCAGTTACCAATATTTTGGTATTTTATCATTTTGAATTTGGAATAAATCCTCTTATTGAGAACTTCCTACAGGTATGCATTGATTATCTTCTAACCAACTTACCATAGAAACTATTTTCTACTATGAGTCCTGTTACATATCCTGCATTTACTGCTCTCTTATTCCTTTCTAATGCAAGTGTTTGGTGTGGTTCCTGACCTCATCTTCATGGGGTTATTCTAATAATAAAATATTTGCTGATAGAATCCACTGGCACCTCAGGACCCCTTGGAAACTGTCAGTCTTCTGGTCGGTAGCTCACACCCTTAGATGATTCCACTGAACTGAAGGAAAAATAGGAGAAATTGTTCAGGTGATCTAGAAGTGCATTTTCCTCTGTAGTACCATCCAGTTCCATGTGTGGATGATGCTGGCCCTGCCAGCAGATGAAGCAATATGAAAATCTCAGTGCTAAGAAGTATATTCCAATTGGAATAGCTATGGTTCATATGATTATATTTTCTTCTTAGTAACATCATTTGAGTGGAGATTTGTGTTGTGCAGAAGACATTCCAAATGATGTGTGGTGCTACTTGGTTGTATTCCTCCCCCTTGCCAGGCTTTGTCATCCCCAGTTGCAAAATATTTGGGCTTCAAAAAGATTCCGTCAGCCTTACCATGCTGATAATTTGACCACAGGACTGTGGAGTTTTGAGAAATCACAAGGTTATGTCATTCAACCCCTCCCCCCATCTGATGCTTGAAGCGTTTCTGTGCAGTTTTATGAAAGGGCTTTTTGCAGCCTCCTCTCATGGGGAATGTGCACATATCTTCATGCAAATAGATTTGTAAAGTGGTATCCTTGATTTTGTGAAATAACGTTGAGGGCTTTTAAGGCACTTTTCATTCAATTTTAAGTACTGGCATTTGAAGGTCCTTGTTATTATCCCTGTTATAGAGCCGAAGCAATAAAGTTTTGTGGAAACTAAGCCCATCTGCAATGCCAATAAAGATCACAGTCTACATGCTATGGTGTGGATGCATACGTTCCATTCAAAGTCATATGCTGAATTCCAATCTCCAAAGAGATAGAATCAGGAGAGTGGGGGGCTTTAGGAGCTGCTGACATTTATAAATTTCTATGAAGGAGATGGAATTCTCTGATTTAGGCTGAAGAGGGTATGTACCCTATGGCTTTTCTCCTTTCACCAGGCTGCCAGTTCATCATGATCCAGCAAGGAAGCCTCTTTCACGTACCAGTTTTTTGAGTGCCTTGATAGTGGCCCTACCAAAGCCACTAATTCACTTCATATATAAAATTCACTTCATATATACAGCACCCTTGGTCATTTTTTCCACTGTAGTACAATAGAGCATCAAGCCTTACCTTAGTTCCATAACTACTTGTGTTCTCTGTAGCCAGCAATTTCTGGCAATGCCATTAACTTTGTTGCTAATTGCATTGCCTTTTTTCTTTCTTAGAACTTTTAAGCATTTGATATTTTCTTTATTTCTTGTCTCAAAATGATTAACTGTTTTCCTAAACAGAATTTGTCATATATTCTTGAACTACAAGTAAGACCACAGTAATTTCAAAATTCTGACATTATTTTCAGTGGTACTTTGATTTCTCTTTATGAATGACAATTGAAAAGAAAGTCAGGAGCAAAATATAATGACCGCATACTTGATCTGAATTGCCAGAAATCTTGATAAACTTTATATGTGCATATGAGAGAAAGAGACACGTGGAGAGAGAAACGTGTATGTATGTGTGTGAGAGAGAGACAGAGAGACACACACACACGGACACACACACACACACACACACACACACACAGAGAGAGAGAGAGAGAGAGAGAGAGAGAGAGAGAGAGAGAGAGAGAGAGACTGCATCCCTAAGTGTCTGATTATGATGGTGTGAGGAGATTGAGTGCATGCGTGGTAAATTAGAGCATAGTTATCACAGTGACATTTGCCTTTGTCCCCTTCCAATATCCAATTACTTCCATTATGTAGCTAGATATGTCCATATTTTGCTGATCTTATATTTTCTGTATGAGGAAAGTAACAACTTGTAAATCTCAAGTTTCATGCATAGTCTAAGAAAGATTCAGAATTAAATTTTCTCTGCTCTATTTAAGATAGCTTTGGAGTGTCAGACTTTGACCACAAATTGGCTAAATTTCCATAACTTATTTTTGGAACTCTAAGCATTCCAGCTTTTCCATCCCTTTTAGAAATTCCAATTTCAATCCTCCCTCAGCTTGCTCAACACGCCCTCCTGGAACCTAGTATCAGTACCCGGAAAGTTCTTTTATCCATGTTGTATTCTCTATGGTTCTATTATAATAGAGACTCTCATTCTGACCTGTAATCTGTCTTATTTTCTCAAACTTTGATGACCTCCCACTTTATCCCAACTAGGGTAATTCTTTTCTTATACAGAACTTACATGGAAGTTAAACTGTTTAACAGGAATTCTTCACAATTAATTTCTAGGAGGCTTAGTTTAATCTAGACGCTAGGATATGAAGCAGAGAATAATCACGGCTGTACCCACGGATCACTGATGATAGATTTGTGGATTGGTTATAGCTTTTGGGGAAAGGTGGGGGATTACAGACACCCTCTTTGCATACTTGCTGAACATGCTATGCAGCCTTGAGAAAGGTCAGTGTTAATTATGCTGCATCCTATGTAATTACAGGATGGAAACTTTAAATATATTCTGACTTGATCAGCCTTGACTGGCCAATTTCCCTAGGATTGGAAAGGCAGTCCCATATAATCAAAGTTTAGTTTCCCCCCTATTAAAATATTTCAAAAAATCCTCATAGACAAATAGACCACCAAAGGAAAATTGGATAAATTTATGTTTACCTTTGATAGTGCAACTGATATTCTCACATGCAGAAGCTTTCCCAGTCCTGACTGTCATACTCTTGAGCATACTTCTCATTTTAAAGCAACACACCTTGACAACTAGGCCAAATGTCCTAGATTCGTGCTGTTTTTCTTCTTACAACATATATGTATGATTATGCACATAGGTGTTGTATGAGTATGACTGTGCTGCTGCTTAATAGGTAAAGGAAACCTTAAATGTTGTTCTTTGACTTCTACATCATTTGAGACTAATTCTTTCATTTGTCCTTGCATGTCTGGCTATCTGCGACAGGAGCTGCTGAGCTCTCCTTTCTGCTTCTGATCACTCACTAGGTGCTTTGCGTGCAGTTGAGTGTTCTACTGTGCCCAGGTTTATGTGGGTTCTAGGAATCTAAATGGATGTGCTCAGTCTTTTGAGGTAAGCACTTTGCTCACTGAACCATGATCCATACCTCCTTAGATGTGCATTTCTTTCATGAAAGCAAGACTGAAGAATGTTATCTTTCTAATATCCATTTCTTTTCTGGTTAATTAGTAAAAGTTTGATTGTTGATGTTTGTGCAATGTAGTTCTGTGTTACATTGTAGTCCATCTACAGTTCTTTTGAATACAAACTTACAAATCAAGTCAATAGACATTTGTTAAATGAAATGATTCTTCTGGAAGTAAAATGGCAACTAGGGTCATAAAGCCCCCTTTAATATCCTGTGTGTCTCATACACTATCATGTCACTAAATGGAAATTTTGTCTCATCTGTACTTTGGAATTGTCATCATGAAGCAGGCAGAAGCAATATTCACTCAGACTATAGGATATGAAGGCTATTGAATGTCTAAAATTTTTATAGGTTTTTCTTTGTTTCTTGGTTTAATGTTTATGCGTTTGGAAGAATGTGCATCTGTGTGTGTGTGTGTGTGTGTGTGTGTGTGTGTGTGTACTCAGGCACCAAAGTACTTGATCCAGGTCAAAGAAGACCTTAGCAGATGCCAGCTCTCCCCTTCCAACACACAGATTTCAGAAGTTTTACTTAGGACATCAGTTTTAGCAATAAGCATGCTTATTCACCAAGCCATCACTCTGGTTCTTAAATTCTCAGTAATTGTTATGGACATAAATATTATCATTAGCTTATCAATATGTTACTTTTACTTTTCATTGTTTTGGAAATATCAATGTGTTTTGCTTCTAACACTATTTCCAAATGTCCTTATCAAATCTTCATAGTTATTCAAAGTTTGCTGTTTCTGGCTTGAATATGTGCTTGGTTATCTATGCTTCATTTTGTCCAAACATGTTCCCTTCATAAGTCTGGTCTTTCAGTAGAGAACTTCATTCAATAGTTCATGACAAAATGAGCATACCATCCCTGCCATTCCCATCAATTTCAGAAACAACCCAACCTGATTATTCTTAAACTATTTTCCTTTTTGATTGAATCTCCATTTTGTTCATGTTTGCATTGCCATCTTCTTAGTCTTCTATTCAGTGGAGCTCATACTAATGTGACCAATGAAGAGTTTTTAGTTAGTTTTACAACATGCAAAATAGAAAGATACCGAAAGTGTACCCTTTAAAAATTTAATGAAAAATTGATATTGAGACAAATTTAGTTATGTTGTAAATTGCCACATCTCTCACTATTTAACTTTCAAAATCATTGATCTATACCAAATGAGAAAACAAACAAATAAGTGAACAAACAAACCTGAAAATGGGCATGCAGTAGTGTATGCAGGAGAACAATGAGGAATTTTAAGTAACTGTCAGTCAAACTGTAGCCTGGCCTATATTTTCACTTACTACATGTTGGCCCCTTCATTTTAGAGTTGAAGAAACTCTCAAATTCAGATAGTCCCATAGCAATTCCTGGACCCCAAGATTCCCTCAGCAGCCACAAATTGAAATTATTAGGAAATCAAAACCTACATGTCAAGAATGATGTGCCTTTCCACTACTTACCCTGACCACACTTACTTACCTGCCCTTTCTCACCTAACATCTGCCACATCGGCCTCTGAGTGTGTTGTCTTGTCATCTTTTTGTGGTGTCCTATGAATCCTTCAGGTCTTGCCAAAGGATCATTTTTGGAACCCAGAACAAGGAGGTGGCACACTCTTATGAGGCCCTAGATGTTCTTTAGTTTTGTTCCTTATGGTGGTAAATCTGTACTTGGACAACAATGTCTCAAAACTCATGTGACACTCTTGCATCCTATTGTTGAAGACACTTGAGCAGCATGGGCTATTGGGGTGTGTAGTGAAATCAGAGCCTGTCTTTCTGAATGAGATATTTAGGTTTTGGTTCCATCCTTGTGTACCCTAGAACAGGTTCCCTTGTCTGTCTACTACTTCACTTTGTTATAAAATCAGATGATTATATATTTACAAAGAATAAATTGTAATAGCTACAGTTTTACAAAGAAATAGGACTCAAAGTTTTGTTGTAAGGTTTATAACCATGTAACCTCCATTTGTTAGAGAGACTGTGGATTCACGATTGATCATCAGAACTCTTATAACCCATATGGGCCATGACTGTGGATCCAGTCTGATAATAGAAGACAGTTACCCTAGGGCAACAGCTCAGGCAGCAGGTTTTTCTTCATTCTCAGATTTTCTGCTCTTTTGGGGCCTTAGTTACAAGCCATTCACATTAGGAAAAACTATCTACTTAGTCTACCAAGTCAATGGTCTTTGTTATTTATAAACACCATCCCTAACATAGCCAGAAAAAGGTTTACCTGAATGTCTGATCACATCATGGCTCAGTTATTCATTTATTAAAACATCATTTATACCGTATTTGGCACATGTAGAAGAAAGTATTTGGGATCAAATGAACAAGATAAGACTTTTCTAAGAATATAGAACACATATTCTTTTGACAGCATATAGAAAAATAAAACTAAAAAGAGTAGGTAGTAAGTACTTTACAGCTAACTCACTAAGTAAAATGAACTTCTTTAAAAACTAGCTTTGTAAATTATTTTCTAAATATTACCTTTAGTTGTCAATGGCTTTCCTTTACTAATGCTATTTGTTGTCTCTTGGTTTGAACCTTAGTTTGGACCTCAGTCAGGATCTTCCTAAGGTGACACTTCTATCATGTTTTCTAGGTAAGACACATATTTTTCTCACAGACTTTTATGGACCAATCCCAGGCATGTCCCTGTCTCAAGTGACACTACCATTTTTTAATGTGTTTCACAATTGATCAAGCAATCTTTCCAAAATCAATCCATACCCTTCTCATTTACCCATTGAACACGTCCTGTAGTTTCTTCTTTTGGTCTCTGGGTTAATGATGCTAATGTTTATATGAGTAGAACTATAGAAGTGGCAGCCTCCCATTGGCTGTTCTGACCTGATTTGCAGTCACCTTTATACACACAATGTCCAGATCCACTGTGTTCATGTCAAGTTTCTCCAGCAGATTTATTCTTTCTTTATTATCTTCTTAACAAAGTAATATCGAACTTTTTAAAACTATTTGTTTAAATATCTTTTCCAGGACATGTGACTTGTTCCACATGTTTTATTATAGGTGAAATGAATTAATTTCATTAGTGCCTACACATTCTATTTTGATACCAAGTTTTATGTTGTAAATACACATAATTAATTTCAGATGCAGGTGAATTTTGAGCTTCTCAAGAAAACCATTTGCTCTCTGAGCCTATGTCATTCTGATCTTGCTGATGTATTCTTCATCCTTTTTGTCTTACCTTCCTTTGTTTTGTTTCACTCCCTTCATTGACCACTATGACATTTCCTTCATTATAATCCTTATTAACCCAGTACCTCATGTGGAGATTTGTCTTAGAACTTCTGAAGGAGACCGGCCTTCTAATTACCAACATTTGTCAAACCTTGCCAACAGTTGTGATAAAGAAAAAAAAAAAGGTTTTGAATTGAAATATTGTTCTGGCATATAGAAGTGACTGTTAATTTTGAACCTCTTTGGCCATCCAGAAAATTAGGATGAACCAGAAGGCCCTTACCACTTTTAAAACAGCATTTTATTTTCATAAGATGCTATATGATCCAGATTGGCTCAGGAGACCTGGTTTCAAGTGATGTCCTGACACAACCTCCTGCAAAGATTGAAGGACTTGTATTCTTTATAATGGTGCCAGGAACCAAACCCAGGCCTTGTGTGTGTTAGGCAAGCACTATACCATGGTTATACCAAGATATACCACCAGGCCTTTTTAGTACCTCTTGGATTTTATAGTCTATAGAATTTATCACAAGCAAGTCATATGTAGGTAAAACATGTACATAGAGAATATTAACATTCCCCTTTCTCATTGACAAATTAACTTTTCAAAATGTGGGAAGAAAATTCATATGATAGTAGGAGATATTAAAAATAATAATGTTATGCAATAATAATAATAGACACTAATGTGTAGGGTGTACTTGCTACATGTTAGGGACTATGTACTAAGTGAGGCAGACTTTTATTTCACAAACAAACCACCTTAAGAGTTTAATTGCTGTGAAGAGATAGCATAACCATGGCAACTTTTACAAAAGAAAACATTTAATTGGGCGTGGCTTACAGTTTCTAAGGTTTTAGTTTATTATCCCCATGGTGAGAAGCATGGCCGAGTGCAGGCAGGCATGATGCTTGAAAAGGAGCTGAGAGTTCTATGTTTTGATCTATAAGGAGCAGGAGAATGTGTGTCTTATCGGGTGAAACTTGAGCAAATATGAGTCCTCAATGTCTACCTGGTGACACACTTCTTCCAACAAAGCCACAACTACTCCAACATGTCCACTTCTCCAAATAGTGCCACTCCCTGTGGGCAAACATTCAAACACATACCTACTCAAACCTTCACACAAACTAAGGCAGCCAGGTGGCCAGGTTGAGAATTTGTGTTTTGCTCGCATTAAGGAAAGCACTGGAAAGTGCTGCAGTAAAAAAGAGAGGCTGTATCATTTTGAAGGTCTATTAGTTATAAAACTAAATTTTGGCAATATAATTGTCCTGTTCTTTTGGGAGTGCCTATATTAAATAGAGTGAGGGCAACTTCAGTGAAATTCTGGTTTGGAAACCACTAACTTGACTGAAGTGCCCAGAGATAGGCTCAGGTAGCAGCAGAATTTATGCCAACATTAATATAGTCACTTAATAAGACATTATAGCTTTCATATAAAATGACCAATTTTCTCAATGTTATATATCTTTCATCTTAAGGTGCTAAGACAAGAAAAATAATACTGTATAATAAGGATGGGAAAATGTTAATTTCTCTGTAGCTGTATTATTTTTAGTGCACGATCCTTGATTTAAGATCTGAGGTACATCAAAAACATTGTGAATTTGGAGAAACAATAAATCATCTAATATCTAGAGGCTTGAGGCAGGCTCTACTTCACACACCAGGCTTTGTGTGCTGTGTAACAGAATGTCTTTTCATTAGTGAAGTTGGTAAAGTTAAAATATTCATTGACTAATATTCTCTTGAAAAAAAATCCATCTCTGCAGTGGATGTAAGCTGTGGATTTTCCATTGCAGCTGTAATTTCTATTATGGTTAAAGATTCATTTGGTATAGATTTTATTTAATAAGGGCAATTGTTGGCGAAAAGTAGGGTGGTTAATATTCCTTTGGTATTTCTGATGGCATATATATATATATTTATATATATATATATGTGTGTGTGTATATATATACATACATATATATATATATATATGTGTGTGTGTGTGTATATATATACATACATATATATATATATATATATATATTTATATATATATAAATATAATTTAGAATCTCTGATAGTTGACAAAAGCTCTTCGATGATATTATAGGGATATTTTTCCAAACATTATTCAGGGAAATAGTTTGAGAAATAGACTATTCTGTTCTTCAAGACTGTGCAAAATGTGTTAAAGGTACATGAGAGGTTGCTGGACAAAATTCTGAAGGATAACTGAGGATTTTTTGAGTCCCAATTGGTATTTTGGATTTCTACATTTCAATAACATTTCACATATGCATTCACTTGAATGCATAAATTAGTTTCATGTAAATTTGTGTTTGTGATAAAAATATTTTCTTGAGTAGCCTCATTTTTCATGAAAGACTAATTGGCCTTCTAAGGTCCACTTACTGCAGTATAGTGGCTCAGTCAAGATGCGCAAATCATTACAGTTTTTTGGAAGATTGGTTATATCCCCAGTCTTGTCTCCCAAGTTAACTGTGATAATTTACTTACTTTATTTCTTCTAAACCATATTTTCCCCAAGCCAACTTGAAAAACAAATGTATGATAAATTCCCTGAGGAAAAATGATTTTTAAAGAAAGATTCTTCTCTGTGTGCCCCTGTGATCATAGTAATAGGCAATTGCAATTCACCTAACCTGTATACTTGGTATCAAACTCTAGTTCTCTACAAGAGGAGTAGTAGCAAGCATTCTCATCCATAGGACGATCTTTCTACTTCTGCAAAGCAGATCTTAAAAGATTCTTTATTTGCATCTTAATTAATGAGAGAAAGAAGGGATATGGATTAGGGTAGGTGGGATGTGGACGATTCTGGCAGAAGTGAGGAAAAGAAAACCATAATCAGAATATATTACATTAAAAATCCACTTTAATGTTCTGAAAAGGGAATGGAGGGAGAATGGGTCTTAGGGAGACAGGAAATGGCAGGAGTTGAAGGAAAAGTGGAAGGAGGGCATGTATCATATGAGAGAAGAAAAACCTCTGTTAAATACTTTTATAAGAGATGACTTATTGGATCTATGGGGGGATGATTGGGAAATAGTTGGGGGAGAGAGGACTTATGGGACATATGGTGTGGGGGGGAACTGGGAAAGGGGAAAGCCTTTGGAATGTAAACAAAGAATATAGAAAATAAAAAAAGAAAAAAAGAAAAGCAATAGAAAAATAAAAAAAAGAGATGACTTACTGAAAACATTTTGATCTACATCTATAATTTTTAAGACTGATAGAACAATATAAGGATAAGCAATGAAGAATTAGTTTTTACCAGTCCAATTTAATTCAAATTAGGCTTTTTCTTGGTGGATGGAATCAAATAGTTTCACTGTGTTCACATAGTATATATGTGTATATATATATATATATATATACACATATATATATATATATATATATATGTGTCTATATGTATATTAAAATGTCATTTGGGGACATCATTTAGCCTTGGCATTCATATATGTATCTCGTGTGTGTGTGTGTGTGTGTGTGTGTGTGTGTGTGTATATATATATATATATATATATATATTGGCATTTATATAAATATATAAAATAATAATGATAATATATGTTTTTTCCTATGGAAGTTTAAATGGAAGAAGAGACAGTCTTTTCTTTTCATTAGAAATTGTAGTTCAATAAAAAATAAAATTTATTTTTATGAATTTTTAGTTCATTTTCCCCATAAAAGTTGGGTCATTCATTGGAAGTCCTTTGGCTACTAGTGCAAAACATAAAAATACTGTCTTCTTCAAAAATGAGCTCTTTCCATCAAGGTACCCAATTTTGAGTGCAGAATACACTGCCTCTTAATTTCATGAGTATTAATTTATCTTTGAGTCAACTTGTCACATGTGAATGATGAAGCTGTCTTTGTCCTGTATATTTACATGTGTAGAATTTAAACATGTTAAATAAGAATATCTGTACATCCTTTGGATGTATTCATTAGAAACTAAATAATATTGTTATGGGTGAGGGAATACTTAAGTGGTAAAGCATTTGGCTAGACTATGTGAGAGCCTGAGATTAACCCTATTCTTACAAAAATATCATTTGGAGACTTCATTTGGCCTTGGCATTTTATGATCTTAATTATAGAATATTATTCTAGATATACTGAGGATAAATGAAAGGAATCTATCATTAATCAATTGATGGTGTTATGCAAAGTTTTAATTAAGTAGGAGGAAGTAGTTCTGGGTTTTTATTGTGTAGAACAGTGACAATAAGAATGTACTTAAAAACCTATAAAAGCTTTTCTCGGGTTTCATCATTAGGAATGATAAGCATCTGAAATGATTAATGATAGATATGGTATTAATTAATCATTTTATAATATATTTATTTAAAATAACTTGTCCCACATGATATATATAATGTTTTAATTTGTCAAATAAACATATTTTAATTGTTTTTGGAGAGATACATGTTTCAGTTATTCTTCCATTAATCCTGAAACCTCTGCCTTCATTCCCTCGCTCTCTGTGCTTCCGTTCTTCTGTGAGTTCCAGCACAGCTAATGATAAATTCAGTATTGGTAAGATTTTGTGGTCCATTAAGGCAAAAGCTACTTTCTCTTGGTTAAAAGAATGGACACTAAGAGCTATCTCTGTCCCTGGTGGATACAGATGTGCTCTGGATATTAGTTTGCAAATTATTAGGCTCATTTCTCTCTTTTTTTAAGTCATCAAAATAATTCATAATAGTTAAATGCCTCTTAAATATACATGATATCTTCTGAAGGTAAAAGTAATTTACATTTAACTAGATTTAAAATCTATTTGAAACATTAAACATGATAGAAATAGACAAAAAATATCTCTATGAAGTCCTGATTGAAATTGTAACAAGTTCCTGATTAAACAGAAACCCGTTCCAACTACAAGGGAGAATACACGGTATAAGTGTAGTCTCATAGAATGAATTGCGTAATGTTCATTCTGTTTATTTTTGTGGAATAATTTGAAGAGTATTGGTTTTATATCTTCTTTGAAGGTATGATAGAATTGTGCACTAAACCTATTTGGTCCTGGGCTATTTTTGGTTGGGGGACTTCTTTTTCTGTTTAAATTTTCTTTTAATTTTTATTTTCTATATTCTATGTTTACATTCCAAAGGCTTTCCCCTTTCCCAGTTACCCCCCACCATATGTCCCATAATTCCTCTCCCCCCCCTGCTATTCCCCACTCATTCCACCCCACAGGATTTCTCTGTTCTGGGTCTACAATACTGGATCCAATCTTTACAAGCCCAGGGTCCTCTCCTTTCTTCTTCTTGGGAGTCATTTGACTTGCTAATTGTGCCTTGAGCATTTAGGGCTTCTGGGCTCATTAATATCCACTTATCAGTGATTGCATTTCATGTGTATTCTTTTGTGATTGGGTTAGCTCATGTAGGATGATATTTTCCAGATCTAACCATTTACCCACAAATTGCATGAGTTCATTATTTTTAATTGCTGAGTAGTACTCCATTGTATAAATATACCACATTTTCTGTATCCATTCCTCTTTTGAGGGATATCTGGGCTCCACATAAAACCAGACACACTGAAACTATTAGAAAAGAAACTTGGGAAGACCCTGGAGGACATGGGCACAGGGGGAAAGTTCCTGAACAGAACACCAATAGCTTATGCTCTAAAATCAAGAATTGACAAATGGGACTTCATAAAATTACAAAGTTTCTGTAAGGCAAAGGACACCATCAGAAGGACAAAACGGCAACCAACAAAGTGGGAAATGATCTTCACCAACCCCATATCCGACAGAGGGCTAATATCCAATATATACAAAGAACTCAAGAAGTTAGACCCCAAAGAACCAAATAACCCTATCAAAAAATGGGGTACAGAGCTAAACAAAGAATTTTCACCAGAAGAAATTCAGATAGCCGAGAAATACCTTAAGAGGTGTTCAACATCATTAGTCATCAGGGAAATGCAAATCAAAACAACCCTGAGATTCCACCTCAAATCAGTCAGAATGGCTAAGATTAAAAACTCAAGAGACAACAAGTGCTGGCGAGGGTGTGGAGAAAGAGGAACACTCCTCTACTGTTGGTGGGATTGCAAAATGGTAAAACCGCTCTGGAAATCAATGTGGTGGTCCCTCAGAAAATTGGGCATGTCACTTCCAGAGGACCCTGGCATACCACTCCTGGGCATATACCCAGAGGATTCCCCTGCATACAATAAAATCTCATGTTCTACTATGTTTATAGCAGCCTTCTTTATAATAGCCAGAAATTGGAAGATATTTTCTTTATTTACATTTCAAATATTATCCCTTTTCTGTTTTCCCCTCAGAATACAACCTATCCCACCTGTTCCCCCTGCTCACCATCCCACCCACTCCTGCTTCCCTGCCCTGGTATCCTTCTATAATGGGGCATTGAGCCTTCTCAGGGCCAGGGGCCTCTTCTCCCTTTGATGTCCAACAAGGCCATCCTCAGCTACATATGCAGCTAGAGCCATGGGTCCCTCCATGTGTACTCTTTGGTTGGTAGTTTAGTCCCTGGGAGCTCAGGGGGTACTGGTTTGTTCATAATGTTGTTCCTTCTATGGGAATGACAGCTCCTTCAGCTCCTTGGGTCCTTTCTCTAGCTCCTCCAAAGGAGACCTTGTCTCAGTCCAATGGTTGGCTGGGAGCACCCACCTCTGTATTTATTGGGTCCTGGCACAGTCTCTCAGGAGACAACTATATCAGGCTCCTGTCAGCAAGCACTTGTTGGCATTCACATTAGTATCTGGATTTGATGACTGTATATGGGGTGGATTCCCCAGGTGAGGCAGTCTCTGGAAGGCCTTTTATTCAGTTTCTGCTCTACACTTTGTCTATGTATCTCCTCTGGTTGGGGCACTTTTAATGACTGCTTCTATTTCTGTAGGTTATGGGACTGTTTAAATGGTTTATCTAATCCTGATTAAACTTTTTTAAGGATTTATTTATTTATTATATGTAAATACACTGTAGCTGTCTTCAGACACCCCAGAAGAGGATGTCAGATCTCATTAAGGATGGTTGCTGGGATTTGAACCCAGGACCTTTGGAGGACCTTTGGAAGTGCTTTTTAACTGCTGTACCATTTCTCCAGCCCCCTGATTAAACTTTTTTTTTCTGAGACTAGGTTTCTCTGTGTAGTCCTGGCTGTCCTGGAACTCACTCTGTAGACCAGGCTGGCCTCTAACTCAGAAATCCGCCTGCCTCTGCCTCCCAAGTGCTGACATTACAGGTGTGCGCCACTATGCCCGGCTTGATTAAACTTTTATATTTGTTATCTATCCAGAAAATTGTCCATATCATCCAGATTTTCCAGTTTTGTTGATTATAGGCTTTTGGAGTAGGGTCTGTTGATTTTTTGAATGTTCTTAATTTCTGTTTTTTTTTTTTTGTTTGTTTGTTTTTTTGTTTTGGTCTCCCTCTTTATTTCTGATTTTGTTAATTTGGATACTATCTCTGTGCTGTCTGGTTAGTCTGGCTAAGGGTTTATATATCTTAATTTTCTCAAAGAACCAGCTTCTGGTTTTGTTGATTCTTTGTATAGTTCTTTTTGTTCCTACTCAGTTGATTTGAGCCTTGAGTTTGATTATTTCTGGCTGTCCACTCCTCTTGGGTGTATTAGCTTTGTTCTGTTCTAGAGCGTTTAGGTGTTCTATTAAGCTACTTGTATATGTAGCTTTCTTCAATTTCTTTTTGGAGGCATTCAGAACTATGAGTTTTTCTCATAGCATGGCTTTCATTATGTCCCATAAGTTTGGGTATGTTATGGCTTCATTTTCATTACATTCCAAAGTCTTTAATTTTTTTCTTTATTTCTTCCTTGACCAAGTTATCATTGAGTAAGGAGTTGTTTAGCTTTGATTGGTATGTGGGTTTTCCATTGTTTTCATTGCTATTGAAGACCAGCCTTAGTCCATGGTCATCTTATAGGGATTATTTCAATCTTCCTGTATCTCTTGAGGCCTCTTTTGTGACAGATTATATGATCAGTTTTGGAGAAGGTATAATGATGTGCTGAGAAGGTATATTTTTTGTTTTGTTTTAAGATGAAATGTTCTATAGATGTCTGTTTTATTTTATTTTTTTAGTTATTTTTTTATTTTCTATATTCTATGTTTACATTCCAAAGGTTTTCCCCTTTCACAATTACCCCCCCACCATATGTCCCATAATTCCTCTCTCCCCCCCCTGTTATTACCCCCCCACACACATGATTTCTCTGTTCTGGGTCTATAATACTGTATCCAATCTTTACAGGCCCAGGGTCCTCTCCATTCTTCTTCTTGGAAGTCATTTGACTTGCTAATTGTGTCTTGAGTATTTAGGGCTTCTGAGCTCATTAATATTCACTTATGAGTGATTGCATTTCATGTGTATTCTTTTGTGATTGGGTTAGCTCACTTAGGATGATATTTTCCAGATCTAACCATTTACCTACAAATTGCATGAGTTCATTATTTTTTTCTTTTTTTTTATTGTATATATTCTATATTTACAATTCATTTCCCTTTTTCTGGTTCCCCACCCCAAAGGTCCCACATGTCCTTTTCCCTCCCCCTGCTCCCGCATTCACCCCCTCCCACTTTACTGTTCTTGTACTCTCCCACAATGATGTTTTGGTCCATTCTAGCACCAGTGTCCACTCCTTTCTTCTTGTGAGACATCACTTGATATGTGATTTGTGTCTTTGGTGTTCCAAGCTTCTAGCAGTCTCAAAAGAATACCCATGGTATACAGTCACTGATAAGTGGATATTAGCCTAGAAGCTTGGAACACCAAAGAGTTCATTATTTTTAATTGCTGAGTAGTACTCCATTGTATAAATATACCACATTTTCTGTATCCATTCCTCTTTTGAGGGATATCTGGGCTCCTTCCAATTTCTGGCTATTATAAACAAGGTTGCTATAAACATAGTGGAGCATGTGTCTTTATTGTATGCAGAGGAATCCCCTGGGTATATGCCCAGGAGTGGTATGCCAGGGTCCTCTGGAAGTGACAAATCCATTTGGTTCAAAAGTTTCTGTTAGTTTCCTTGTGTCTTTGTTTAGTTTGTATTTCCCTGATCTGTCCATTGATGAAAGTGGGGTATTGAAGTCTCCCACATTTATTGTGTGAGGTGCAATCTGTGCTTTGAGCTTTAGTGAAGTTTCTTTCATGAATGTGGGCACCCTTGTATTTGGAGCATAAATGTACAGAATTGAGAGTTCTTCTTGGTAGATTTTTCCATTGATGAGTATGAGGTGTCCTTACTTATCCTTTTTGATAACTTTTTTGAAAGTTGATTTTATTCGATATTAGAATGGCTACTCCAGCATGTTTCTTGGCACCATTTGCTTGGACAATTGTTTTCCAACCCTTTACACTGAGGTTGTGTCTGTATTTGACACTGAGGTGCATTTCCTATATGCAGCAAAATAGTGGATCCTGTTTGCTTATCCAGTCTGTTAGTGTATGTCTTTTTATTGGGGAATTGAGTCCATTGATATTAAAAGATATTAAAGAATTGTGATTGTTGCTTCCTGTTATTTTTTTGCTAAAGGTGGAATTATGTCTGTGTGGCTATCTTCTTTTTGTATGTTGAAAGAAGATTACTTTCTTGCTTTTTCTAGGCTGTAGTTCCCATGGAAAAAGCAAGGTGTTTTCCATCTATTACCCTTGTGTTGGCATTTTATATCTCTTATCCTCAGTAGGACTGGATTTGTGGAAAGATTTTGGGTAAATTTGTTTTGTTAAGGAATGTCTTACTTTCATCATCTATGGCAATTGAGAGTTTTGTTGGGTATAGTAGCCTGGGCTGGCATTTGTTTTTTCTTAGGTTCTGTTTAACATCTGCCTAGGATCTTCTAGCTTTCATAGTCTCTGATGACAAGTCTGGTGTAATTATGATAGGTCTGCCTTTATATGTTACTTGACCTTTTTACCTTACTGCTTTTAATATTCTTTCTCTTTTTGTGTGCATTTTGTGTTTTGAGTACTATATGGCAGGAGGAATTTCTTTAGTGGTCCAATCTATTTAGAGTTCTGTGGGCTTCTCGTATGTTCATGGGCAGTTAGAAAAGTTTTGTAATTTCCAAAGGTATTTACTAGCTTTTTAAGTTGGAAATCTTCACTCTTTTCTATACCTATTATTCTTATGTTTTGTCTTTTGTGTCCTGGATTTTCTGGATGTTTTGTGTTAGGAGCTTTTTGCATTTTGCGTTTTCTTTGACTGTTGAGTCAATGTTTTCTATGGTATATTCTGCACATGAGATTCTATCTTCTATCTCTTGTATTCTGTTGTTGATGCTTGCATCTATGACTCCTGATCTCTTTCCTAGGCTATCTATTTTCAGGGTTGTCTCCCACTGTTATTTCTTTATTATTGCAATGTTCATTTTTATATCCTAGATGGTTTTGTTCAATTCCTTCACCTGCTTGGTTGTATTTTCCTGTAATTCATTAAGGGATTTTTGTGTATCCTCTCTGAGGGCTTCTATCTATTTACCTGTGTTCTCTTGTATTTCTTTCAGGGAGTTATTATGTCCTTTTTTAAGTCCTCTATAAGCATCATGAGATGTGATTTTAAATAAGAGTCTTTCTTTTCTGGTGTGTTGGGGTATCCAAGGCTCACTGTGATGGGAGAACTCGGTTCTGATGATGTCAAGTAGCTTATGTTCTTGCCCTTGCCCTTCACCATCTGACTATCTCTGATGTCATCTGTTCTTGCTGTCTTTTTCTCATTTTAATCTATTTCAGTTATTGGTCATAAGTGGAAAGTACACTTTCCTGACACACTGGATATTAAGTTTTTCTCTTAAACTCTTCACCCCTTTAGCTTTGAAGAAGATTGCTGACTACCACTGATGAACCTATCTCTGTCTTGGATGTTTGTTTGTTTGTGTTCTTTTTTTTTATACTGCTTCTTCTTCCAAGTAGTTTCCAGGATTTACAAGTTACCTGTCAAGTACGTGTGTGTGTGTGTGTGTGTGTGTGTGTGTGTGTCTGTGTGTGTGTGTTTTACCTCTAATAAAATTCCTCCTAAGCTTCCTTCTAAGTGTACTTTAAAATTCTTTTTATTAACAGTATTAAGACCCAATAAATGGAACCACAATTCTGAATAATCATCAGTTTTTTTTTTAAATCTAAGTATTTTGGAGTTTCCCAAACTTTAATATTTTTGTTTCAATAAGATATTTGCACTAATATTTTAACACCCTCCTATTGTGAAGTCTAAAAGACATGATTGAATAAAATTTTTATAAGTTTTAACATGCAACACACTTTTAAAGGAGTACTTGTACTCATAAATCGAAAATTTTACTAACATTACTGAAGGCCTGCTGCAGGCTTGAAATTTCACACATTTGATTTCATTTTATCCTCCAATGGCATTATATAATTTTTACAAATATGTACTATAAAATTAAGTAGTTATTTCAAAATCACAAGGGTAGAATTTTAAAGCCATCTCTTTAAAACCAATTTCATTTTATGCCAAACAGACTTCTGTGCTACACAGAGAGGCCCTCACTGGGTAAATTTTCAGAGCCATAACATAGCGCGTTCAAGAGCACAGCTCAAGCCGGTGGCCCCTTAAGATGGAAGTCCATGCTGTCTTTTGTGACTCAGATGGATTTGTCCATACACTTTGGCTCTGTATTGCTTAGTTCTCCAATTGCAAAACAATTGAAAATCAGTTTCTAGAAAGGTTACGGTAAGCTTAGACACTTTCATTGTTGTGGCTTAGTCTTTCTAGCTAGAAGCAGAGCTCCAGTGGAGATTACTGTGTAAATGCTACAAGAGAGAGTGAGATATGAATGAATGTGTAGGGACAGCTAATAGAATGAGGGTCTGGGAACTGACCTAAGTGTCATCCTTCTGGTAGTTCGGAGACATGTTAACTGGAAATGGGAGAACCTATTGTCTCCTCTGCTAGGAAGACTGTGGCTGCATGTGCCTCAGGTTTTGGTATAACAATGTTCTAGGCAAGGGGGCTTGATTTTGAGAGACAGATGTCTGTTTCCGAGGATTAGTGTATTGAAGCACTTTACAGTCAACATATGTAACAGCTAGGTGTTGGCTGTATCAATCCACTAAAGTAGAATTGGGCAGCACATCAAAAGAATTGACTGCAGTGCACAAAGTGCTTAGAACACTATCTGCCTCATTGGAAGCTGCCAATAAAAGTTAGTTTCCATTGCATCATTCCATTCTATAAGTTTCCTCCATTGTTTCATATGTTTAAGTTTGGCTTTCAAGCCAGAATATACATTCCTTAAGGTCAGGGACCAATTCAAATTCTGCCAACGGTGCTACTCACCTGCAGCTGTAAATCGATGGACTGAGATGGCTGCCTAACAGTTCTAATTTATGTCTGGTGCTGAGGGGAGGACCGCTACAGTTTTATTTATTTATTTATTTATTTTTACTGGAATGCATGCTTTTCATTACAAAATGTGATAATAAATTAGACTCACCTCTCTTTCGGGAGGGGGAGAAATCTCTCTATAGAGAGTTATGTGTGAAAGAATATAATTGTATTTTTATCTGTAGCAGACACATTTTATAAACGTAGTGCTCAATATGATTTCCCCAAATTTGTTATTTTATTTATGGACTGGATTTGTCAATATTTAAAGTGTAAGTTATTAGATGAGTGAAAAACATTCCTATTTTTTTGCCAATGCAGATTTGTTCTGGAATAATTACTTTTTAATATCTAAAGCAATTCAATTGATCAGAATATTGATTCCATTCTCATTTTTGATCATTCTGCCATTGATTTAGCATTAGCACTTCCTTACCAAGCAGGGTGGAATACAGGGTGTCTGTGCATTCATCTTTGTTAAAAGATAAATGCATGAGACAGCCTTTAAAAGCTTTTTAAAGTGCAAGATGCTGGAACCGCATTTTCAATCTGCATTCTCTCCCGCTGTTTTATGGAATTTATTGAAAATGTGCTTCTTAGAGGTCAGATCATTTCTTTCCTCGAGTGGAAAAAAAGATATAAGTAATATATTAAAAGGCTTCTAGGATAATATCGAGAAATTAGAACAACCTCATTTTACATTCAGACTCCCCTCCCCTTGGACATTATGACTCACCAAGTATCGGAATCACAATTTGTTGGTTTCCATCTTCCTTCTGACTTTCACGGTTTGAGGTGTTATTGGTAGAAGCTATACAGGACACCATTTCCTCTTCCTCTGAATTTTCCCCTGTTCTTTTTTTCTATCATGTAATTCAGTGATCCAATGACCAAATGAAGAAAAGCTTAGAATCTCAACCAGACATATAACTGTAGATATGTTAATTGACTCAACCATCTCTTAATTGTTCAGTACTTGGATATGTTAACATATGCTTTACTAGTAAAACCTCCTTATGCAGACTGTATTCACATAACATTTCAACGACTCTTGCCAATGAATATAACAGACAAATAATTGGCGTCTATAAAAACTTTGTGACATTGGAAAAAGTGACTTTTTTTAAAACAAGAAAGCAACTGCTTTATTTATTACTCTTGCTTTCTAATTTACAGGCATGCTGCAGTAGACTGTTCCTTTTTATGAATAAGATAATATGATATGTACATATGTATTAATTTATTCTGAGGTGGATGCTGCTTCTTATTTGTGATTCTAATTTTCAGGGTATTTCTTAATCATTTCTGGTCACACTTTGATGAAAATATTTCTATCTTTTGTTGATTGCTTTTCTAAGTGTAAGGTACTTGAGAAAATCTTTCATAAATATGAATATTGTGCTTTCATTTATGCAGGGAGAGTCCCCCTTCATTTACCATAATTAATTGTTAATAGATTGTTCTCTCATATTATTAAAAAATAATGGTAATTATTCAAGACCCATTTGTAAAAGGTTTCTACCATTACGTATTAACTATGAGCCTAATAAAAAAAGACCTGAACTAAATCGAAATAGAAGAATTCCTTAGTGGAAGTGGACAGTCTTTTATGAACCGGAGAACTTAAAAAATTGTGGCTGGATGGGATCCACTGGTCACTGGACACAACAATGGACACAGGTAAGTATTGTGGACAATATGCTAAATCAGGTCTAATGGTCTAATGATAAGATTAGTAAAAGAGAATTCTTTGTAACTCTTTAGTAAAAGGCCTTAAAACAGAACCACGAATGCATGGGCACTTACCTAAACTTGTTTATATTATCCACAAAAGTGCTATACTCAGACTGCTGTGTGGGTCCATCATCTTTTCAGGGGTACATAAAGCTGTGCTAAGGTAACAGACATCACATGTTGGAGCTGTGCTGTTGGAATGTAGAGGAGGTCTCTCACCCAGAAGTTAGCCTCGTTTGTCTCAAGCCCCAATGAAGAACTCAAGCAGAGAATCTGAAGGTTAACGGAGAACAGACTTAACTATCTATCCTTAAAAGAACTTCAAGTGAATTCTGGAAATTCTTAGATGAATGGATGGAGCTGGAGAACATCATCCTAAGTGAGGTAACCAGTCTCAAAAGAACACTCATGGTATGCACTCACTGATAAGTGGATATTAGCCTAGAAGTTTGTAATACCCAAGACACAATCCACATACCAAATGATGTCCAAGAAGAAGGAAGGAATGGCCCCTGGTTCTGGAAAAGCTCAGTGCATCAGTGTAGGGGAATACCAGAACAGGGAAGTGGGAAGGGGTGGATGTGGGGACAGGGGGTGGGAAGAGAGCTTATGGAAGTTTCGGGGAGCGATGATCCAGGAAAGGGGAAATCATTTGAAATGTAAATAAAGAATATATCGAATAAAAAAAAAGAAAAAGACCTTCAAGTGAGATGTGAGTGGCAGTGACTATCAACTTACCACAACTGAATACTTCTTCATTCATTTGTCTGTGATTAGTACACCCCCCCCAAAAAAAATCCCCATCATTTACAGGAAAAATGAATGAAAGTGCAGGTAAGCAGGTTAAATGAAGTAATCTATAACTGGAATGGTGATTATTACACATTTTCCCTCACATATGGAATTTAGTTTTTTAGATTAAACTAAATTAAAATGTACCATTCCATTTTCTGTCTTTACCCCTTCTCGAATCCCTTTCCACCAACTCCTTCCAAATCTCTGACTCTCAAATTGATAGCCCGCTTTTATATTATTGTCACACACACAAACACAAATCTAGATATATCAGGAAGAGGGAAGGAGGATGATGGATAGGATGATGGATAGTGGGAAGAGGAAGGGAAAAATGAGAGTCATTAGCTCTTAATATGATTAAAGTATATGATGTACATATATGAGAATATCATCTCATAATAAAAACATTTTGTTCAATAAGCATATATTAATGAAAACAGCAAAAATTAGAGAGAAAATCAGAGAGGGAGGGGGAGCGCTGTGGAATGAATTCCCTCTTGATACCCGAAGTAGGATGTAGAGAGAAAATACAGGGTTTTTTCTAAGCCAACTGAATCTGCTCTCGATAAAAAAAAAGTATCAGTTGATTCAAGAGAGATGTAAGGCCAAGTTTTCTCTACATCTGGTCCACCTACATTGGCTCATAGGACGGAAACGTTATCAAAGTGCCAGTCAGAAAAGCTACACATGAGACAAGAACTTGGAAGTTTCATTGTTCACCTGAACTAGAGTTGGTATTACAAGAATTAAGTGTTCTCATGACTCAAACTGACAAAAAGCTATTTAACTTAAGTGAGAGTTCAGTGAAGGACAAGAACAAAATTCATCTCTAGAGATGGGAGAAAAGAATTAAGTTTCCTCACAAATTTACCCATTCCCATTTGTTCAATAACAGGATGATTGAAATTTGAAGGCAAGTCAAAGTAGTAGTGATGGAAAAGTTAAAATGGACCACACTGTGAGCAGAGATAGATGACATGTGTTCAATACTTGAAAAGTTTCAAGAAATCATCCTGGTTTTGCTAGAGTTCTGTATTATAAGAACTGTCAGGTGGCTTACAACTTAGTAATTCTACTTCTAGGGCACCATTCTCTGTCTTCTAGCCTCCTTGGGCACATGCATCACATACATATATCTATACATTTACACACATAATTAAAAATAAAAGACAATTTTAAAGAATAGAAAAAGAAGGAGTCATGTTTGTAAGAATGGATAACATGGATAGAGAAATTTTCTATGCAGTTCTAAATTAAAGTTAAACCTACATACTGGGAACAGACCTAAAACATATCTAAATAAAACATGTAACTGTAATAAATATGGAAGTTTATTAAATAAGTGTTATGAAAACTCGGTACTTTAAGCAACCAGACTATATTTTCTAAAGGAATAGTCACAAGGAAGTTGTTTAGGATAAAGCAAGATCTAGGATGCATGAGTTAAAGCATGAACTTAATTTAAAAAAAAACAGAACTTAAGATATTTTTTTAGGGTTTCTTTTTTTCTTTTTTTCTTTGATATACTCTTTATTTACATTTCAAATGATTTTCCCTTTCCTGAATCGCCCCTCCCTGAAAGTCCTATAAGCCCACTTCCCTCCCCCTGTTCCCCCATCCACCCCTTCCCACTTCCCTGTTTTGGTATTCCCCTACACTGATGCACTGAGCCTTTCCAGAACCAGGGGCCATTCCTTCCTTCTTGGAAATCACTTGATATGTGGACTGTGTCTTGGGTATTCCAAGCTTCTAGGCTAATATCTGCTTATCAGTGAGTGCATACCATGAGTGTTCTTTTGAGACTGGGTTACCTCACTTAGGATGATGTTCTCCAGCTCCATCCTTTTGTCTAAGAATTTCATGAATTCATTGTTTCTAATGCCTGAATAGTACTCCATTGTGTATATATACCACATTTTTTTTTGATCCATTCCTCTGTTGAGGGACATCTGGGTTCTTTTCAGCTTCTGACTAGTATAAATAGGGCTGCTGTGAATGTAGTGGAACATCAAGGACCTCCACAAAGAAACCAGACACACAGAAACAAATAGAAAAAAAACTGGGAAAGACCCTTGAGGACATGGGCACATGGGGAATGTTGCTGAATAGAACACCAATAGCTTATGCTCTAAGATCAAGAATTGACAAATTCTTATTTACATGCTGGAGAATCCTCTGGGTATATGCCCAAGAGTGTGGTATAGCAGGGTTATCCTCTGGAAGTGTCATGCCCAGTTTTCTGAGGAACCGCCAGACTGATTTCCAGAGTGGTTGTACCAATTTGCAATCCCACTAGCAGTGGAGGAGTGTTCCTCTTTCTCTACATCCTCGCCAACACCTGCTGTCTCCTGAGTTCTTAGGCATTCTGATTGGTGTGAGATGAAATCTCAGGGTTGTTTTGATTTGCATTTCCCTAATGACTAATGATGTTGAACATTTCTTAAGGTGCTTCTCAGCCATCCGAAATTCTTCAGGTGAAAATTCTTTGTTTAGCTCTGCACCCCATTTTTAATAGGGTTATTTGGTTTTCTAGAAGGGGTCTAACTTCTTGAGTTCTTTGTATATATTGAATATTAGCCTTCTGTCAGATGTAGGGTTGGTGGAGATCCTTTCCCAATTTGTTGGTTGCTGATTTGTCCTTTTGAACGTGTCCTTTGCCTTACAGAAACGTTGTAATTTTATGAGGTCCCATTTGTCAATTCTTGATCTTAGAGGATAAGCTATTGGTGTTCTATTCAGCAACATCCCCCATGTGCCTATGTCCTCAGGGGTCTTTCCCAGTTTCTTTTCTATTAATTTCAGTGTGTCTGGTTTCTTTGTAGAGGTCCTTGATCCACTTGGAGTTGAGCTTAGTACAAGGAGATAAGAATGGATCAATTCCCATTCTTCTGCATGCTGACCTTCAATTGAACCAGCACCATTGTGAAAAGGCTATCTTTTTTCCATTGGATGTTTTCAGCTCCTTTGTGGAGGATCAAGTGACCATAGGTGTGTGGGTTCATTTCTAGGTCTTCTATCCTATTTCATTGATCCACCTGCCTGTCACTGTACCAATACCATGCAGTTTTTTAACACTATTGCTCTGTAGTATTGCTTGAGGTCCGGGATACTGATTCCCCCAGTTCTTTTACTATTGTGAATAGTTTTAGCTATCCTGGGTTTTTTGTTATTCCAGATGAATTTGAGAATTGTTCTTTCTACCTCTATGAAGAACTGAGTTGGGATTTCGATGGGGATTGCATTGAATCTGTATATTGCTTTTGGCAAGATGGCCATTTTTACTATATTAATCCTGCCAATCCACGAGCATGGAACATTTTTCCATTTTCTGAGGTCTTCTTCAATTTCTTTCTTCAGAGACCTGAAGTTCTTGTCATACAAATCTTTCACTTGTTTGTTTAGAGTCAAACCAAGATACTTTATATTGTTTGTGGCTATTGTAAAGGGTGTCATTTCCTTAATTTCTTTCTCAGCCTGCTTATCCTTTGAGTATAGGAAGGCTTGAGTTGGATTTATAACCAGCCTCTTTGTTGAATTTGTTTATCAGCTGTAGGAGTTCTCTGGTGGATTTTTTTGGGGGTCACTTAAGTATACTATCATATCATCTGCAATTAGTGATAGTTCTTCCTTTCCAACTTGTATCCCTTTGACCTCCTTATGTTGTCTAATTGCTCTAGCTTGTACCTAAAGTACTATAAATATATGGAGAGAGGGGGCAGCCTTGTTTAGTCCCTGATTTCAGTGGGATAGCATGAAAGAATGCTGAATTTTGCCAAATGCTTTTGATATTTTTATGTAAAATTATAAACAAAACAAAGCTGTTATTTACTCAGCACAACAATGCAAAATAATTGCATGGTTCTGTTGGGTGCTTTCCTTCTGCAGAAGCTTGTATGACTTCTCGTACCATAATAGCTAGTGCTCTGCAGAGAATATGTTATATCAAATCTAACTCAGGGGGGCTCTAGGTTCTTTTGCTGAATTGTCTCAGATGTCTTTAGCCATGGGGACTTGTCTTCTGCCTCTGAGGTCAACTAAGGGGGTTAGCAATAACACAAACTATTTTGGCAGTCTCTTGGACAACCCTGACCAAAAATTCAAAAGGGGGTTTCTTGGCTCTGGTGTTGAGGGTTTTGTTAAAATGTCTATGGCTCTTTGAGGTAGCATTGAAAAAACTTAACCGATATATGTATGCTTATATAACCACTTACATACATTTTTTTGTGGGTAGCTAATTAATAGGATAATTACTTAAGACATTTTGGAGATTCTTATTGTTATTTTACCCTGCTCCCTCCTCTGTGTTTATCCCCTTATGTTCTCCCTAAGATGAACCCTTCCATTTTTACTCTTTAGATAATTTATACTCTGTTACTCCACATTATGTCCTCACATATAGAGATGGAGCCAAGAACCCCACATGTGAAAGAACTTGCTGTTCACTAACTTTACCTTATACTTGCTCAGCATGAGAAAATCATTCTGATTCCTGCAACTCTATCCAACTATCCATTCACAGTGACATTATGGACTTGAAGTAGAACTGACAAGTACCATTTTACTAAAGGAGAATAATCCCTCATTACATTCTAAATATTTGTTCTAGACACACATAAAACGGTAGTCCTCATTCATTGTCAAGGAAACTTCTCTTTTCAACAGTGAAAGACATTACAGAAAACCAAACCAATTAAAATGCAGAGTTGTGGTGCCTAGTCCTTATTGATATATCTACAACATAACTTCTACCTCAAGTTCAGGGATCATTGTGGAAGTGGAAACAGAAAGATTCTAAAAGACAGAGAAGGGTGTTTGCAATTGTGTGTCCTAGAAGTGCCAGAAGCTACACCACTGAAATGTGATTAACATGGTTTATAAATATGACCTGAACAAGGATGATAGCAACAGACATAATAATACATATGGGAACACCAGGAGGCTCCAACCTTCCTAATGAAATGCAGAAAGAGCTACAGGCAACAAAGGTTTCTTGGAAGCTGGAGAAATAGTATTTTTCATAGAAGAGAAGAGTAATTGCTTATCCATTATGAAATGGACACTCTTCAAAACTTATATACAAATACATATACCCAAACCCCCAAACACACACACACACACACACACACACACACACACACACACATTCAACAAACATTATATGGATTAAGAAAGTTTCACTTATGTATTTAGGTATAACCCCTTCACTCACACACACACACAAACACATACGCACACTTGCACACACACGTACACACATACACACACAGATGCACACACACATTCAACAAACATGTGGATTAAGAAAGTTTCACTTACGTATTTAGGCATATCCCCTTTACACACACACACACACACACACACACACACACACTCACACACACATACACACACACACACATTAAAAAACTAGTAGACTTAATGGGCAAGGGTGTACTGTACATATGAGGGTCGGGAGGAAAGAGAGGGAAGGCAGAAATTTTGTAATTATGTTATGTCAATAGTTAAAAATATATTTATTTAAAAAGAATATATAATAAATATATCTGATATATAAATATAAATATATAAAAGAATATCTGATCAATATGAAGATAAGTAACAAATAAAAATTTTGTTAAACTTTGTTGATTAATATTGTTCAGTAAATAAAAAAATGACAAGAACTTGTGGTAATGTTTTGATTCCTTCATTTCACCTTGGTCAGGACTTATAGCTGCTGTAGATTCAAAAAAGGGACACTTTGTTGTTGATAGTTCTGTAGAATAGATAAATGTGGCTTTATTATGTTCTCAAGTTTGTAAACGTAAAAAATTCTAAACATTGGTTGGTGCCCTGATTTTACCATGAGAAGAATAAATCGCCATATTACGGGGAATATCAAAATCATGTGAACTAGTAACTTGATTAATTTGCATTCTGCAATTACCTTTCAATTTGTGTATGTTCATGTCTACATTTAAAAATTCTGTTGCCATTACCCATCTGTCTTTCTAATTGTTTCCCACCATTCCACTGTCAATCCTCTGAAAATCAGTGACCAATTCCTCATCCCCAAGTCTTAGCCTCTGGAATGCCTCTAAAGCACATGGCTGTGAATATAAGCAGGGCATTTTTTTCTTGTTCCTCTCTCCTGGGTTGTTTCTTTTTTCTTACTGGACCACTGTGAATCGACCATTACATCAGCTGTAGCTGTGGCTCTGAAAATGCTGTCTTCAACCCTTTCTTTCTTCCCAAATATTTCCTTTATAAAGATCATCCTATATATTGTTTCAAATCCACTTTTTCCATTTCTTTTTTATTTTAATTTTTTATTAGATATATTCTATATTTACATTTCATTTCCTTTTTTCTGGTTCCCCACCCCCCAAAGTCCCACATGCCCTTTTCCCTCCCCCTGTTCCCTCATCCAGCCCTTCCCACTTCCCTGTTCTGGTATTCCCCTACACTGATGCTTTGATCCTTTCCAGCACCAGTGTCCACTCCTTTCTTCTTGTCAGACATCATTTGGTATGTGAATTGTGTCTTTGGTGTCCCAAGATTCTATCTCATGTAATCATGTATATTTACTGATTGGCTCCTAAAAGCTAGTAGTGAGTTTTTAAGCCTGGGAATAAGACATAAGCAGTCCTTCCATTAAGAAACCTAAAACAAAGACATCTGGAATAAACAATGGAGTGAGGGTATGGATGGAAGTTGTACATGTTGTCCCCTGACAGGGAAAATGGGAGCAAGATGTAGCTTGAGGTTTGAGTACAATCCTGGAAGAAGTAACTAATTATAAGTCTTCCTTAAGTGTTTCAAACCAGCATATCTCCCTCCTGCCTTCCAAGATAATTCAGTTTTAATTTACTCCTTCTCTAATGGATGCCTGTACTTTAATGCCATTAAAGAAATTATGTTTAAGACTGAGCATGACAGTTCCAATTCTGTATAATTTACCTGCTGAGTTCTAATTTGCCATGTTTGTATAGTGGCACTAGCCCTAAATTTGTGAGAGTTTGTAGGCTTGTCCATCTCTCACAAAATATTGCTGATTCCATCTTTGAGATCATTATTACTAACATGTAAAGCAAACAGCATAGATTAGGCCAAAACAATAAAAAGAAAAATAAGCCATTTAACTATCGGCTAATTATTTTTGCCTCTGCTTCCTCTTTGAGATGGCTGATAGTTCTTTATATATACAAATTAAATAGTTAAACTTTTATTTTATGTGTGGTGTTATGCATGTATATGTACTATATGTTTACACATATTACATATGTCTACGACTATCAGATGCTGTCTGCAGAGATGAAAAGAGAGCGTAGTGACACTTGATATTGAAATTACAGATAGTAACAAAACGGATGCATTCTGGGAGCATCTGTTAATTACTCTGCTGTTTCTCAAGCCCTTCCATCTTGTACCATGACAGATGTACTTACACATCTAAGCTCTTTTGTTCTCCAAACTATGTTTATAAACATTTCGTTGCAAGAACCTCTTTATTTTTCCCATTATTTCCCTCTTTATTTTTCTAAAACCATATACTATAAGCTGCAGTAATGGCACAGTGGTTAAAAGCACTTGCTACTCTTTCAGAGGACCTATGTTCAATACCCAAGTCTCAAAAGGTGGGTCACAGCTATTTGTAACTCCAATTCCTGGTTATATGACAGCATTTTCTGGCTTCCAAATACACTGCACACATATAATGCACAAACGTGCAGGTAAAATACCCATACACATAAAATAAAAACAAATAAAACATTTTAAAATAAAAAGTTACTCCTTATTATCTCCAGATACTTACCCTAGCTCCAGGAATGTACTTCTCAGTAAGTCACATACGATCTGAGCAGAGCCAGGACAGCACTTTTGGTTTCTTTTAACTCACATCACTCTTTTATACCAAGCTGCCTTCTGTCTGTTTACATCACATTATGCTCGCAATGCCACTGTTAATTGTAGATACTGATGGCTGGGCTCAATATTTTCAGGAAGCTGGTCATCTATGCGTCCTGTCAAAGATGCATAGATGACCAACTTCCTGAAAATTTGGTAAAAACCACATTTTTTTTTTGCCATTTCTATCATGAAGCTAATTTGGGCATTAGTTAAAACATTTTATTATTATAATACATGAGACAAAAAACACTACTTGAAATTTTAAAAATTATCATACTGTCAGTATTTGCATGTATTTATTCATTTGTTCATATAGCTTGTAAGAACTTATTTAAAAATTACTAATTTAGTTTGGAACAATTTATAGTGTGTTAAGTTAAATAGTCCCAGCACTTGGGAAGGAGAGGAGAGGACAGCATTGGAAGTGCAAAGCCCTCTGTGGCTCCACACTAAATCTGAAACTATCTTGAGCTATATGAGAACCTGTTGTAAACACAAATTAAAAAGAAAATTGTTGACTTTGAAAATTTTTTTCTTTTGAACACTGAGAGATCTTGACTTTTGGTGATGAGGCTTGAGATATATTCTTATCCTGATAATAACATCAGAATTTCAAATATTCTTTTATATATCAAAAGGTTCCTGGTTGGAAAAAAGCTCATGGGTTTGTTCTCAATTCTAAACAATGACTATAAGTGACTGAGACAATCTGGGAAGCAGAAATGTGTTCAAACTCAGGGTAGAGCGAACCAGTTGGTTGTCCAATGCCAAGTGGTTGGCCCTTCAGCTCCAACAACATATATGCAGGTAACACTATGCATTGAACAGGTTATTGTGGGAAGGCCGAGATTTTGAGGGAGAGTTGGAAGAGCTATAATGGAGAGTTTGGATGAAATTTAATTAATTTACAGTTTCAAAACACAAATATAAATTAATAGAGTAAAATAAATTTGGATTAAAACCAAATTGAGTTCATCAGCCTGCCAATGTGATATACTACCATGCCTGGCCCAGGGAGGCTGAGGCAGAGGGAGAATAGGTTCAATAATAGCATGAGTTATATAGTAAGAGCCTATCTCTAAATTCACATGAAGATACAGACAGATGTAAACACAGAGAGAGGAAAGCAAGAGAGGGAGGGGAAAAGGGAATAAGGAATGAAATAACAGATGCTGTCAGTGGCCTTAAAGAGCATATATACCCAGTGAGTATGGGTGATATTCATTATTTATATAGAGTTACTTCATAGTGTTCTTTAAATCATGCTATTGCAAAAAAAAAATTTAAGTGAGCCTATAGCATAATGTAAAAGTATAAGATAAAAATGCCACAAAAGGCCAAGACTCTCTCTTTAGTTAACTTTATCAATCATACATGGAATCTTTTGAACTCTTAGAAAATATTAAGATGCTGATCAAAACTTTACAACTTCGTTCTTGTATTATGATCACATGTTCAGGTAGAGAACAAGAGTGCCAAGAAGGCAAACGCGGTGCGCATGCCTGTTTTGTTATGTAAATGCTTCAATATACCTTTCATTGCCTCTCTACCTGCTTACTCTCGAAGCCCTCTCTCAGGAAAAATGATAACATATTTTCTCACTTTTCAACTGGAAAGATTTTTAATCTTTGACTCTAGGTAGAAGCAACTAGCCTTCGGCAGCAGTCTCAATTTCTTTTACTGTGTATGCATTTCTGAGTTAATAGCTATTTCATAACTATTTCTAAGACCTGTGTAGATTTTCATTTCTAATAATGTATTTTATTAGACTCTATAATTTATTTTATTATTATATGCAGTAAAATATTACATATATCAGTTGAATTATATCTTACAGAAAGCTAAAAATTGGTGATTACCTATGGCTTATTATTGAGCTATGTTTTTCTCCTCACAATCACGTTCATTACTTCCACTCTACATGTGGCCTAGCCATTAATTTCCCTTTCTCATAAATAAGCAACAGGCCAAAGGTCAAAACCATTTCCTTGGCTGACATTTCTGAAAATTGGAAATATTTAGAAGCTAAATTGAATTCATTTATTTCACTAATTTTTGGTAACTGTATTTAAACTTGAGGGCTGATTGTCCCTGTTATTTTCCAGGTTAAATAATTAATCGAAATCTAGTATGTGAGAATGTATTCACTAAAATCTAGGAAGTTTCATGAGCAGTGGTCTAACAAGGATTTCATTTTCAAGTACTGGATGGTGTGCGATCACAAGCTATTTGGTCTCTTGCCTTTGCTATTTTTCAACCTTAAATGTTTGTCGTATAATGTAGAAGATTGCAATGGCCCTACTGAAGTTTTGACTTCTTTGTGAGATGAGACTGCTGTGTGTTGTACCAAATTTTCATGCAATTTCTTTCTTTCTTTTATTGGATATTTTATTTATTTACATTTTAAATGTTATCCCCTTTCCAGGTTTCCTCTCCAGAAACCCCCTATCCCACCCTCCTTCTCCCTGCTTCTATGAGGGTGCTCATAGAAGTCTCATCTCCCAGCCCTGGCATCCCCCTACACTGGGGCATCAAGTCTTCCTAAGAACAAAGGTCTCTCTTCCCCTAGATGTCCAACAAGGCCATCCTCTGCTACATATGCAGCTGGAGCCATGTGTACTCCTTGGTTGGTGGTTTAGTCCCTGAGATCTCTGGGGATTCTGGTTGGTTGATAATGTTGTTCTTACGATGGGTTTGCAAACCCCTCAGCTCCTTTATTCTATTAGGGATCCTGGGCTCAATCCTAATGGTCGGCTGTGAGCATCCACCTTTGTATTTGTCAGACTCTGGCAGAGCCTCTCAGGAGACAGCTATATCTGGCTCCTGTCAGCATGCATTTCTTGGCATCCACAATAGTGTCTGGGTTTGGTGTCTGTATCCCCAGGTGAGGTAGTCTCTGGATAGCCTTTCCTTCTGTTTCTGTTCCAGACTTTGTTTTATATCCCCCCTTGAGGATTTTGTTCCCTCTTCTAAGAAGGACTGAAACACCCACACTTTGGTCTTTCTTCTTGAGCTTCACGTGGTCTGTAAATTTTATCTTGGGATTATCTTTGGGCTAATATCCACTTTTCAGTGAGTGCATACCATGTATGTTCTTTCATGACCGGGGTACCTCACTCAGGATCATATTTTCATGTTCCATTCATTTGCCTGCGAATTTCATGAATTCATTGATTACTAGCTGAGTAGTACTCCGTTGTATAAATGTACTACATTTTCTCAATCCATTCCTCTGTTGAAGGACATCTGGGTTCTTTTCAGCTTCTGACTACTATAAATAAGGATGCTATAAACATAGTGAAGCATGTGTCCTTGTTATATGTTGGAGCATCTTTTGGGTATATGCCCAGGTTAATCTACTAAGAAGAGAAGAAGAATTTTTTTGAGGAAACGTGAAGGAAATGGTGTTGCTGGGAAAGGCATGTGAGGCATGATGTGGGGAGTGGCATTGTGCTTTCATTTGGCGAATGTCAGTAGTGCCACAAACAGAAAGAGTGGCAGTGAATAACCTCATAGCTTCATCACATTCCTCTTTGTTTGATATTCAGCAACATCGGTGAATTATACTTCTGTACCTCTACCTGGGTAATTGCAGAGTGCATGTAAGTTAGATTATGAGAACTATTATAATCTTGTCAGGATGTTTGGCTAAAGTCTTTTCATTGAATGTTATTTTTTTGTGAAGAATTTTCAAAGTACTACATTAAAAAAAAAAACTATTCTTCTTCACTGACCTAGTAATGCGGAGAGTACCAAATGTGTACTGTCTAAAGCATAGTTATACATGACAAATTTAGAAATCATTATTCTCATGTAATTTAAATGAGTAATAATTGTGAGAGTTTCACAAAGATTTGTGGATATCTTTTTTCCTTTGATAATATACAGTTATTAAAAAATCCTATATTTAGAAATGTAAATGAATTGGAGGTGCTCTGGTCAAAATTCATATCAATTATCATTCATATTGTTTTCAAGAGTAGCAAGCATATTTTAATGCTGGAAATCTCAGACAACATCACAAAACTCAGCTCAGCAACACAACTCCATTTGTTAATATTGCTGACATCAGCAAGCACTTTGATAGCCCTGGGAGGGGCATTCAACACTTTGTGAATAGGAACTTAAGATACTTCAAACTATGGCTATTCAACCAGGCTTAGGGAATAAATTGAGCTCCTTTAGCTCCTCTCCCTCTCTCTATCCTCTCCCTCCCTCTCCCTCTTCTCCCTCTCCTTCTCCATTTCTCTTTCTCTCCTCTGCCTTCTTTATCTTCCTTCAAGATTCCTTGGCTTCAATCTAAACAAAGACCTATCTAGGCATATCTCATGAATTGTGTTTTCCTTAAACAACTCTAAAACTAGAGCTTCATATTTAGGCCACTAATAACTGGCATGCCCTATATACCTATGGTACTGCTGGGTACCCACAAGAAAATTTCAAATTCTTACAGTTTACTTGCAAGTATGGATTGCTACCATGGCACTTCTGATATACAACACAGAAGATTTACTCCAAACACCCAGGGAATGCTGTCATGCAAATGATTTAACACTAGTCATAATTCAGTGTGAAGGAAGAATCAGAATATGCACATTTGTTCGATATCATCTTTATAGAGAATTGACATTTGAAATTATTATTATGTGAACATAATATGGTTATGTGAACATAAATGAACATCATGTTTCATTATTATGAAACATAACTCAACTGTGTACATTTGGATAGACTACTCTTTCATTTCTATTTTATTATTTTTCTTAGTGATGTGTGTGTATGTGAGTGGGTGTGTTTGGTGTATATTTTTGTTCATGCATGATTGTGTATGTATGTGTGATGTATACTCTTCTTCATGCATGTTTGTGTGTGTTTGGGTACACATGAATATGCATATGGATTTACCCATGGTCTTTGTGGCTGACAACACACTCTTTATTCATGAAGGCAGATCTCTAGACCTCCAAATAGACTTCCTTGCCTGAACCCAATTAAAATAATTAACTACAAAATTATAATGCATTATTTGTTTGTCTGTGGTATTAAGAAAGAAGCTCAGAAGAGAGTAAGAATGGCATTGGTAGTACATTTACCAATGATAAGATCTATTAAATCAAAAACATCAATTACAAAAGAAGTTTGGTTTTGAATGAACCAACCAGAAGAAAGAATCATTTTATTTTCTCTCTTGTAATTTCTATATAACATGGTTTCTCCATGAAAATGGTTGAGAGATGTTCTTCCCACTAATGTCTTCTTGTCCTGTAGCTGTAGCTGTAGCTGTAGGACAATCTGCAGTCATACCAGTATATTTTAGCAGCTTTGATAATCAAATGTGAAGACTTTGGAGAGAGACTAATTCACTCCTGTATTGCCTATACCTTATCCATATCTCATATTATTAGGAAAGCATATAAGAGACTGATGAAAACAATATGCATATACATATAAATCATATACATATATACATATGTTCAAAATACATAAACTAATATATATTAAATATACCTATTCATACAAATGTATGAAGAAATATTTGATCAAAAGTTAGAGATTATGAGGAAGATCTACAATAGTACTATGGTACGTTAGTGACCATATAGTAACTTCTACAAATAACATATGCAAGAAAAAAATAGGTGAGTGGGTGTAATATTTGGAATATCATTACTGTCCAAAAGTTTGAACATTTAGATTCTGGAACTTTTTATTTTGCTGCGTTAGGGGGAAACTTAGAAATAAAAGGTTTTAACACTATTTCTCTGTAGTACTGCTTGAGGCCCAGGATACTGATTCCCCCAGAAGTTCTTTTACTGCTGAGAATAGCTAACCTGGGTTTTTTTGTTATTCCAAATGGATTTGAGACTTGCTCTTTTTAACTCTATGAAGAATTGAGTTGGCATTTTGATGGGGATTGCATTGAATCTGTAGATTGCTTTTGGCAAGATGGCCATTTTTACTATATTAATCCTGCCAATACACAAGCATGGAAGATTTTTCCATTTTCTGAGGTCTTCAATTTCCTTCTTCAGAGACCTGAAGTTCTTGCCATACAGATCTTTCACTTGTTTGGTTAGAATCACAACAAGATACTTTATATTGTTTGTGGCTATTGTGAAGGGTGTCATTTCCCTAATTTCTTTCTCAGCCTGCTTCTCATTTGAGTATAGAAAGGCTACTGATTTGCTTGAGTTGATTTTATAACCAGCCACTTTGCTGAAGTTGTTTATCAGCTGTAGGAGTTCTCTGGTGGAGTTTTTTTTTGGGTCACTTAAGTATACTATCATATCATCTGCAAATACTGAGTGTTTGACTTCTTCCTTTCCAATTTGTATCCCTTTGACCTCTGGGACTTATGGGGGAGGGGACTGGAAGCTGGAAAGAACCCAGATGTCCCTCAATGGAGGAACGGATACAAAAAATATGGTATATATACACAATGGAGTACTATTCAGCCATTAGACACAATGAGTTCATGAACTTCTTAGACAAATGGATGGAGCTGGAGAACATCATCCTAAGTGAGTTAACTCAATCTCAAAAGAATACTCATGGTATACACTCACTGATTAGCAGATATTAACCTAGAAGACTGGAATACCTAAGACACAATCCACATATCAAATGATGTTCAAGAAGGAAGAAAGGACCCCTGACTCTGGAAAGACTTAATGCAGCAGTGTAGGGAAACACCAGAACAGGGAAGAGTGAAGGGGTGAATGGGGGAAGGGGGGGGGAAGAGGGCTTATGGGACTTGCGGGGAGAGGGGAGCTTGGAAAGGGGGAAATCATATGAAATGTAACTTAATATATCGAATAAAAAATGCAAAAAAGAAAGAAAAAAGAGAAAATCATTTGGAATGTAAACAAATATATAGAAAATAATAATAATAACAATAATAATGATATAATAAAAGAAATAAAAGTTTTGGGTGCAGAAAGTTTTGAAATGAATTTTAAGCATGTTTTTAAATTTTCAAGGGACATTTATTGCCTCACTTCTAGAGCTAGCTTCTATAATCTTATCAGTTGATACAAAAATAAACAATAAAAGGGCGGATGAGAGAAGTGGATAATTTTTAGGTTATACTGCAAGATTGATATTTGATTTAGATGGCAGAATATTGCAACATTATCAGACTGGTCATAAATTTCTATGTGATCACTATTAATTTCCTTTCATTTTATTTATTGCAATTGATTTGCTAAGAAAGTCTTCTTTGAACCATTTATATGTTGCTTTTACATCATCAGACACTGACTTAAATAGTTATGTTTGTGTTTAGTATATATATATATATATATATATATAAGACATTTCTCAAAATTATATATATATATGTACATATATACATATAACATCAGATATACATCTTATACCAGCAAATTAATTTCTTGAGGCAGTTGTTTTTTTCTATAAAAGCAACATAAAAATGCAAATTGATTTTGTGAAATTGATATATTAGGAGATCATTTTGCTATCAAACAGGATTTTTGCTTTTCATGTTCAATTGTGACAAGAAACTTAGGTTACAAAAATCATTAACAAATTGTGAAAAACAGGACACAATAAGTTGAGCTATATAGTAATATGTGAATGGGCATACCCACTTCTCAAGAATCCATGGGCTACTTAATGATCCACTAGGATCTTTTTGAGGATATAGTCCATATATAAACAGAGTTTTCCTTCTGGTTTTTGGATAGAATCTTGTCTTGTTAAAATAATTCATAAGTTACAGTCTTTTTCTTCCAACTATTTGAAGTCAAGCCAGGCTCATTATTTATAGAATAAAGTGTGTTATGTACAGAAGTTATATTCTTAAAATTCTATGTATATAGAATTGTTTCAGAAGATATCATTATTTACATGTCACTGATGCTTATCCTGAATGTTGTGATCTTAGTGCAATTTTCCCACAAATCCTCTGATTTTTACTGTCTAATTTTCAAAACACTATTTGTATATGTATATACATGTGTGTGTGCTTACAAATATATACTTATTTAATAAGATGTCGCATTATAGAAGAGATGTGTTCATTTAAAAGAAACAACACCTAAATACAAAAATACAAAATGTGTCAGTGATGTTCACAGAAATTTATAATAGTCAAATACCCTGGTATTTATCAATTGAATAGCAAAAAATAAGTGTGGTATATTCATAAAGTGAAATAACACACTGAGTCAAATATTACTAATGTGCTGAATAAGTCCAATAATGAATGTGGCTCTCACCGATATGATGGTCAAAAATTCATACACAAAGAACAATACAATGCATGATTCCATTTGTATATGTCTTGATAGCAGAGGAAAATTGTGTTGAAGACATTGGATAAGCAGGATGATAAGGAATTTTCAGGAGTAATTGGCATGTTTTACTCTTATTAGGAAATGTGTACTGATTAGTTTTAACTGTCAATTTGGCACAACCAAATATCACCTAGGAAGAGTATCGTAATGAGGAATCAGGTAGAATAGATTGTCCCATGGACTTGTGTGGGGAGATGTCCTGACAGTTAATTTATATTGGAAGATCAAGTACATTGTGTGTGCTAACATTACTTTTGCAAGAAGTCCTTCCTGAATAGCATAAGAAAGAAAAATAATCTGGACAGCAAGCAACAACATAAATGAATTCGGTTCTCTCTGATTTTGATTAAAGACATTAAGTGACAAGATGTATATAATGTTTGACTTCTTCTGCATGATGAACTCTAACTCATAATTGTAAGCCAAACAAATACATTATGACCTACGTTTCTTTTCATCATGATGCTTTAGTATGGCAACAAAAGTAAGCCTGGAAGAGAAAGGTAGTTTCTTGGCCATGAAGATTTGTCAAAATTCACTGAGCCATAAATCATGCTTTATTATTTCAAAAAAGGAGTGAAATAAAATTTGAACTCTAGTTACTATATATGTTGTTTTGCAACGGTATGAATTAGTAATGTGGGGGCTATTATCTCTCTGTGTGTGCTGGACTTAAGCACAATAAATATGGATTTTGGAATAACTAGAAATCACATTTCTCAGTGAGAGTTACAAAAATGAGAAAACAAAATGGCAGGAGAATAGAATACAAAAAGGGATTGGAGTTCGGTTACACAGTATTAACTGCAGATTTACACACAGTATCAGGTTTAAATATGTACATTAGGTAATATGAATGCATGCATATTAGCATATCATCACTTTCTGCCGAGATGACTTGGAAGCAGGGACAAATCTCGGTTCTTTTTTTTTCTTTTTCTTTTTTATTAATTGGCAATTTTATTTATTTACATTTAGCATGTTGTCCTGATTCCAGGTCTCTCCTCCACAACCCCCCCATCCCATTCCCTCCCATTTGCTTCTAAGAGGGTGCTCCCCCATCCTCCCATTCACTCCAGCCTCAGCACTCTAGTATCCCCCTATGCTGGGTCAATGAGCTTCCACAGGACTAAGGACCTCCCCTCCCACTGCTGCCAGACAAGGCAATGATCTGCTACATGTGTATACACATGGTTTCTAAACGGTACTCACCAATAAGAAGCACTGGGGGCTCCCTGGCAGAAATACTGACTCTAGCATGGAAAATGACAACTTCAAACTCACCACGTAGCTTTGTTTTACACAAGAAAGCAAATGTGCCATGTGAGAAAGTACTGCGCTCAGCGAAAAGGCTCTCACTAACTGGAAGAAACCAGCATCAAGCAAATAAAACAAAGAAGCGATGGCAGAGTTTTCTGTAGCTTCGAGTATCACTGCAGTGGCATACAGGCGAAGCTTAAGAGAGGATATTTTTTTTTTGTGCACTCTATTTTCTTTTTTTTAATTTTCTATATTCTTTGTTTACATTCCAAAGGCTTTCCCCTTTCCCAGTTCCTCCCCACCATATGTCCCATAATTCCTCTCCCTCCGCAACTATTCCCCAATCATCCCCCCCCCCACACACACACACGATTTCTCTGTTCTGGGTCTACAAAACTGGATCCAATCTTTTCAGGCCCAGGGTCCCGAGCTCAAGAACGGCTGTCTGGTTACAGTCACCTCCTTGTTATATTATCACGTAGCAAAACATGATTCGTTACTCTTCTGTCATTTTTTTAAAAAAATAAAGACACCAATTCCATTCCTTAAGGATTCTTTCATCAACTAATTACCCACACTGTCCCTCTTTCTTAATGGCAATCACGTTAGTGTTAGAATTTCAAACTGAATTTAGTGAACCACTGTGACTAGCCTGTCTCTCAGGCCCGCCAGGTCCTGAATAATGACGCAGAGACTTATATTAATTTGTATAGTTCAGGCCTCAGCTAGGGTTATTTCCCTTGCTCATGTAATCTAATTAACCCATTTATTCTAATCTAAGTTCTGCCATGCAGCTCCTTAGTTATTTCTCCATCGGCCCTGGTACCTGTTTCTTACTTCTCGTCTGGCTGGTGAGTCTCCAGCGCCTCTGACTTTTTGCCAGATTTCCTAGCTCTGTTCAGAAGTCCTGCCTGATATAGGCTGCTCAGCTCTTTATTAAACCAATCAGAGAGTAATGAAGAAGATGTTTACAAAACACTGAGACAGGTGATGCTTTATTCAAAACAGCAATACCGAAGTCCAGTCCTGTACTCAATTCTTGGCTGTTACAGAAATTCAAATCCACATTTGAATCATAGAAAGACAAGCTTTCCACAGTGCAGGAGAGATTATCCCAACAAACGACAGCAGGCAATGCACACTTATTAGAAGTATTCATAATGGGTATAAGTTCAAGAACCACATTTTAAGGCAATAAAACTATGCTTTAAGTAAAGTATGTGGTGAATGAAATAACAGTTTAGGAATATATGCTGGCCTAGTAACTAAATCCAAAATATCAGTGGAAGAGAGAGTGTGAGGGGAGGCCCACTCTTCACCAAAGGGAGCCAACTATTGATTATACGAGAAGGTGGAGCCAAAACAACAACAACAACAACAACAAATCTATGTATGGTACAGTTAGTGTAGAGAATTTTGTAAACAAATAAAACATTTCCAATTATTTCAAAGTATATACTCTCCCTAAGTTGCTTGTTCCTTTAAAAGGAAATCTTGGGTAGCACCTTGAGCAGACAAATTTAGAATTACCAGTATTAGAAAAAATAACTTTTAAACATCTGCTTAGAGTATATGTATATGCTGAATCTAGACACCAAAAGATGTCATCCAAACACTAATTGAAGGCTATTTTATAAAATCTCTTCCCTGTGTTCCTTAAAGATAATTGAAGAAAGGATTCCAAATTTACTTTATTAATGTGCTTTACAAATTTAAGTGTACACTTAAATTTTAATGTACTAAAGCCTATCTCTCTCTCTCTCTCTCTCTCTCTCTCTCTCTCTCTCTCTCTCTCTCTCTCTGTGTGTGTGTGTGTGTGTGTGTGTGTGCGTGTGTATGTGTGTGTATGTGTATTTATTTAGAGGTGCCAGATCACTGGAATCTAGACTTACAGACAACATGAGCCACCTGAAACTGCTGGCAAAGAAAACTCAGTTGCTGTGCAAGGGCAACAGTTACTATCAGTGGAAGTCAACTCTCCAGTCTATCCCCTAGAGATATGATAATAAATTAAATGCATGACCTCAATTGGAACATAGAAAAACATCAAAGAGAACATTATTGGTGCATTAAAAACCCTGATTTCAAATGTTGGTTCAAATAATAATTCTTTCTAATCTTGAAAATTATATTGTGGCTGTATCATGAATGTTTGTGTATAGAAAACATAAACCGAAAGGTTTATAGCTAAAGAAGTAAGATTATTCCAAAGAATCTCAAATGATAAGGAGAAATGTGTTCATGTCTGGGTCTGTGCATCTTTTTGTCTCTGTTTAGAAGGAATTATAAAACAAAAAGAATTGAAATTTTAAGATACTGGTACTGGTATTTCTATAGAGAACTTATTTGTATGATGCAGTACAATTTACATAAATTTGAAATTGTATTCAAACTTAAAGCAATAAAAATGAAACAAGGAACTATGAATATTAAAATAAATGTGTTATTTTTTTATATTTTTAAGTCAGTGGCCTATTAATGGGAGCCCACAAGCTTCAAATAATAATTATTTGCTGAGAAAGTTGAACATAGTCTGTATCAGCAAGAATAAAACAAAGAGGTGGAGAAAAAGATTGAGATGCTTTTCTGGACAGCTCTGATATCAACGATAATGCTATATTTTTAAAAATACTTCACATTTATTAGCTGTGTGTTGTCTATAATGAATGGAACCATTTATTTTTAATAGGGTTTTGTTAAATTTTAAATTCAAAACACACCATCTAATTCCAATCACAGGGCCCCAGGACAATCCTCATTATTAATCAAATTGAGTCAAGAGAAATATGCACCTGAAATCCAACTCATACCTGTTGTGAGATGCTAGCAGATGACTCAGATTCCAGATCTTCATCATCATTGTCCACACGGCTTGAAATCATAAGCTTCCAGCCTTGAAAGAGACTGCCTTAAAGGTTATCTTTTTGTCCTCTGCGTTCCCTGCTTAAATTTCCTGTTCACCTTCATTGCCAAGTAAGAATATGTTAATATTTCTCCCCATGTATTATTTTTAAAGTAAAAGGCTATCTAGATATTGAAATGAAACTCTATTTTTAATAGATAAAACAGGTATACACATCACGAGGAAGTTAATAAATGTCTGCTCCTTTTAAAATGTATATTCCTCTTTCCCACAGGAGTCGAACTGTAATAGTACAGACACACCCAGAGTAGTTCTATAAGACCCTGCACACTAGGGCTTGGTGGAGAACACTAAGTTTTGCTTCTTGGACAGTCAGCCGACTGAAGGTTCTCTTTGTTATACATTAACCTGTACATACTGGTTTTAGCTTAGTTTTTTTTTTTAACCTAAAGAAAATTGTGTTGGACTTAAAGCTAATGTGATAATTTTACAGTTTATTTTGCTTGTGTATCTGATGGTGTGCATGCTTGCATGTGTTTTAGCATTTGTGGGAGTATATATGTGATGGTTTGTATATGATTGGCCTAGGAAGTGAACCCATTAGGAGGTGTGGCCTTGTTGGAGTAGGTGTGTCATTGTGGGTGTGGGTTTAAAACCCTCACCCTAGTTGCCTGGAAGTCAGTCTTCCAATAGCAGCCTGAAGATGTTGAACTCTCAGCTCCTCCTGTACCATGCCTGCCTGTATGCTGCCATGTTTCTGCCTTGATGACAATGGACTGAACCTCTGAGCCTGTAAGACAACCAAAATTAAATGCTGTCTTTTATAAAACTTGCATTGGTCATGGTGTCTGTTCACAGCAGTAAAACCCTAACTAAGACAATATGTGTGTTTGTGGATATGATTTTATGCGCGCGCGCGCGCGCGCGCGCGCGCGCACACACACACACACACACACACACACACACACAAGCACTTTTCTATTCTGACTGTATTAGACATATGAATAAGCTGATATTTGTAATCCAGTCAGCTTTCTTTTTAAAGTAAAGATATTTTACTTCCTTGAATGTTTATAATAAAGCATATAGGTTTCTTTTTCTGGAGGTAAATTTTAAGGAAGCTCAGTGTGGTGGTTTGAATAAAAATGGCCCCCATAGTCCATAGGGAATGGCACTATTGGGACGTGTGGCTTTGTCGAAGTAAGGCTGAAGTAGATGGAGCCTTGTTCGAGGAAGGTGTCACTGGTGATGGGTTTTGTGGTTTTCAGAAACCCAAATCAGGCTCTCTCTCTCTTCCTGCTGCCTGAGCATCCAGAAGCAGATCTCTCAGTTACTCCTCTGCACTGTGTTTGCCTGTGTGCCACCAATCTTCCTGCCCTGACAATAACATGCTAAATCTCTAGTGTTGGCCATCCCTCATTATATATTTGTTTTATAATACCTGATGTCTTCATGGTATCTCTTCACAACAGTAAAACCCTACCTGTAGCATGCATCACTCATCCCGATGCTCACTGGCATACTGCTCTTAAATCTGGATTAGCTATGTCTATACAATAATAAGTTCTTTTAATAGTTTGTTCAAGCCAGTTTTGAGAATTGAAAATATCTATTGTAAAACTATCTTAATATTAAAAAAAATTTTGAGGACCAGGCATGGTGGGAGTTCACTCCTTTAATCCATTGGCACTGAATAGACAGAGCCATGTGGATCTCCACTGATTGACAGTACTAGCAGGTCTACACAGTGAGTCCCAGGTCACTCAGGGTGACATAATGAGACCCTGTATAAGAAAAAAGAGAGAATAAGCAAACAAAACCAGAAAACGATTTTTGATTATCCTTTATTTTTCAGCCTCCTCATTTTACTCTCTTTTTGCTTTTCTTTTTCCAGCTTACCATATGCTGATCACAGATATCCCAACTCATTTGTTTCTGGTTCACTTCATCTGAGAGCATCATTTCCATTGGTTAATGTCTAGTTTTTTTTTTCATCGTTGCCAACCCACAAAATTACTCATTTCATTTCTATTGTATCATATATCTTCTTTAAACTCTTCTACATTTTCTATTATTCTCTATCTAAAAGGCCTTTTTTCATACCAGGCTTGTGACAGAAAGTACTTCTTCGTGTCAGCAATAATGTGGGAGTTTGGTGTCTGCAGACAGGGAGGTCTCTGGATGGTGTTTCCTTCAGGTGCCTGGTATGGCTGTTCCTTGACAGTTTTTACCAGCTCCTGACCAAAACAGATATAGATACTCACAGCCAACCATGGTACTGAGCCCTTGGACCCTAAAGGATGAGCTAGGAGAAGAATTGGAGGAGCTAAAGGGGATTGCATCCCCATAGGAAGAGCAATATCAAATAACTGGACCATCCGGAGTTCCCAGGGACTAAACCACCAACCAAGGAGTACACATGGTGGTACCCATGGTTCCAGCTGCATATGAAACAGAGGATGGCCGTGTCGGGCATCAATGGGAAGAGAGGCCCTTGGTCATATGAAGGCTCAATGCCCCATTGCAGAGGAATTCAAGAGTGGGGAAGCAAGACTGGGTGGGTGGGTGGGGGAGCACCCTCATAGAAGCAGGGGAGGGGGATGGGATAGGAGGTTTTTTGGGGAAGGTACCAGGAAAGGGGAGAACATTTGAAATGTAAATAAAGAAAATATCCAATAAAAGAGAGTAAGAGTGATAGAGAGAAAAGAAAGAAGAAAAGAAAAGAAAGAAAGAAAGAAAGAAAGAAAAAAAGAAAGAAAGAAAAAGAAAGAAAGAAAGAAAAGAAGGAAGGAAGAAAGAGTTTAAGAAAGAAAGACATGAAATTTATCATAGGGCTGGCACACACTTTTAATCTCAGGACTCTGGAAGCAGAAGCAAGCAAATCTCTATGAGTTCTAGGCCCACATGGTTTACAAAGCAAGTTCCAGGATAGCCAGGCATGTTAAGCAGAGAAACCTGTCTCAAAAACTGAAATCCTATACCAAATGTCTAAAACAAAACAAAACACCTAAAAGAGCTTGTTTTAATTTGAAAGTTTTGTTCTTACATCAACTATGACTTTTGATTTGCTATTATGATCCTGGTTAAAGGGCTGGAAAAAGGTGACCAGCTGGTGGCAAGCTAAACTTGTGGTCCTGGCTACCTACCTGGGTTGCAGGATGCAATTCAAAATTGCATGCCCAGAGAGTCTAGTTGCATGTGTGTGGAGAGAGGAAACCAAGCAAGCTCCACAGTGTCTTCTGATGCTGTCTGCTGCAAGGGCCCCACATTATGGCCTCAATAAATCTAATTGTTTCCCAGATTCTCTTATCTTCAAATGCCAAAATGTTAGGAGGTCGGACTCAAATTTGGGAAGTAGGATATGGGTATTCAGTTCACTCAAGAGATTAGAGAATAGATTAAATGCTCTTATATCTACTAACATATTTTTTTCAAAAATTAGTTTTCCATATATTTTTATTTTTATTTTAATAACACTAGCATACTTGTTTTTCTACTGAGAATATTAACATTCTCTACATATATTAAAGAACCCCTATATGATTTTAATAAATTTATTATTTTTATTTTTAAAGGTATGTATCTCCAAATACTTTTTAATTTGTACATACCACTTTATGGTGGGAATTGTTCTCATTGGTGAAAATTGTACAGATACATACATCGAGGCATGTTTGTCATTTGCCTAACACAATTTTAGTCTTAATAATAATGTGATTTCTTTAATCCAGCTGAATAAAGGCATTAGCTTTATGCATTTGTAATATTTGCTTAACTGAGCAACTTTTGTTTTAATCACAGTAGGTTAGATAAAAACAATCACTCCACCTCTATGCTTAGGCATGATATATGATACTTATATGATACTTATATGATATATAAGTATTGTGGTTTTATTTCCTTCTTTCAGTATATCAGAAACAAAAAAACAAACATAGAAATAAAACTCAAGTGAAAATCAAAACAAATTTACCGTAAATGCTAATTTCAGCATTCACAGTGTGGTACTGATAATGCTAATGCCTTTCATCTCTAGGTCACCAACACGTAAGTTCAAAACCAAAGTGTTCTAATATTTTTTCCAGGCTTTCTGGTCCCATGCTGCTTTTTCATCCTGCATTTTTCTATTCCATTGTCTATTCTGCTCCAGCAGCTTTAGCAGATGCTTGTGGACCGTCAGGCTCGCTGCCGTTCCACTGACATTAATAGTACTTTGGATGGATGTGATGTGATTGCTAAAGCTTTCCCACGATCGGGTACAAATGCCCAGCTTATACATTCTACATAGCGAAGAGCTAGCTTTAAAATATTCACCCAGGAGAAGTGACTTCAAACGGACATTGCATTCTGCCTTTGTGCAATCAGGTGGAGGAAATCCACAGTTAAGGATCAAACTTGCAAAAGTCAAACACAATGGGAAGCTGAACAGGTAACATTAAGGTGGCACCCCACTGGCATGAGGTGTTGCGGGCTTTAAGTCCCCACTGTAAACTTGTGTTGACTTTGTTCAGAACGGACATTTTTATTTCATGAATCTTCTGATGTGAATTTTCTTTCTCATTTCTACCCATTTAAATTAATAGGAAGGCTGGCTGTGCTGTGCCCGAGGCCTATTGTATTGCTATGTTCAGTGGCGCTAAACCTGAGATTCTTTTAATTTTGATTTATAATGCTTGAGGAGGTTACTGCTTATTATTCTCTTTGCATGGTTTTTAAAGGCTTTTTTATGAGCATCTCCCTGAAGAATCATTTTCTGAAGAACTCCACAGTATATCTTTCAAGTGATAGAGATTCAGGATGTCAGGGGTCTGGTTTGCCCCACTACCTGTCCAGTGTGATTTTAAATTTTTGATTGGTTGTAACATCTCTTCCATCCACTCTCCTGTGGGAAAGTTACTTGATGTCCTTTTACTAGTCTCTGTTGCCTCAACATCCTTTGGCTTAAGATATTTAGTAGCTTAACTAATGAGCTTGTTCTATCCTTTCTCAGGTATCTGACTTTAGTTTCTCTCACCAACATGGCTTATTTCATTCATTAATCCCTTTCTAGTATCCATCAAAATTCAAAGCTACTATTTCCTCCTCTTCCTCCTCCTTTTCATTCTTTTCCTCCCTCTCCTTCTTTTCTCCTTCTCCTCTATATCCTATTTCAAGATCCAACTCAGGGATCACAGTCCTTCAATGTGTTTTAACATTCCTAGATGTAAATCCTGGGTCTTCTGGTTTAAATGATGTTTGATGCCTAGGTCAGCTCAACATTTTAACTCATCTCTGTGCCTCATAATGTAGGCAATAGTTCTCAGTTTGAGAACATCCGCGAACTAAAATTTTGTAGTTTCATTAGTAAACCTAATAAGATTTTTACAAAAAGCATGTACTTAATGAAACTCACAAATTTCAATTCAGTACCTTAATTTCTTCTTAATTAGTAAATACAAGAAATACAATTAAAATGTTATATACTTTGGTACAGAAAAATTCATGAAATGAATATATAGTGAGTGGTGCCAAGAAATCAGAATGGCTAAGATTAAAACCTCAAGAGACAACAAGTGCTGGCAAGGATGTGGAGAAAGAGGAACACTCCTCCACTATTGGTGGGATTGCAAAATGGTAAAACCGCTCTGGAAATCAGTTTGGCGGTTCCTCAGAAAATTGGGCATGTCGCTTCCAGAGGACCCTGTCATACCACTCCTGGACATATACCCAGAGGATTCCCCTGCATACAATAAAGACACATGCTCCACTATGTTTATAGCAGCCTTGTTTATAATAGCCAGAAATTGGAAGGAGCCCAAATATCCCTCAAAGGAGGAATGGATACAGAAAATGTGGTATATTTATATAATGGAATACTACTCAGCAATTGAAAATAATGAATTCATGCAATTTGTAGGTAAATGGTTAGATCTGGAAAATATCATCCTAAGTGAGCTAACCCAATCACAAAAGAATACACATGAAATGCAATCACTGATAAGTGGATATTAATGAGCCCAGAAGCCCTAAATACTCAAGGCACAATTAGCAAGTCAAATGATTCCCAAGAAGAAGAAAGGAGAGGACCCTGGGCCTGAAAAGATTGGATCCAGTTTTGTAGACCCAGAACAAAGAAATTGGGGGGGATGATTGGGGAATAGTTGGGGGGAGAGGAATTATGGGACGTATGGTGGGGGGGAATTGGGAAAGGGGAAAGCCTTTGCAATGTAAACATAGAATATAGAAAATAAAAATTTAAATAAAAAAAAGTCGGAAAAAAAAAAGAAAGAAAGCATCACCAATTTCTGAAAACACTTTTGTCAATTGGCTTCTGGGATCCTAAGTGACAAATTGTTTTCTTCCATAATTTAAGTTCAGGCCAAGAAGATCCTGCTGTTACCTATACTGTCCTCTGACTTTTTTTTTATTATACTCTAAAGATTTAGTCTTAAGAAACCTTTCACTTTTCAGTGGAAGTTACATATCCTTGGAAGTGCCCACCCATTTCTGTCCCATTGGCTACTGTCTGACTATAAAAAGTCACAGTTGAGTTGGTGCAATTATATATAAGACAGAAAAAAAAGGAGATCCTGAGATGGCATATCAGTAAATCAAGAGCAAATCAAGAGCAGGTAAGGGGGATTATGAAGATGGAATTAGCTAAGGAGAAAAAGGAGCGACAGAGAAACCACTCGTAAGCTAAGTACAGAGACGTCAGTGTCCTGTGAAAAGAGAGATTCTATCAGTTTCAAGCAGACATATGTATGGGGTCTGTCTTTTCCAGACTTTTATTTGCTCTAGGAGGTTGTAAGCAACATAAAAGCCATTGGAAATATGGGACAGATTTTATTTATCCTTTTACATTATACATCTTTAGTATATATAAATTGAAAAAATTTCCTTTGTTAGCACTGCACTGTCTCCTTTAGAGATTTTATAATTTTGTTCACTGAAAGATCATCGTAACTTTAAATTAATATTTTCTTTTGTAATGCTGTTATTTAGTCTTAATTCGGGGTATGAAATTTTCTTTGAGTTCAAGTATTTCATCCAGCAGAAAGTTCTTTTAAGATTCAGAAAACGAATAAAATTCACAAGACTTGAAAAGTAATCACGTCTGTAATCTTACAAAGCTCCTGAAATTTATATGATTCAGAGGCCACTTCCAAAAGTTTTGGAAAGAAAACACATCACTGAACACCCTAGAAATTCTTTAAGGGGCTCCACAGGTTTAGCTCCCATGAGTCTCTATATGGCTACATAGACGTTTATGGGATGCACATGGCTTTAGGTCATCCAGACAATTGTTAAGTAACCCATTCATTATCCTGTAAGTAACAGGGGTAAACTCAGTGTTTAACTTAACTATGATGAACTTAGATGGAGTCATTTCTTTCATCTGTCTTTGGTGTCTCTCCAGGAACCGTCATCAATACTCTATGATTCTCAGAAGCATACTGTCATTCATAACTGTACATTCATTTCATATAAATTGGTTGAAAAGTAACTTTAAAGATAACATTTAGATATAGATTCTGCAATGACCTCTGAAAATACAGTGCACTGATAATTTTAGAGGCTTGTATGCTCACAGGTATCCTAAGCAAGAGGCTAGCACAGTAAATGGACAACAGTAATCTAAATTTATCTCCTATAGCCTCTGCATTCCAAAAGAAGGCATCTAGGAAAGCTAATGGTTTCTGCTTCTGCTTCTGTTTTACTCATTTATCAAAGTTTTCTGAGTATAGAGCCTTCTCCCCAGGTCTGGTATACTGTAGAGAAGGTCAGAGGTGTGAAAACCCTAGCTCAATTAATTTATATCTGTTGTTGTTTCAGATTAAAGTTGTCTGTCTGTGTGTACATGTGTATGTTTATGTGTGTGAATGCGAGAGAGAAAGAAAAATGGAGAAAGAGAGAGAGCAAGAGGGAGGGAGGGAGGAATGGAGGGAAGGAGAGAGAGAGAGAGAGAGAGAGAGAGAGAGAGAGAGAGAGAGAGAGAGAGAGAGAGACTGAGGAAACTGAGCACTGGTCGCTAACAACAGTTAATAATTATATGACCAGAGAGCAGAAAGAATATTGTACAACTTGCAGTAGATTTTGGGAATCTGCCCCCCCCCAACCAGGCTAGCTCACAGCATTTAAGTTAGACAAAACAAAAGAAATCTGGAGAAAGTCAAAATTCCCCAAACTAAATCTTGAGCTGCAGGAAAATGATTTATTCCAGGAAGAAAGCTGGACTATTACCATCACCAATCCTCAACAATGCAGACCACATCGTTGATAAAGCAAATCTTGCAAAAAGGAATTAACTGGCTTAAATCTGTAAATGACCTTAATTTCAGAGCACATACACATTTTTCAGCACCTGCCAAGGCAAGGAGTTAACCAAAGAACCAGAGAAAACGATAACATCCTGTGCACATGGGAGATTGTATAAAGAATGGCTTGCAAAGCTAATTTAGAACAGGGTTAGACACAAGAGTGCTGTTTCTTACTCTCTTCTTGATTAGTCCCTGTCCCGTACCTCCATGCTTTAGTCCCTTAGTTTTTACCTTGGTAGCAGTGTCTAAACGTTACTGAGAAGACAGACATTGGCCACTCACCCTACTCTACCATAGCTCTCTTCTCAGCTCCTTCTGTTTTCCGATACTCACTTTTAAACACAGAAACCAAAGATGTATGAGTGTGGCTTGATTCATTTCTCTTCTTTCCCCTTTACCAGTGATTCATCGGGGGCTGTCACTTCCTTTTCCTGCTGTCTTACACCTCCCTTTCCCCTGGTCCATTCCCCAGACTTAGTTAACAGTCTCATTTCTGCTTCCCTAAACTACTGTTATAACTCTTCCTCCTGCCTCCAGCCTTGTTTCTAATCTACTCCTTTTGCATGCAGCTGCCAAATTAATCTTCCTAAAGCACAGCTTTGATTATGTCACCTGTGTTCAATAACCTTCAAATCCTTCTTCTTTGCCTACCAAATAAAGTTCAAGCTTCCTAGTACTTGAATTTATGATCTAGGCTTATTTTTATGGGAGCAGCATTAATATTTTTCTCAATTCCAAGCTTTAGTCAAATTTGGCAATTTAGATCTCCACAGCCATGCCTGCATGCTTTCTTCTACCAAAAGTTTTCTTTTTCTTTTCTTTTTCTTTAACAATTATTTTTTTCATATTTGGAGTGATTTTAAGGTCATTTATTAATGTCTACTCTGGTTGTTTAATTATAGTCTTAGCTCTCACTGAGAGAACTCAGAGATGCTACAGTATCTGCATGAATAAACAACAGGACACATAGGTTATGATGAGGAGTGGAAAGCGGCTCCAAGGAGCAGAGCGCGGATCTGAAGGTCATAGGGCAGGGCGGAGATCCCCGGGAATGTGAGAATGCAAAGTTTGTATCTGGCCTTCCGGATCATTGTCAAATTAGACTCAGCACGATGATAGCACACACTTTCTATAATATTTTCCCCTCAGTTTCCTAAATGAAATAACACACGGCTATGGAGATCTTCAGTTGTTCTTTGCTCTGGCCTCATGAATATAAGAAACTGACCCAGAATTGTTCCTTTATAAAAGAACCATTGGGACAAAAATGGAGAAATGACTAAGGGAAAGGAGGTTCAGTCAGTGACCACCCCAAAATGAGACCAAGTCCAAGGGAAGACTCAAAGGTCTGATACTATTATTGATGCTATGGTGTGCTTACAGACAGGAGTCTAGCATGGCTGCCCTCCAAGAGGCCCAAAAAAGCAGCTGAAAAAGTCAAATGCAGATACTTATACACAACCAATGGACAGAAGTTTGAAACCCTTGTGGTTGAATTAGGGAAAGGCTGGAAGAAGCTGAGAAGGAGAGCAATCCCATAGAAAGACTAGCAGTCTCAATTAACCTGGACCCCCTGAGATCTCTCAGACACTGAGCCACCAACCAGGCAACCAGGATATTAGCTGGTATGAGGCCCCACTGACACATGTACAGCAGAGTACTGCCTGGTCTGGCCTCAGTGAGAGAAGATGCGCCTAACCCTGGAGACATTTGAGGCCACAGTGAATGGGAAGTCTGGTGGAGTGGGGGTTGGGGGGTGGGAACATCCTCTTGGAGACAGGGGAGGAGGTATGGGATGAGGAAGAGTAGGGGGATGGACCAGAAGGGGATAAAGACTGGACTGAAAAAATGTTTAATAATAATAATAATAGTCATAGTTATAACAATAATAATATGTTCAAGAAAAAAAGAAACCATTTTTTTATCTATGCAACTCAATGCTGGATCACACTGATATGGTACATTGTTATTCTAACTATGGAAAACATTGTCCCTTTCTTCCTCTGAATTCTAGACAATGTTTTCTTCATCTTTCTTATGATGCTGTTAATAGCCCCGTCTTAGGTGTTTCATTTCTGTGAAGAGACACCATGACCAAGGCAACTGTTATTAAGGACCTCATTTAATCAGAACTGGCTCACGGTTTCAGTCCATTATCATCATGGCAGGAAGCATAGCAGCTTGGAGGCAGACATAGTGCTCTAGAAGAAGATGAGAGTTCTACACCTTGATCCAACAGTATCCCGAAGGAGATTGTTTTCCACAGGACACCAGGATTTGGCTCTCTTCCACACTGGGTGGTACTTGAGTACTAGGAGACCCAAAAGGCCAACCAAACAGTGACATACTTTCTCCATCCAAGCCACACCTATTCCAACAATGCCTCCTAATAGTGCCCCTTCTCATGAGCCAACCATATTCAAACCGTCATAGCCCCTCATTTCCCATGGTTTGTAAGTAGGAATAGCTTCACTGTAATCTGTGTGAATGGAGTTTTTATACTGTTGCATATCTTGCATCAATTGAATAGCAATAAATTAAAAGTTTTGTTTCCTTTACAAAAATAAAAATGTAGAGTCTGTGTTATAGGTTCATGGGACATTAAAACTATGAGAAAATTTTAATCCGGGGATACTAAGTGAAGAAGAGAGAATGTCTTATCCATGACTCCTGGCAAATATCAAAGAGCTTGAAGGTAAGGAGAATATCCTTTCTCTCAGTATGAGCTATGTAAGCCATGATGTGCTGGATCAGTGAGCAAGTGAGGAAAGTCACAACATTGATATTCTTGAGACCTGTAGCAATATTCCTTTTATAAAAAGGGAAAAAATAAAATTGCAGTCAATTGGTAAAGTAGAATAAACTCAGGTAGTAATCCTAAGGTTTTAATCATTGAAACTTTCTGGAACAGCTTATTTTGTTTAAACCCATAATTGACACACATAGAGAAACAATGTTGACAGAATTTATCCAGAATACAAAGGGATTATGTTGCAGCACTTTTCTTCATAAAGATTTAGTAGTAATTTCATCAAAAACCTCCAAGCTCATCGTATGTTTACAGAAGGTATTACTATGAACAAATACTGCCAGGTCATCACTAATTTCTCATAACAATGAACCACAAGATAAAAGTTTTCACCTCTAAAATCTGTTCCAACAATATAAAGCACTAAGTTACTGTTGCAGACTCCTGTATCTGCATTTCTTCTGGTTTATATTACTTTGATATATTGTAAGATATTTATCCAATATGTACAGATAAGAAAATGCTATTTGTCATATTAAAGATCTGGAGGATTATATCATGCTTGCTAAGTCAATTATTTAGGAGAAGGAGAAAGAATGGTTTTATTTCATTGTTATGAGCTTTTCCATAGAGGGTATCAGATAAAAATGCTTGGCAATGCATGCACATTGCTTAGGTTAAGAAAATACCAGGTGAAGGAAACTCAGTGTTTAGAGGGCATGCTGTGGTAATCATTTGCTAGACTGATGCTTCCTTCTAGCATGCTAATGTTTGTCAAGCACTTAGACTAGGTGTTGAATACATAAACCTCATTTACGATTTTGTTTCTAGTGCCTTTGTTCTGATATTCTGTCTTCTTAATAGTATTTACATGAATGAAAATGAAGCTGGAAGTAAGAACTTCCAAATCATGTGACTTAAATGAAAAAGCTAAGTCTAAACCCTACACCCAACTCAACACTTAAGTCATTTCTTATCTAGAATGTGATAACAAGGATTTTTTTTGTCAAAAGGAAGACCATATTAGTTTTTCAATATTAATTTTGACAGGATGATGCCCATGCACATAGAGCCTCAGAGAGAAAGAGAGAGAGAGAGAGAGAGAGAGAGAGAGAGAGAGAGAGAGAGAGACAGAGACAGAGACAGAGACAGAGACAGACAGAGAGAGACAGAGAGAGACAGAGAGCTCTACAGGGAGAGGGAGAAAGGGAGTGGGACAGAGGAAGAGGAAGAGAGAGAGAGAGGGAGAGGGAAAGGGAGAGGGAGGGAGATGGAGAGAAGGAGAGGGAGAGAGGGAGAGGAAAAAGGGGGAAGAAGAGAGGGAGAGGGAGAGAGGGAGGGAGAGAGGGAGAGGAAAAAGGGGGAGGGAGAGAAGGAGATGGAGAGAGGGAGAGAGAGGGAGGGAGAGAGGGAGAGGGAAAGAGGAGGAGAGAGGGAGAGAGGGAGAGGGAGAGAGGAAGCGAGAGAGTGAGAAGGAAGGAGGAGAGGGAAGGGAGAGAAAGGGAGGGAGAGAGAGGGAGGGAGAGAGGGAGAGAGGGAGGAGGGAGAGAGGGAGAGGGAAGGGAGGGAGAGAGGGAGGGAGAGAGGGGGAGAGAGAGAGGGAGAGAGGGAGCAGGGAGAGAGGGAAGAGAGGGAGAGAGAGAGAGAGGTTCCCTATTCTTACTTCAGTCATCTAACCCCCCAGGTTCTAGTTAATAAGCAGATGTGTGATGATTTTGAATTTGACGCAGCTTGTAATAAGGTCGCCAAAGTGTTCTTGGCTGTGGTAGAAACATCAGCAAATGGATGCATCTCACGGAAGGGTTTATGCTGCACCTGGCTGAGACTGTGGCCTGGGAAAATGGAGCAGAGCTCTGCAGGGAGCATTGACAGGTACTCTTCTCCCTCCAGCGCTGTGTCCCTGTTTCCAGCTAGGTGACTGCGATCCCAAGGTCCCTTAGCTCAGCTGGCTGTTCCAGGTACCATCAAACCGTGCGCATGCTGGGAAGTGCTTATTCCAGCTTCAGAAGGTTTCTGCAAAAATTCAAAGAACTGTTAATTGTATTTGTCCCTGAGCAACTTAATCGTGTGCTTCCTCTTCTCTTGGAGGACAGTCACCTACACCTTGAGACAGATGCCTTTGATGCGATCTCATCGGTTTTGTTGTTGTTGTTGTTGTTGTTTGTTTGTTTGTTTGTTTGTTTTTTGTCACTGTCCTGGTCTGGCAATTAACAGTTACCTTGCTAGGTTATGTGATATTTAGTAGAAATAAGCATTGCTTTGGCCCTCACTGCTGAGTGTTCCGATGTCTATATCCAGAGGGCACAGTCAAAATTTAGTTCAGGTAAAAGGTGAAACAACATGCTCTCCTAAAAATCTCAAGACCCTTCTTCTTTCCTTTCTACATTGCCCCATGTCAGTCTGTAGCCTTGGCTGGTCTAGATATTACGATGTAGCCCACGATTGACTCATACTTACACCTTCTTCCTGCTTCAATGCCTGGAGGCATTCCAGGTTCTGATAATACTGTTGACATTTGGAAAATTAAATATCATTATTATGTAATGACTGATACATTCTATGCTTTCACTTTCAGTGTGACCCAACATAGAGAGAAATTTAAAGTGTTAGAGAACGCAATTGCGATTCTTAACTTTAGGTACGTTGAGGAATGGAAACCTGAAATTGTGTATTTTTCTCTTCTAAGGATTAGCTGCATCACTCTATGCATCTAATCCTTGACTTGTTACTTGATACCTTGTATTTTATATGGTAAAACAATGTTACTTATTTCAATGTGACTTTTATGAGGCTTAAATGACTTAATGTATTTCAAGTACTAAGAAAATTATTGAAAGAGAAACTACTAAATACCACATAGCTCCTTCAAATTGAGCTCAGATGATCATGCTTAGCTACAAAGACCTTTACTCACTGAGCCATCCCACTGGCCCTACAATGGAGTTACTTTCCATCCTTTCATCCAAACATATGCACATGCATATGCACATACACATATACGCATACATATATACATATACAGTCACTGTTAATAATGTTATTGCTGTTGTTTAGAGACAGGATCTTCCCCTGTAGGCTGCATCCCTTTAGAGTTATAGAGATTAGACTGGCCTGTAGTAATTTTCTACCTTATGTTTTTCAAGTGCTGGGATTACTGGCCTCCACACTCTGCTGTGATCAACAAAGTTTATGAGAAGGATTCATTTTTTCTGACTGAGTAACCAACCCATCTCAAAAATATCAGTCCAGAATTGCTTCTGTCAAAAGGAAATGGAGGGACAATGAGTGGAGCAGACACTGAAGGAAAGGTTATTTAGAGACCACCCCACCTACGGATCCATCTGATCTGCAGACACCATACCCAGACACTATTGCTGATTCCAAGAAGCGCTTGCCAACAAGAGCCTGGTATAGCTGTCCCCTGAGATGCTTTGCCAGAGCTGGACCAATACAAATGCAGATGCTCTCAGTCAACTATCTGACTGAGAGCAGAAATGCTAATGGAGGAGTTAGGGTAAAGACCAAAGGAGCTGAAGGGGTTTGCAACCCCTTAGGAAGAAGAATACTATCAATCAACCAGACCCCCCAAAGTTCCCAGGGACTTAACCAACCAAAGAGTATACATGGAGGTACCTATGGCTCCAGCTCATGTAGCTGAAGATTGCCTTATTTGGCATCAATGGGATGGAAGTCGCTTGTTCCTGTGGAGGCTTGATGGCCCAGTGTAGAGAAGTGCTATGGTGGTGAGTGAGGAGTGGACGGGTGGGTCAGGGAGCACCCTCATAGAAGCAGGGGTGACTGTGGAGGGGTTGGGGGCTTGTAGAGGGAAACTGGGAAGAGGGATAGCATTTGAAATGTAAATAAATAAAATATCCAATAAAAAATAGAAGAAAATAAAAAAGCCCAATATATGTATGTCAGAGAGAGAGAGAGAGAGAGAGAGAAAGAGAGAGAGAGAGAGAGAGAGAGAGAGAATTATGTGCACATGGGACAACAATGCCTCCAGAGACCAGAAGAATGTATTTGATCCTCTAAGGCAGTGGATATCAATTTGTCAGTCACCACCTGTTTATGCTTAGCCCAGGGAGTAACACTACTAAGGGGTGTGGCCTTTTTGGAGGATGTATGCTTTTGTGGGAATGGGCTTTGAGGCCTTTCTCCTAGCTGCCTGGAAGACAGTTTCTTTTGGTTGCCTTCAAATTCAGAGATTCGTTTACCTCTGTCTCCTGGAATTAAATGAGTATAGTTTGCCTGGACCTATGATTTTTATGGCCATTATGATTAAAGAGCCAGATCAAAAGCATGTGTCTTTCAGCTTGAAGATCTGACTGAGAGATATGTCCTGCATTTCTGGATTGGAGTTTATTCTAGATTAAAAATCCAAATGAAAACAATAACAATGTAATAATAATTCAGTACCTGATATAACTATCCCTTGTTCAACTGCAAACATATAAACAATAAGCATAGTGGGGGTGGGGGACTTGCCTTGATGTCACCAAACTCTTAATTTTTTTTTAATATTCTTGAACTCAGTATTTCGGTACATTCTACTTCCTGATGTCTCTTTACTCTTTGAACCAAGCATTTTATATCTTTTGTTTCTTAGATTAGTAGGCTTGATCAAAACATGATCTTTATGAGATCTTCATGAGAATGGACCTGAGAACAAAGTTTTTTTTTTTTTTTTGCTGGGCTTTTTTTGAGATTTCCTTTGCCAATAAAATTAATATAAATCTCTTGACATTAGCCACAGGTAGACACTTTAGACAAGGGGAAAGAGCAACAAGAAATAGCCAAAACATCATAAGAATAATCTCTAGAGATCAAATCACCCTTATTGCCAATATCTTCCATATTCCTACTAGGATGGCCCATCAAGTCACACTTAAAGCATAAAATGACTTTCCAAATCCAAAGTCACCAAGCCTACATTCCTCCAAACAAAAGTATGGTCAGGCCTATCACAGCAATACTCAACTCCGGGGACCAACTTCTGACTAAGTTAGGATTTTATTCCTGTGAAGAGACACCATGACCTAAGCAAACTTTTAGTTGGGGCTGGCTAACAGCTCCAGAGTTTTATTCCATTATCATCATAACAGGAAGCATGGCAGCATGTATGCAGATGGGGTGCTGGAGAAAGAGCTGAGAATACTGAATCCTAATTTGATAGTAACCGGGAAAGACTGTTTTCCAGGAAGCTAGGAGGACGTTCTCAAAACCCATGCCCCCAATGACACACTTCCTCCAACAAGGCCACACCTTCAAATAGTGCCACTCCCTGGGCCAAGTATGTCCAAATCACCACACCATATTTTAGGGTTGATTGCTCTTCTCACAGGGATCATCTAATACCATCTGCATATCAGCTATTTAAATTACAATTCACAACAGTAGCAAAATTAGAGTTACGAAGTAGCAAAAATAATTTTATGGTTGGTGGTCACAACAACATGAAGATCTGTATTAAATTGTTATAGCTTTAGGAAGACTGAGACACACTAACAAAGTACTTATAAGTAGTTGAGAGAGTGCTTGGAACCAATTCTGGTTCATTAGAGTAAGAACAGGTGCTTTTAATCATACAGCCTGCTCCTCAGCCCTGAACAATAATTTTTCACCTCGGTAGTTTCAGGGAATGTGTTCTTCATTTGGTGAAATATGTGATACTGGCAACACCACCATAATTCTTACAGTTCATTTAAGCCTTTTATATCCTGGTTTCTGCTCCTGATTTCAACTTCCAGTCAAAGCTCCAACGGAGGAGGACGTGCTCCATAAGGAAATTGACAAAGGCTATTTCCTGATAGTAATCTGAGTGGCAGCAAGGATGATAAACAGAAGAACAAGAAAAGGCTTTCGTGTTTCATTCCTGCCATAGATGATCAGCCTTTCAACCCACTTTTGTTGAGCAATATGAGACATCTCATGGAGACTTATAGTATCATCCCCGTGTATTTTCAAGACTGTTCCATCTTTCTACAGCTGACAAATATAAAGCAATACACAAAACGGTGAGATGAAAGGAAAGATACTTCCCTAGATTGTCCGATTGCTGAAAAGAAGAAACAACACAATAAGAAATGAGTAGTCAGCATGTGTATGACACATATATTCACCAAGACCTCTTTTGGGGGGCAATTACTGAAAGAATGTAGATACACAGATAGAAAGAGTCTGCTGTTGACAAGTTCTAGACAGGCTTAAATCATAGAAATGGGACTGTATTCTAAAGACCACAAAAACATAGTCAGACATGAGCAAAATTAGACATTGCATGGCTGTCCAGTGGGCAGGGCCAGTGGATGGAAGCAGAGTTTTCTTCTACTTGACCTTACTTGACTTGGCCTTTACATTTTTGAGGATATTTAGGCACACACACACACACACACACACACACACACACACACACACTCACCCACAAGTTGTGTTCTCCTATCACCCAAAGCAAAGATATAGTAGATAAAACCATGGGTGTTTTATTTAAAAGAACATGAGGGGAAGACTAAAGTTACTTCAGTTTTTCATTTGTCCATTAGAAAAGTCTTGGTCAAGGACATTGCTTGACCGTTTTAGATTTTTATACAATATTCAGTGTTTAAAAGAAATGTTCTCATTGACACATTTCATATTAGATATTTATTCTCATCATTAAGGTTACCAGCTATTCAAGTAAAGTATACAGTATAATGTATATCTTGAATGTTGGCCTTCATACACATACATTTTTATCAATACAGCACTTGATACAGTACGCAACTCTTTTGTTATGTCTAAGTGACTTTATATTCTACTCTTATTTCTTCTATAAAGAAGAGCAAAGGTATGCAGTGTGCTGTCATCTGAGTTTTAAAAGAAGGGGCACAATTTAAAGTTCAAGAGAAAATGTTATAAAATAAAAGGAATTGTAATATGTTGCTAACAATTAGACTATCTTGTGAAATTAGTAGTAATATTAGAAATAAAAGCTAGTAAGGTGACCTTTGACATCCATTTTGGGTGTCATATATTGACATGATGGCTAAACCATCACAAAGTGTGTGGTGATGAACTATGAGCTAATAACAGGGCAGCTAACAATTTCTTTTAGAATGAGTGGCAGTCAGTGAAATGCATGATGGAGAAAAATTATTTATGCTCAGTAGCAACCAAACTACCTCATGTATTATTTAAAAACAGTCCTAAGAAGAAAATGACTAAGACCTATAGGGAGAATCTAATGAAACTTTACTGAGGGAGATAAAATATTTAGATAAATGGAGAGCTATACCATGTTTTTGAATGCAAAGCCTAAATAATGTAAAAATAACTTTTCTTTCCAAATTAATGCACAGGTTAAAATGGAGCAAAATGCTTTTAGAGAAGATCTGACCTTCTTTCATTCTGCGCTGCTCACTTGATTTTGATTATGCCTGTTCTCCAACAATGAGATGGAGTTGTTACGATATTTCTGTATGTCCTGGGCAATATTACTGAACTTTTAAGTCATCTACTTTTTTGTAACCTCATCATAGTTTGCTCCAAATTTCCCAACTTCCCTGAAAAAAGGAGAAATGGAGGACTGCTATATTGCTATTTTGGGGAGACTTTCTACCCATTAGAATTAGGCACTATGTGTTTCTGGAATCGAAGTGAGAGATCAATAAGGCCAAGTCCTTCACCTGTGGCAGTAAGGTATTGACAAGATGCTTTCTGGTTCTTATGGCAAAACTGCTTGTTGTCTGGTGGCATATCTTGACCTCCCTCACTCTAATTAGTAATATATAGAAGAAATGATAAGTATTGTCCTCAAGATAACACAAGATTGTATAAGACTGCCTAACTGTGCGAACTGGGAAATTGTATGTAGTTTTTGGGCACTAAGTTTCTGAGAATAGATTATATGGCACCGAAAACCAGCTGATTTGTTAATTATTTTAAAATGTTCATTGAGGCACTTGTTTAAAACCAATAGAACTTTACCCACTTATTTAAAAAATAGTAGCATTATGATGCATTTGCAACTATTCAAACGCATGCACTTAATGAAGAGTTAATGATATTGGGAAGTCATGCTGTACTGTTAAGTTATATATTTCTCTAAAATGCAAGATTTTTTAAGATATTAACATATCTGAAGCCAAGGATTTTAAAACATAATTATGTCCTCCCAATTCCAGAAATTATTTTATGATTTATATAATGAGTATGTATGTACATACCTGTGTGTGTGTGTGTGTGTGTGTGTGTGTGTGTATGCATACATGGTCCAGCACGTGTCATGCCACATATGATGTGGGCATTGATTCCTTTCACTTGACTATTCCAGAGATTGTGTTTGAGTCATTAGTCTTGTTGACAGGAGACTTTACTTTATGAACTATCTTGTTGATACCAGATACTTTATGAGCATTTTCTATTCATATTATTTATCTATATTACATATGTATATTATTTCATATAAAAAGAAATATCTCCTATATTCTGTTGCAAAAACATATATTTGGTTAGTGAGTCACTCATGTTCCAATCCATGAGGAGAAAATGGTCAGGTGTAAACCCAGCCACTTGGTAGGAGTATTGTGACTTTGGCAAATTATTGAGTACTTGCACTCTGATCATCTTACCTGAAGTATTGTCATGCTATATTGTCCAGGTAAAGCTGTAAACAATGCTTCTAAAAGTCCTTTACAAATTATAATTCACTGACTAGTATTCTCATTATCCCTACAAAGAATTCAGCAACTGAAAGAAGATACGACTGAGATCTGCTTTAGTTTTCCTCCAAATTTTATCACTTTTCAATATACATTTAGAATATGTCAGGCCTGTAATGTGTGTGTGTGTGTGTGTGTGTGCGCGCGCGCGCGCGCGCACGCGCAAGCACGCGCACACGTGCATATACATGTGAGCATGTGAGCACGTGTTTTTATAGGATGTAGGAGCACTGTAGTACTGAAGACTGCCATTCTTCATTTTTGACATTTATTTGACATTTATTTTCTATTCTTTCACCCTTCATATAATAGAATAATAAAGCTTTGGAGCTGGGAGAATATTGGACATTATCTAATCTATTCTTTGTACTTTGCCATTTTTATTTTATGAGAATGACTGGTGACATAGCTGGGAATGTTACTGTTGAAGCCATCAGAAATGTCTCTTTCTTATTTCACTTACAATATCATGGATTACGAGAATTAATTATTCCCTCTCCTCTTCCACTTCTGTGTCTGTTCCCCTCTCTTTAACTTTCTCTTTCCTCCCCACATGTTCACACAGTACATCCTTAGATGCACGTGTTTGTATTTCTTTTTTTTGTAAGTTACAAGCTTACTTATCAACTGTGTCAAAGCATTTCCTTTCTTGCCGTCTTCCTGAAGGAAATGTTTATTATGAATTTTTAAACTCCAGAAAAACCAAAATAGGATTTCATAAAAGAAGTGCTGACAGAGACTTATTTATTCTCCCGAGAATGCAGCAATGTGCATAATAAACATTTACTAAATTGTTAAACAGCGTATGATGGAATGTTAACATAAATAAAAGAGAGTGCTTAAATGAATTTTCATTCCTTTTGTTTGCCCCTCACTGAGCTACAGAGTCATTTCAATAAATGAGATGAAAGGGGTGTGAGAAATGAGAGCAAACTTTACAAAAAAAAAAGAGGTGAGTCCATCACCCGCTCCTGTTCTTTCTCTTGCCTCCTGCCTTTTTGTGTGTGAGAGCTTGTTTCCTCTGCGAACAACAAAAATAACACAGCCCGGATGACAACAGCAACAACAGGATTCATGAAACGTAGCTCTCAAGGCAAGTCTAAAGCCAGGGCTAATGAAAGATATGCAAATGTCTGGACAACTTTAACCACATAAGAAATCATTGTTCATGGGAGTAGTATTCTGTCAGGCAGTGAGTAGTCTTTTTGCATGAGCAGAGTGATTAGAAATAACTCCCAAGTACGATTAGTGGAAGAAATCAGTGGATATCACTCAGCACATAGATGTATTCACTGTAAATTACAATCTTGGCATTATTTTAAATAAAGCATTGGTAGCACTTATGATTGATTAATCAAGTGCTCAAAATATTTGAACATTATCACTTACAAATCCATTTGGTAACATTTTATTCTGATTCTCAGAAGAGCATGTTTAGCACATGAAGGGCATTTGTACAGTTTTTAGAATAATAAGCCACTGCCAATCGAGATTATCCAATTCTTTATTTTTCATTTTTTGTAAGTTTATGTCATAGGAGCTGGGAGCTCAGAACCACAAACCACACAGAAAGGGAAGAAAACAAGCCATTGAGACAAGTCAGATATGGATTCCAACGAGGTATATTGTCGACTTACGATAAGCTGGTCAATTCCTAAGTCTACAATATGCCTGGAAGTCTACAACGCACTCCTAGGTATCCATGTCTGATATGTGTCAATGTTTGGCTTTCTTCCCTCTCTGGGCACTTTTGAGTTCTGATCTTTCCCGGCATGAACTCACAGTTTTCCTTTTCTGAGTTTATACATGAGAGTAGCCCTGTAAGTGTGCACACAACTTCTTTTCTCTTATCTGTAAATTCTTAGAGCTTACAGTGATCAGAAGCATGAGCTTAGAGTTGTGGGCGTTCCTGGATCTTCTTCCAACCCGTGGATCTTTCCAGAAAAGCTGCCCATTTTGTTGCTGGAAAGTATTTGAAGTTTATTCAGTTTGAGATTGGGCACTATATCTTAACAGCAAAGGCTAGACTTTTGAAATTGTTTCAATTTGCATATATATATTAAAGAAAACATCTGATAAATTTTGAGGATTGTTGAGATTACAGGGAAAACATTTCCTTTAATTTTGTTTTTCCTTTGGGAAAAATTGAAAACGTGGAAAATGGGCCCTAATCTTTTATTAATGAGACACTCACAAACCTGGAACACCTTTAATGTTATCTTCAGGTCCTGCTTTGCAGTCTGACACTAGTGTAGTTCTCTCTCTCTCTCTCTCTCTCTCTCTCTCTCTCTCTCTCTCTCTCTCTCTCTAACACAATGCAGGCATCTTTTCATCTGAGTGCTCAGATATAGTTCTTGCCTAGCGTGCTTTTAAATTTTCACTGAGTTTTTAATCCTTTCCACATATTAACTGTATGAAATTGAGTGTCCTGTTACCAACCTGGTTGCAATTTCATTAAGTATACTAAGAGTGCTTGTTTATTAGCTCTGGGTATTACATGTATACAAAATAAAAATAAAAAAATACTGTAGTTAAAACACCTGGCAAAAGTCTTTGCATTGCCAATTACTATTTTCAAAATACATATTTTACATTTATTTGGCAAAATTGTGTGTGTGTGTGTGTGTGTGTGTGTGTGTGTGTGTGTGTTTGTTCATGCTTATAATGTTGCTCTAAATAGTAAAATAATCTCTTTTTTTCCTTCAAAAATGGATTTTTTTGTTCTTATTGCTCTTTTGTGAAACAAAAGCTATAAGAGATTCTTACAACATTTCGGAGTTTCTTGGAGCACATGGTTTAGAATTTTCAGGTTATAAGTGTTATATCATGACATTCTTCACTTTCATATTTTCAAAAATTAAATAGAAAATAATTTCAAAAATCTACAGGGACAGTAAAATGAAAGTCACACTTAAAAAAGGAGTCACACTTAAAACAAATCCCCAAAGGGATAGGGTTGTTTCTTGACAACAGAGGAAAAGACAAAAACATTTTTGGATGAAGCAACTCTGTTACTGAAGCATAATTCCTAGCCATGTACTCCAGAAGGCAAGCTATCCATGAGCAGAAGGCATAGACACAGGGCAGGTGGAAACGGGATTGCTGAGCTATCATTTATAATCTACCAGGTCAATAATAATCTTTCATCCTTCTTTGAAATGTTAAGAAATATGCATAAAATGGATTCAGAATGCCATCCCAACCTAACAGTGATGCAAATTAAGCTTGAACTGTGTCTAAAAGATGTTGTTTACTGATGCTTTGACACTGTGTTTTGCGTGTTGATAGTTCCAAACATAAGCCTATTACTCAAATTAAAATATATTGGATGTGTGGCTTACTTTTATGTCCTGTTGATCATTTGATAAACATTTTTGTTTGATAATGCATATTTTTCTTTTACTTAGCTCTTCGAAGTAAGGTCTGCACTTAGTTTCCTACCTCCAAAGAGACTGTTAAGAAATGCTGTTTATACTTAACAGGCCACAGCAACCAAATTTTCAATGAGGGTCAGTGTGGAAAAACTCAAACTGGTTTGTGGTGTAAGAATATACTGACCACAGCAGACTTTCCCTGAAGGGACATGAAGTAATTTCTGCTTGCCCTGATACCTCTGCTCCAGGTTGGTGAACAGACATGCTTACGGTGGTCACCTCTGGAAGTGCAGGTGATGAAATGCTAATGGGAGCACAGGTGACTCACAGGTGGCCATCTCATTGGAAAACCCAGCACAGCATGAAGCAATAACTCAGAAGAGCTGTGCTCCTGAGTTCCTTTCCTGACTATCAGGCAGAGCCAGTGAAGGGTATTGCACCACCAACTGCACCCTACTCTGATTGGAGTGAGGCACCTCAAGACTCTTGTAGTTTCCTGAAGAAGCCGCATCTCCAAGTTTTGTTAGATTCCCCAGTCATATGAACCTCCTTCATCCCTCTAGGATGTAACCGTTTCATTTGGAGGATACTGAGACACACAAAAAAGAAAAGACATCAAGTTGAGAGGTTTTGTAAATGATCTTTTCTTACTCTCCTTAAATCTTTAGGTACCAGTAAAACTAAAGTTACATGGTGCTGTTCGGTGTATACCATATGTGATTTATTAGAATTACAGCTATGTAGTGCTATTTTTTTCTTTTGAAAATGAAATACGGAAATTTAAGAAAAAAATTCTCGACATTGCTCAGTAAGACTTAGATCCATCTTATTTGATATCCACAAGAACTGGATTTGGCGTAACAGATATTCTAGAAAATTCGGAGGAAAATACACCAAAGTGGAAAAGAAAGCAGGCATAATACTGAAGCCTTGAAAAATTCGGATGGAGACCCTGAATTTAGTGGTATCTGCTTTTATTTCCTTCCCTAGTTCAAGCTCTGTAGATTAGTGGGAGAATATCTGAAGTAGAAAACAAATGGCTGGTCTCACTGAAACCCATGTAATCCTTCAGGACAGGCTAGAATTATTTAAATGCAGACAGTAGTATATATTATGACACAATGGGACACAGAATATTGTCACTAGAATCATTGCAACTGGGCTAGTGAGAGAGCTAAACGTACAGTCTAACAAGACTGATAGACTGAATTAAATTCCTAGGGCCTACATAGTGGAAAGAGAAACTACTTGGCTTGTTGTCTACAGATGACCACATGCATGCATGTCATAGAACGTGTAACCCTGCCCACTGAACCTCTGCAACATAGTAAATAAATAAATAAAATGCTTTTCAGATTTTACTTTTTGCTGTTTTGATTGTTTCTTTTCTGAAATAAGGTCTCTGGGCATATTCTGGATTGTAATTACCTTGTAGAACAGGTTGGCCTTGAACACACAGAAATATTTCTGCTTCTGCTTCCTAAATGCTATGATTAAAGGTGGGCACCATTAAGCCTGACACTAAAAAGTTCTTTTTCTTAAATCATTGCTACTGTATCATGGAGAAAGTCATAACATATATATATATATATATATATATGTTACGAAATATATATATAATATATTATATATATGTGTGATTGAGGAAAGGCAGAAAACTTCAATTATAGAATAATAATAAAATTTAATTATCCTAAAGGAAATACAGAAGACATTATATACACATATACAAATACTTCATGGCAAATATTAGATAATAATAACTATACTTTATTAACTTATTTCAATAAGAATAAAGCTTTTGTTTTTTTCATAATTGTAATATAGTCTCTATATAACTTATTTTAAGGTTAGATTAGTATTTTTATTTAATAAAATAGAATTTCAGCATAGAGTTAAAATGATGTAATATTTGCAAGGTTTGCATAAAGGTCATATTTTTTTCAACATTTTAATATCTCTGGTTTAAAACTATTTTAAAATATTAAAGGAAGGAATGTTTCTTACAGTATTAGAAGCCAAATTTGAATAATGTTAAATTAAAATATATAAGATGCTATCTAATACCAATTAAAATTTATACACTGTACTGTATCTATTTTTGAGTGAGGTCATTCATGTATTTTCTTGGAGTTCAGAAGAAGTATGTATATTTCAACTGTGTTATGTGTGAAGAGTATGGAGATGTGTCCTGACTAACTCTCTATATCTTAGGGGGGAAGTGGGCTCAGCCTTCTTTATAGGTACAGGTCAAGGATGTTTCATGGGTTATGTGAGAAGAAAAAGGAAAGATATAAAGATATTTCCTTTTCAATAGAGTGTTATATAGAGTGCATTAATTCTGGCATGGGTTAATGGTATGTGCCATGTTCACAAATACACATTCAGGTAAACATGTCAACTCTCTGCTCTGGGTCATTCTGGCCCCCTGATTGTGGAGGATGTGATTCATTGTAAAGGATGCTTTGTGCCACAAACTCTTTCCTCACCTCTTCCTCTGAAAGCACACAGAGTTCTATTATCGAACATGATCTTTGTGAGTAGAGTTATCAGGACCTTTTAATTACAAAGTCTCATTACTATATCATCTTTAACAGCTGTGGAATCTTTAATTACTAAATAGTCCTTTAATAAATTCAAGTCACACTTTTATCTTTATTAACCTTTTCCCTAAAGCTTGTGTCCCCATCATTAATACATTCTTTTTTTAAATGCCAAGATTGGTTTGGCATCAAGTAAGAGGAGTGCATATATAATTCTAGTTAAGTGTATGTTAAAATATTCCAATATTAGAACTTTATTATGAAGTTTCTAATCAAACTCCTTGCTGTTTATACATGTATCTGGCATTATATCAATGACTCACATTTGATATTGTCAATCAACAGTCTACCCCTAGATGGGTTTGACAAAAGATGCATCTGAGGAAAGATTCTTGAGTGGCAGGTAAGAAATTGCCCAGAACCAAGCAGAAGCCCCACTGTTATTTGAAACTTAACTGCCAAAAATTGATTTGGTTGTCACTGGTATTTCCCCTCAGGGGCAGAGCTTCATAACTAAATTTATTTTTAAACAGCCAATATTAGGAAGCCATGAAACACTGAATTGGGTCTCTTAATTATGTCTTAATGCTAGTAAAGACATGTTTTGCTCAGCCATGCTGGTAGCAATATCAATTTTATCATAGAAGAAAGGGAGAAAAAAAAAACCCTATCACTAGTAGAAGCAGTTAAAGTATAAATAAGAAAGTAGGAGTTCTATTTTTAAAGATGCAAATGGCAGCAAATATTTAATTAAGGGGATATTTTTGCACCAAAATATATCATCTGTGGAAATTTTAGAGCGCAAGGAAAAAAAAATCACAAGTCTGTACGTGAAAATACAAGCAACCCTAGTATTAGTATAAACTTCCAAGAAGATTAGCAAATGGCCAGGATGCTAAGTCTCTGGAAAGACAGCGTTCCTTGTGTATAAATGGGGGGGGGTTGATTCCATTTGGACATATTCAAAAGGCTAATTAAAGAGATTTCTTAGAGCCTGCATGGACAGGCAGTTTTCAGGATCTATTAGTATTTCTTCTGAGTCTTACAGTGGCATTCAGGGGTCCATACCTGAGTAGGCAGTAAAAGACACACAGTAGGTTGGAAAACCTCATGATCCGTCTCCACAGCTTCACATGTGTGAAGCACAACCAACCTTTGAGATACACAGAGGAAATGGGTAGCAGGTTAATTTTCCTCAGAAATAAAAAAAAAAAGGTGACGTATTGATTTGTTGGGGGGCCATTTCTTGGGAGTGCGTTCACAAATGACATGAAAATCTTGCATACATATTGTGAAAAGTAAGTGAAAAAATGGTAGGGAGACTCTGGAGCAACCACAGGATCATCTCTGTAACACAGGACCACTGAGTAGGAACAGGAATGTCCCTATGAACTGCCTTCACTTAGCCCTCCCAGGGACTTGTCCTCAGCTGACTAAGTTTCAAGTTCCTCCTTTTTCAGACATTTCAGAATATCTTTGGAATTCACTCTACTATGATGAATGCTAAATCCCTGATATAGGGGAAAAAAGTATAGCTCTGAACGTCCTGACAACATGAGATTGAACAAGGCATATGGAGATAAGGTCCAATATGCTGGGGATGGAGAAAATGTAATTTTATGTGGAAGAAATTATCTGTCAAGGATCCTCAAGTATTTCTGCCCATTCCTGTTGATTGCATGTGCAGTAAAAGGGAACTTTGCTTGTCAAATATGCAAGTGCATAAGAATACATGATTTAAGCACTATTTCCTAGTAACTCAGCCTGAGAGCTAATTTTAGTTGCTCTTTGACCCCAAACTACAAACTTCTTGATTCCTACTTTTATTTGTAACCCACCCATGTAGCTATCAGCAGGTCCTTCTTGTTACACTTGAAGCTGAGAATCTGGCTCAAGAGTTCTGGCCATCTGGCTGGACTTTCTGTCAGTAATCCTTTTCTGAAATAGAAACCCCATATCTTCAGCAGACACTTTTCTGCTACCCAGTTTTCTGCCGGGACAACGGAGTACCAGACTCCGAGAAAGTTATAAAGAAAATTATTTGACATAGATCCGGAAACTGGAATGTCCAAAAATGCCAACATATGGTGAGACCATTTGTGGTATTTTAGAACTTGGAAAGAAAAGAAACAAGGGAGAGATGGTGGGGTATAGAGTGGGACAGGGAGAGAAGGAGAGGGGAGAGAGATGAAGAGAAAGAGAGGGGGAGAGAGAGAATGATGGAGAAAGAGGGAGAAGGAGCACACAGGAGACCTCCACTCCTGACATAAAACCAGGAGTCCACTCTGAACCTACCTTACCATTCTGAAATGGTGGAAATGTATTAGTGTGCAAAGGGAGCAAGATCTAGATCTTTCCTGCTCTTGAAATCTTAGAGATTTAAAGGGGAAAGTAAAACAGCACTGAAAAGCCATGTCTAGGTGTATAAGTGTGGAATCATCTGTATATGTGGGAATTGATATTGCCAGCATAGTGTAGGGCCCTAAGAAGAGAGTAGAGTTATGCAAGCTCTGCTCATGTTTGGACCTCAAACTCCTTCAATCAATCAATCAATCAATCAATCAATCAATTAAGAAAGATTTGATGGAAGATTGTGAGCTTAGATAAAAATAGAGATCGTCCAGAAAGAACATAAGACAGGAGGTTATTTTTTGAAAAGCCTGTTGGAAAGAGCACATTTGTTACTGGTCAGAGACTAACTTATGTGATTTTAAAAGTCTGTTCAATTAAATAAGAGGAGAATGGGAGTCACATGGAATTTCTAGGGGAAAAATGAGTTGAAGAGATATGTTAGAAGGTTGGCAATGGTGTTGAAGAGATGGCTTGTTGCTCAAGCATGGGAACGTATCCCTAGGCTAAATCCTAGCAGCTTGCTGGCCTGACAGCTCCGTGCTCAATGACAGACCCCATCTCATAAAGGAAAGTGAAGAGGTGGTTGTGGAACACATCCCAAGTCAGTCTCTGACCTCCATAGGTTTCCTTACTCACACACATTAAGCATACACAAATCAATCCACATGCTGACGAGAGGTGCATTTGGCAAGCAGTGCTTCAACGCACAATGGTTATAATCTGGAGTGTTCAATTCACTAGACTCTGGGAGAAGGTGACATTCCCGATCAGTGGGAGGGGCTGATAGGAATGGGCAGATGCAGTGAAAGCACATGACAAGGGTAGCCTTTTTGTAGAGGAGGGGCCACTTTTCAATTACTTCCTAAAGGCAGAAAGCTGGTGGTAGATGTTGGTGGGGACTGGGGAAGTTCTTGCTTACGAGTCAGAAGGTAAAATTTATGAATTTTTTCCCTTTTATCTTTCTCCCTTAGAATAAAGAGGACTGGATTTCACGTTAGAATCAGGTAGCAATATCTTTAGCATATCTCATGAACAGAGATGAGCAAGTCAATAGAAAATTACAGTAGCATGGATCGACTGTATTACTAGCTCTTTTCAAGTTCAATTTTCTGCCATAGAATGATCAGCATCATCCAGGTGCTTTTGAGTATCATGATGCCAAGATCACACTTCACATAAGTAAAATCAGGATCTTCTAGACAATCCCCAAATTCTCATGTCTCTAGATATTTTTGTTATTTTAACAGACAAACAAAGTTAAGAACCACCAATAAAAAGTACACAATTGGGCAAGTGTACATAAGGGAGACTCCATTAACTTGGTAATCTAATAGTCAGGGTGGAAGTCCTGGCTCACATATTTGAAGCTCTTGTGCTAACCACGGCAGTCTCCACCCTCCTCATACCTTCTACAGATGGGAGTTCCACCAGAGAGTCTGCAAAAATTCAGGATAATAAAAAAGAATAGAAGCAAACAGTTGAGAAGCTAAACGTGTAATCCCTCCTAAAAGTGCCCCAGAATAATGTACAGTTTTAATCAGTAAAGCAGTCTGATATTATAGTCAAAACCTGCTGAACAGTACTGAGCATTCTGTTCTTATGTAGGGAACTCACAAACAAAATAGGCAGGCTGTTTTCACTTTTGACATGGTAAATAACTAGAAACGCTATATTTTGACAAAATGTGCCCAGAATGATGTGAAATGCATTTTTCCTCATACATATTTTGCTTTGCTGAATTGTATCTACTTAGGGTGAGGTATTGATTCAATCAGACAAACAACAGTTTAGGTCATAGAATGAGACAGTTACATCAAAACTAATGTGTGTAAACATCAGTCAAATAATTTTGACATTGAATGATTTATTTTCCATTAAAATATTATCAGTTTGGTCACTATTTTAAAGAAAAGTATACTAAGCTCTAATTACACATATATTGTTTCTGTATAACATACATATATTTATACTTTGCTGTTGCTATTTTTGAAACATGGTCTTGCTTTTTAATCCAGATGGACTTCAAACTCACAAAATATATTTTGAATTGGGTTTATTTAAATTACTTTTTTGCATCAAACTTGGTTGATGAAAACTTGTTTTAAAAAGTTGTTAATTTTCTGGATTTGTTTATCACATATTGTTTTAAACAAATAATCCAATATCTTTCTGACAATTTTAAGCTCATACAGTACATGAATACTGCAATTCAAAATATCATTTTCAGTTGAACAATGTTATAGCAGCAGAAAACCAAGAGTACCTTTTACTGACTATGTCTGAACTTGTTTTTCATTTGGTTTTTAGTCCTAATTAAAATAAAAGAGCATGATAGAGGGTTATTTTCTTATCAGAAGTGGCAGAGTAATTCCACACTGTAATGCATACCCGAGAGAAATGGGAAAATTTCCAGACAAAGTCAAATATACAAATCTTAACAATATCCTTCTAGCAGCCAAACGGCCAGAGATACTCAAATATATCTAATGAGTAGGTAAACATAATGTGTAGTTGTATAGTGGGATGTTATGTGGATTAAAAAACAAGGAATTAGTCCTAACACGTGCTACCACCATAACAGCTGTGAAGACATGTTAAGCAAAACTTAAGCTATTTGCAAAGATGTGGTTTCTGATTGTAATTATATAAGATTTTCAGAACACTAAACTCTACAAAGCCGAACATGCTTGGGATATTGGGAATTGACAGAAAATTGGGAGCGACTGTTAATGGATGAGGCATTTCTTTGGGGGATGATAAAATACAGTAAAGTTAGGTAGAAGGCATGGTTGTGTAATTCCATGAATATGCAAAAAACACTGAATTAAGTAATTTAAGAAGTCAAGTTCCCTTATATGTAAATTTTATCTCAAGAAAAGCTTTTATTTAAAAGAGAAAAGGTCTGCAGTTTTCTTAAATTTACTGAGGATTCTTGTTAGCTTAAGTTTAATTTTATGCAAATATCTCCCTTCTTCTATTCACTTTGCTTGTTCTAGCTAGAATGGATTACAGTTCACCAAATGATGAATTTTTAAAGCATTCTTTGTGACGTGCTCCTCCTGAATTTTCCTCTGACTCATCTGTTCCTCAGGACTTCAGCTTTCTTCTATCAATAGCTTCAGTCTTATGAATCACTTTTCTAAAATTTTAGTTTCTGTCTTTTCTTTTAAAAATAGCCCACTGGAACTGCTGTAAGTGGCTCAGTGATAACGTTTCTGCACATTTTATTATACAACCCTTAGTCTGCTATTGTTGGTACTGTAATTTTCCAGGTTTCTTTATAAATAAATAATTCACTCATCTTTTACACTTGAAATATATTTTGAGGAACCCATGTCTTTACTACAGGAGAAGCATAATGCCCTGAAAACACTTATTCCAATGGAAATAACCAAGTGGAAGACACTGCATTCCAAATTTGAGATTAAATGCAAATGTCTCATTAAAAAAAGCAAATTCTTATTTCAAAGTTATTCAATGGGATGGGACTCAAAATATTCAATCTGGTTGCATTTAACATACTGAAAAATCTTATTCAGAAATATTCAATGGACCTGGAGCAATGCTAGATCAATCTGCTTCTGCCTCTAAACTTCTGTGGTAGTGACTTCTTTGCACATGCTGTTCTGTTCAGCTGGAAGCTCTCGCCCATCTTAGTCAATCTTGTGACATTTTCTAAAAAAAAAAAAAAAAAAAAGTTTCAAATTCCACCCCATCCAAGATAACTTTACTGATAAGCCTCACTTCCTGATGTGCCAATGTTATATCATCCAAATATTGAAGCATATTTTGTGTGTTACATATTTGAACATCATAATATCTTATTAGTAATACTAATTCTGGGATATTTACATCATACAATAGTGAGATTTCAAGTAATTCAGTAGTATGTATATGATTTTATTTGTATATGTTTCGTAGACTATATATGTATAGAAAGTCATTATGCAGTCATTTTGGTCATTGTGTAGATAGTAGGTAATTTACCAGGACTGATATAAAGGGTTATGTGAAAATGATTCATGTTTAAGGCAATATCTTTATTCTCCTGTCTCTCAGACATTTCCTCACCTTGATGTTATCTTTGCACATATTGGTTTACTAGTTAAATATCAATAAATAATATATTAATGATGAATAAAAGAAGATAAGTAGAATAGTATGTGACTGTCAAAAGGAGTTTTCTGTGTAATCATTTAGTTTGGAGAAATTTGAGGGAAGTAAAGTTTGCAGTCCACCATGTCCAGATAGTTCTTTGAGTGTGGCACAAGAGGGAGGACTCCCTTCATCAGCAGAGCTTCCGTTTCTTTGCCTGATCTTATCTGGAAAGTGTCTCTAAGCACAGATGCCTGACCTTGTATAGAGGACAACCCTGTACTGGGCTTCCTACAAGAGCTCTGTGATTCAGCACATAAGTCCTGCTCAGTCCTTTCCTGCTGCATGTTAATTAGGTTTTATGAACAATCAGTCCTTCCCATTCATAATCCCCCAAACCTGTGAAGCCAGTCACCTATGGCCAGATTATCAACTTAACTTTCTTTTTCCTGATAAGAACCTGCCCTGCACGCACCTGGACTTCCTCTTGATATGAATGTAACCTTTTCCAAAACCTCTGCCCTAGCTAATAATATGCTCTGGAAATCCCAACCCACTCCCCAAGGTCTATATAGCCCTTGATCACCCTAGATGAAGTTGAGCTGCTTCATTGAAGCTGATTCTAGAAGTGATTCTGTAATACTTATGGTTGTCCAAACTCTACACTCTTCCTAACTCTCATAGACTGCTGGCCAATGACACATGAGGAAGTAGAGGCATACAGACCATGTTCACTTTGTGTGGCATTATAGACTCATATTAATTCATTTGAAAACTGATTTGAAATAAAAACAAAGAGGATCCTGATGAGCCATGTAATGGATCTCACTGTCTCATCTACAGTACCAAATTTTTTTTTTTATTTTTTATTTTCTATATTCTATGTTTACATTCCAAAGGCTTTCCCCTTTCCCAGTCCCCCCTCCCTATGTCCCATAGTTCCTCTCCCCCCCAACTATTCCCCAATCATTCCCCCTCCCCCCACAGTTTCTCTACAAAACTGGATCCAATCTTTCCAGGCCCAGGGTCCTCTCCTTTCTTCTTGGGAATCATTTGACTTGCTAATTGTGCCTTGAGTATTTAGGGCTTCTGGGCTCATTAATATCCACTTATCAGTGACTGCATTTCATGTGTATTCTTTTGTGATTGGGTTAGCTCACTCAGGATGATATTTTCCAGGTCTAACCATTTACCTACAAATTGCATGAATTCATTATTTTTAATTGCTGAGTAGTATTCCATTGTATAAATATACCACATTTTCTGTATCCATTCCTCCTTTGAGGGATATTTGGGCTCCTTCCAATTTCTGGCTATTATAAACAAGGCTGCTATAAACATAGTGGAGCATGTGTCTTTATTGTATGCAGGGGAATCCTCTGGGTATATGCCCAGGAGTGGTATGCCAGGGTCCTCTGGAAGTGACATGCCCAATTTTCTGAGGAACCACCAAACTGATTTCCAGAGCGGTTTTACCATTTTGCAATCCCACCAACAGTGGAGGAGTGTTCCTCTTTCTCCACATCCTCGCCAGCATTTGTTGTCTCTTGAGTTTTTAATCTTAGCCATTCTGACTGGTGTGAGGTGGAATCTCAGGGTTGTTTTGATTTGCATTTCTCTGATGACTAACGATGTTGAACATCTCTTAAGGTGTTTCTCAGCCATCCGAATTTCTTCTGGTGAAAATTCTTTGTTTAGCTCTGTGCCCCAATTTTTGATAGGGTTATTTGGTTCTTTGGGGTCTAACTTCTTGAGTTCTTTGTATATATTGGATATTAGCCCTCTGTCGGATGTGGGGTTGGTGAAGATCTTTTCCCACTTTGTTGGTTGTCGTTTTGTCCTTCTGACAGTGTCCTTTGCCTTGCAGAAACTTTGTAATTTTATGAGGTCCCATTTGTCAATTCTTGATCTTAGTGCATAAGCTATTGGTGTTCTGTTCAGGAACTTTCCCCCTGTGCCTATGTCCTCCAGGGTCTTCCCAAGTTTCTTTCCTAATAGTTTCAGTGTGTCTGGTTTTATGTGGAGGTCCTTGATCCACTTGGAGTTGATCTTAGTGCAAGGAGATAAGAGTGGGTCAATTCGCATTCTTCTGCATTTTGACCTCCAGTTGAACCAGCACCATTTGTTGAAAAGACTATCTTTTTTCCACTGGATGGTTGTGGCTCCTTTATCAAAGATCAAGTGACCATAAGTCTGTGGGTTAATTTCTGGGTCTTCAATCCTATTCCATTGATCCACTTGCCTGTTGCTGTACCAATACCATGCAGTTTTTAACACAATTGCTCTGTAGTACTGTTTAAAGTCAGGGATATTGATTCCCCCAGAAGTCCTTTTATTGTTGAGAATAGTTTTAGCTATCCTGGGTTTTGCTCATTTATTTGAACACTGACTGTGTGACTGGCTACATACACCTTTCTGTTAAGGTCAGTAAATATTTTCTACTTTTCATTCTTTTTTTTCTTTTTTGGTGTATGTGTGTGTGTGTGTGTGTGTGTGTGTGTGTGTGTATGTGTGTGTGTGTGTGTGTGTGTGTGTGTGTGTTTGTGTTCAGTGTGTTCACATGTACAACAAAGTGTATACACTTGTGCATGTGTGAAGACAAGAGGTTAACAATGGGTATTTTTCTGAATTGCTTTTCACTTTATTTTGTTAAAGCAGAGTCTCTGAGATTGAAATTCTTTGATTTAGGAGACTGAGTGCTCAACAAGGCGTAAGTATCCTCTCGTGTCTGCTCCCTCAAAGATTGGATTAAAGTTGCTCACAACTTTTCCTAGCTTTTCTAGGTGTGTCCTAAGGAGTTGAACATAGTTAGTTCTTCATGCTGGAGTAGCAAGCACCGTACAAACAGAGGCATATCCCCAGGCTTTCTTTGACTTTTGATGAGAGAATTAGAATCAGTTCTTGATGGTGGTAGTTCTCTGTCATGAAAGAAGCAAACTATTTGAAAGGTATGACTGAAAGTATATAGTCTGACTACCAAGAGAGCAAGTGTATGTGGATAAGATAGTGATTGTTAGTCTATATCTGGGTTCTTTATCCAGAAAAATGTTAGTGCCTACCTAGTCCTTGCTACATTTCACAGACAATAGTTTCATGAACTTGCTCTCCATCACTTTTCATTCAGTGATGACACTGGAGAGACCCTAAAATCTCATGCCTCCTATTAGCACATTGTTCTAAGTGTGGATTTTGGTCTTGACATTTCAGTAAATGACCTTTTTCTGTCTATTATGTCTTGTCTATCATTAGGAGCAGAGCCCATCCTTCAAATCTCTTCTAAAGCAGAGCTGAAATAAAAGGATATCAAACTGATCCTTTAAGCAATTTGATAAACTTACAATCTGGGATGTGGGTGGATGTTTGAATGTGCATGTATAAATGTGTGTACCTGTGTGTAGAAATTAAGGATGACTTTATTAATATTTCTCTGTTGCCTCCTACCTTATTTTGTGAGACGGTGTCTGTACTGAACCTGGATTTTATCAAATTCAGCAAAACTCGCTAGTCAGGAAGACTGAGAAATTTTCTTGTATCTACCTACCCATCCATCTCTATGATTATAGGTGAATGCTGTGGCTTCTAGCTATTGTGCTTGGTATATGAACTCAGTTCCTCAAGTCTATTAGGCAAGTTCTTTAATGCCTGATCTGTCTTCTTAGATGCTTAAAATATTTTTAGAAATTACTTTTTAAAAATATTATAATGTAGTGATATAATTTCCCCTTTCTCTTTCCTCCCTCAGGCCCTTCTCACAAAACTCTTCTTGTTCCCTTTCAAATCCTGGTCTATTTTTCATTCATTGTTATGGTGTGAGTGAGTGAGTGTGTGTGTGTGTGTGTGTGTGTGTGTGTGTGTGTGATATTCCTAAACACATAAATGCTCAGTCTGTATAATATTACTTTGTGTTCTCAGAGATGACCATTTGGTATTGGATAACAACTTGGTATGCTTTTCCCTGGGGAAGAGTGTTTCTCCCTCTTTCAGCATTCCTTAGTTTCCTGTAGTTCAAGACAAGGATGCCATCACAACTTGATAGGATGTCTTCTTTTATATTCTCACAAAATTGAGCATTGCCAGGTCCTCTTTTCTTGGGTCAAGTTCACAGACTGTTTACTTCACTTGCTAGAGTGCCTCCTAAATACTTCCTTCACTCCACCTTTGGGTTTTTTTATGCATTCTTTCCTCAATACTCCCCTGTGGTGAATCTCTTCCCTAGTCTCTGTCATAGTCCTTTCTAGCCATGTTAAATATAGTCACTGAACATGCAGGAAGAGAAGAAGGGCACAGCAACACATTCGAGATTAGGAACAGGGATTTATTTCCATTAACCAGAAACTCCCAGTTAAACAGCATTTCAGCAGTAATCAAGGGATCATTTTCATATTGTATCTTTTTAAAGGATAATGGTCCCCTATTTCTTGATGTGCTGAGAATTTCCCCTGCCTTCTGTCCATTCAGTTTCCCATGAGAAAATTTGCTGCTGTCTTTCTTAAGAAAATGCTCAAAACATGTTTGAGAAGAGATACTAATTACCTCTCCTTGGGGAAAATAGATAATTAACTAGCCACTTAAAATATTTGAAATATAGATTTGATGTGTTAAGCAAACACACCACACAGGCACATGCACAATGTAAAATGCAGGGTGCCTTTAAATATATTCTTCTTAGATTTCTAACACAGCTTCAGATAGATATTTTTTTTTTTTGCTCTGGTTTTCCAGGCAGAGATGACAGTGCTCAATGAATAAAAATCAAAAGTAAATTCCACAATCAGGAGGCCAGCTTGCTGCAAACCCTTGTTCCATAGGACTTGAGATTATACCCTAGGCAAACTAACAGCCTGCTGATTTCAACCTCACTGAGTGACAGGAGACCCATGGTGACAAAAGATCTAAAAATATACTGGGATTTGGCCATTAAAAGCCTTATCAGCAAGTAACAAAAATCAACAGAGCATTAGGATTGCCAATGTAGGGATTTAAAAAGGTTCCTAGCAAGAGAATGTTACTAAGCGGCCTGATAATCTGTTGACATCAACGCTGGCCGCCTCTGTGGGCCACTTTCTGGCTGAGAGCTTTAGGTGATGAAAAGCAGAGTGGGTGAAAGTGGGGGCATCTGAGTTAATACTGACAGCCTGGTGGCTGTTCCTAGGCCCGTGGTGAGGATATGTGGGCTGTACATCTGTCCCAGAGTTTCCTATTTGCTCAGAGGTCAGTGGGTCATTAGATAAGCATCTCTCCAAAGGAGGGCTCTCTGTTTCCATACTCTCTATTACATCTCAAAAGCTAGCCATGGATTTTAATGCTTTAAATACTAATTCGAGTCAATGCATATTCCACTAGTGAGGTCAGTCCCTTCTTTCTAATGTTTCCAGGTAACTCTTGGCACACATGTAAACGAAATTGCATCAAACTATTAACAGTATCTTTTTTGTGGGTTTAGGCGGTTCCTGATGAGGCCATATAAAAATGGTGTTGTGATGTTGAGTAGCCTTGCGAGTAAACACAACAGTTCCGTGTCCCATTTTCCTGTGTGTGTCCTGAGGGATTCTTTAGAGTGATATACCATAGACATGTTAGTCATAGGTAAATGACTATAACAAGACTGTTTTCTACTGAGGTTGATTCAGAATGGATGTGGAAACCAGTGAGAATGGCAGAGCTTCCTGTATTTCTATTGCCCGTGTTTACCCTTTTCATATCTGAACTGATGTCTAACACAAATCTGTCCATTCAATTATACCTATAAATAAATCTTTGATTTTGAGTGATTAGTTATTTCAACTTTCTATGAAATGAGATTTCCTTTTCAGTACTTAGAAAAGCCTCTGACTGAAGCACTTCATTAACAAAGTTGGGCTTTCAGTCCTCATTTTATGTCTTCCCTACCACAGCCTTGACCTATCTATCTGGTGTATTACAGGGAAGAGACGATTGAAATTGATGATATGATTGGTGAGATGAAGTGATTGTAGGAACCCAAATAATTTGGACGACTATCAAAGGATCACCATCTTCAGGATGGTGATGATGCAGTGTAGCCTATAGTCCCAGGAATGAATACAAATTCATTTGGTCATGGTAACTGGTTAGCTTGCTCACCATATTATTAAATGACTGGTTAAATCTGTCTATGTTCCTGATAACTGATGAGCTGATGCTAAATACTTCACAAAGAAAAGTAGTTTAGTATTTAGAAGGCTGATTATGTGTGATCAGGTGACCCCACTTGCTTACCTTTCTGGTGGAGATTTCTGGCAGAGGATGCAAAGGGGTTTGCTGGATGCGAAGCGTAATAAAGACCTGGGGTGTGCTCCCTTTGTTAATCTCCTGTATTTACAAGTTAGATGAGAGTACAGTGAGGGAGACAATGTTGCCATACCTAGGGTTGGCAGGCTCCATGGCCTTTCACTTTCTAAGGATCCCCTTTTCTAGAAGGTTCTATCATCTCTCAATAATGTCTCACTGCCACCAAGTAGCTAGCTCGGGAACCTTTTAGAAACATCATCATCTAAAACCATATTCCCAGTGCAGAGAAAGACTCATTTCCTGAGCAGGCTTCTTTCCACTGGGCTCTGCTGGAAGTGGTAGGATAAGAGAGCTGCTGATAGGTTTTTCCAGGTTTAAGACTCTGACTCTGCAGCTGTTCTTGTGAAAACCTGTGTGCTGATCAAAGGGAGAATGAGGCTGGAAAATAACTCTATAAAAAGAAGCCCACTTCAATGGGTACATATGATCACCTTTGAAAAAAGCATCCCCTTTTCGGTGTTTCTGAATTCATGGAGGGTGTGTTTTTCAGGATGCTTTGCTATATGCTATGAATGTAACATAACCAAACCCTAAGATGAAAGCTGTGTTTTTTTTTTTAAGAGAAATTTAAAAAGCAGACCTCAGCATTTACTATATCTGGAAAACAAGATATACACTGCACTCAGCTTTGTTAAATATCTGTGAATGTAAAAATACCTCTCCTTCTGAGTATTGGATAGAAAAGCATAGCAAAAGAGCCCATATTTATCCATTTGTCTCTGAATAGTAAATGAATCAAACAATCTTTGTAGACCATTTTGAGCATAGACATCAATGGCAAACATTCCTGTGGATTTTCAGTGGTGGCCTAGGGGTTGTGTAGTTCCTTGTCTCAAGCTGTGGCATATCTACAAGGTCAATGACTCAGTAGAAAGCATTTATATCCAGTCAATTATCAGGTGTTTGACTTTAAGCCTGTGTCAAAAGAAAAAAGAAAAAAAACCCCACAACCAAACACATGTTTGGAAAGTAATAAACCAATGCATCCTAGAACAGGCATTAAGGTCTTAATGAGAGTTTCATATCAGCTCAGCAAAACTTCCCATCAACCATTATTTTCTAAACACATCTATTTTAGCCCATTTACTGGAGAAATGCGGTCACATTGATATTTCAGAAACTAATAATGCTGCCTCTGCATATGTGAATTTCATGAGGTCTGTGAGTAATGAATAATATTACCAAATGAGACAAAGGGCCAATTTGAGGCAGGATGAGGGCAATTTTTCAGTTATTAATTCCAAAAATAATTTTGGCTTTCAAAAATATTGTTGGATAGGGAATATTATATTGATAGGGTTAGATATGTCATTAATTGCTTCAATATCTGTGTGTGTGTGCAAATCTGTTCTCAGTAGTGTTGAAATCAACCCTCAATACATATTTATTTACAAAGCAATCATAGATATATTAGATCTCTCTATGGGTATAAAATATACATCAGATAAGCCTAAAAGATAAAGGAAAATAGCCTTCATGCCAGGAAATGCAATTTGTATATGTTAAAAGATGAATACAACTGAAAGCTTTCATGTTCTGTGTTTTATTTTCTTTCTGGCTGCTCTGAAGACTTGAGAGCTGAGAGTGGTATCCACATTTTGTGATGATATTTTATGTTTACACTCAAAATATACATTTTAATGTATATGTGAGAAAGCCATTGGGCACGGGCTCCTAAGAAAAGTTGGACCATTATAAAACACAGTATTATTTTTTTTAATCAAGAAGCAAAGAGATCCAAGGTTTCCAGCTTCCAAAAATTGTCGATCTTCTGTTTTTTATATAATTTTATGTGATTATCAATATACAAATTAACCCGGAAGAATATAGCACTGTAGGAATAATAGGAATAGTGGTGAAGGATGTAAGGTTTAGATTGTGTGTGAGAGAGAGGGTGGGAAGTTAGGTATAATGGATTATTCTGACTCAGTTTTCCTTTTGTTTGGACATTGATTTGCATTACCAATAATGTGTTTTAATGAAAAACCTGATAGTGCACTCCATCACGGAAATGGACCCATTGTGTAATACAGTCATGTATTGTCTATTTAAGGTTGGTTCTCTGCTTTGATGGCAGTATTGACATGTGTATGATATTAATACGTCTTGTGATTTCTTTCACATTTTTTTTGTTTATACCTTATTGTCCCTAGGTATATAAATATATTTTGAACAGTTTAGAATGTGGTTATAAGAAAACTAGGAAACCATATTTTCCTGTTAGAACTTTGATTTCAGCATCTAGATTTTTCATCTACTTTCCCTCTCCTGTTCCCCACTCTGTGTGTACGTGTGAGTGGGAGCCAATGAACCAGCAAATGTGTGCACGTGTGTGTACATGAAGTGAGAATGTATGTACATATATTTATGTGCGCGGCAGTCAGAGGACAACTTTAAATATTGTTTCTCATGTGGCATCTACGTTTTTTGGGGGGAGGGAGGACAGTTTCCTGCTGCTCTGGAGACATCAAGTAGACTATGTTGGCTGACCAAGTAGCTCTAGACTGTCTCTGTTTCCTGTTCCCCAGTGCTGAGATTACAAATTACAAATGACAAATATTGCAATGATCTTTCCGCGAAGAATCAGGATTTGTGTGGCTTAGCATAGCAATTGTGACATAACACCCATGTCAACAGCCCAACAAGAAACACTCTTAGGCAGCCACATGCAGATTTTTTTTAACGGGTTTTGGTGATTGAAATCAGTACTGAGTTTCTGGTTTTGTGCAACAAGCACATTGCTAACTGTTTACTGCTGTAAAGGCAGTGGGACCTGGGAGAACGGAGCCAATGAATGAGGTGGACTAAAGTCTCATGAAAGAGCCAACTTTATTCAGAGCGTCAGACAGCTTATATTCTGAGGGTTAAGAGGAGTCACATCAGTAAAGTGTACAGTCACAAGGGCAAGCCACATATAATGGGAAAGCTGCTCACAGCAAAAATACATGTTTTGTAAATGAATAACAATAGCCAGTTGTAATGAATAATCTCAAGTAAATTCCCTCCTATAAGCTGCACTTGGGAGGGTTGTGAAAGTCCATTTCAAGAACAATTCCATGCTTTGAAAACAATGAGTTCCAAGACTCAACATCTCATTTACTAGGAGTTTTCTCACAAACACTCAGAAATCTCCTTATATAACTCTGTCTTGGACTGTGTTCTGACAATGAAATCATTCATATGCTCAGCCTTTTCTGTTTTATCAGCAATCATACAATTGCCTTGATATGAGAAATGATTTGTTGAAGGTCTTGATAACAGTGTCCCTGGCAGTTTGAGTAAAATCTCCACTCTTCTTGTATTTCTACTCTTTTTTTTTTTTTTGCCAAATAATGAACACAAGGATCACATAAACATTTTATATAAATTAAAAATTGAAAAACATTACCAAATGAAATATGGCCTTGAGGATAGTAGGAAGGGTATGTTTTCACAGCCTGTCAGCTTGCGATGGTTTGCCTACCCTTCTTAGGTGGCTATTTCCTATTATCAAAACCAATTATTCATTTTTGTAATTCATTCCACAATTTACCACTTGAGGGTAGATTATTGTGTGTGAACTGGCTAATGAGTACATTTATATTTTATAGCCAAGTCTTCAAAACATAAAAATTCTGCTATTTTATGACTTGATTATTATGGTCAACAGGTATACTGGCTAACACACTAAAGTATGATTATCGAAAATGCATAAAATGAACATTTTATAAAGGATATTTTAAGCCTTGGAATATCACAGATTCAACAAGATCAGTTGCCTACTTCAAGCAAGGGACCTCAGCCATGTCTCATTGTTTTGATAGTTGAGTTTTGTGATGACATCAAGACAAGACCATCTTGCCCCCACCCCTATCTCTTTCGAGAAAGGGTTTCTTTGTGTAGCCCTGGCTGTCCTGACTGAACTCACTTTGTAGACCAGACTGGCCTTGAACTCAGAAATCCACCTGCCTCTGCCTCCCAAGTGCTGGAATTAAAGGCGTGTGCCACCACTGCCCAGCAACCTGGCCTCTCTTTTAAGGTGGTCCCCTGCCAGGTACAAATACACTCGATTGGAAAATGACATCCCTGCCCCCCTGTAATGTTCTTATTAGTACAGAAATAACTGGGTCCTCTTTGCTATACATACATATGTCTATGAATTAAATGATACACAACTATTTCATATTTTCTACTTCTTATGTGTGAACTGAATTTTTGCTGTGAATGAATGCACACAACATTCATTATAAATATGTATGAAATGTCTGTATTCAATTTTTTTCTTCCGTAGACCTAAATAGCCTGTTGCTTTTCAATTTTCATGTTTTGCACTGGAGATGATTGCAGGTCTCCTTTAAACAGTTACTTGCCCTATTTCTTCTTTTATAGTTTTTTTCTCTTGCAAGTGTATTACTGTTTCAAAATCAAAAGCTAATTTGTGAATACACATTTTCACTTTCCCATTGGTCTTCTGTACAAACTGCTGAGAAATCATTAAGCCAGAAATGGGCATCAATCCAGAATTTTCATCTCCCTGTTTTCTCTAACTACTTAAGTATTTATTTTTCATTATTGTAGCTGGCCATCTTTCTTGATTTTTTTATAGGAAATGATGTAGAGATATTTTTAATCTAAATATTTAATCTACAGTTATATGAGTATAATATAGCTCACAGTTATTCTCATTTTCACTTACTTGCAGTGAATTTTTGTCTAAAACATGTTAAATGAAATATTTCAAAATATTCATAAATTTTAAGTTGTATTCCATTTTGAAGAACATGAAGTCATTTTAGACCATTTATGTCTTGTCATCACTAGGATGTGAATCATTTATCTGTCCAGATTATCCATTCTATGTATACTACCCACCCAGTAGTCACTTAGGACCAAATCACTTAACACATTATCTCCTGTATAGTTTCAGTGCTTGTGATCAAGCAAGACTTATTTACTTAATAATGACCTTCAAATATGAAAGTAATGAGTTTGTCAAGTCAAGCATAACAGAGAAGCTGAAAGGTGCTTCTTTTAATTATAAGCTCATAAAATCACAAGGAGATAAATATAGCACAATAACATTTAGTAAAGTATGTTATTACAATCACTCATTTTAATCTTTATTTGTCTCATTTATACATGTTTGTGTACAAAGGGACATAGTATACATGAATTAGAACCATCCACACTTGGGTCTTGGAATATACTCACTGTGGATAAGAGGTGTGGTGTATACCAACATATACTTATGCTTGTTCATAATAACATTTGGATATACATAGAAAATGTTTGCTTTAATAAAGATCTTTTTCTTTCTTCCTTCCTTCCTTCCTTCCTTCCTTCCTTCCTTCCCTCCCTCCCTCCCTCCTCCCTCCCCCTCCCTCCCTCCCTCCCTCCCTCCTCCCTCCCCCTCCCTCCCTCCCTCCCCCCTCCCTCCCCCTCCCTCCCTCCCTCCCCCTCCCTCCCTCCCTCCCTCCCTCCCTTCTTTCTTTCTTTCTTTCTTTCTTTCTTTCTTTCTTTCTTTCTTTCTTTCTTTCTTCCATCTTATCTTCCTTTCTTTCTTTCCTTCCTTCCCTCCTTCTTTCTTTAGTTTTCTTCCTTTCTCTCTTTTTGTGTTTTGAAGACAGGATTTCTCTCTGTAGCCTTGGCTGTTGGGGAACTCACTCTGTAGACAGGCCTGACCTTGAACTCACAAAGATCAGCCTGCCTCTGTCTCCTGAGTTGTGGGATTAAAGACATGTGCCACTGACACCTAGCAACAATTTTTATTATTTTTAAATATGTATGTATGTATGTATGTATGTATGTATGTAGATTTGTGCTCTATCTGTATGTATCTACATGCCAGAAGAGGACATCATATCCCATTATAGATGGTTGTGAGCCACCATGTTGTTGCTTGACCTCTGGAGAAGCAGCCAGTGTTCTTAACCGCTGAGCCGTCTCTCCAACCCCAGTTTTTATTCTTAATGAAACATAATGACCACTGTTTTATGGGTCACAACAATAAATCACCAGCCTTGATTAATAAACGACTGGATAAATGTTTGATGATTACTCTAGTATTTAGATATTATTGCCAATCTCATGAGATACAGCGTTTTTTCATCTCCTTTTCCCACTAAATAGGACATGTGCTATAGTATAAATGAATCCTTTGTGTAGGTAAAAGAACTTAGATTTCGGTTAAAATAAAACTGTTAGGGCTTAAACAGGACTGAACTGTCTGCAGACTCTAAGTTGTTCACTCAGACTGTGTCTTGAAAACAACCTTATGATGTGGATGAATTTTTTTTGTTTTATTGATAAGGAGGAGAGATAAAATAATTGACCCATAGCTCAACAGCTTGAAAATTATAGTGCCTATGTAAGAATTGAAGCAAGTTAAAAGAATATTGTCCTTTACCAGTGGGTTAAAGCAGTAAAATAATTCCTTTGGAGTCTCATTGTGGTACTCTTAGGCAAGTGCAAATATCACTTTTCTGGATTTTATGGATGAAGGTGTGAATGTTCAGGAAGGTACAATGATGGGTCCATGGTCATTTGACCAATTTAAGGACAAGACAAATTTCCCCAGGTACACTATCGATATCCGAGAGTCATTTGGGTTTAATGAAATATATAAACATATTTGCCAGTGTTGATCCAGTTAATCTATCTAGGTCCCTTAAGTCAATATAAGTAACACACTCCTCAATTTTTAAATGAAAATATTTTTTTTCATTGCCTATATATATACAGTTTAAAAAGAAAGAGAACAATGGTAAGGGAAAGAAAAGACCTGGTGCAAAGCAATATGACACAACGAATCTTTAAAAATGCCATCGAGTTCATTTTGTGTTGCCCATCTACTGGTGGTCATAGGGCCTAGCCTTTGCAGTGGTTTGCATACCCAGTGAGACTCTTCTTAGAGAAACTTGGTTTTTTATTTGTGTACAGTTATCAATTGGAGTTAGCCTCAGAGTTAATGATGGGAACTCCTATGTGTCTTCTCAGTGCTAGGACTCCATCTGGCCCAGACCTGTGCAGATCCTGTGCATGATGCCAAAATCTGTGAGTTCATGTATATATATATATATATATATATATATATATATATATATATATATAAACTATAACTATATATAACTATAACTATATATATATATATAGTTTTTTTCCCTGTGTTTAGAAGGTCCTTTTTCCCCCTTGCTACCCCCATCTCCCGTGGTTCTTGGAATCCTTCTTCCTCCTCTTCTGGAGGATTTCCCTGCTCCCTGAGGGTAGGCTTTGATGGAAGAATCCCACTATGACTGAGTCTTCTAGGGTCTTTCATGTTCTGCCCATTGTCTGGCAGTAGATTTATGTCTTTTTTCCCATCTCATGCTGGAGGAAGCTTCTCTGATAATAGCAGAGCAAAAAATGATCTATTAGTATAAGAAAATGTCTTTAAGAGTCCCTTGGTTTCTGTATTCATTGTTTTTCCTTAGATCCAAGACCGGAAGAGTACCTTCCAGTATCATGAACTCTAGTGGTGTGGTGGTTGAGTCTGTAGGTGTGGAAGCTCTAGGTGGGCACGATCTCAACTTTATGTTCAATGAGTTTCATAGGTGTTGTTTTCAGCAACAGAGCATTACCATCAATTGGTAAGATCTATCAAGAGTCCTGGCAACAGCCTAGGTTGCTTGGCAGTTCTCACCGGGAGCCTCTGGCCAGCAACTCAATTAGATGTAACCAGTACCCCACACTAGAGTCTCAAATTGGTGATGGGAGAAGTCCAGTTGGGATTCCATTTCTTTCATTATTTGGCAGTTCCATTAAGATCACCTTCACATATACATGTAGTTTTGGAAGCTTCTAGTCTACTCTCCAAATAGCCCTTAGCTTTGGTTGCCTTTCTCAGGATGCCCTCTTTCCTCTCACTTTGGCCCTCTCCTTACTTGATCTTCACATTCCACTACTCTCCCCCATCCCTCCATAATTCTCTTTTCTATTTTTCCTTCCTCTCCACCAGTCTCCAGTACCTAATTCTATACACATCCTTTCTATTTATACAGATTGTAGCTGGTCATTGAAGACTTAACAGATAATATTCACATGTAAATTAATACAATACATACCATATTTGTCATCTTGGGTTTCAAAGAACTCATTCAGGCTTTTTACAAGTTCCATTATTTATCTTCAAATTTCAAGATTTTATCATTTTTAACAGGCGAGTTATATTCCATTGTGCAAATGTAGCACATTTTCTTTTTTTCACCCATCGATGGTGAAATGTATTTCCAGTTTCTGGCTAGTATGAATAGAACAGCATTGAACATCGTTGAGAAAGTTTCTCTGTAGTAGGATACAGAGTCCTTTGGTTATATGCCCATGAATGCAATAGCTTGATTTTGAAGTAGCTCCTCAAAATCTGTTGTACTTTCCTGAAGTACTGCTACACCAATTTCTATAATAGCAGCACAAGTTTGCACAAGCCATTGATGGGTATTTCCCTAGCTTTATAGCCTTGCTACGTATCATCGGTACCTTTCTCTTTTGAGATGTTTTGTGCAGCACACAAACTTAGTGTTACAGATAGTACTATCCTGCCCATGAATATAAATAATAACTTCATTAAAAAAGCAAACAAGATGAGAATCAGTGTCAATATAATTAAAAATGAAAATCTTGACACTTGTTTTAATTCTTAGGCTTCCTCTATCAAATTAGCATATTTGTACTTTTTTTCCCCTCTTGTTTACAACAAGAATAAAGAAACAAACACGTGTGTCTAATGCTTCTCTGCTGTTTTACACAGTCCAAGGCTTGCATCTGCACTTTGTATGGTGCTGCTGAGACACAATGGTCTGAGACACAATAGTCTGCTAGCAAGGGTTATTGTTTTGGCTAATCACATGAGAATGGGACTTTTTCTAAGCAGATGCTCACAGAATTGAGCATATAACTTGCTGAGCTGGCTCCAAGTCACCCATTCTATGAGTTCTCAGACATATCTTTTCATTCTAGATATAGGTAGGATTGAAACAGGGTGTTCTCCCTCTGTAGCCTAGTCTGGTTTTAAACTTGCCCATGCTAGTCTTGATCTTCGAGCAATTCCCTTGCACTGGCATCCTCAGTTCTGAGATCACAGACATGACATTACACTCAGCTTGTAATGAAGAGAAAATCAGAAGCCTCACAAATAAGAATCACAATAAGTAAAGCATTTATTTTCTATGTTAAAATTGCTTGCATCCTTCACAAAAACTTACCACAAACTTTTTTGGTTTGTGTTGTTTCGGTTTTGTTTTGTTTTGTTTGTTTTGTTTTTGGTCTGGGAAGACAGAAAGAGTAGAAATATGGCAACAACTCATGTGCTGAAGCATCCCTGGGCGTTTACATGGCTTTTACTTTGCTTACCACAGTCCTTTGCTGAGAGCACACTGCACTTCATTCCTAATGTGAGGAGAAAATATAATGAAGTAGAGATCACATTTTCTTCTCCAATTATTACACAACAAAATTATGGAAATACTAGTTTTTCTTATTTTACAAATAGTGTGTTTTGCAGGTGTGATGACTTCACTATATGAATAAAGATGAACCAAAACAGTCTGTAAAGACTGGTAAAAATCATTTTGGAAGAATGCATTAAAATGCATATGTTTACTAACCAGCAATCAAAAATGCTAATGTGTAGAAGGTCCAGGAAAAGAAGCTTTAATTCACAAATTTTGGCGTGTTAAAGGAAACCATGGATTTCTGATGGAGTTTTTAAATATAACATATTCTTGGATGATTAGTTATTTTGATTTTATTTTTTAACTACATTTCACTCTGTAGATTACATGGGACTCAGACTAGCATCTTTCTGCCCAGGACTTGTGAATGATGGGAACATAGAATGTGCCAATAAGCTCAGCCTATTCTTATTTTGATCATCAGAAAACACAATTTCTTTATTTAGTTGTGTATGTGTGGTAGGTATGAATGCAACTCTGTGTGTGTGTGTGGGGGGTATGGGTACAAGTGTGAGAGGGCATGAATGTTTATGTACATGTGCATACACATATGTGGCTAGTCCAGAGGCTGATGTTAGGTTAGCTCTAGTTAGGAGCTAGGTATTCTTTTTTTGTCTTCACGTTAGCTTATGAGTCAGTGTTTACCCAGAATTTACCAACGCAGTCAGACTGGCTGCCAGTGACCTCAATGGATGTGCTTGTCTCTGCAACCCTAGTGCTAGAATTATTCATTCCAACATGCACACCATACCAGGATTTTATATCTACATTTTCTGTATATGAAAAAAGATTTAATAAAGTAAAAATAAATAATGAAAGGTTAATTTCATTATTCCAATATCGGTCATAAAGTTTTCACTGTGCAAAATGTTCCATGTGTGGTATAGATTCATCTAGATAATTAATCAAAGAGAGCCGTGGTATTAACAATTTTAAAGCAGAAAACTAGTGTAGCCATTTCTGGAACAACTGATTCAAGGTATTTAAAATAGTAAAGCATTGACAAAGGAGCTAACTAAGGAGCTATCCACACACAACTCATGCATATTTATACATAAACCAGTTTGAATGGACTAACACTACCTTAGAGTCATCACTTTTGGCCAAAATGTTTTATTTTTCCAAACTGGGAAACCATAAAACTATGTCATCAATGCAGATAAAATGAGGTTCCCAATTTTAAGCTCTTGGGCAATGATATTTAGAGACAACGAAGGTATTTGTCCTATTGCTTATTGCTATACTTGAAAGCAATGATGATATATTTTGGAGTGTAACACTCACTCACTGAATACTAGAAATAATGGAAACCTAGGAACAAAAATTCTATATGCAACTGGTCTTGTCACTAATAGTGCCTTAAATCTTTTGATAGGGAGAGAATGGGATGTTTTAGGGCCCCAAATTCTTATGTCCACTACAGGTGATTCTGGGTGTCATTTAAGCCTGAGATCACTTCTCTGCAGTGCAACGGGAGTTTGCACTGGAGTCAGTTAAAATTATTCTGAAATTACGAAAGTTTTTCAGTAATGGGCAAATGATGTGCGACAGGCTTCAGATAACAAATAGAAGCAGCCAGGACAGCAAGCGCCTACATTGAGTAATGACAGAACAGCACTGGAGTGTAGCCGGATTTCCTGACACTCTGCTGTTGGCTGCAGACAGCCTGAAAGAAACAAAAGGCAAAACAGAATGGGTTTTGCTTTAGATACTATAAAAGCAATGACCTTTAAAGACAAAATAATAGAAGTATGTTTAGGGTCATAAGGTTGAGAGAAGCTCTGCAAAAACGTAAAACATCCACTTTGAACAGAGTGGTGGAATGCCAGGATTATTTTTTTTTTTAAAGTCAACATTTCCCCCTTTTTTCCTTTTGCCTTTTTTTTGTCTTCTGTTCATCTTTCATTCCCTTTTGTGATATGAAAAGTCACAGTTCAGGTGCAGCAGAGTCTAAATCATCTAAAGCAAATCAGGCCAGAAATGGGCTGATAATGAAGGCCAAAAAAAAAAAAAAAAAAAAAAAATGCTTGCCTTTTACCAGTGAATCATCAGGATGACAATGGAGTCTAAAGATTCTATTAGCATCACAGAAGCTCTCAGGAAGCAATCTGCACTTTCTCTCAAAATTTTTCACTCTGGTATTATAGAACCTTGATTATTAATTGAGACTTTTCTAGCTGAGGCTCAGCATGGTGAGATTTTTTTGTCCTCTTATTTATCTACTTATTTGGTTTGTTTTATTATGAAGAAGCTTTGCAACTGGGACTCTCCTCTCTTTACCTTACAGTCTCTTGTTTCCCTGTTTTATGCTCTTGGAATTCTTTCATTGAACCAATCTGTAAACAATTATTGAGTACCTACTATGTACCAGATACTACACTGGCTGCTAGGCAAACAACTATCCAGGTGATAAAATACATGTTCTTGCAGATCATGCTGGCTTTAGCTACATTATTTAAAAACATATTTTTAAAAGGAAATTTTCATGCCGACTTCATCTACATTATTTAACAACATAATATCACTCTATACCAATATATGCTACACAGTCTGACTCACTAATAGATTATATGAAAATACACACTTTCTTAAAAAAAAACTACTCCTTTTTATAAAGCTATGGAATAAAATTATAGTTTAAAATTAGATATTTAAAATGAATAATTTTACATACTTTGGGGGCATATTTAATATATAATTTAATGATATGCCATGCATTTAAACTGAAATATAAGGAAAATCCGTATTTTAAAGTTCCATCTTCTCAAAACTTTGGGCTTTGGGGAGCTGGCAATGGGAGGGAGATCCAAAATGAGTCCCTAAAATCCCACACAATATCATTGTGTTAATATAATAGGGGATTGTAGGGAGCCTTCCCTGCATTCTCCATTACAAGATGGCACCTACATCCGGCAGGCGCCGAGTGGTAAACAAGTAATGGCGCCTACAGGGGATGGAAGGAAGGAAAGAGTGGAAATGGAAGTGTTGGCTTTGTGAAAGAAACACTAAAACATTTTAAACTTCAGGTTGTCTTCACCATGTTCTTCCATATGACCTGGTGCTTTGTATTTCTAAGGTGCTGCCATTTTGTACATATTCTTACGAGATGCCAATCTGTTCAGGAGTGACCTCACGGGAAAGTTGTTTTCATTACTGTTAAGTAGGATAGGGCTTCATCTGCTTTGAATGCCCGGCTTCAGGGTGGGGTTATTAGAATACTGAGAGAGAACAAGGATTAAATTACCCAGGGATTCTTTCTAGAGTCACAGTGGTTTTAAGGATCTAGAGACATTGTAAGGACCCATTCCTGCTTCATGTCTCATTATTTTGATTAGAATGAGGGAAAACCTTCTATCAAAACAAGGTGAGGGAGAACTCTGAAATTAACAAAAGTGGAAGGAACTATTTGACAATGTATTTGCATTATGAAAGGCAAGAACATTTTGCTCATAAGCCAGTGCACTATTTAGTTGGTCAATGCCCTATTTATTCCTGGGTGTTTGAATGATAAGTCTATGGATATTCTGATCTTGCCATTATAAGATCTGTGCTTCCCTTTAGATTAGATCTGACTTTCTGTCCTAGAGCCCTTCTCATTAGTGAAGTGTGAACTCTACAATCCTATTTTCCTGCCATCATTTTCTGTAACAGGTCTCAATATGGCCACTCTATCCCCTCTAGAATAATGGATAAATGAGAGCATAGATTCCAGGCCTATTCAATGAAATTCAATTCTAAGACTCTGGAGTTATAAAGTAAATTCTTAATGTTTGTCTTTTTTTTCTATGTATGTTTGAGTGTTTGAGTATTCTACTTTCATCTATGAATACACAGCACATCCAATTAGGTAACTGCATTTACAGTCAGAAGAGGGGGTGATACCACATGTAAGTGAAGTTTTTAACATTTGTTAGTGCTCATGCGAATTTTTAGAACTGAATCTTCCTCTTCTGCAAGAGTAGGGGATATTCTTAACTAGTGAGCCATCTAACCAGTTTCCTAATAGAATTTTTAAGCTGATGAATTTAAAATTTGTAAAAATTCTAAGGGTATAGACAAACATAAAAAAATAAAACATGGGAGGAAAAAAAGCTTATAAAAACAGGATATTATTTGAACTTTGATACTACTTAAGAGTCTGGATCAAGCAATGCCTGAAGATTGGCAGTCATGTTTTTGTTTTTGTTTTCTTAGTAATGTGGGCTAGTTAATTAATCCCCATTATTTCTTTTAAGTTATAATGTGTTAGAGCTTATATTCTTTAAAGAAAGAATTTTTGACTCCTTATCATAAGTTTTTCTTTTCAAGTGGCTTTTCCCATTTCCCTGTGACTACCAAGAAACCAAGATGAAATTCCTTAGCTAGTTTCTCACTTACAATCAATAAACCTGTCTCTACAATGACTCATCCCTCAGGAAATGAAAGTTCTCTGAGGAAAGGCAAGGTTCACAAAAAGAGGCTGAGTATGCAAAAATATTTATTGACTCTGCAGCTAGCTCCAGGCAATTTACCTTTCATCTTACTTTATGTGATGCATAGAGAAAGAATATTTATTTGGAAATATTTGAGGTGCAACCAAGTGAATCTACACATGCTGGTGTCTTACAGGAGCTTTTCTTCTTTTCCTCCTTTTTTTTGGCATTCGTCCTTGGTTTCCTGTACAGATGAAAGTGTTTATAAAGATTCTTGCCTCAAATTTAGCATTTCCAAAATGAAACCAGTATCTTTCTCCTAACAGTCTTCATCCTGTTGTCGTTATTTTAGTTTGTGGTTCCGACTATAAACAGTTTGCTTGAACTATTTAAGCTGGAGTCAAGCTCATTCTCTGCCTTATTTAGCTCAAACTGCAAAATCAAAGCCCCCCACATTGGATAGCCCAGACAATAGACCTACCTTCTAATAGTTCTGACTTGAAAGCCCTGGGTTAAGGCTAAGCAGATTGAGTTTGCAGAGAGCCAATGCCTTCAAAGCTTCCTAGACATTAGAGAGTGTGTGTTTATTGTGCTCACATGTGATAGACTCTAAATTGTGTTTTCTTTTTATTTAGAAGGACCCCTAATCTCCTTTGGGAATCATACCATTATGACCTCATTTACACTTAATTTCAGTGAAAAGTTGTGTATCTTCAAACTGTCACATTGAGGAAAAACCATCATGGTTTGAATGAAAGGGAACAGAAATCTTTAGCTCACCACACCTTCCTGCACACATCAAATCAAGTCTCTAGCTTCAATTTACTTCCCAAAGATTGATTCATATACATGCTAATCTCCATTACTGTCATTCAGTCTCTCATCATCTCTCTACCTCAGTGTTGTAAGAAAATCTACTTTGGTCTCACTAGTTGTTTTGTTTTATGAAATCTATTCCCTTGACTCTATACAATCCCCATCAAAATTCCAACAATTCAGATATGGAAAAAACAATTCTCAACTTCATGTGGAAAAATGGAAAAACCCAGTATGGTAAAAACAATTTCAGCAATAAACGATCTTCTGGGGGAAATCACCATCCCTGACCTCAAGCTATACTATGCAGCAATAGCGATAAAAATCCCTTTGTAATTGTACAGACACAGACAGGTGAGGTCGATCAATGGAATAGAATCGAAGACCCGGGGGCGGGGTTGGGGGAGAAACCTATCCACCCATGGATACTTGAACTCTGTCAAAGAAGCTAAAGTTGTACAGTGGAAAAAGAAAGTGTCTTCAATAAGTGGTGCTGGTCTATCTATCTGTCAGCTTGCATGCAGAAGAATGAAAATAGATCCACATTTATCACCTTGTACAAGATTCAAGTCCAAGTAGATCAAGGACCTCAACATAAAACCAGGTACACTGAATCTAACAAAGGAAAGTGGGAAAGGACCTTTGAACTCATTGGCACAGGGGAAAATTTGCTGAACAGAATACCAATGGCTCAGGCTCTAAGATCAACAATTGACAAGTGGAACTTCAGGAAATTGAAAGACTTCAGTAAAGCAAAGGACACCATCAATAGAAAAAATTGGCAACCAAGAGATTGAGAAAAAAACTTCACTAACACCGTCTTAAATAGAGGGCTAATATCCAAAATATATAAAGAACTCAAGAAGTTAACCTCCAAAAAATAAAACAGCCCAATTAAAAAATGGGGTACAGAGTTAAACAAAGAATTCTCAGCAGAGGAATCTTGAATGGCTGAGAAGCACTTAAAGAAATGTTCAATATCCTTAGCTCTCAGGGAAATACAAACAAAATGATCCTGAGATTCTACTGTACACCAGTCAAAATGGCTAAGATCAAAAATTCAAGTGAGAGCATATGCTGGTAAGGATGTGGAGAAAGAGAAACACCCATCCATTGTTGGTGTTATTACAAACTAGTACAACCACTGTGCAAATCAATCTAGCAGTTCTCTGAAAACTGGAAACAGATCTACATGAAGACAAAGCTATACCACTCTTGGGCATAAACCCATAGGATGCTTTACCATACCACAAGAGCAAATGTTCCACTATGTTTATAGCAGCCATATAAGTAATAAACAGAAACTAGAAACAACCTAGATGTCCCTCAACTGAAAAATGGATACTGAAAATATGGTTCATTTTCACAATGGAATACTATTAGCTGTTAAAAACGAGGACATCACGAATTTTGAAGGCAAGTTGATGGAACAAGAAAATAGCATCCTGAATGAGATAATCCATACCCAAAAGGAAATCAATAGTGTTTTGGCAAAATTGGTGGATTTTCTCATATTTACTGAATATTAGCCAAAAAGTACAGAATACCCAGGACAAAACTCACAGCCTGTAAGTTTAGCAAGATGGAAGGCACAAGTGAGGACTCTTCAATCCCACTTAGAAGGGGAAATAAAAATAGTCACAGGAGGCAGAGGAAGGGAACTATCTGGGTGGGAGAGGAAAGGGGGAGGAGGGAAAGTGAAAAAGATCAGGTATGAGGGATAGAGAAAAGCCCAGAGGGGCAGGAGAGTGAATGGAGTTATGCAGCTTCTGGGGGTGGGAGATGAGAAGACCCTCTAGAAAGTTCCAGAGACCTTGACTGTGACAGACTCCCAGGACTCAATGGGGGAGACCTTAGATGAAATACCCAACAGTTGGTAGATGGAACTTGTAGAGTCTACCTCCAGTAGATAGACAAGACCCCCAAGTTGAGGGATGGGGTTACCAACCCACAGTCAAAATATCTGACCCAGAATTGTTCCTGTGTAAGTGAAACACAGTTACAAAAACAGAGAAAAGACTGAAGGAAAGGCTGTCCAGTGACCAGCCCAAATTGTGATCTATCTCATTTGGGGACACTAAGGCCTAAAACTATTACTGATTCTATGATACATATACTGACAGGAGCCTACCATGGCCATCCTCTGAAAGGCCTACATGCTGCTGACTGAAACAGAGTGATACTTACACCCAACCATTGGACTGAAGTCAGGGAGCCTTATAGTAAAATTAGAAGAAGGTTTGAAGAAGCTGAAGGGGAGGGCAACCACATAGGAAGATCAGCAGTTTCAACTAGCCAGGACCCCTAGGAACTTCCAGAGACTGAGGCACTAACCAGGCAACATACACAGGCTTTTTTGAAGCGCCTGGCAAGTGTACAGCAGAGGACTGCTTGGTCTGGCCTAGTGGGAGATGTTCCTAATCCTGGAGGGATTTGAGGCCCCATGGGAGGGTAACACCTAGGAGGGGGTAGGTTCACCCTCTCTGAAGAAAGAGGTCAATAGCGGGAATATAACGAAATAAAATAATTAATAAAAAATTCATTATAAATCCTTCACAATGTATTTTTGAAAATTTTAGATCTTGCTTGAAATAATTTCATGGATTTCCCAAGTATGTTGGCACGGTGTAGTTTACTTGTTTTGGGTTACCAATTCCTTTTTATGTAGTGTGACTTTAGACTCTACAAATGATGGCCTTCATGATAAGGACTATTGCTATTTCACTAGGTGAAGATACAGCCAGACAGGTAGATACACACACGAACACACACACACACACACACACACACACACACACACGCACACACACACGAACACACACACTCATACACACACACACACACACACACACACACGAACACACACACAAACACACACTATTTTCATGTCTGTGAATTCTTAATGTTCATTCTTCTAGGGACACCACATCTTCTGTTACTTTCTCTATTTTTGGATATTTTATTTATTTACATTTCAAATGTTATCCCCCTTTCCTGGATTCCACTCTAGAACCCCCCCCTAACCTATCCTCTCCCTTCCTGCTTCTCTGAAGGTACTCCCCCACCCACCTACCCACTCCCGCCTCTCCAACCTGACATTCCTCTACACTGGGGCATCCAGTCATCCCAGGACCAAGGACCTCTCCTCCCATTGATTTCCAACAAGGCTAAATGTGTGGCTGGAACCATGAGTCCCACTACGTGTACTCTTCAGTTGGTGGTTTAGGCCCTGGGAGTTCTGGTGGGGGGCGTCTGGTTGGTTGATATTATAGTCTTATCTATTGCCTTGCAAATCCCTTCAGCTCCTTCAGCACTTTCTCTAACTCCTCTATTGGGGACCTTGTGCTCATTCCAATAGTTGGCTGTGAGCATCTTCCTCTGTTTTTGTCACTCTCTGACAGAGCCTCTCAGGAGACAGCTATATCATGTTCCTGTCAGCAAGCACTTTTGGTATCCACAATAGTGTCTGGGTTTTGTGACTGTGTATAGGATGGATCCCCAGATGGGGAAGTCTTTGGATGGCCTTTCCTTCAGTTACTGCTCCAGCTTTGTCTCCGTGTTTCCTCCCTTCAGGCTTTTCTTCCCCCTTCTAAGAGGAACTGAAGCATCCACACTTTGGTGCTCCTTCTGCTTGAGCTTCATGTGGTCTGTGAGTTGTATCTTGGGTATTCCGAGCTTTTGGACTAATATCCACTTATCAGAGAGTGCATACCATGTGTTCTTTTGTGGTTGGGTTACCTTATTCAGGATGATATTTTCTAGCTCCATCTGTTTGCCTAGGAATTTCATGAATTCATTATTTTTTAAAGCTGAGTAGTACTCCATTATATAACTGTACCACATTTTCTGAATCCATTCCTCTGTTGAGGGACATTTGTGCTCTTTCTAGCTTCTGGCTACTATAAATAAGGTTGCTATGAACATAGTGGAACATGTGTCCATGTTGTAGCATCATTTGGGTACATGCCCAGGAGTGGTATAGCAGGGTCCTCAGGTAATACTATGTCCAGTTTTCTGAGGAACTGCCAGACTGATTTCCAGAGTTATACCAACTTGAAATCTCACCAACAATGGAAGAGTGTTCTTTCTCCACATCCTCACCAGCATCTTCTCTCACCTGAATTTCTGATCTTAGCCATTCTGACTGGTGTGAGCTGAAATCGGATGGTTGTTTTGATTTACATTTCTCTGATGACTAAAGATGCTAAATGTTTCTTTCAGCCATTCAGTATTCCTCTGCTAAGAATTTCACAATAGTCACAAATAATATAAAATACCTTGGTGTGACTCTCACCAAGCAAGTAAAAGATCTGTATAACAAGAACTTCAAGTCTCTGAAGAATGAAATCAAGGAAGAATTCAGAAGATGGAAAGATCTCCCATGTGCATGGATTTGCAGGATTAATATAACAAAAATGGCCATCTTGCTGAAAGCAATCTATAGATTCAATGCAATCACTATCAAAATTCCAAGTCAATTCCACATAGAGCTAGAAAGAGCAATTTGCAAATTCATTTGGAAGAACAAAAAACCCAGGATAGCAAAAGCTATTCTCAACAATAAAAGAACTTCTGGGGGAATTATCATCCCTGACCTCAAGCTCTATTCCAGAGCAATAGTGATAAAACTGCATGGTATTGGTACAGGCAGGTAGATGAGTGGAACAGAGTTGTTACTTTCTTTATTTTATTAAATCAATCACTTTTAAAAATTAGAAAATAATACATATCTTTATCTATCTAGTTGTTTAAATATATCACATCCATGCATTGCATTGATACATTAGAATTTTGTTATATAACTATTTCTACCAGAATTCCCATTCATTCCACAAACTTAATACATATTTTTTAGCTATACATGATTACATATCAATATGTCTTAGAAAAGTGATAATTACCAGAAATATAAAAGAAGACAAAAATTTGACCTTCAACTGAATCATTAGGCAGCTACTTATTGATATGAATTTCAACAGAATGTCAAGTTGGAAATTATTTAAAAATATAAATGAGGTAGATCTACATGATCAGAGTGAAAATGAAAATTCTATTTTACATGAGCTATAATAGTGCAGAGAGCCATGTAACAGGATAAGTAAATAAATTACATACACACACACACACACACACACACACACACACAAGCATTTGAGTATCTGCTAGTTTACCCTGATTTTCTTTCAAAGAGTATTTTTAAATACATTATACTTTTAATGTGATTTAACAACAATTAATGAAAAAGGAACCATGGTATGAAAGAGAACAGGTGTTGGTGATGGTGATAGTGGTTGTGGTTATACATAAATGGCTTAGAATAGAGAAATAGAAGAATGGTCTACTTTGATTATAGTGTCAAAAATTAAAATAAAAATATTTAAAATAAAATATTTATTGCCTTGCTACCCATCCTTTTGTCCTTAATTTTAAAAAATAATTAAAAATATATAACTATATTGAAAACAAGTGCACAGTTAATAGAAGAATGGATTCAGGGTCCTGATAGTCTTAAGTCCTCATGGTTCTATTAGATTCATCAATTTTTTAAACATAAAAAGCACATATTTTCTCATGTTTCAAAATATGATGTATTTTTAGACTAATTATCATTGCTGAGTGACATTCATTTTAACATGAAGTTACATAGTTTTTTAAGATGTATATAATTTCATAACCTTTAAACCATCTTTTCAGCATGTGATCTATTAGTAGATCTTTTTCGCTGTGATCTAGTAATAAAGTTTGAGATTTTTTTATGCCAAGGAGAATTAAGGAATATAAAACATAAAGAATGTGGACTGAAAAAAATGTCAGTTTATCATTTAGCTAGTCAGTTGATTAATAATTAATATTTTATTACTCTTGTACTATTTACAGTATTTACCAACTTCTTCAGTAAAAGTTGTCATTTTTCCCAACAAAAATAAATAGATATGGTTATATCTAAAGCAACCGTTTAATTTTTAAAATAGTTAATATACAGGTCTATATTTAAATATGTGTTATTTTTAATGCATATTACATTTAAAGGGAGAGCAGTGGATTATGTAATATATTCCAGGCTTATAGGATAATTGTTTCTTTTCATTTCAGCACATATCATAAAGTTGTTTCATGCAGCTCACTTTAGTAACTGCTACATTACATGAATATGTACTGAACCATATAAGAAATGTAACTAAAAATGGAAAAAGCACAGGCAGGGGGGTGAAAGCAAGAATGAAAGTAAATAGTTTGAAGTAAACTGATCTATTCATAAATGTCTCCCTATCTTAATATACCATCTTTATCTTTGGATCAGCTACAATCATCAAATTTCTATAAATTATCAGAGAACACCTTCACAAATACAGATAGTCTCTTTAGAAATTATAAATAGCTAACTAACTGTTCAGATATCAAAACTGTTCAATTTCTTTTGGCGACATAGTTTTCTTAACAGTCGGTCAAAATAAGTGTGAAGGTTTTTTTGTACATCCTGTTTCATTGATTGCTATACACCTTCTAATTTAACAATCTGTACACAGCCTATTTTTAGGAATTCTCAATGTTCTAAGAAAAGGAGCAATCATGAATAATGTTATTAATATTACACAGGACTTTTTTTTTTTTTTTAGCATGAGTGAGGTCTCCAAGTGATGTGGCAATAGGCCACTTCTATATGTTAGCTCTCTGATTTTGATAATGCCCTCTTATTTTCCACAATCCACACATTTTATAAAGCTTTATTAAAGGGAATTGGCTACTGAGTAACAATTTAGCAATCATGTAACAAAGAAACTTGATGGAAATGTAAAGTTAGTCATTTTTTGGAACCACATTATTTGAGCTGAAATTGCATTGTGAGAAGGTATAAAACTAGAATTAGATTAAAATTATTAATATTTGCTGTAACTTTTGCTTTACTTCCTTTACTATTAGACTAGGAAATACAAGGACTTTTTGATTTGACTATTGGACAAATGTTTATGGAGCACCTAGTGAGGACAATGCTACCTTTAGGGGTACTGAAGGATTCATAGATTAGTAATGTTCAACATAAAATAAAATAAAATAAAATAAAATAAAATAAAATAAAATAAAATAAAATAAAATAAAATAAAATAAAATAAAATCTATTAAAAATAAAAATGGGATGATAAGACATAAGAATCGAACTTTTCTGTTTCTTAACAGAGCCAGAGAGAGCTGGCAGGATGATCCAGTCCAATAGGAATTGTGCTTGTGTGTAAGCAGGAGAACCTAGGTTCAGATCCCCAGCATATGTGCAAAATGCCTGGAAAAGACTCATGTACAGGAAGTCCCAGTGCTGGGGAACTGGAGATAGGAAGATACTTATGGCTTATTGTTAAGCCCATGTATACAATTTGGTGAGCTAATCAGTGCAGGACCTTGACTCAAAAATATAGGTAGAGTTATTGCAACCAGGACACAGCTGGAAAGGCGCAGGTAGGGTCTCCGTCTGGGACTGGAGCAGGGAGCGCTGCTAAGCTCCCGCCCAGAGGAGGGCACAGGCGCCTAGGTTCTGCAGCAAGGTCCCTGTGAGCTTAGGACTTGCACCGAGGCAGCCGGACCCACCTAGCTCCCCAGGACCCCGGACCAGCGATAGCAGCAGGCCTCCATATTGCAACCAGGACACAGCTGGAAAGGCGCAGGTAGGGTCTCTGTCTGGGACTGGAGCAGGGAGCGCTACTAAGCTCCCGCCCAGAGGAGGGCACAGGCGCCTAGGTTCTGCAGCACGGTCCCTGTGAGCTTAGGACTTGCACCGAGGCAGCCGGACCCACCCAGCTCCCCAGGACCCCGGACCAGTGATAGCAGCAGGCCTCCATATTGCAACCAGGACACAGCTGGAAAGGCGCAGGTAGGGTCTCCGTCTGGGACTGGAGCAGGGAGCGCTGCTAAGCTCCCGCCCAGAGGAGGGCACAGGCGCCTAGGTTCTGCAGCAAGGTCCCTGTGAGCTTAGGACTTGCACCGAGGCAGCCGGACCCACCCAGCTCCCCAGGACCCCGGACCAGCGATAGCAGCAGGCCTCCATATTGCAACCAGGACACAGCTGGAAAGGCGCAAGTAGGGTCTCCGTCTGGGACTGGAGCAGGGAGCGCTGCTAAGCTCCCGCCCAGAGGAGGGCACAGGCGCCTAGGCCCTGCAGCACGTCCCTGTGAGCTTAGGACTTGCACCGAGGCAGCCGGACCCACCCAGCTCCCCAGGACCCCGGACCAGCTATAGCGGCAGGCCTCCATATTGCAACCAGGACACAGCTGGAAAGGCGCAGGTAGGGACTCCTTCTGGGACTGGAGCAGGGAGCTCTGCTGAGCTCTCGCCCAGAGGCGGGCCCAGGCACCTAGGCTCTGCAGCACGTCCCTGCGAGCTTAGGACTTGCACTGAGGCAACCGGAACCACCCAGCTCCCCAGGACCCCGGACCAGCTATAGCGGCAGGCCTCCATATTGCAACCAGGACACAGCTGGAAAGACACAGGTAGATAGATTCCATCAGGGGCTACCACGTGAGGGGATCTGCTAGGCTCTCCCTACTAGGCAGGCCTAGCAGCGCCTTCCGAGGCTCTGCTGCACTCCCCCACACTTGCCAGAGTCCTCAGGCCAGGCACACAGTCAGCCGGTGGCAGCCAGCTCGTGCTCCCGGTGAGCAGCAATCACGCATAACCACCAGTAAAGAAACAACAGGTAAGCCCAGCCTCGCAGGAGATTCAAACACCAGCCAGTGACAACAAGGTCAACTAACACCAGAAATAACCAGATGGCAAAAGGTAAACGAAGGAATGTCACTAACAGACATCAAGGCAACATGACAGCATCTGAACCCAGTTCGCCAACAACAGGAAGCCCTGGATACCCCAAAACACCAGAAAAACAAGACTTGGATATAAAATCACTGGTCAGGATGCTGGTAGCTGAACACATAGAAAAATCTCGTAAAGAAATAGAGGAGAAAATGGATCAAAAGTTAGAAGCCTTTACGAGGCAAATACAAAAATCACTTCAAGAAATGCAGGAGAAGATGGATCAAAGAGAAGAAGACAATAAGGAAGAAAGACAAAAGTCACTTAAAGAACTACAGAAGAACGTGGGCCAACAAGTAGAAGCTATGAAAGAGGAAGCACAAAAATCTATTAAAGAAATACATGAAAACACAATCAAGCAAGCGAAAGATCTGAGCACATCCATCCAGATACTAAAAACAGAAGTAGAAACAACTAAGAAATCACAGAGGGAGACAACATTGGAGATAGAAAACCTGGGGAAGAAATCAGGGGCCATAGATGCAAATATCAACAATAGAATACAAGAGATAGAAGACAGAATATCAGAAGCCGAAGATACCATAGGAACCATTGATTCAACAGTCAAAGAAAATACTAAATGCAAAAAGGCTGTAACCCAAAACATCCAGGAAATCCAGGACGCAATGAGAAGACCAAACCTAAGGATCATAGGTATAGACGAGAATGAAGACGTACAAGTTAAAGGGCCAGCAAATATCTTCTACAAAATTATGGAAGAAAACTTCCCCAACCTAAAGAGAGAGATGCCCATGAATATACAAGAAGCCTATAGAACCCCAAACAGACTGGACCAGAACAGAAACACATCCCGTCACATAATAATCAAAACTCCAAATGTACTAAACAAAGAAAGAATATTAAAGGCAGCAAGAGAAAAAGGCCAAGTAACTTATAAAGGAAGACCTATCAGAATAACACCAGACTTCTCACCTGAGACCATGAAAGCTAGAAGATCCTGGGCAGATATCATGCAAACTCTAAGAGAACACAAACTCCAGGCAAAACTACTTTACCCAGCAAAGCTCTCAATCGCCATAGATGGAGACATCAAGGTATTCCATGACAAAACCAAATTTGCACGATATCTTTCCACAAATCCAGCCCTACAAAGGATAATAGGGGGAAAACACCAAGACAAGGACGGAAACTACACCCGGGAAGAAACAAGATAGAAACCTCCTCTCATCAAACCTAAAAGAAGGTAACCTCTCGAATATTAAAAAAATAAATAAAATAAATAAATATAATTTCAAAAATGTATGGAGGAAATAATTACTATTCCTTAATATCTCTTAACATCAATGGACTCAATTCCCCAATAAAAAGACATAGATTAACAGACTGGATACGGAAACAGGACCCTACATTTTGCTGCATACAGGAAACCCATCTCAGTGTTAAAGACAAACACTGCCTTAGAGTAAAAGGCTGGAAGACAATTTTACAAGCAAATGGTCCCAGGAAACAAGCTGGAGTAGCCATTCTAATATCAGATAAAATTGACTTCCAACCTAAAATCATCAAAAGAGACTCAGAAGGTCACTTCTTGCTGGCCAAAGGGAAAATCCACCAAGAAGAGCTCTCAATACTGAACATCTATGCTCCAAATGCAAGGGCACCCTCATTCGTAAAAGAAACCTTACTAAAGCTTAAAGCACACATTACACCTAACACAATAATTGTGGGTGACTTCAACACTCCACTCTCCTCAATGGACAGATCAGGAAAGCAGAAACTAAACAGGGACACAGTGAAACTAATTGAAACTCTGGACCAACTGGATTTAACAGATATATATAGAACATTTCATCCTAAAGCTAAAGAATATACCTTTTTCTCAGCTCCACATGGTACCTTCTCCAAAATAGACCATATAATTGGTCACAAGACAGATGTCAACAAATACAAGAAGATCGAGCTAATCCCATGCCTCCTATCAGATCACCAGGGAGTAAGAGTGGTCTTCAATAACAACAAAAACAACAGAAAGCCCACATACACATGGAAATTGAACAATACTCTACTCAATGACACCTCGGTCAAGGAAGAAATAAAAAAAGAAATCAAAGACTTTTTAGAATTCAATGAAAATGAAGGTACAACCTACCCAAATCTATGGGACACAATGAAAGCAGTGCTAAGAGGAAAACTCATAGCTCTAAGTGCATCCAAAAAGAAACTGGAGAGAGCATACACTAGCAACTTAATGGCACACCTTAAGGCCCTGGAAGAAAAACAAGTTAATTCACCCAGGAGGAGTAGAAGACAAGAAATCATCAAACTCAGGGCTGAAATCAATCAAATAGAAACAAAGAGAACCATACAAAGAATCAACAAGACCAGGAGCTGGTTCTTTGAGAAAATCAACAAGATAGATAAACCCTTAGCCAGACTAACCAAAGGACACAGAGACAGGATACAAATTAACAAAATTAGAAATGAAAAGGGAGACATAACAACAGAAACTGAGGAAATTCAAAAGATCATCAGATCCTACTACAAAGGTCTATACTCAAAACAACTGGAGAATCTGGAGGAAATGGACAATTTCCTAGACAGATATCAAATACCAAAACTAAATCAGCATCAAGTAGATCAGCTAAATAGTCCCATAACCCCTAAAGAAATAGAAGGGGTTATAGAAAGCCTCCCAACCAAAAAAAGTACGGGACCAGATGGTTTTAGTGCAGAATTCTACCAGACCTTCAAAGAAGACTTAACACCAATACTTTTCAAACTATTCCACAAAATAGAGACAGAAGGGACACTGCCCAACTCATTCTTCGAAGCCACAATTACGCTAATACCTAAACCACAAAAAGATCCAACAAAGAAAGAGAACTACAGGCCAATTTCTCTTATGAATATAGATGCAAAAATACTAAATAAAATTCTTGCTAACCGAATCCAAGAGCACATTAAAACGATCATCCACCATGATCAAGTAGGCTTCATCCCAGGGATGCAGGGATGGTTCAATATACGGAAATCCATCAATGTAATCCACTACATAAACAAACTGAAAGAAAAAAACCACATGGTCATCTCATTAGATGCTGAAAAAGCATTCGACAAAATTCAGCATCCTTTCATGCTAAAAGTCTTGGAAAGAGCAGGAATTCAAGGCCCATACCTAAACATAGTAAAAGCAATCTACAGCAAACCAGTAGCCAACATCAAAATAAATGGAGAGAAACTTGAAGCATTCCCACTAAAATCAGGGACTAGACAAGGCTGCCCTCTCTCTCCATATCTTTTCAATATAGTACTTGAAGTTCTAGCAAGAGCAATTAGACAACATAAGGAAGTCAAAGGGATACAAATTGGAAAGGAAGAAGTGAAACTATCATTATTTGCAGATGATATGATAGTTTACCTAAGCGACCCACAAAACTCCACCAGAGAACTTCTACAGCTGATAAACAGCTTCAGCAAAGTGGCAGGTTATAAAATTAACTCAAGCAAGTCAGTGGCCTTCCTGTACTCAAAGGACAAGCAGGCTGAGAAAGAAATTAGGGAAATAACACCCTTCACAATAGCCACAAACAACATAAAGTACCTTGGCATAACTCTAACCAAACAAGCGAAAGATCTGTACAACAGGAACTTCAAGTCCTTGAAGAAAGAAATTGAAGAAGATCTCAGAAGATGGAAAAATATCTCTTGCTCCTGGATTGGCAGAATCAATATAGTAAAAATGGCCATCTTGCCAAAAGCAATATACAGATTCAACGCGATCCCCATCAAAATCCCAACTCAATTCTTCATAGATCTAGAAAGAGCGATTCTCAAATTCATCTGGAGCAACAAAAAACCCAGGATAGCAAAAACTATTCTCAACAATAAAAGGACTTCTGGGGGAATCAATATCCCTGACCTCAAGCAGTACTACAGAGCAATTGTGTTAAAAACTGCATGGTATTGGTATAGCAACAGGCAAGCAGATCAATGGAACAGGATTGAAGACCCAGAAATTAACCCACAGACTTATGGTCACTTGATCTTTGATAAAGGAGCCACAACCATCCGGTGGAATAAAGATAGCCTTTTCAACAAATGGTGCTGGTTCAACTGGAGGTCAACATGCAGAAGAATGCGAATTGACCCACTCTTATCTCTTTGCACTAAGATCAACTCCAAGTGGATCAAGGACCTCCACATAAAACCAGACACACTGAAACTACTAGAAAAGAAACTTGGGAAGACCCTGGAGGACTTGGGCACAGGGGAAAAGTTCCTGAACAGAACACCAACAGCTTATGCTCTAAGATCAAGAATCGACAAATGGGACCTCATAAAATTACAAAGTTTCTGCAAAGCAAAGGACACTGTCAGAAGGACAAAACGGCAACCAACAAAGTGGGAAAAGATCTTCACCAACTCCACATCCGACAGAGGGCTAATATCCAATATATACAAAGAACTCAAGAAGTTAGACCGCAAAGAACCAAATAACCCTATCAAAAAATGGGGCACAGAGCTAAACAAAGAATTTTCACCAGAAGAAATTCGGATGGCCGAGAAACAACTTAAAAGATGTTCAACATCATTAGTCATCAGGGAAATGCAAATCAAAACAACCCTGAGATTCCACCTCACACCAGTCAGAATGGCTAAGATTAAAAACTCAAGAGACAACAAGTGCTGGCGAGGATGTGGAGAAAGAGGAACACTCCTACACTGTTGGTGGGATTGCAAAATGGTAAAACCACTCTGGAAATCAGTTTGGCGGTTCCTCAGAAAATTGGGCATGTCCCTTCCAGAGGACCCTGGCATACCACTCCTGGGCATATACCCAGAGGATTCCCCTGCATGCAATAAGGACACATGCTCCACTATGTTTATAGCAGCCTTGTTTATAATAGCCAGAAATTGGAAGGAGCCCAAATATCCCTCAAAGGAGGAATGGATACAGAAAATGTGGTATATATATACAATGGAATACTACTCAGCAATTAAAAATAATGAATTCATGCAATTTGTAGGTAAATGGTTAGACCTGGAAAATATCATCCTGAGTGAATTAACCCAATCACAAAAGAATGCACATGAAATGCAATCACTGATAAGTGGATATTAATGAGCCCAGAAGCACTAAATACTCAAGACACAAATAGCAAGTCAAATGATTCCCAAGAAGAAGAAAGGAGAGGACCCTGGGCCTGTAAAGATTGCATCCAGTTTAATAAAGAAACCGAGGGGGGAGGGGGAATGATTGGGGAACAGTTGGGGGGGAGAGGAACTATGGGAACTATGGTGGGTGGTAACTGGGAAAGGGGAAAGCCTTTTGAATGTAAACATAGAACATAGAAAATAAATTAATAAAAATTAAAAAAAAATATAGGTAGAACTTTCCTTTGCCCATCTTAGTATATCTGGCCGTGTCTTCCTTGTTTATCTCATGTTTTAGCAGTCATGTTGGTAAGACTTTCCATCTGTAGCTTCTGACATTACTGGGAGACATAATCTCACAGCAAGCTCACGGACCCTTTAGTTCTTGGAATTTTTCTGCTCCCACTTTAGCAATTATCCCTGAGACTTAGGTCTAGGAGTTGTATTGCAGATGTATCAAGTGTGACCAAGCTCCACAACTCTATAATTTGAAGGTTGTACTTTTCTGTAGTGGACACACACACACATACACACACACATGTGCACGCATACACACACACAAACTTGCACACATACACATGCATGTACACATACACACTCTTATAAAGCATCAACTAATTTAAAAAAGAAGCTTCAATTGGAAATGGAAAGGTAGCAATAAAAGCTATATGTGAGTGTTTAGAGGGAGAAAAGGAAATAGGAAATGATGTAATTATATAATAATTTCAAAAATAAAAGAAACTAATTTGAAATTATGATAGAAAATAACTGATGAAGTCAAATATCGGTGAGCTCTCTTCTCCACATGTAGTAACACACATGTGCAAGTATAGCTTTATGTACATGTTCACACATAGATCTGCATCTACATCTTAAAGAGAGAGAGAGAGAGAGAGAGAGAGAGAGAGAGAGAGAGAGAGATTTTAGATTTTAAAGAAGATATTAGATGTCATAGTATTTGATGTGTGTTTAAAGAACACAAAGGACCTTGAAAGCTGTGGTGGACAGTAGTCTTCAAAGAGAGGGACTACATCATTGTGATAAAGAATAAATTGTGTCCACCATGGGGAAAGAAGGATATCTTTTCAAAATTTTTGCCTTCAAACCTCAGATTTAAAGAGTGGTGGATGCCTCAGTCCCACCTGGGAGGGAGAGCAGAGCAAACACAAATGGGGAGGGAAGGAGGGACTTCAGAGGAAAAGTAGACAGGGGGGGAGGGGGTGGGCAAGAGGGGAATATGACCTGGTATTTGGTGAGGGAAAAGGACTGAAGCCCTGAGGGAAAGCAGAAAGAATGGAAACAGGTAACCTCGGGAGATAGGAGATTACATGGACCCTCCAGAATACATCAGAGACCTGGAAAGTGAGAGACTCTCAGGACTCAAAGGGAGGAACCTTAGATGAAATGACTTACTGTAAGGAGAGGAAATTTATAGAGCTCACCTCCAGCAGGAAGACAGGTCATCAAGTGACCCATAATTGTGCCTCTCTGAAAGAATTAAAGGGATGGAAATGGAGAGGGTTCTGAAGAAAAGAAGGTTCAGGGAAAGACCCAAAGTGGGATCCAGCTCAAGGGGAAGTCCAAGTCCTGACACTATTACTGAGGCTATGGAGCTCTCATAAAAAAGGACTGAACATGACCACATTCCAGAAGAACCAACAAGGAACTGAAAGAGTCAGATGCAGATATTTGCACCCAACCAATGGACAGAAGCAGCTGACCCCTGTTGTTGGATTAGGGAAAAGCTAGAAGAAGCTGAGGAGATGGGCAAACCTATAGGAGGACCAGCAGTCTCATTTAATTGGAATCCGTGAAATCTCTCATATACTGGACCACAAAACAGATTACATGCTGATCTGAGGCCCCCAACACATATACAGCAGAGGACTGCCAGGTTCGAGTTCATTAAGAGATGATGCACCTAACCCTCAAGAGACTGGAGGCCCCAGGGAGTTTAGAGGTCAGGTTGGGTGAGGGGTGTGGGAACATCCACTTGGAGACAGGGGCGTTGGAGGAAGTATGAAACGTGTAACAGTCAGAGGGTAGACGTGGACCAGGGGCTGGGGGAATAAAATATGGAGTGTAAAAAATAGATAAATAAATTAATAATAATAAAAAATAAAGAACTGTATCTCAAGAAATAATATAAAGCCAGCAATAAGGGCAAGAAAGTATAGCTTGTGGTGTTGAGATTTTTGCGGTCTCTATAATTTTTTCAGATGATTGCAATGAAAAGTAGTATAATTAAAACTGGCCTGCCTACTAGGTGAATATGTTTTCAGAAGAGTGCTCTCAGCCTAAGACTAAAACTCATTTCTAGAGTTTTCTATACTAAAATATAGAGTGATTCCTAGACACAAAGCTATACTTTAATGGTGCAATATATGAAGTAAACAATATATTAGCAAGTGGTGGAAAACTGACAACCAAATTTTGGATGGCAAAGAGAAGCCCAACTCAATGTAGGATTTGAATGATGACCAACCATGAGCTGTCTGGGAATCTCAGATGAAACCTGCTTAGCCTGTCAGTTAAGAAGGTGTGTGCTTGGTCTCTTTGCACAGTATCTGGCTTAAGACGCACCAGGCCACAATCAAATGACTTGGAATTTCATTTAAGATCAGTAAGTGACTTAACAAAAGAGAATCTTTTAAAATATTTCCTTATATTTTAGATGCTATTTCCTTTCCTGATACACAATTCTTGATTTTTCACTTCCTAAAAGCAGATGAGCACTTATTTGTGGAAAAAGTATAAGATAATACCTAAATAGTTTATTTATGTTAGTTTATGCAATATGGAAAATGCCTCCTCTGTTAAGTGACTTTATGTCTTTTCTCATTGAATACTCAGCAGTCTACTGAGGTGTGTTCCTAAGGTTGAATTTATCAATTCCTATGATGGAAATGGAATTCTGGATTCAGAAATGTAGGTTAAGAAGTCTCTTTTCTAGGTGATTAGGATCTGAAAATTTACAGTACAGGGTAGCTGGTATTTTTAGGAAATATAATATGGGACACTTGAGCTCACATTTGTTCTCCTTTGACTAATTGCTATTGATAATTATTCAGCTATTTGGTAAAACCCATAATAAATTTGTTCCATACTACATTCAACATTTATCTTTTCAAAATTTTAATTTTTAATAATAAGCTTTCAATTTTGATGATTCCATTATATGTGCAAGTACTTTAGGATTCAGTGTTACAATAGAGTTTTTTAATGTAGTCTGTTGCTGTATTTTTCCAACCCAATTACCCGGTAAAAGAAATTTCAACTCAATCAGTAACAATACAAGCTATAAGCCTAGATTGGGCAGATTTTCCACTACACTACTCTATTCCCATCTATGTTATCCCATATAAGTTGCAGTTTCTCCAGGCCACAAGCTTCTCTCTCTGCAGCCTCTCCATTGATCCTCTGTAGCTCCTGCTCCCCCTTAATCCTTTTCTCCTCCCCACAAAATCTCAGCTCCTCCCCTTCCTCCTGCCCAATCATTAGCTCAAGCCTTTATTTGAAAAGTTAAGGTGGGAGAAGATTCATAAGGAAACTCCTCATCTGTAGTCTTTCAGAGGAGTAGAATTAGCATCAAAATACACACCCAGGGCTATCCACAACTGTAGTCATATACTTGCCCATAAACCATTTCAGAGTTACACATAATAAAAAGTTATCATTTCAGAATTTTAATTCTGTAGTCTCTTATTAGCTCTGTTTATATAAAAGAAAATCAGAATTTATAAAAAATAAAGTTAATAGAATTTATATTAAAGACTATTAAGAAGAACAAATTAACATTGAACAAGTTTTGTATATTCTATTCATTTTGTATAATTTTATTTCCTAAAATTTTGTTTCTGCCATAAAACTTCAGCAATTTGTTTTTATTGGCTTTTTATTTGTTGGTTAGTATTGTTACATCTCTCCACTTTTAATTCAATTTTCAAAATGATTTCTATTGTTTTATTTTCCCAAAAGTTGATTGAGCCTTTGTGTGCAGAATAAATTTAATGTTTATTTATGTATCTAGAGGTTTAATTACTAAAAGCCTTACTTGTAGAAAAATCTATTGACCAAAAATTACCTGAAAACAAGTGTGTTGAAGCCTTAAAAAATGATTATGTTGTCTGACAAAAAACAAAATACAATATGCTCCTATGTACTTAAAATAATTTAACTTGAACTTATATTCTCTATCTTATCAGCATTGCAGTAGTAAGGATTCAAACATTTCATGATCCAATATCTACTTTTTCCCATTGTAGATTCAATCTATTCTGTGAACAGTTCTGTACTAACTATATGATTGATCTGTCTTTTGTTTTAGATAAACACTTTAGTAAGATGCATTTGGCACTTCATGAAAACTGATTATGTTGTCTGACAAAAAACAAAATACAATATGCTCCTATGTACTTAAAATAATTTAACTTGAACTTATATTCTCTATCTTATCAGCATTGCAGTAGTAAGGATTCAAACATTTCATGATCCAATATCTACTTTTTCCCATTGTAGATTCAATCTATTCTGTGAACAGTTCTGTACTAACTATATGATTGATCTGTCTTTTGTTTTAGCTAAACACTTTAGTAAGATGCATTTGGCACTTCATGAAAACTGAAAGGGATAGACACCTCATGGATTTATTACTTATGGCAAAAATGTGGCCAGAATTGTCTTCTGTATTTTAGTCTATTGCATGCTTTAGTAATATAGTCCTGCCTTCAACATGAGCATGCATCACAGTATAAATCTAATATGGTCCATTGGATAGGCAGTATTTGACAGCCCTTGCTATTTCTCTGAAAGATTCTCTGAGACATTGAATTAAGAATGATGGCATTTTTCAGATATATCCATTTTATTGTCTCATGCTTTATTTCTAATGGAATTAAATGTAACTCAAATAATTTGAAACTCAGAAAGCATGCTTAGCTCTTAAGACCAAAATCTCTAAGGTACATTTGCTCAAAAAAAGTAAGGGAAATCTTGATGTTCCCTGTCAACTTCCAATTTCTGTCAGCATTACTAAGGGAATGTTTTACAGATCACTTCCTATTCATTAAAATGCAGAAGTAAATAACATTTTAAATAATGGCAACTTTCAATCTCTCTTACATATTTATTCATGCCTGGAGAGGCTTTAATTATGGATCAGTGAAAATAGATTGCTGCAAAGAAAGTACACTTCAGAACAATCAATGAGGGTCTTGCACAATTCTTGGGTAAGAATAAAGCATTACACTGAAACATTTTAATTTCCACAGGACAGTTTAATTCTCAGAAGAACAATATCATTTGTATATTGAGCCATTCTTGAATATGTTTAAGTTTTTGTACAATTTTTTTAAAAGTAAGAGTTCTCAAAATGACGGTGATTATTATAATCTGTGATTTACCATTGCCTGGTTAGTTTTGGATAAATTTGATAAAGCATCAGTTATCTGGGAATGTGATAACTCATTCCTCAACTGAGAGGAATGAGAGGAGATGAGAGGACCTCATCTCCTCAACTGAGAAACCATCTCTATATTTCATGGAGGAAAGTTCATAGGGAATTTTCCTGATTAATGATTGATATGAAAGAAACTGCCTCTAGGAGCTGGTGTCACTCCTGGAGAGGTTGTCTTGGGTAGTTTAATAACTCAATCTGAGGAAGTAACGGGGAAAAGCCAGTGTATAGCATTACTTCCTGACTTCTACTTTAATTCCTGTCTCCAGATCCATGACCTGCTTGAAGTAAGTAATGACTTACCTGTTTAGATGGGCTGTGATCAAAATCCGTAGGCCAAATAAATCTTACCTCTCCCAGTTACGATTAGTCAGAGTGTTTTATCTGAGCAAAAGAAAGCAAAATGGGACACCCTGTATAATGGGTAATGGTTTATGCTTGAAATATTTTTCTTCTATTCATTTAAATTATTTTCCTGTTTTTCTTTTAAATAGGAAACAATTCATGGGATTTATTATGCTGCTGGATTCCTTTATGCATACATGAGACAGCTAAATCATCGATGAGTCTCTTTTACCCCAGGTATAATTTATGATTACATAACTCTAGAAAGTGGCCTTATGAGTCTTATGAATATTTTGTTTTTGTTTGTTTTGTATATTTCTGTAAATAACTATGATAAACTCGCTTATTTAGTAATTAGAATTTAGTAATTAGAATAGTAGTAGAATTGTTTACTTTGTGATCACTGCCCTATCTGAGTTGAATAGATTCTGGTTACTATTATACCAGGAAAAGTTATAAAACATGCTCTCATAACATAGATTATTATGTTGGAATTTAACTTTATTTATTTATTTATTTATTTATTTATTTATTTATTTGTTGTTATACTCATGAAACGGTTTCACAGCATCCAAGGTATCTCACCGAAAACACCTTCCTTTCTGGCAAATAATCAATAGACTATTTTTCCAACCGAACCATAATTTTGATGAAACAATTACAAAAAGTTAATATTTCTCCTTGCTAGCAAACAATGATGAGCATGTCAAAGTCTGTGATGTGAGAAGTATAGTAGTCTCAATTGAGGCTCATGCAAGAAAACTGTTAAAAACAAAGACTTCCTTATCTACAAAAATGGGTAAGTAATGAAGCCAAAGAAAATCTTCTGAGTCTTATGTTGATTTTAAAAGGAATCACGCAGAAGCTGAAAACTGTTCTGCATTCCCTATCACTCTTCTATTGTTTACTGTTTTGCTGTCTATAAGTGAAATGTTTGTTTTAACTCAAAGCAAATCTTGATGCAAGATTAAAATTTAGATGTTCATCATCTCACCCTGTGCACAAACCCTAAATTTCAGGAAAAATAGGATTTGACATTTTTATGAATCAAAACACTGTTCTTAATTCCTTTCCAATTAATGTGAGCCTGAAGGAATGGCCTATAGGATGCAGAAAATATTGAATATGAGACACTATGCAACTGCTCCTCATGAGGACTGTGGGTAGAAATGTTAGCCAGGCAAATGCAAGCTATTACTATACAGGGTGGCAGTGATCTTAAACCCAGTAAGGAAGAATACAGTGGATTTAAGTGGAAAAAAATATAAAATATGTGAATGTATCTCAAATTTAAAATCTATCTGAGAAATTAAGTACTCAACTTAGATACTTCCTGTGCTTGATTTCACACTGTAAACTGTGCAATTTTACTTCTTAAAGTTGTATTTCTGAGACAAGAAATTGTTCTCTTGGAAAATAAAACATATAGTGACATAAGCCAGCCACAAGAGGGAAGTCTTGGCTATATTAGAGGTAGCATGCATATAGGGAGGGGTACATATATAGGACAAAAACTGAATGAAAAGGAAAAGTGATTTTGCTATTTTGTAGTTTTTGTAGCATGATGCTAAACTTACTAGAGGGTAATATTGTAAGTTTAGTGTATTATTATATATTTCTAAAATGTAGAGTGACTATTTTCTTGTATTTGCTTTGAAACATTCCACTCATTTTCTGTGGAACTCAAAATAGCTTGATTTAAAATATATGTTTCCATGTATAATTATCTATACACCTAATGTTATGTGTCCAATGCATCTTATGAATGTGATTTTTTGTCTAAGTTATTTTATCTAAGTTATTTATTAGTAGTGTTTAAAACATGAATTCTGACAGTATTTCATCCTGTGTGAGAATTATGATTTCAGTTTTAAATTAGTCAAGAAATAAATGGACAGGATGAACCTACTTCATTTAAGATTAGCTATTAGGCTCTTTGGAAATTCATAATGAGAGCATTAACATGGACCCTGGGCTTTAGAGAAGCATATATTAATTGACAGGTATTTGGTTGAAAGTTTTTATTTGGACTCACTCTTAAGTTGTTTTTGTTTGGATTCATTTTAGTTCATCAAATCATCAGCCTCAAACAGTGTAATTACACAATGCAATTAACACATTATCTAATGAACAGAATGTTCTAGGAGTCTGTATCAGAAAGTGGTTGATGGAAATCTAAAATTATGAGTTTGTTTTCTGAGAGCTTTACTAGTGACATCAGCAAGAAGCACTAAACACCATCTACCATGTCTGTTCTCTCATATGAGAGAGCGCACAGCTCTGTGTTTACACTTTTTAATGGAAAAATGTGGCTTCAGTGTTGAATATTTAAAGTTCCTTTATCATAAAGAGATAAAAGATGAAGGCGTTAACTAAGTACCAAATATATAAAAATGATTTTGTTTATTACCTTATCTACAACTATGTATGTTGGAACCTATGTGGCTTTGAGGTTATAGTAATTTTGCATATATAATAAATTTTTAGAAATTATATTCTTGAGTTTGTAGGGGAAATTTTTCCTTAATCTGATTGCTAGTATCTTGTTGAAGTTAGTCATCTGTCTACCCAAAATAATAAGAAGTGTGCCCTTATAACCCTAACCCTAATCCTGTCCCGAGATGTAATTTCGCATTTCTGTACATCTTTACTAAACTAAATCTAAGAAAGTTTATTTTACTTAAATATGATGTTAAATGTTATTATTTGTAGTATAACCTACTGATGGTATTATATTAAACCTTTATATTTCACTGTTGCTCTGGATAAACTCCTTCTTAATTGTGATCTTTTTAAATTAGAAGAAATCTATTCATTTATTTGATTATGCATTGCACTTAGCAGCGACTCTTTTCCCAAAGGCTTTTCCAAGCCACAGAGTGAGACATCCTTATGTTTTGCTTTTGTTTGGATGGATCACTGACAAATAGCCCTGCTGTGATTACACATTTATTTTAAAGTAAAAAATCTATACAGGAATCATTCTTAATATGTCTCTGAAGTTGGTTTTCATCATTAATCAAGAATATAGTGGTAAAGGAAGAACATTTAGAGAAGACATGGAAGGCTTAAACATAGTTGTAACAGAATTGACAGGAGAGATGAAAGATAGATTTTTGTTTTCTAAGACTATGTGTAGGCAGATAGAAGTTCACTGTAGTACCTTTACAGTTGTCTCAGCCTTTAAGGAATGCACTTAAGCTTGACTGTATTGCAAGCTGTGACAAAGCACCAGGCAGATATCCCTTGCAGGAAGAGTCATATATTTGGCTCACATTCCCAGAGGGTTCAGTCAATAGTTGCCTGGCTCCATGTGCTCAGGCAGAACATCATTGTGATAAAAGCATATACTGAAGCAAGTTCTACATTTTTTTGTGGAAATGAGTCAGAGAAAAGGAGCAAACATAAAGAGGGCAAGATAGAGCTTGCATCAGACCCCTAGTGATATACTATTGCCAGTTTAGTCCTATATCTTTTCATCTCCTACCAGGAATGCAATCATATCAATGCCCATCAAAGGACTGTCTTATTCATTATATCAGACCTGTTCTTCATAAAGGTGTGCTTCACAGATCTTCAAGGCCTTTCTTAATCTAATGTGGCTGACAACAGAGACTGTACCTCAAACTCATTTAAATGTAGAGCAGGAGGAGACAATCATGTGTTATATATTATGAACAATACAACTGGATCTTAAAGTGTGTTTTGGTCATATAAGAAATTACTGAACAGGAAAAACGAATGGTGATTCAACTTTGAAATTACTATTTGAAATTTTTGGATTAATAATATAATTTTGTTCTGATTCTATGGTATATTACATGAGTGTATATTTGCTAAGGGAACAGATTTTTTTTTTCTAAGAAGGATTGGTGTCTTCCTCATTATAAAAGGAAAACTTTTGGTTTTGGGTATTCAGTGGTGAATGTTTTTAATGCTGTACACTCATATCTTATTCAAATTTGTTATAAAGCAAGTTATATTTGAGTTTTATTATTGTTAATATCATTTTCTTGTATTTACTTAATTATTTTGAGTCCAAGCTAAAACTAAGAGTTATATTCCTCCCAATACCAAGACAGTTTGTTTCGTATGGAACATATTTATATTTTACCATTTTATCAGAGTAACTTGTAGGAATTAGTTTCTTCTTTTGCTATGTCAGTTGAGGGGATCATACCTATATTATTAAACTTGGTAGCTGTTGAAAGATCTCACCATTCCATATATCCAATATTATTGGTGGCTTCTAAAGTGCTTTTCAAAGTTTTATCAACTCTTATAAAGAGATCATTATTTAACTGAAAAATGCTTCATTTCAAAATCAAGCAACATCTCTAGAACATTCATGCAATAAGGATACATGCTCCACTATGTTCATAGCAGCCTTATATATAATAGCCAGAAGCTGGAAAGAACCCAGATGTCCCTCAACAGAGGAATGGATACAAAAAATGTGGTATATATACGCAATGGAGTACTATTCAGCCATTAGAAACAATGAATTCATGAAATTCTTAGAGAAATGGATGGAGCTGGAGAATGTCATACTAAGTGAGGTGACCCAGTCTCAAAAGAATACCCATGGTATACAGTCACTGATAAGTGGATATTAGCCTAGAAGCTTGGAACACCAAAGACACAAATCACATATCAAGTGATGTCTCACAAGAAGAAAGGAGTGGACACTGGTGCTAGAATGGACCAAAACATCATTGTGGGAGAGTACAAGAACAGTAAAGTGGGAGGGTGTGGATGCGGGAGCAGGGGGAGGGAAAAGGACATGTGGGACCTTTGGGGGTGGGGAACCAGAAAAAGGGAAATGAATTGTAAATATAGAATATATACAATTAAAAAAATAAAAAAAAATTAAAGTTGAGTCTTTAAAACATAGTGAAACTATGCAAGACTTCCTGGCTTACAAAGTTACCTGATATAGCTGATTAACTAATGCACTGATGATATTTGAATAATCACATTGAATTGTATGAAAGTTGTGTATTAGGCAACAGTTTTTAGAGAGAGAAATTTCCATACATATTCACTATTACTTTACATTAGGACTTTAAAGACATGGATGACATACCAATGCATTCACAAATATAACCATTGGCCTTTTTTTAAATGCTCTTCCATCTGCTATTTTTATTGTCTTGAGCAGAGTTGTATGACGTTGATTCCAGATAACAATATTAAGGAAGAGAAATTTATTGCACTAGAGTTCTTTTTCTACTTCATAAAAAGTCACCAGGGAAAGGTGACAATTCTTCTCATACCATTACCAAAGAAGTTGCGTTAATGCAGTATGAAATGCAACATTTCTGAGAAATTTAGATTTTTCTTTATGTCCCTTTGATTTGTAAAACTTTTACTATCTGAAAAAATTAGTCTGTAACGGACAACTGCTAGAGTTGGTATTTTAATGCAGTAACCTCCTCCTACATCCCTGAAGTGACATGGAGAAGAATGTATATGCACAGGTCTCAGATAGCTTGCCCACTGGATGGGAAAATTCAAAAGAAGTCTACACACACACACACACACACACACACACACACACACACACTGAAGCTGTGCTTAGTCCATTTGCTCTGCTAGGTACCATGATTCTCAGGTGACATGCCAGTGTGTCCTGAGGATTCCTCTTCATACAGCTGAAAAGCTGATCATCTGGCGAGTAGGTAATTATGGGCTGAACTAGACACCATGCTGAGATCTGAATGTCTAGTAACCACATAGAGTTTTCATTGTAACTAATGAGTACTCCCTTGCCTGATATAACCCAACCTAATTACCCATAAAGCTTCAGGTGATTTTCACTTGACCCTAAACTTTGTGCATTAGCTGTATTTCTACCCAGTACTAAAGGATAACTCAACAAAAGAGTAGTGAGCATGAAGAGAAAAGGCTGGCTGTATGGCATTTAAATCAGAGAAAACCAATTGTCTCAGAAGGTCTCAATTACTTACACAATTATTGGTTGTCATCTAAAGAAGTATCAACTCAAGAAAAGTGCTTCATATTTTCTTCCCATTTGTTCATCTATTCTTTACTATAACTTCTGTTAGCATCTACTGTCAGGAGAAAAGAATAATGAGAACACTTCACTTAATGTGTAAAGCAATTGGACATGTCTTATGAGACTGTGACTTGGGTGAAAACGGATTACTCATTTCTGCATTTCCCCACAACTAATTCCATGTCTGCAGAATAGGACAATTCTCAATAAATATTTAATTGTTTCTATGTCCACATGAACTGATGTTATTGCAGATTGATGCAAAGTATGTCATTTAAGGATTCTAGGGAGAATATTTTTTGATTCATACATGTATAATTAAAATGGGCTGAGGAAGTTGATTTTAAATTTTTAATTTTCTGATAGAAACTTTTGATAATATGGAGAGTCTGATTATTAGTATAATATCACTACATGACAATTCACTGCAGAAGAGTAGCTCACAAGTCAAATGCTGTAGTATAGAGTAGAGATCAGCCTTCTGAAATATATTCTCAACCATTGTCTAAGAACTATGACAGAAAGTACAAACTCAGAACACATCAGGAAAATTTATGATGTATAATAATACTTTATTTATTAAACAGAGGAATTACAAATCCAATGCTACAATCTTTCCTGCAGATGTAAAGGTTTTCTATGAAGATTTTCCATTACATACAGGAAATAGCTAATAGGTAGAATATATTTGAGTTACAATGAAAGACAATATAGCATCATTATTTTCTGGAAAATTGAGACCATTACGTGGTGTTAAGCCATCAGTGTCTATCCTAATTATTTTTAAGATTGATAGTGAATGTGAAGCAAATGTAAAATAGATGGATAGATAGACTCTAAAAATGTCATTCCTTCTCTCCATATAGTTGCTGTTTTTTTAAAAAAAATCATCTATATAGTATTTACCTCTTTGTATTCCTAGTAGAGATATGGTAAGATGAATAAAGATTTAAGTCAAATATATTGGTGCTAGTTTTGGTTGTAATGGTGAAAATCTTCTGGGAACCAGTTTCTACAGGTTTGAGGACAAAGGACAGAAAATGACCCACAGTGCTTCTGAGTTGTGTGGCATTCAGTTCTTGCTATCCTGCCATAACCTTGTACAATTGAGGAGTGCCTGATCCACTTTTCCAGGATGACTACAAAACCTGAAGCATAGGTAGTTGCATCAAGACTCATCTGTAAGAATAGGCATTGCAGAGAGTCTCTGGTCAGGGTTTCAAATGAAGGTCTATAAAGATGGATGGCAATACACAAAATTTATGCAGACAGGATGGGTGCTCAGTGTGATGACCTGTCAATAAAATAATGTGCAGTGCCATCACTGCAGTGAGGCAAAGCAAAGGAGCCATTATGGGAGGAGCTAGATTTCACAGTCACCATCTGGGAGGAATATAGGTCACATCTTTGATTGTCATACACCTATGCTGAGAAAGGTATATAAGCTTTATCAGTGTGATAACAAATTCTGTGGCTCAAGCAGAAGACTGACTACCCACTTCTGATACAAATTTGGCCTCACACTTCAAATGGTGTCATGTCATCATCATCATCATCATTATCATCATCAGTGACCAATCAGTTTCTTGTGTATGGAGATTATGTCCACCCAGCCTTGGTTTGTCTTTTGTGAAAGATGATATGAAACTGTATTTCTAGTGGTCTTGTTCAGTCTTTGACAAGGGGACTATTGCAATTTTCTGCCCCAGTATGTGCTAAGGATGCCAGGGCATACAAAGGTTCCAGAAGGAAAGAAATACTTACATAGAATATTTTGTTATTAAATCATGGCAAGTTTATCATATAAGTTGCTAGAAATAAAAACTGTTAAAGGATAGAAATGGATTAAAATTTTAATTTAATTGAGATTATTAAAGTAAATTTAGAATGATTATAAAAATTATTTCTACCCCAGTTTACTTATAATCTTATTTGCTGAAGCACACCTGAACTTCTTCATACCCACTGATGTATCTTTCTCCGTCTCTAATTGCTAATATGATCTTAACAGCACATATTAGGACTTTGCAGACATAGAAATGATCACACTTTTTTCTATATACTTTCCCAGTATCTCTTAGAAAATAAATACATACATTTTATAGGAAATAAGAATGTATGCCTCCCACAAACATTGTACCAGAAAAATAATTGAATGTATCTTTTGATGACCTGATAGGGAGATTGTGATAATAATTGACTGATAAAAATCCCTGAGATTATTTCCTTCACGTCTGGAATTTCTGTCTGGATGTCAGGGCTATGGTCTTTGAATAAGGTAAGAGACAGGGAAAAGGAAGGAGAACCATGAATGGTCAATTGTCTGTGTTGTAAATGCTCTCAGGGCAAACAGAAAACCAGTTGTCTCTAAGGATTTATAATCTGACACCTGTCAAGAACACTAAACTCTTTTTAAAGATAAAATGGGACTAAATTGACCTCTTGTCTTGGAGGTTCCTGAAGAGAGGCGAATAAAAATACAGAGCTGTTACATCCAATAGAATAAGTCATTTCACAGTATCTTGCAAAATACAGAGTCTTAGAGGCTGCTGCATCTCCATTTCCTGGTAGTAAGTGATCCCTTGAGGTTAATAAAAAGCTAAAGCTAGAAAACGTTGTTTTGGTAGCTTCCATCTACCATTAGAATCACGTGTATACCTACAGTCTAAAGGTTATCATTTCATCCAATGAGTACATCTGAATGGAAACAGCTACATGTTGGGTATAAAAAAATAAAGTACAAAGAAGAAACAAATAAAAAGGATATTCATTGATGAAAACTAAAGGATAGGAGTTTTATCCAATAATATCACTTGCTAGAATCAAAAAGGAGAACGTATCTTCAATTTGTGAATATAACATTTAATGAGTACCTGTAAGTGCCAAGCTATTTCGGGAAGTTCTGAGAACTGTTACAATGAGAGGAAATGAGGGGACTTAATAGTCACTGGGTATGAAAAACAAATGTAATCGCTATGTAATTTTCCCAACAGAAAATGTAAAACCTCATACTCTAAAACTGGTTACAAACACATAGAAGTGAGTGGGTCTTGCCTCTGTGTCCACGAGGCCATCAAGCTGACCAGGAAAGGTAGCAATAGCATGGTTAAGGAGTGCTGGCAGATGATGAGGTTTAATCTCACAGAGCAATAAGGGAGGTGAAAAATTAAAGAAAAGTTCATGAAGATGAGTACTACCTGTGATTCTTTTCAGTGTAAGAATAGGTTGGTATTATACCATGAAAACTTGACAGAAAGTTTCTCTGAAAACTGCTTATTATAATTATTCTAAAGATGTCCCATAATCATTTTTATAACTAATGCTAAATCTGACAGAAGACATATAAAGATAATTTTTTAGTGAAGATTTAAACATTTGTAATCCTCATCTGTAAGTATGGGTTTGATTGGACATATTGATTTATAATTACTAGATACAGTTTTAGATATCTTGGAATTTAAAAAAAAATTACATGCCTGTGGGATAGAAATAGAAATGATGTGTAAAATACTTAAATTAATTAAATGGAATGTAAAAATATGGTTTTGCTGCTGTTATTGTTGTTGTTGTTGTTGTTGTTGTTGTTGTTAAGGAAGTTAGGAGGAGTTTGCCATAATGGCTCAGCCTACAAAGGCTATTCCCATTCAAGCTGTGCTTGGCCAGAGAAATCCAGGTAAAGTTAAAAAAACATTGATAAAAAGGTAAATAGTATATTATATTTACTCTCATTGCAATGAGTTGCCTAATTCTTGTATAATTCAGATATTAAGTCCTTATCAAATGTATTTACAAGAAAAATATGCCTTAGAAACATAATGGAATATTTTGTATACTTTAAAAATGATGAAATTATTTTATTTGTAATATCATCAATGACTTTCCATCACTTTGATAAATGAAAGAAGCCAGTCCTTGCATGGATTAACTTGTAATAGAGTGTAAACATATTTACTACAAAAATATACAGAGTAACATGGAGGCTTCAAAAGGATAGATATCAAAGACGTGAGATAATACTGGTTAAAGACTACAAAAATTTCTACTAGGCAGGAAAAATAAGTTCAAAATTAAGGGCATGGTAGGGAGTAACATTTTTATTTGAAAGCTGCTAACATTAGTTTAAGTTTCACATTAAAAAATAAAGTTGTGTTTGGTACATGTCAATATGCATATTTTACACATTTTATAATTTTAAATGTCACAAACATTAAGGTACATTCTATAATGCTGTACAGTACTCAGTGTCAATCATTAAAATGATTCACAATGGTTCTCAACCTTTCTATTGCCATGACATTTTAATACGGTTCCTTATCTTATGATGACACCCAACCATAAAATTAGTTTTTTTGCTACTTTATATCTCTAATTATGCCATTATTATCAATAATAATAAAAATATTTATGTTTTCTGATGGTCATGGGTGACATCTATGAAATCATCTCTTTACCCCAAAGTGCTGGGATCCAATATTTTAAGCAATTATTTTACCATTAGCTGAACCTTCAGGGTATTATAGACTACTTCCATAGTGAACTTCTTGTTCTTTGTTTCTTTAGTTGTTAAAACAACTCACTGCTTCTCCCCTGATAATGATCTTATCTCATAAATAATACTAATAAATTTACTTGTGTTACAGTGACATTTTATTTTTTGATTTTTTTTAATTTTGTGAAAATACTTAAATGCATACATGATTGTAGGTTTATTTCAAGGAATAATTCTACAAAGCATAGGTTGTAGTCTTCATTTTCAATAAATAATTATTATATATATTATTATATATATAATAATTATTTATTTTATATATAATAATATAAATTATATATATATAATTTATATATATAAATATAAATTTATATATATATATAAATATAATTTATATAAATATATAAATTATATATAATAATATAAATAAATATTATATATAATAATAATAAATAATTTAGGTAATCACTTTATTGAATAACAGATGAGAAAATTTCCCTAATCAGGGCTACCAAAAGTGTACTACACAAACTTCAACATTACTGAGAGAGTGTCAGGTCCATACTTACTACCTGGCATCATTGTCTATGTACTAACCTATTCTATGCAGGTAATACAAAGTAAACTACCTTAGAAGTAGAGAAGAGCAAAAGAGAAAAGGATGATTTCTGAAATTTTAGACATAAGAATCTGGATTTAAATTAATATTACCAAGCTAGCCATACATATAGCCTCAGAAGAGACAGTGGTGATCCATAGAAGAAAAAAAAATGGGCTGGAGAAATGGCTCAGCAGTTAAGAGCACTAATTGCTCTTCCGAAGGTCCTGAGTTCAAATCCCAGTCAACCACTTGGTGGCTCACAACCATCTAGTAATGGGATCTGATGCCCTCTTCTGGTGTGTCTGAAGACAGCTACAGTGTACTTACATATAATAAATAAAATATATCCTTAAAAAAATGAGTGAGTTAACCCAATCACAAAAGAATACACATGAAATGCAATCACTGATAAGTGGATATTAATGAGCCCAGAAGCCCTAAATACTCAAGGCACAATTAGCAAGTCAAATGATTCCCAAGAAGAAGAAAGGAAAGGCCCCTGGGCCTGTAAAGATTGGATCCAGTTTTGTAGACCCAGAATAGAGAAACCGTGGGGGGAGGGGGAATGATTGGGGAATAGTTGGGGGGGAGAGAAATTATGGGACATATGGTGGGGGGGAAGTGGGAAAGGGGAAATCCTTTGGAATGTAAACATAGAATATAGAAAATAAAAATTAAAAAAGAAACATCTTGCTAAAATAAGTCAGACCGAATTAATTTCACTTTTGATTAACCTATACTACCTGTATAGACTGTTAAACTGAGTTATCAGGGAGAAAATTCTAATTTCATCTTTATTTTGACAGATTTTCAAATTAACTTTGTAGAGATGATGAACACAGAGTAGAGATGCTATATCACAATGACTAAAATAAGCACTGCCAATTAAACATTTATGTTATAAGAAAGAAAAGAATTTGCATGTATCCATCTCCAGTCATATGATAATCAATGTTTTAATTAATCATTACAATAAAGATTTGATAAGGAGGGCTCTTCCAATCTATTGATGGAACAGAACTTCAGTAGATTAAATATGTATTAGGCTCTCATTATGGAACTATATATAAAAGAATGGCTAATAGTCAAAGTACATTTGATAGTTTTTGCTGTAGAGTTTTACATCATTCGAAGCTGAATAGAAGATTGTAAGTGGCTGGTGAAACAAGCAAAATGAATTTAACTTGTTGGTGGAAGTCTGGTAGGACATGTGGACAGGCAGGCTGGTTGATTCAGGAAACAATGTTTTATGTAGTCTCTGTTACTTCTCAATAAAGCCACTTTGGAAAAGTTTTTCCTGAGTATCAGTTTTCCAATCTATAAAATGGACTAATACTTATGCATATTTGTGAAAAATAAATTAAATATGTAAAATATTAAGCACCTTGTGTGTAACTGGGGTATCATTCAAATATTTGATGTAGTCATTAGTTCACTGTGTGGGTCAATAGATCTACATGTTAAAAACAAAAGGTATCAAAACTGTCTCTTCTAAGTTGCTTCCTTGGACACTTTTAATTTATCACTAGCTTATTATTTCTAGTTTTAATCAAGATAATGAAAGTAAATAAAATATGCTCAGAGAAAGGAAATTGAGACAGCAATAGATCTAGAAGCCAAGCTATAAAGGAAGTATATTGAATATGTGAAGTAATTACAGCCTTGCTTTGTTCTGCAAAAGTTATCTTAAATTGATGTAAAAGAGTGTATATAGTATAAGTGAATAAAGATGACTCAGGCAGTCAATGCAAAAAGGAAATAATAAAGAACAATGGAGGTTAAGAAATAAATCACAGTTGTATTAAAAGGGGAAGTAGGGAAGATCGAAGACCAGGATAGTACAGAGTCACATGAGAAATAGCTTCCTTTGCTTTGACCTACCTCCTTACTTTCTAATTCACGTGCCTATGTGCTTCCTCTTTTATGACCCTTTACCCTCATCAGGAATCCCATTCTTTAATATTACAATTAACAATCTATATGATTTGTCCCTTTGTTTCTCTGTTCTTCAGCTTAGATTTTGTGGTTTATTAGAATTGCTTACTGTTATTTTTCTGTCACTCATGCTGTCAAGCCAAACCCAAACCACAGATAAACTACTCTATATCTTTTTCTTTAACCTGCAAAGGCAATTTCACAACCACAGTGCCAACCACACTCAGCATGGATAGCCTCTTATAATCTATTAGTATGATATTTTGCAACTATTTCATGGCTAGTGACCCAACACTGCAATTTCGCTTGTCTGTCCTTTCTCAGACTGTGCATTACTTAGAGATACCCAAATTTCTCATCATCCCACTAGCATATGTGTAAAAGCCACCTGCTTCTGCAATGGAATCATCCCTTTTCTTTTCATAAAAGGTGAGGGGATGGGTCATCAGTCCAATTTCCTGTGTGTTTGGAAGTCCAGAATTTCCCATCATTTCTGAGAATCCATTCTTCCAGATGCAGTTTCATTCTACAGCATCGACAGCTCTGATTTCCTGTAGACAGTTTGGCAATATGAAATCGTTTATGGTGCCATATTCTTTAAGAAATATTTGAATGGCACACAAGACACATCACTACTTTTAGGGATTGTTTTTCCTTCTGGGGACCTTTTCAATATTTTCACTTCTCTCAGTAGAGACATGCACTTACTATTCTGGTAACTTACAAATCACCACTTTCTGTCTATATTATAGCTTTACTACTATTTACAAAATCACCAAAAGCCTTTGGTCATCTCAATAGCATTGAGAAGACATGACCCCTCAAACTCTGAGAAGTCCTAGCGATGCTGATTTCACTGTCCTCATGAATTCCTTCCATTCTCACAACTGATTTTTCTCCTGACCTGTTGTTGCTTTTGCTCTTTACTCGGTGCCTAAACCATGTTGTTGTCAAAAGTTCCAGCTCGCAGCCCTTTGGAACTCTGTCTGCTCTTGCTCACAGTCTGTTTTCCATACCCATGCCATCAAGTGGCATCTACATTGTGGTCACTCACGAGTTCATATCACCAGCAGCTCTACCACTCATAAAATCCAGTTTTATATGCCCAACTGACAACCAGTATTTCCGTTTGAACATTTCACAGTAAGTGAAACTTAACTGATCTGTATTTGAGTCTTCCAGAACAATTTTTAAGTTTCTTCCTATAGCATTATATTAGGAAAAGGAACTAGTCTAACTACGGAGTACTATGCATAATTCACTCTAAAATTAAATCTTTAATTTGCCCACAATTGCCGGAGAAACATTTCAATCAAATTTACCATGGCTGTTTCCAAAGCAACAGAATTATGTTCCACACATGTACTTTCTAAAACATTTGGATAGAATAGTTAACGTGACTTTAATGTATATCACAGTCCTACCTAACATCTATAAGATGATTTCCATTTCTCTTAGAATATATTAATAATTCATTAAAATTTCTTTGGATTCTTTTTATTGGTTGTTACTCACTTTTTATTGCTGTACCAAAATATCTGAGAAAACCAACTTAAAAATATAGGAAGATTGATTTTTATTCAAGGTCATAGTTAGTTTTTTGGCTATATTAATTTGAGCCTGAAATGAAGCAAAGCATCATAGGAGCAGGAATGGGTAGAAAACAAGACTGGTAACTCCATTGTGACTAAAGCAACATATAGAGCAAGGGGGCTAGAGATAAGTCATATCATCCCAGGGTACTTACTGTCCTCATCCAGTGGCCTAGATCCTCCAATGTGGGCCCTCTACTACCTAATAATGCCATAAAATTATAAGTCAATCAGTAGATTATTCCACAGATGAGCTCAATGTCCTTATAATCCAATTACTTTTCAAAAGTCCAACACCTGGCACCCCATAACAGCTCCAATCAGCTTGAAACATTTCAGGTTTAAATTATAACATTCACATTCAGCAAATTATTTACTTTTATACTTCTGATCATATTTATCACCAATTTATAATTATTGTGTCATCCATATTATATGATTTAATTGAAAAGTAAGTTTTATAAATTTTGAGTTATCACACAGGACGGGTTTCCTTATGTTTCCCTCCTCTCCCTTCTTTTCCATTCTCAACTCTTATTTATTTCCTTCCATTCTAAAAATCTACTCTCTCTCTCCTCTCTGTATCTATTTATCTATCTACCTACCTACATATCTATTATGTCTATCTATCTATCTATCTATCTATCTATCTATCTATGTATCATCTATCTGTATCTATGTATCTATCTATCATCTATTTACATATCATCTATCTACCTATCATCTGTTTATCTTTCTGTCTCATCTACCACCTATCTATCCTCTATTATCTGTCCATCTATTTATCATCTATTTATATGCATATGTATGTGCATATATATGTATTATCTGTATCTATCTAACATCTATTTATCTATCTATCATCTATCTATCTCATCTGTTATCTTTATGCCTACTTTTTCAGAGAGAAAAAATGCAATATTCGTCTTTCTGTGTTTGCTTCATTATAATCAACTTGTTAGTGTTCAATTTAATCATTGTGTTCAAAATGCATAGCTTTTTTTATGATTGAGTAAAAGTTCACCATATATAGACATAATATGTCTCCTTGTTTCATGGCCTTTGGAGACACAATACCTACTAAGTCCAAGTAAGGCACCAATAATATACAATTCTACCAATGTACAATTTGGAAAACTAATTATTTTATTGGATCTTCTTAGAGAATTTGTTAGGGTTTGTTTAAAAGCATGGATGACCACAAAGTAGCTATACCACCCAAATTTATCCTATGCATTGATTATGATTTACTTATGACCATCAAGATGCATTCCTAACCTGATATATTCTTTCCATTACAGCACTCCCTTAGACTGCGAGACCATGTGAGTTAGGACAGAATTTCATCCATTTATTGGGAGGTACATGGAGAGTTATGTGAGGTCTGATTTGAGGATCTGGTGAAACTCTCCTTTATTTCTTCTATGAGGGAATGCCAAGAGAACTAGTTTCAAGGGTCTTGCATAAGTAGTGACAACTGCTTCAGATGAAGATGTGAATGAATGTTCTCTTCAGTTGATGCTGACTATTAACAGTTATTTTTCTTTATTGAAGTATTTAATTAGTTCCATTAATAACACATTTCTCACTCTATAATTCATTCATTACTAAAAGCATTTTAAAAGTAACATCTCCATTTTATTTGTTATATTAACTTCTACTAGAGTCCTATTAAACTAATAAGTTCTACTAAATAAAACTGGTTTATTTAATTTTGTATTCTCAGAACCTAGTAGTGTGACTGGAAGTCAAATGTTCCATGCATGAATAAATGCACTAACACACCTTACATATCAAAGAGTGCATACTCTGTTGGTTGTAACTTTCTATCATCTACACATCGCTAACATTGCAAAAGCTATTTTTTCTTAGATTATTCTACAGTGTGCATGTCTGTGTGTGCATGTGTGTGTGTGTGTGTGTGTGTATGTGTGTGCATGGATGTGTATGTATATGAGAACAGACTTGTGTGCTTGTATGGGTACAGGTGATCATCAGAAATCTATTTTTGCTGTCAAACTTCACACATTATTATTATGATGAGGATTGGACTTGGTGCTTACTGCTTAACCTGAGCTGGGGGTCAAAGAGCTTCAGACATCCTCTTGTTATATTGTTACATTTTACATTAGTACTGGACATCACACTCAGGTCCATACATTTCTATAATAAGCATTTTACCTACTAAGTGGTTTCTTTAGTCTTCTTTTCAATATGTTTTTTTTTTATTTCAAAAACTCAATGATAGAAAAAACCCTGCAGCATAGAGAAAAGAGAAATTGAAAAACATGAATTATGTCTCATTCTTGAACTACTTATTCTTATTGCTTATAACTGTTCTGTTTATTAGTAACATTCAGATCTATGGCTTTTCTCCAAAGGAAGTTAAATGGCTACTTTGTAGCTGGTGTTGATAGTACAAAACCATCATTTAAAGCAGAAGAAAATGGAATTATTATCCCAGGGAAGGGTTGTGAGTATTTAAAACAATGACTCAATCTCTTATATGTGCCATGGTCTATGCATTCAGTAAAGATTCTAAAATCAGATCTAGAATGAACAAAATCGGCAGTTTTTTTATATGATCCTTGTAAGGGTTGTTGTAGCACACTGTGTATTCATTTTGAATCTCTGACATGTACTATCTCATAAATAACTAAGTACTACTAAATGGAGGAGAAATGTGTGTGTGTGTGTGTGTGTGTGTGTGTGTGTGTGTGTGTGAAATGTGAGCTGTGGAGATTATTCTAAATCTAAAGTACATTATTAAGTTCTTAGTAATTATGTACTGAAAAGACCAGAGCTATGATAAAGAACATGTTACCCTGGTATTGGCATATCTAGTTATGTCACACAGAATTCTTATTGAAAATTGACTAGAATTTTGTTAGACAATGATGTAAGAAACAGAGGGTAGAAATGCTGTTTTAATAATTGTTTAACTTGCCGGGCGTGGTGGTGCATGCCTGCAATCCCAGCACTTGGGAAGCAGAGGCAGGCAGATTTCTGAGTTTGAGGCCAGCCTGGTCTACAGAGTGAGATCCAAGAATGCCAGGACTACACAGAGAAACCCTGTCTCTGAAACCCACCCCACAAAAAAAAAATAATTGTTTAACTTTAAACTTTGAGGAGTTAGAATATGACCAAGTTTTATTTAGCTTCTAATTTTATTGACAGAGAAGTATTGATATATTAAATATATTAATACGTCTATTAAATGTTTATTTTGAAAAGTAAGAGTAAAATTAATAGGATAAAATAGTTTTAGATTTAATAGGACATAGAAACGATGTGACTGATGTAAGTGATCAATTGAACACCCTGTGTAAAAACAGACTTGGAAAGTGATATGGCTGAGATAGGGGTGTATTTTTCTTAAAGAGGGCCATACTTAAAAGACTTTTAGTAGCAATATTGTCTAAAGATTTCCTCTGATATAGCTTGATTACAACATGTCTGCCACAGAATCATGTGTTGAAAGTTTAGTCTCTGTCAGTACTATATGAAGAAGTCCTGGAAGCATTTGCAAATGGAATACTGGCAGTTACTGGGTAAGTGAACTTGCTTGACCTTGCTTGACCTTGCTCGACCTTGCTCTCTCTGGTACCTTCCAGTCTCTCTTTCCTTTCCACTATGATCTGGGCTGCTTTTCTTCACCAAATGCTATTCACATGAGATTTAGCTTCTTCTGAGGTTCATAGGAAATAATCCAGCTGACCATGGACTGAAACAAAGAGTCAAGTTAAGTCCTTTCAACATACATTGTGATGTTAAGCATTTTGTCACAGTTATAAATAGAAATTAGCATATTCTCTTCAGTACAGGAGGTCTGTGGTTGCTCCATCTACCCCTGGTGATATGACAATTGCCTTGTGGAACTGAAGATAGTCACTGCAAACTGTTCAGCAACAGCGGTGACTATGATGGTGATCCTGGATGATTTTGTAAAAGAAAAGTTGGATTTGCTAAAGCTTTTGACAGGAATTACACCCCAGGATATTGTTTCAGAATATGAGTGAAGCATGTTATGAAAACAACAGGAAAAATGAATTACAAACAAAAGATGAAAAAAAAGCAGCAACAATAAATAAAAAAATTCTCTATTAAAGGCACATTAAAAATTATTTAAAAGGAATATGTAGACTAAAGCTATGGTTTTATTATTATAACTATATCTAAAGCAGACAAGAAACTACCAGCTGAAAATAAGAGATCTACAAAGATATATGTGTCCATGTTCTAAAAATTGGCAAGTGTTAATTTTGATATCTCAATCACATTAATAAAAAACAACAAAAGTCACTAATGAGAAAATAATCTTATAAATTGAAAAATATCAAACAATAAATTGGGTGTCATGGTTAATCATTGGGGACTCATATCTCACTAATATTCTGCATACAAGACTGGGATTAAAGGGGAGCCCTGTCTGTTTGTAGTTATTTTTGCTTTTGTTGTTGTTGCTCATACATATATCATTATCGTAAGCATACTTTTGTTATTTAAACAGGGGCATTTTTGAAAACAGAAAAGAAGTTGCAGCAGGCAAGATAGCTCAGATAAGGTCTATGACTGAATTTCAGTCTTAGAAAACAACTGAATGGAATAAGCAACTCCTAAAAGCTGTCTTCTGACTCCATCAGTACCCCATGTGCACATACATGTGTGCAAATGCATGGGCTCATGTGCCTATGGACATGCATACACACACCCACACACACACACCCACAACCATGATATAATTAATTAAATGATTCTTAAAAGAAAATGAAGTTGAAGATGACCTCTTGAAACAAGCTAGAGAATGAATCCTAACAGAACCACCCATAGATCTGTCCCAGCTTTAATTCTGGAATACTAGAATTGCCATAGCCTGCCACACTGGACCATTCTGAATATTTTATAATGCTGCATCCACTCTAAAGCTCTATGCTACTCACACTAGACTCAGAAACCTAGGATGGACACTGCTTTGATGAATATCTATGTGCTTCAAAAGTCATCGATATTTTTCATATGCCATCAGAACATGAAACATACAACACAAAAATATGATACAAATAGAGGTACAATACTCCACTTCGTAACTGCCAATTATAGCTAGGCATTATGCTATGATCATAATGCAAATAATTGCATACTATATTAATTAAATTAATTAATAATAAAAGGAAAACACTATCCTGACCTTGAAAATCTACACGAGAATGTTTAAATAATTCTTGGGTAAGGAATGATTAATTGAAGTGAAAATTAAAACAGATATTAAAGACTATTAAAAACAGATTACTGTGTATGACATTTCAACATCTATGAAGATGTTATTTAGAGGGAAAATTCATTACTTTAATGCATTTATTAAATAATACATATGATACAAATAAATCAAATGAGTTTCAAATATGTGATAAGAACCAGCAAATGAAAAATGGGTAGGAACTTTTTCAACAAATGGTAAGTAGAAGTGACTAAAAATCGACTTGTTTTATTCTAAGTGTTGAAACAGAAAAACAAATCAAACCAAACAAAAACAAAAACAAAACAAAAACCCAGCAAATAGAAATGACGAAGAGAAAAGAAGGTGGGATAATGATGTTTCATTGGGAATTTTAGGGCTGAATATCAATAGAATATTTTAGTCTATATAATGAATTCATAATTATTCTGGTAGTATTGGAAGAAGCAGGTGGAGCCTTAGCAGTAAAATGCTGTGGTTGTGTTAGCTACTGTGTATGGAATAGGGAATATGAACCACCCATACTTAAATGGCACAGTTCCAGGAGAGCACTGCTGGGTGTTTAGGAATGCCCCAGCAACAGAGTACAAGGACACAGACCACAGGAGTATTTGTTTACAAAATAATGCTGTATTTATTTTAGCTATCTTTTTTGAGAAATTCATGCATCTTCATCAATGCTTCTCCATCAATATCTGTCAAACCCCTTCTTTTCTAATTTCACTTCTTTAATTTGTTACACACACACACACACACACACACACACACATGCATATGCTATCTACACATGTATATAAAACCTACTGATTCTATTTAATATTTTTTATATATATACTTGTTTCCAGGGATGACCACTTGGATTTGACAATTTAGGAAGAAGCTCATCCCCAGAGGAACTGCTCTCCCTCTCTCAGGAGGGCGTGGCCACCTGTAGCTCTTTATCTAGGGTAGAATCATGTGGAATTTCCTGTCCTCATTGGGCTCACAGCTGCTATTGTGAGAGTTTTGATTGAACAGTCATATCGTGAAGATTATACAGGTCATTGTTTTTTGCCATGTTTAGGAGACACTATCTATCAGCAATTGTCCTGAACCTCTTATGTTTATATTCTTACAGCCCCTGCTTTGTCAACTTTCACTAAACCTTATGGGTGGAGATTGCATTGCAGCCATATCGTATTGGGGTTTCGCACCATGCAGTCATGTGTTCTCTACATTTTGACCAATTGTGGATCTCTATGATGATCTCCATCTGCTGCAATTTTTATTTTTAGGTTTGAAAGTCATACTTATCTGTGAATATAATGATAAATATATATACTATAGTTAGAAATTTTCATGGCTTAGGAAAATAAATGTAGTAGGTTCTCCTTAAGTTTGTGTCTTTTCTAGCCACTGATGGTTGAATTGGTTTACAGTATTATTTATGCATTCCATCAACTGAGTAAGATGTAAGTCAAATTATACAGGTCCTATTTACTCCGCAAGATATTATGTACCTCTATTACACCATTACAGTATTTTATTAGAGGATATCTTGTTAGTTCAGTCACTGTTAAAGAATGTAATCTTTATAGTGGTGTAGAGTATTTATTTCTTTTCCTCTTTGGCAACTCACATATCTTATTTTCAGATGGTGGGAGTTGGTCAGCACAGTGGAAGAAACCAGGTCATTTCCAGCTCAATTTATGTAAGTCCTACATCTGAAGTGTGTTTTGTCTACAGGTTTTTAATTGTCAAATTCGAGAATGGTTGTAGTGACAGCTTCTATTGTTTTGTGAGAATACTGTACTCTTCTAAACAAAAAACTTCTGGGCATGTTTCCATGCCTTGTTGGAGATTTCTGTTACATGGTGTTTCTTGAGAGAAGCACCAAAGTGTATTTTGGAGGTAGAGTCAAGAGGTATTAGTTATTATTTGAGAGAAAAAGGATGGGAGGAAGGTGCATGACAAATGTAGATAGAGACTTGTTCTGCAAGGTCAGAATTGTGTACTCTTCATATAATGACTGCTAGTTGATGAGGAAGTTTGGATATCAAGTAATTCTCGAAAATGTTAGACTGTATTATAGAAGAAGGATTGCATGGGCTATATGAAACCATGGCAAATATAGAATACAGAATGGAAAATAGATAAATTTGGTGTTATCTTTCTTAACTATGGCCATATAAAGAAAAGTATGGCATAAGTACAAACACACAGACAGACACACACAGACAAACACACAGACACTCACACACAGAGACACACACACACACAGACACACAGACACACAGACACACACACACACACACACACACACACACACACACACTTCCTAGGTTCCATAAAACAAGAGCCTAGAGTAGAATGGTCAAAACAGAGTACTATTCTAGGCAGAAATCTTCCTAAATGTCTTATAACAAAGAAGCTGTATCTGGCTCAAGCCTCCTAAGGCTCCCATAATAATAAAACTTACTCTCACACAATGCCAAAGATATTATGTCTGAGTTTAGCAAATCCTCTTTGTTTGGGGAAGATCCAATGAAGTACATGGTCAAAGGTTTGGAAACAAGAGGAGAGGGGTTGATGAGACTCATTCTCTCATATGTAGGGTCTTTAAAAAGGTGTTTTTGTGGCACCGTAATAAAAGAATAGCAGCAGAATCAAAGGAATTAAAATACAGCCAATTTCAAATGAAATGCAGGGAAATACTTTTCAAAGCAATGTATAATTAACCTGTCAAATGCTTTACCTCACACATTATTCAGACAAACAACAGAGAAATATTCTACCGACAATGGAATGTAAACTACCTCATTGGGAAGGACTACCTTGCACCCTTAATATTCTACCTGTATTATGTACTTTTTGTTGTGACAAATTCTCAATGTCTAAGAAATATGAGCAGCATTAGTAGTTAGATTAGCATAGATAAAATTACAAGGATTGTCCATCCCTATTCTTTACGATGTATATTTGTTGTCTTTCTGGGAACATAAAGCTAACCTTTTCAGAAGCAACAGTGATAAAGATAACTCCAGGGAACGGAGACTGTTGTAGAAAGAAGTGGAGAGAGCTGAGCAATAAGAATCATTTTTCTGACCAACAAGAGATTCTCCACATTTATGACTCTTGTTTCTTTAGAATCTCAGAAGATGATTCAAAATGAAATCTAAACTGCAAATCAAAGAGCATAAATCTTGTATTTAGGGCAAAGCAAGGGATGCTGAGCAGACTCTTACACACACACACACACACACACACACACACACACACACACAAAGAAAACCTCTTAGAGACCTTCTAGAATCTTCTATTATGCACTTGATGTGTCTTGAACATGCCCACTGAAACGTCTCACAGAAGTTTAGTGTACCTTCTGCAACTTTCTAATTACCAGTAGACTTTCTGTTAATATTCTGTCTAAGCTCCACCCCACAATTACCTGGCAATAGCCAGGTATGCCCCGCCCCATTGACCTGGCCCACTATAAAAGGGGCTGCTTGACCCTCCTCTCTCTCTCTCTCTCTCATTGCTCTTGCCTCTTAGCACTCTCACCTCTTGGGCTCTCCTCCCCTCCCCCCTCTCCACGTGGTCATGGCCAGCCTCCACTCCTCCACTCCTCCTCTTCTCTTCTCTTCTCTTCTCTTCTCTTCTCTTCTCTTCTCTTCTCTTCTCTTCTCTTCTCTTCTCTTCTCTCTCTCTCTCTCTCTCTCTCTCTCTCTCTCTCTCTCTCTCTCTCTCTTTCTGCCTTTCTGCCTCCAGAACAACATTAACTCCCATCCTCATCCCTGAATAAACTCTATTCTTTACCATGTCTGTGTGTGTGTGGTCCCTCAGGGGGAAGAGGTGCCTGGGCATGGGCCTGCCTAGGCACCCCCTTTCCACCACACAGCCATGCCACACTCTCTAATCCCCCTTCTCTCCTTTTATAAACCCATCATATGGTGCTGAAACCCAGGATCAACATTAACCCATCATATGGTGCCGAAACCCAGGAACATTAACCCATCACTTTCTCTAGTTTAAATGAATATTCACAATACCTCATTTTCCAGGGAAGGACTCTGCTTCGTTCAGTCATTGATTCCCTAGTTACCTTGAGTATCACTCTACCTGGCAACCTTGAACTCATTCATTTTCTCTATCTACTTACATACTTTGTGTTAAGAACTGAATGTTGTAAATTTTGATGTTTCTAGAACCATGTAGAGTGCTGGTAGTGTGGTAAGCTTTAAAGAATTATTGACTCATAAACCGATCAACAGGGAACTTATGAAATTTCACATTTTCTGATCTGTTCATCTTAAAATATGGTGGGAAAAAATCTGATTAGAATTCTAATAAGGGGTTCATGAAGATTTTAGATGATATCTATGTCCACATATAAGAAATGTATATGGATACTGTACAACTTCAAACAGCTATAAAGATAAATACATTTTAATAAAATTTGATACCAAACAATTGAGCTTGTTTGACACCAAGCAAACAAATGTTTCCTTGAATGAGATTTTAAATTATTTTAGTCAATATTTACACATTCATTTAATGCATTTGCATGAAATTCAACGACCTGTTCTCTCTCTTCACTCCTCCCCTGTCTATGCTACCATGTTTCCCTCCTAGTTTCCTGTGATGCAGCTTCTGAGTGCAAGCATGTGGGGCTCTGTACTGGAGTCTGGTTAGCCTCTCCAAATCCTCACCTCTGAAGAAAAATATCTCTTCTTTCCCAGGGAAGTCATCACTGGCCAGTAGTTCTTCAGACATCTTTGAGTTGAAAATGGTTTGTGTTCGTGTGTGTTTGTGTGTGTGTGTGTGTGTGTGTGTGTGTGTCTGTCTGTCTGTCTGTGTATGCACATGCTTGTATATTTGTGTTTGTCCTTCTGTCTCTGTCCATTTCTTTCTCCCTCTCTTGTTCAACTATGTTTTCTGTTTGTTTGTTTGTTTGTTTGTTTATCAACAACTGGTCAGATTATCTCTTGGAATCATTAAATCTTCTGAATCTCAATGTTTCCATCTGAAAACTGGGACAATGACAGGAAATAGCACATTAAAAGCAAATTACATAAGTCATATTAATGAATCACCTCATAAATTTCTGTCTTAACAAGTCCAGAAACAAACATTTACTGTATTGAATATTTCTTCTTTTCAAAATTCAATGACTGTATGAACTAAATATGACAGAAAACATGAGAAAAAATCCTCATCTCTCTTACCTGTGGGTACTTCAGGCCAAAGACAAGCTGCAGGGAATATATATAGAAATCTCTCATATGATTCTATATATTTATTTTCTTCTCACTTTTATTAAATATGAAGGAACATTTTATTGTATGCCCTGTCCATGTGCATCCAGTTCAAGATAGGAGTTCTGAATACATCTTATTGACTACATACTACCAATTTGGAATAAAAGTATTTAAGGAGAAGATCAAAATTTCCAAATGATTGTTGTCTGCATTCTCTATTCTTTTCTTAAAAAATTACAAATAAAAATAAATAAAACTGGTCTATTTTTTGGTCAATAAAATGATACAAAACCAACGAAAACAAGCTAACTGAGTTAATGATTCTTTCTGCTCCTCAGGAAATTATTAGATCTCTCAAGGTGTCTTTTGTATATTTTGTTTTGTCTTAGAGATGCCATCATCACATTGAGAGAAAACATGTGAGGATTATATGAATAATGTTTTGCCCAAGACAAAATGTTCAAAAGTGCAGATATCTGTAAATTATCACAGTTATTCATTGTACTCTCTTTTCTTGGGGTGTTTATACAACAACAGAGCATTTGCAAAAAATCTAAACATTGGTAAGTTTTCTGGGGTCCATTATTTTCTTTAGTTTTTCTATGTCTCTGAAGTTTGAAAAAATCAAATTGAAATTGAAAATACTGCTAGCATAAAAGCCTATTTTTGAATGTCTGTAAGACTTACCAAAATCTATCATTCTCTCTTCACCTGTGAAATAGGGTATCAGGTTATTTCTAAATCTGCTAGATTTAGTAAGGCTCACAGTATAGGCTTCCATTTATGAGTTACACATATGTTGTTTCTTGTGATTTTTTTAAAGAACTAATTCTGAAACAATTAGATTGGCCATTTGAAAAATCATTTTCTGTAGTTTGGATACTCATTTTCAAATTATCTTTGGTCAGGACTGGAGTTTGATATCTATGTTATTTTCCCCCCTACAAAAATCTCATGCTAACTAATTAATTATTTGTGGTTTTGACATGTGTTCCCCCCCAAGAGGAATTAGTTCTCTATTATTTTTTATCTATAATGTCAGGAAAATTTCTAATGAGTACTTTTCCAGTCACACAAATAGCAGCACACAGATCAATAAGCATCATGCAATTTGAATATTGAATTCACCCTTTGAAATGGCCTTAGAAAGTTAGCTCATTGATGTGGGAAAGCTTTAATTGCAGTTGCCATTAGGTGAACACAAAATCCAAATGTCAAAAGCTCCTCTGCAACTGGGAGAGCACTGAAGTTAAAACATCCATGGTCATCAAAGTGCTGAGTTCAGGAAATTCCAGGAAATCACAGAGTCCTCTGAAAAGGCAAGAGCAGTGGGGTCAACATTAGCATACACTGTGTAAAAAAAAGGGAGCTGCTTTTATTCACTGTTATGTTCCATTCTTTTAAATGTAAAGATATATTTCAATTAAAGTGCCAAGATGATAATGCCTAAGAACATTTGAATGGCTTTTCTAATATGCAAGATTAAAATCTGTTAACAGAGCTAAGTAGGCAGTTTAAGAGTCTAGATTTGAGGCTAGGATGTCAGGGGTGAGGCTATCAAATACATACATAAATCATGAACCTCTGTGTCTGCAGGTTTCATAGCATTAGAGAGCTTAAATCTGTGATAAAAAAAAAGAGCAAAGGAATGATGGCAAAATCTGAATTGCTGAGGAGTAGGGTTTTGCATTCAGGTAGTTAAATTTGAGGAGTGAAAACGTGGAGGGCAAGGAACTGGGTGATAACATTTTAACCTTAACTTTGAAAATCAATTGTCATTCTGAAGATACATAACTTACACTTATTATGATTGGTTTTCGTGCTGTGGCAGCTGACTAACTCTTAATGAAATTATTTGTCACAATTGTAACTGCCAATGACATCGAATACTGCTAGGATTTACTGATGTCACGAGGCCTTGAACTTTGCTCTTGATGTTTTTCATATGTTGCCCATTTAATGGTCATGACAAATCAGGTTTATGGCCTCCTCCATTTGGAGAGGAAGACATCAAGAGAACAGAATAGCATGGTGGCTTTTCTAAGGTTCATCTTCCTTGTTATTAAGATCCCACCTAAAATTAGCTTTCTTTACTACATTTCAGATGGGAATAACATACATACTCTTGTTTGGTTTTCTCTTGACAACTTCGAACTGATAGTGTTAGTTGTCCCTAGTATATATATCCGTCTACTGTAACTGATCAACCTTCCATTTCACAATATTACTGAGTATATTTCCTGTTATGTTCATTTATTCAAAAAATTAAAAAATAAGGATAGCTTCACTTCCTGTTTTATTAATCTGATTGGCAAATCATGGAGAAAACAGAAAGTTGATGAGATAGCTTAGCTAGTTATTATATTTGCATAACTTGCAATCAAGACTGATGACATGAGTTTGATTTCTTGATCTACTTGGAGGAAAAAGAGAGCTAACTCCCTCAAAATGCCCTCTGACATCTCTATGCACACTCAAACACTCACACAAATAAACGTAATAAGAAAAAAATTCAAAAAGAGAAAACACAAGCTCTTCTTACACATGTCTATTTATAGTAAGAAAGAGAAGAAAAATGGACAGTTGTCTTGAGCAATATAAAAAAATCAAATGCAAGCTCTGTATAGACAATAAATAAAATGAAACGGAGATATTCAAGGGCAATGAAATGCCCTAAAGTAAACACAACATTCTTAGTGATGGAAGGCACCTGATTTTCTGGGCTGTTCAAGGTAATGATCAGTACAATACTCAGTCTCTTCACATTTATACTGAAGCTCACTGTGCTTCGAGTTTAACAGTAATGCCGGGGACAATTTTTTTCATCACTTGATACAGCAGAGAACCCAAAACCATCTGCCTTCTCATGTGGCCATAGTTCATACTCAACATTAATAGCTAATATTTGTCATTTCGCAGTGTATTGATTGATTGTTCTTTGCTGTTTATTAAGATATGAGTTCCAAAGTATTTGTTAATACTCAGTTTTTGAAAGCTAAAAAGAAATTCCCTCAGAAAACTGTAGAAAACACAGCTTACAATTATAAAACTAGGTCTCGTAATCTATTTAAAAAGAAAAATGAGTCTCTAACTTCCAGTGACTTTTTCATCTGTTATTGTGCTATTTTGTTAGGGATTTTGCATGTCCCACTTTTCAGCTCTTATGAATTCAATCCTTTCCCTAAGTTTTCAGGTGTACTAGTGCTCTTTGTTCAATGCTCAGTCTGGAAAGTTGGCGTTAACCCTGTTTCCGAGTTTTCCCCTTAGCAAACATTTATAAGTAGCCCATTATGTATATGGCACCAGGTTCCATCTACTCTATCACTTTGATTTTTTAAAAACCATAATTAGATTTATTTGGTCTCAAACGTTAGGACAATCTGTCAGCATCTCTCACTGTTTGTAACTAAAGCACAGAGGCATTCAATTACATTTATATCAGAAATCCCTTCAGTAATATGTTCTATATTAATCATTCTAAGATGCCCATGTTCTTAACACTTCAGTCTATCCATGATGGATGATCTAAAGGAGTACCTCCATGATGCAGAGTGCATTTAGTTCCTAGTAATTTCTTTTCCTTAATACTCTATCATAAGACATTCTGCACCCCTATTTCCTTCTATAAAAACATGAATTCCAAAATATCTATGTCATTCTCTATCATCTGAGTCTTATTGTCATTGTTTGTTTTTGATGTGTGTGTGTGTGTGTGTGTGTGTGTGTGTGTGTGTGTGTGTCCTGTAATTTGTCTCCAGATCAACTCATCAGATTCCTTCATGGCTTATATACACCACAGTATCAGTTTGTTAAGTTCATTGTATCAAAGGATCACAAACTGCATAACTTAAATTAAATAAATATTTTCTCCCACTTCTATTCTGTAAGCAAGAAGGCTGAGAAGTCCTGGAGTCCTGAGTTTTGTAGTCTGAGCCCTGTCCTCATCATGTAGATAGTCATCTTCCTCCCATGTCTTCATACTATCTACTCTCTGTAACCAGCGTTACATGCTTATAAGGATTCTATTGGTTTAATTCCTACCTGTAATGACTTTATTTTAACTTAAAAATAAAGTTCTGTTAAAGTTCTGTCTCCAAAGGCAATCACATTTTAAGATACTGCAAATCAAAATTTTTCATACATATTGTTGAGGAAAAATGATCACTTTATCACTCTTACATCCATAATTTAACCTATAAGTACCCTGTCACAGAGACTACAGGGGTACAGGTATCAGCAGGAGTCTTAGTTCTTGTGCTCTCAAGAGAGAAGAATTCAAATGGAAGACAATGAGACAACAACTAGGCAGTGTTTATTTTACCATGCAAGAAGCAGAAAGATGATCTTTAATATAAGAGCAGACAGGAGCCAGTTTCAACTACTTTACCTCTTCATGGTGTCTGAACTTAAAAATCTTGGTACTGAATTTCACTTCCCTTTGTCCTCCCAAAAGGATGTCTGGAATGGCCTTTGCCTTGGAATTGGGTATGAATTATTTTGCCTATTTTACACACAGTTCACTCTGTTATAATTAGATACATGATATATAAGAATATTAATAAATATTTAAGTTCCAGAGTTAAGTTGGTAATGGTAAAGGTGAACTGTGCATGCTTTTCAGGCAATGGGCCTTCAAAAACTGGTGGGAAGTAGTTGAGATCAGTTCCTCTGTTTATTCAGACCTAGTGGGGACACTTGGTATTAGAATACAATGAAAATTATGAAATAATAATATACTATTTAAAGTATTAATATTATAGCTTACATATCCTTGCATACCCTAAAATCAAATTTACTTCTTTCTGTGTAGATTTCTCCTAAAGTCGCTACTTTGTTATAGCATTTGTTTCTTCTTGTTGTTTTTTTTTAGTCAATGCTTCTGTGATATGCAGCTATATAACATATACTGGTTGCATTGTTTCCCATGATACTGCAGGTTTTATGGTGCATGCATTGATATTATGCTCTAGAAGCTACATACCAGGCTTCTTCCTTCAGCTGATAGCTCATGTATCCCACTATTTCCTAACTGTTCATATAAACCAACTATTGCTTTCTTTTTAGCATCCCTTTCCTCAGTCTAAACTCCAACCTATTAAGCTCAGTTGACTTTTGACTATTCATGGACATTTGAGAAGATTAATGCATGGATGCATATGCCACTGTGGTAATGTCAATATTTTAAAGTAACGACCTAATTTGAAGTGGTCCGTGTAACAGTTATACCTTACTTGCCTGGTTAATTCCTATTCCCACTCTGTGAAATGACATTTTCAAGCCTTCTTTCTCTCCTTAATTCTCTGGCAAACCTTCTGGTAGTCATATTATCATCTGGTGGTTTTGTGGTCTTAGTAGAAGAAAATAGATAGTAAAAGAAGAAATGCACAATGAGTTGAATGGTGCCCTTCTTTCCCTAAAGATGTCATTGGCCTAATCTCTAAAGCCTATACACTGATTTATGTGTTCATAGGGACAATCTCTGTGTTTGTACATGTTGAGACAATAGTCTCTCTTGATTATGATATGGCCGAGCAAGTACTACTGGGTGAAGGCCAGTGAGCTTTGGAAAAAAGACAAAAACAAAACAAAACAAAACAAAACAATAACAACAACAACAAAAAAAAACAATGACATGGGACCTCTAGATGATGTTTTAAGTTCTTGTCACTGTTAAACAATGGCTTCACAACTGAGGAAAAGCAGAGTAGCAAACAAGGCAGTATTTGTGAGTGAGCATACTCACAAAAGGAGGAATTCAGTCTTCTCAGGAAACAATGACTCTTACAGGCCTGACTTGGTGGACTTTACTATAATTCCATTAAATAGTGTGTGTGTCTGTGTGTGTGTGTGTGTGTGTGTGTGTGTGTGTGTCTCTGTGTGTGTGTGTGTGTGTCTGTGTCTGTGTCTGTGTGTCTGTGTGTGTATGTGTGTTACATATATTATTATTTTTACTAATGTAGCTTGATAAGAATTATTTAATTTCTTTTTTATCTTTTTTTATTCGATATATTCTTTATTTACATTTCAAATGATTTCCCCTTTCCTGGATCCTCCCTCCCGGAAAGTCCCATAAGCCCTCTTCCTTCCCCCTGTTCCCCCATCCAGCCCTTCCCACTTCCCTGTTCTGGTATTCCCCTACACTGCTGCACTGAGCCTTTCCAGAACTAGGGGCCTTTCCTTCCTTCTTCATGGACATCATTTTATATGTGGATTGTGTCTTGGGTATTCCAAACTTCTAGGCTAATATCCACTTATCAGTGAGTGCATATCATGAGTGCTCTTTTGAGACTGGGTTACCTCACTTAGGATGTGTTGCAGTTAGGGTTCAAGTTAGTTTAGACAGGATGTCTTCATCTGAAGCTATTTTTCATTCAACACAAAACCCAGCTTAATTGTTCTTGATCATAAGTGCAGAAACTAAATGGTTTATTCTTGATAAATTCCTGAATATGTTCTTTTATTTTCTTCTTGATTTTCAATAAGTTCTCCTTTGGCTCACTTCTTTTACTCTTGCTAGTCTATCTATAATACACTTGTAGGAATTTCACAGGAGGTGTCAGATTGAAATATTCAGAAGAAAGAAACTGTCATGACACAGAAGTTAGAGTTAGAGAAACACACAAATGTTTGTCCAGTGACACTTCAGACTTCTAGAAGTTGGAAGTGAGGACAACTCAAAGCCTCCAGAAAGAAGACAGTCCTAGCGAGGTCTTCTTTTCAGACATCTCTTTTTAAAGATAATAAAGTTGTATGCATTTAAGCCACTCTTTATGGTAAATCAGCATAGCAGCCGCAGAAGTGGTCATGACCAACATGATCTTTTAATTTCCATGTCTATTCAGTGCTATACATTCATCTCCCAAATCGCTGAATCCTATTCCTTTCCTAGGGTGTGGGACAAGTAGACCATGCCACCACACAGAAATACTGAGAAGGTTGAGGGAGCTCTGACCCTGTGACTCTTAGAATTGAGAATGGTAGGGTGGAGCCATTTCTTACCTACCTCTACCTGCTCTGGAACATATAAACGATGACACTCCACTGAATATCTGCCCCTAAGTCCCACCTTACTACTGAATGTTCATAAAATTCCTGTCTACGTGGAATAAGAAGGACAAGATATTTCCCTGAGAATTGTCTGAGAGGGTCTGTTTTACTGAGACTCTCAGTGAGCTGTAGCACTTGGAGAAGACTTGGAGAAGCTTTTGTTGCTGGACCTCAGACTGTCTGATGGGTCAGGTTCACATCACCTTCAACTGCCCACCACCACTGCCATCCCTGCCACTGCCACCACCACTGCCACCGTCATAGTGGTTGAAACTGGATCTCAGCTACCTGCTTTGGCCTCTAAACCTCCTTACTTCCCTTCTAGGAGATGTTTCTCTTTTTGTCATTTTGCCTGCCCATTAATTAACTAACTTATTTTTTTTATTTAAAGACAAAAAATAAGAAAACACAAAGTGATTTTTTAAAATGTATGTTGTTGTAGGATTTAATGTACCCTAAACTGGTACATTTAAAAAAATGGCTTCTATTTTATTTTGTAGCATGGAATGACCTTGAACTTTTGATACTATGGGTTTTACAGTCCAAGTGATGTAATTATGCAGAATTGCCATTACTCTGCTAATTGCCTGGTATGTTAAGTGCTAAGGATCTATTCAAGGATTCCAAGCATGTTAGGAAGAACTCTGTTGACTGAGCCACAATATACCTCTCAATTGAAACATATCACTTACCAAGTCTGAAGTTACTTACAATAAAATACATTTATTGTAAGTTATATATTAATAAGTTTGCTTCGATAATTGATATTGATAAGAATGATAAATTGTTTCATAAATTGTTTTCATTTTATTGATTAGATCATTGTAGATATTTAAAAATATGTGTATAGTTGGCTATTTTATATATGAATATTATATTATAGTAATAAAGGAGATCATAAGGCTGTATGATAATATGAGGTCAATGGGCATGATGGGTTGAAGTCACAGTCACAGATGATCTCACATGACATTAGCTCATAAAATGTTCTATATTTTATTGATTAATCTTTTTCTCTCTGCCAATCCTATTTGAGAGTCATCCTTTCAGTCACCTACTTAACATTCTTATTTTGGATTTGTACAGATGTAATAAAATGTGAATGGCACCTTTAAACTCTTTGGCCTCATGTCTCCCATTGTAAAATAATTCAATTATTTACCTAATTTCTCATTTAAAGCACTAAGAATGCATTGATCACACATTATCATTTCTGCCCATTTACACAGCACCTGTTGTTGCTCCATCTACTCTCTATTCCATATCTCAGGATTTTACCACTAGCTTCATCCAGTTACTTTAATATATATTAAGAGTGGGAGGCCATGGCTATTTTCCTTGTCCTTTCTGCAACACTTGACATCTATATGGAACCTGAAATGTAAGTACACAGGCTAATTATTATGTCTTTTCTTTGAATAAAAAAATGACAAGCAAGAAAACTCAAATGAAGGTTGAATATCTGTATTTGTTCATTTGTACAATAAAGTCACAAAATAGCAACAAAAAAAAACACCTCCTTGTATAATATGGAATATTAGAGACAGGCCAAGAGCCTGAGCATCTTATTTTGTTTAATTAACACAACTGCACAGGAAACAATCTAATTTGAACTCCTTGCATCACACTCTTTCCTGACTTCCCTCTCTTCTTAATTCTTCCATCTTGTATTTTTATATCTATTTCTTTATTAAAAATCATCTCCTCTTTCTATGCAGAAAAAGAAAGAAAGAAAGAAGAAAGAAAGAAGGAAAGGAAGAAAGGAATGAAGGAAGGAAGGAAGGAAGGAAGGAAGGAAGGAAGGAAGGAAGGAAGGAAGACTATGAAGTTTGGAATATTTAGCCATCAAGTTTAAGGAATATAAGATTCACAGTGGGAGATGGACATTTCTTCACTTGATAAATATATATTAAAATCCGATAGAATGTTAAATAGTGTTTGTTGATAGAGACACACAGTAAAGGATAAAATATTTTATTTTCTTAGAGATTTAAAACAGATTAAATAATTCAGGGATTAATAATTTCTCTCAGGAAGTAAAGTATCTGGCACTGATGATTCTAGAAAATTAGAGTAATAGACAAAGTGCAGCTGGGATGTTATGCTTTGAGACATTGACTTTGAGTACAGATAGGAGTTAGGAGGAGATATCTACTATACCTCAGTAGGCAAAGAAAAGGGGTGAAAGTCATGTATATTTCCATAAGAGCATGAAAGCCTCTGGACTATTGCCTTAGAGAAGAGGATGATGGGAGGAAGGCCAGGCAATGGATGACTATGCTCACGTTTGTCCAAAGAATTTGACTTAATTTTAGGTGAATTCTTTTCACAAGAAGTAATTGAGTTTACATTAAGATTGAACTGGTCTTTGTACAGAGAATAAATGATAAGCCCAGTGATCATATTTCGCATGAGCCTTCATGACAGTCATGGGAAGGAGATGGTGATTTTGCTATAAAGGGGCAATTGTTTCATAGCAGAATAAGATCTGTCAGATGTTGAGTAGTGTGAAGGGAAAAATGATTTGAGAGAGAATGCATGGCACTTGGCTGTGGATGGCTCCCTCATCTCAGGAATAAATTATCTCATTGTCATCCATAGAAGCATGGAAGATGTTAATATAAAAATGACACCATCTACACTTTTCCTTCAAGATCTTGGTGAATTCCCCATGAGATATGATAGTTTAACAAAAATATACACACCTTGTTGTGCCTTCCAATCTCTGTATTTAAACTGTAGAGTCTGTTGGTAAATGATAATAATAATAACAATAATAATAATAATAATAGATTTCTTATATAATAGATTCGTGAAATGCCATATAGTAGAAAAACATTTTATCTATGACATGACAGACCTATTGAAGTTTGATTGAGAAAATTATCAAGTTATTTTAACATAGAAGTTAATAATAAGACTATTTTCACTTAAGACCCAAGTGATGAGGATTGTTAAAAATTAAAATAGCTTTTTAGACCTGGGACAGCAGAGTGGTAAGATGTTGCTGCTTGAGTTTCCTAGTATCATGGCGGATCCACAAGAATTTGCAACTGGAGGGATCAGATTTGAATAAGAATTACAAGATTAGGTTTTAGTTGTTGCTCCCAGAGATGGAGTTACCAATGTTTCTGAACTAATTTTGTGCTGTGTTTTCCTTCACAAGGTAGTTAGTCTGGGTTCAAGAAAGAAAGGTATGCTGGACAAGTGTGGGTTTGCCTGAGGTGTTCTACAAAGGCCCTGGTGGATTTGAAACATGAGGATTGCATGGTAGCGATTTGCCATTGGGAACCAAGTGAACTTGCTGGAGAGATTGCAGAGTTCAGAGTCAGAATCTCCATGAGATAAAAATAGGTTAGCCATTGCCTGCAAGTGCTTGGCCCGCCATGCTGCTGGGGCAGAGGCACAAGTGCAGGAACGTGCCAGTTCTACTTTTTTAATAATTCCCACAACAGGTGGTAAACCTGTTGGGCATGAATCCACTAGAAATGTAAGATTATTAGCCTGAGAGAGTTAGAGTTTCATTTCATTTTCTTTTGTTTCTTTTTTTCTTTTTTAAAGTTAGTAGTTGGGTAGCACTGAGATGAGTTACATGGTTTTGAAAAACAGAAAGCAGGTTCTGAGGTCCTCTGCTGTGGGGAATGCTGGCTGCACTAGGCAGAGAGCTTAACAAATAAAAACTACCTGCTTCCTATAGGCAAATATTAGTGAAAGTTCGAATTAATTGTTTTAAAAAATGATATAAAGCTGTATTGCTCTAATATGTCTTACAGGATACTTATATTCTGTCTAATGTGGACTCCACAGGAATTCTGGGTTTAAATTGTGCTTTGACTCACTGCCTGCTTTTAAATAGGTATAGATAGAAGTGTGCATCAATTGTGTTAGGATGGTATAAAGATATATTGCTCTAATATGCCTCACAGGATACTCCTATCCTGTCTAATGTGGGCTCCACAGAAATATTGTGTTTTATATACCCTTTACAACATAGGAAGGGCCTAAGAATAGCCACATACAGTATTTTAGTTTACTTCATCTGTTGCAGATTTTGTCTGAGTCACATGGGGAATTTTACCTGCAGTTCAGAACTAGGTTATGGAAAATTAGTCATTGACTTCAAGTAGAGAGGGTAGTGAACAGGTATTAATAAAATAAGTGTCTGTGGCTCCAGGCATAGGACTGAATTGATGGTATAACAAGTTGGCTGCTCTAGGCAGAGAGCCCAAAACATAATACAGTAGAAGGTTGCTTACTTGCCCCTCAGGATACTCATATTCTGACTAACACTGACTCCATGGGAATACTGGGTTTTATATCCTCTTGGCAACATAGGAAATACCTAGCATAAGCACATGCAGTATCTTAGCTTACTTCATTTGCTTTAGAATGTTTTAATTTTCAAAATGGGTGTGATTTTGAGTTTTGTTGTTATATTATTTCTCTGGGAGAGAGGTCAAAATAAAGGTTTTTTTGATTACTGGATATGGTGATTTTGGAATAAGATATGGTTTTGGTGTTTTTGGAAAGGTGATTAAGGTACTTACACCTTCCAGAGTTATACGGATCAGATTTGATAGAAGGAGACCCCCCCCTGAGGAACTAGATTCCAAAGATTTAAACAAAGAATTTATCTTGATAATACTAAAATTTTGTTTTGAGATTTTTATATTACAGAATATAGAGTCTTGGTGAGTCTGCTTGTCAGACATGTTGAGCTGACCTGCTTGAAATGCTGATGTCTTGGTTTTTCATCCTGATCCAGCCAGGACACAGATAAAAGAGACTAATACAATTGTTGGTGTGGCCTTCTTAAGTCCAACCAACTCCTCTATTTTCCCTACCCTCCCCCCTTCAAAAATACCTCAATGCCCATATTCAGCTTAAAGAAGTTATGGAGAATCATTGTTCCAGTCCCCTGGGGTTTGGGACTGGAGATGGTTGTTCTAGGTTGTCTTTATGGGAATGTTAGGGTGTTTTCAGAATTTTAATTAGGAATAGCTGAGAGCAGTTAACAGACAACAGTCTAGTACTTTACATAGATTGTTGGTTTTCAAAAATGTCAGAAATCCACAGAATGCAACATTTAATGTTTTCATTCAATTGTTGTTGAGACTAGTCTGCTCCTGACAGCTTTCCCTGACTTGTATTCAAAGAAGAAACTGAGCATTTATATGTTACTTCAGTTGTGGTGAGACAGCCACTATGCAATAATTAGTTCTTTTCATCTACAGACATAATAATGTTCAAAGAAAGACAGAACTACAGGTTTAGGACAGCTTGGTCCTGCTGAGACAGAATAAGCTAGTCATTAATATTTCTGTATCTCTAAGGTCTGTCAGATGATCCTGGCCAGAAGCTCTGAAGACCAATGCTTTTGAAGTAAGAGACTGCCCAAGTGTTCAGTGGTCTCTATAAACTAAGTTTGGAAGCTGTGTTAATATCATTCGTTCTTGGATTTCTAATGGGATTGAAGTCTGGTAGTCTTATAGCCAACCCAAGCTGTTTGGCAGTGAGAAAGATGATATAGATTTGAGAGGATGGTTTTTAGATGGCATAAAATTTAAAGCCAGGACATGAGTCAGGTGTAGAATGGTACGTCTTTTAATTTAGGATAGACAACAATGTTCTATCTTAATGACATAAATGATGGATGTTAGGTCTATCTTATACTTTAGAGATTACTAAATGGTAATAATTGTGCTCTATTTATATTTGAGAGAGAGAGAGCGTGCACACTTTTGTTTTCTATTAGATCAGAAAGGGGAAATATTGTGGATGGGCCTGGTACTGTTCTTGTGAACCAATCCCATAATGAATAAGAGAGCCAATCACTGGGTAAGTAGGCGGGACTTCTGGTTGGATGGAAGAAGAGAGAAAGCAGGAGAAAGTTAGTTCCTTTTGGAACCAGGATAGCAGAGGGGTAAGATATAGCTGTTAGCGTTCCCTAGTATGGAAGATCTATAAGAATCGGCCACTGGAGGGATTAGATTTTAATAAGGCTTACAAGATTAGGTTTTAGTTGTTGCACCCAGAGATTGAGTTACCAATGTTTCTGAAAAATAAATTAAAATAGTATTTTAGGCTTCATATTTGATTCTTACCATAGTTTTGTGGATATTTATGTATTTTATGTTATTCTATCAAAATTAAGTTTCAAGTTTAAAGAGAAGAAATATTGATGATCCTGACATCACCAAACTGAGGTTGTTGGTGAGGATGTGCTTAGAAAATGTGGGGCTCTGTTCCATCCTTAACATAACATCAACAACAACATCAACAGCAGCAAACCAACACCAACAATACCTCACCTGGTGTCAGCAAAGGTCCTCACATAGACATCAGGGGACACATCAAGTCATTCTTCAATTTGACCCAGGGGTCAGACTCCTGATTTGAAACAGGTGTTTCAGAGTGAAATTTACTAGGCTTTGACTTACCTGATTTTTCAAAAGCACAGGTTTGGAAAAGAATGTAACAAAAGAAGTTAGAAAGTAAGTTAAAAACAAGCTCCCTATCAAAGAACTACAAGCATTAAAATGAAAACAGTGAACATGAACAAAGTTACAGGGTCCAAGCTATTCTTGGTAGTAATTAATAAGGACCCATAGGTATAAAGTCAATGCTTTAAGAATCAAAGAAAAGGAATGTCAACAGAGTAGATAGTGGTTGATCTTCAATTAGCTGTGAAAGCAGTGTTTTCAGCTTTTGTATGCTCTCACATTAAAAAGTAAAGCAAATTCACTTAACATGTAAAATTATCATTTAATACTAATATTAACATATGGTTGGGCATGTTTTGAAATAAAGATTAGGTGTTAAGCTTAATTTTAAATTTTACCATATTCTTAAAGTCTTAGCATCCAGGTATAAAAACTTTAAAAAAAATTTAAAAGTTTGTTGAGAAAAGTTTGGGTTTAAAATCTAAAATCACAATTCTCTTTGCCAATAAGATACATTATGTAATCAAAATAATATTGCCTTATTCCATATATAATAAAATATTCTGCTTAACTGTTCAGTGGGCAAAAATTAAATACATACATTCTTTGGCTCCAAGTTTTTACTCATTTTTTGTCACTGGGATTTCATATTTCTTTTTTATTTTTGGGTGGTATGACAACGGTGGGCACTGTGAGTTGACATTTAATTTCCCTGTTCTCCTGCAGGTTGGCTGGTTTTGTCTCTACCACCTTGTGGTTCAGAAACTCTGACCATACAGATTTTCAACTGAAGTTTTGATTGTATTGTCATTGAGCTTGCTGACACCCTTGAGGCGCACCTTCATTTTCATTCTCCTACTTTTTTATGTCTGTCCCCTATAGACTGTCTTTAATGAGAAGCACCTCTGAAAAGTAATAGAACAGGGTTCCACTATATTTTTGTCTCCTAGGTCTATCTGTTCTGCATGCTTATTAACAACCCCCTCTACCACATCTCCTTGTATGGAGGGATTGCATACTGTTGTGAGGGCCATGTGGTGAGGGTTTCATAGTAGTATCTGGAAACTTTGCAAGCAATATTATTTCTCATATTTTCATAATCTTCAGCTCTGATCAAGGAAACTTCTCTTTGCAACAGAGACCACTAACAAAAACTATAACCAATAAAACTGCAGGGCTGTGAAGACCAGTCCCAATGGATACATTTACAAAATGTTCCCACATATAAAGCTCAGGAAGCATCTCTTAGTAACATTGGAGGCTACACCCATAAATGCTTACCGTCATAATGTTATTCAAATGTGAGCTGGACAGGAGGATACCAACAGGTATAAAAATTGAATCAGAAAATTTCCAATCCTACACAAGAGTCCTTAGCCCTAAATTAAAAACCACAGACATCTAAATAAAGTGAGGAGGGGGAAAGGCAACCCATCCTAGAGAAAAGCATATGAATTCAGACATTCAGAAGTAGAAAAATACATACATACAAGCACACAACATTATATCAACTTCACAGATTATATTCAGTAATATATATGTATATACTAATCCATATATACATGCAATAATAGAGAATAAAGAGGCTATAAATTATGAAGGAGAGTAATCTGGGGGTTTAGGTAGTGGAAATGGAAGTCAGCGATGTTTTAATCAAAATATAATATCAAAAGAAATAAAAGACAATATATTCATACAATATATTTTGATTATGGTTTTTAGACCCTCTGAATCTTCCCATCCTAGGATCTCTCTCTCTCTCTCTCTCTCTCTCTCTCTCTCTCTCTCTCTCTCTCTCTCTCTCACACACACACACACACACACACACACACACATACACACACACACACACACCTTCCCTTCCTCCCTCTCTCCCTCTTTCCCTCTCCCTCTCCCCTCCCCTCCTTATCCCCCACTCCTTCCCCCTCCCTCTCCCTCTCTCTCCCTCCCTTCATAACCCTCTCTCTCTGGCAAACAAAAATAATAAAGCCAGAAAAAATTACATTTAATCTTTTGGGGAGCAATGTATTTATTATGACACGTAGGGAAAAAAAATCAGATTATAGCCTCAAAGTCATGTTTTCTAAATCTGCCCTCTAAACAGCAGGGCACCTTACCTCAGTAAAGATGAGCAAATGCAAAGAATACAATTGTAACTTTAAATAGCAACAAGGGAAATGGCAGATTGTTTTTTTTTTTTTTTGCTCTTAAATTATTTTTTTCATTCTTTCTGTCTGTCTGTTTATTGTGCCGAGAAAGAATCCAGAATTTTTAACATGGTGGGCAAGCGATAAGTAATTGAGAGCATATTCTCAGAACTTGTCTTAAAGCAATGATTATATACTATTTATTTATTTTGTGCATACATGAGTGTATATGCCTGTGTGTGTCTGTGTGTGTGTGTGTGTGCGCGTGTGTGTGTGTGTGTGTGTGTGTGTGTACACAAATGAATTGTAGCATACATGTGAAGATCAAGGGACAATTTGTGGAAATTGGTTCTTTCCTTCCAGCATTTGAATACTGGGGAAAGATTTATTGTCTGGATTGATAGCAAGCATTTTTACCAGATAAGAACTTATCTGGTAAAAATGCTTGCTATCATGCCAGTCTCTGCTTGACTTTCAAGTATACAATGCTTTTTTTTTCTTTTTAAATAAACCCATCTTTACGTCAAATGAAATTAGTTTTATAAGTGTTGTATATCCATTTCTAGAAATATGCATGCATCATCTCTCCTCTCTCTCTCTCTCTCTCTCTCTCTCTCTCTCTCTCTCTCTCTCTCTCTCTGTGTGTGTGTGTGTGTGTGTGTGTGTGTGTGTGTGTGTGTTTGTAAACCAGCCACAATAAAATATCTTTTATAAGACTTTCCTTGGTTATGGTGTCTGTTCACAGCAGTAAAATCCTAACAGACTGAAGTTGGTACCAGTTGAAAAATGTGCATTTGTAAACTTTGGATTTGAAGAGCAGTAGAATGCTTTAAATGGGTCTTAATGTGTTATCATAGGAGGAGTATGGAATAATTTGTTGCTGAGAATGATTTGAATTATGCAGACCTGGCCCAAAAAGTTTTAGTGGAGAATTTCAATGTGGCCTAGAGACTGTTTTGTGGTATTTGGTGAAGAATGTGGCTGCTTTTTGCCCTTGTCTGGAGTCTGTCTGAGGCTAAGGTAAAGAGATTCAGATTAATAGCTTTGACAAAGGAAGTCTCAAAAAAAAAAAAAAAGTCCAGCAGAGACTTTGTTCTCTGGTTAAGTCTCATGAAGAGCATTTTGAACAAGCATAGCAAACTTAGAAAGGAAAAATATGAAATACCTTGTTTGAGTATTAAAGGGATACCAGGAAGTGAAATGGAGCCCAATCCTGTGTTCTAGGAGATAACAGATTAAGGGAGTGGGACTCTGGGACAAGATCCTACCCAACTAAATTTAGATTCAGGCATGGAGGTATACACCTTTAATCTCGGGAGACAGGCATGCAGATCTCTGAATTCAAGGTCAATCTAAAGAGCAAGAACCATGACAGCCAGGCTTAAGCAGTGAAGGAGTTGGAAAACAGAAAGCTAGTGATAATGTAATAGAACAAGGGGACCTTGTTCCAGCCCCAGCAAGCAATAAAACTTGGCAGCTTTGGCCATGCGGCTCTGGCTTTAGGGTCCAGAATAGAAGGCACTACTGGAATAATTGATGCTGGTTAGGTGGAGCTAAGGAATTAGTGGTGATTAAGAAAAGACTAGCATCACTGAGATGAAATATTCTGGGAAGTGTGTTTTGAGAGCACAAAGAAGCTGTGTTCCAGAGTTAGCTAAAGTTGTACCTCATGCTGCAGCCATAATTGATAATGTGTAAGAGTCACCCAGGTGGTATTGGTTTTGAAAGCATGAAAGCGTCATAGAGAACAGCTGAGGCTTGGCACTATGGGAGGCCATGGAACATCACTGCTGAAGGTTCAGATTCAGTTGTAGTTGACAGCTCAGGACTGAAAGGGTCATGCAAAGGAATTGAGTCTTGGCACTATGAAGAGAGCCTATGAGAAGCTATTGGTGAAGGCTAGTTGCATCAGAAGATCCCAGTATGTTGAAGAATCCAGTACCATGGAATGATCACCAAGAACAGCAGTGGCAATGGACTGGATCAACCTGAGCTTAGAGTGCAGAGGAGCCCAAAAGATCATGTGTGGATTCCAGACATTGTAATAAGAAACTATAATGTTGAAGCTGCCTTGGAGCCCCAAGATCTTCAAGATGTCGGAGCTGTGGTGAGATATCTGCTGAGGAAAGCTGCTAACAGGAAGTGGAACCAGTCTAGGAAAGAAGTTTGTTGCACTCAAGGAAGGTGAAAAAGGAATTGGAAATCTGAAAGCTGCTTTGACATCAAACATGGAGATATAGTTTGGTGTATGCCCAGGGTTTCTGGTCTTGATTTGGGGATTACAGTTAAGTGATTGGGTGGATCTCAGAAGAGACTTTGAACATGGACTTTTAACATTGTTGATACTGCTGTGGACTTTGGCGACTTTGGAAGTTGGACTAAATGTACTTTTTCATTATGCTATGACTAGCTATGGAGCATATAGACATGTGTTTGAACAAGCCTATGGGGACCAGGGAGTAGGATGTGATGGTTTGTATATACTAGACCCAGAAAGTGACACAATTAGGAGGTGTGGCCCTGTTAGAGTAGGCATGGTTCTTCTGAAGTAGGTGTGCCACTGTGGGTGTGGGGTATAAGATCCCCACCCTAGCTTCAGGGAAGTCAGTATTCTACTAGCAGCCTTTAGATGAAGATGTAGAACTCTCAGCTCCTCCTGCACCATACCTGTCTGGATGCTCCCATGTTCCTGCCTTGATGATACTGGTCTGGACCTCTGAATTTGTAAGCCAGCCCCAATAAAATGTCATCTTTTATAAGATTTGCCTTGGGCATGGTGTCTGTTCACAGCAGTAAAATCCTAACTAAGACAGAGATAATATCTGTGTGATTCACTAGAATTGGGACAGAGTAGATGTTGTACCAAGTGGTCTGATACAGAGTTGGGGATATGTTGAGGGATTAAATTTAGAAGAAGGAGGGAGATAGCAGTGTCTGCAGTTAGGTTACCTGCTTTCCTGGCCAGGGTAGCTTATGAGTATCGGCTGGAATTTAGGCTGGGATAAAATGATGAATGGGAATTTTCGAGTAGAATATATGTGATGAGAGGAATGGGAAGCTAGAGATTTTCAAGAGATCAGGAAAAAGTGAAGATGTATAGTTAGGCTATCTACTTTCCAACCAGAGTGACTTGAGTGTCCAGGGAGTGCCTGATAGAGCTGAGGGCTGGGTAAATCAATAAATGGTGAAGGAGAAGTTGGAGGGGAAGGAATCCACTGGAGATGGTGGCATGGGTCAGGGGGAGTTACAGAAAGTTGTCTGCTATGAATCTTGGGGTGTAACTGAGGGAATGGATGGGAGAAGGAGGAAACTTAAAGATTTTCAGTTAATTGCTTGTGTCCTTAGCCAGAAATGCAAATGGGATACATTCTGGAGTTGGAAGCTTGGGTCCAGGGAAGTAAATTTGAAGGGGAAGAGATCTGTGTGATTCACTCAAGTTGGGAGCAGAAAGAAAGGGGTGGCCAAAGAAAGCATTCTTTTACAGTGCTAGGGGTTTGACAGAAGCAGTGCTTTGGAGGGAGAGAAGATTATCTGTGTTTAGACTGCCTGCTTCTCTGGCTCCAATGGCCTATAAGACCCCAGGGAATGCTTCCAGAATAAAAGAAAGAAAAAAAAGCAAAGAGAAAGCATATGAAACACACACACACACACACACACAAACACACATGCACACACACACACACACACACACACAACCAAAACCAATAAAACCACAAAATTGGCAGCTATAATATAGAGTATACCAGTAAGACTAAAAATTCTAAACAGAACAATATGAAAAAAGAAGCTAGTACAAATATCATTGATTTCTTTTTCTGTTGGCCATCTTCTACCACTGCACACTCTTATTGTGATTTATAGACACAGTTAAACTCTGTTGTATAAAACTATTTTTTTTAATTTTCAAGTACTTGTGTTGGGGATGAGGGCTCATGTTCCCTTCCTGTTCTCAGCACTGGGACCTAATATTGCTTGAGTTTGTATAGGACCTATGCATGGTGCCTCACTCACTGTTAGTTAGGTTGTGTCAAGAACTAATTCGATTCTTGGTGTCATCCATCCATTTTTGCTCATTTATGCCTTCCTTTCTTATGACTCCCGGAGCTATGAAGGGGCACATTTGATGGCGATATCCTGTTTAAGACTGTGTTCCAGGATTGCTCATCCTCTGAACTTTATCAACATATAGAGCTCTATATTATTTCCTTTCCAATGCAGAAGAAAGCTTCTATGATGGCTCAGTAAGACACTGATCTACAGAAATAGCAAAACATTGTTAGGATTCAATTTATTTCTAAGTTCCTTTAGCAGAACAATAATATTTAGTTTTCTTGATGTCATTCCTTTTAATGTTCATGCAATCTTCAGAGATTGAATCTGAAGATCTCATCTTTTGTTTTAAAGCCACGAATGCCGCTGTCCATGGTACTGGAATTGGCATTCAAACTTTGTTGTCAGGGGTTTCAGTCCTGAACAGACTCTGACAAAGTTTTTCAGGTTGTGATGAGTGTGACTGAAGCTGGCTGAAGAGTTTGGCTCCTACAAGTAATCTAATGAAGACTAGTAAGGTCTGTGCTGTGTGATAGATGCACTTAGTCTGGGATTTCTTGTCTGCTGTTATTGCCAATGAAAGAAACACTAGTTTAAATATTAACTACCTCAAACCTAATTATAAGTATATTGATGTTGGTCACTATCCTTTCTAATAACCTGAATAGTTTGTACATGTATTCTTTATAGCTCCACATTTGTGTATAAGATATGCTTATACATATATGTATAAGTGCACAATATATACAAACATGAGAACATAGGAAAAATCACTTCCCAATGTAATGTGCAATTTGCTGAGGAGGTAACCTTCTCACAGAGAGATGATATGCACCACTTCATTTTCTAAGTAAATATGGACAATACTTAAACTCAATATAACAACAGTAGGAAATATCTATGAAATTATGATAACAGAAGAGCATGCATTTCAACAAATTTTACAGTAGTAATTCAACTACATAGCTTTATGTTTACCATTAGCTTCTGGATGAATAGCAACAGACATGACTAGAAGGAAACACATAGTTTCGATATACATTAACTTTTAACGATAATTTTGTACATGTTTTATTATAGTACACAAATAAAGTTAACTATTCTTCAGATACATAATGAAGGTAAATCCTTTTTATTTGTTTTTGCCCTGGCCTGCAGGGTCTTCAACATGTACCTGAAGAAAGAACCAATGAATGGGCGACAAGAGACACAAAGAATGAGAGCAAGACAAGTGATGTCTTAGTCAGGGTTTCTATTCCTGCACAAACATCATGAACAAGAAGCAAGTTGGGGAGGAAAGGGTTTATTGAGCTTACACTTCCACACAGCTGTTCATTACCAAAGGAAGTCAGGACTGGAACTCAAGCAGGTCAGAAAGCAGGAGCTGATGCAGAGGCCATGGAGGGATGTTCCTTACTGGTTTGCTTCCCCTGGCTTGCTCAGCCTGCTCTTATAGAACCCAAGAATACCAGCCCAGAGATGGCACCACCCACAAGGGGCCCTCCCTCACTTGATCACTAATTGAGAAAATGCCCCACAGCTGGATCTCATAGAGGCCCTTCCCCAACTGAAGCTCCTTTTCCTATGATAACTCGAGCCTGTGTCAAGATGACACACAAAACTAGCCAGTACAATTGACCCCTTGTCAACTTGACACACCAACATATCACTATTAAGCCTCAACCCTTACTTTCTTATTCATCCCCAAGATCTCAATAACATAAAAAGTCCCACAGTCTTTACATATTAAAAGTTCAATCCCTTTAAAATGTCCAATATCTTAAAATTCCAAGTCTTTTAAAAATTCAAAGTCTCTTAACTGTGGGCTCCACTAAAATACCTTCTTTCAAGGGGGAAAAGTACCAAGGCATAGTCAGAATCAAAAAAGCAAAACTCAAACTCCAATAGTTCAATGTCTGGGATCCAACTCACGATCTTCTGGGCTCCTCCAAGGTCTTGGGTCACTTCTCCAGCTCTGCCCTTTGTAGCACACAACTTGTCTTCTAGGCTCCAGCTGCCTATACTCCACTGCTGCTGCTGTCCTTGGTGGTCATCGCATAGTACTGGCATCTCCAAGCCTCAAATCTTTTGCATGACCCCTTCAGTCCTGGGCCATCAATTACAACTGAGGGTACACTTTCACCAATGGCCTTCTATGGCCTCTCAGCGTATCAAGCCTCAGCTGTTCTTCATGATGCCTTCATGCCTTCAAAAGCAGTACCACCTGGGTGACTCTTACACAGTACCAAGTCCTGCTACAGCACGAGGCACAACCTTGGCTATCTGGAACACACTCTCTGTGCTCTCAGAAAACACTTCCCAGAAGATTTCACCTCAGTGATGCTGGTCTCTTCTTACTCACCGGTAATTTCTTAGCTCCAGCTAACCAGCATCAATAGTCCCAGTAACACAAAGGTTGACTTTAATGGTTTTGGTATCTTGTAACTCACAGCTGATTCTTCAGCTCCAGCTAACTAAAACCACAGAGTCTTCATGGCCCTGATAAGAGTCTTTAATCTTCCCTCTGAAATTTCACAAGCCAGGCCTCCATCTTCTGCCTTGTTCTCAACATTATCTTCCAAGCTCCTATACAATGGTCTCACAGAGGTCTCAACACTGAGTGGACCATCTAGCCCAAAGTTCCAAAGTCCTTCCACAATCCTCCCCAAAACATGATCAGGTTGTCACAGGAATTCCCCACTCCTGGTACCAATTTGTCTTAGTCAGGGTTTCTATTCCTGCACAAACATCATGACCAAGAAGCAAGTTGGGGAGGAAAGGGTTTATTGAGCTTACACTTCCACACAGCTGTTCATTACCAAAGGAAGTCAGGACTGGAACTCAAGCAGGTCAGAAAGCAGGAGCTGATGCAGAGGCCATGGAGGGATGTTCCTTACTGGCTTGCTTCCCCTGGCTTGCTCAGCCTGCTCTCTTATAGAACCCAAGAATACCAGCCTAGAGATGGCACCACCCACAAGGGGCCCTCCCTCACTTGATCACTAATTGAGAAAATGCCCCACAGCTGGATCTCATAGAGGCACTTCCCCAACTGAAGCTCCTTTTCCTGTGATAACTCCAGCCTGTGTCAAGTTGACACACAAAACTAGCCAGTACAAGTGATCTGATCAAGCTCTGAAAAACTTTATTTCTAGTCAGCACTCTAAGAAGTGGGCAAAGAGGAAGTTCTCACAAGGTTGAGTGTTGGGATGTTCCCAAGCAGGATACATTATCAGGACAACAATCTATTATCAGTCAGCTGCCTAACCACAAAGAGGTCACCTGATGCTTGAGAAGAGGCTTTATCTCTAAGAAACCTAGTCTTATGACTATCTCAATATGGAGTCAGTTATGTCAAGATAGCCTCATATACCCGTTGGCCCCAGCAGTTTTTATTTAATTTCTTGTCCAGAAATTGAAAAAAAAAATTGAAATTTCTAACCTGTACTGTTCAAATGTCAGCTTCTTTACCAGAGTCTAGTTTATTTCTAGTCAAGACATGATTAGAGGGCTCTAGACAGATTAAATATGTTGGACTTAGCCATTAAACATCAATCAATGTCCTTAGGATCTTAGTGTTGAGATTAATTTTCAGTATTGGTTTTAAGGAATAGTTGTTCCCAGCTACCTGCTTCTGAGGATGATATGAAGATAGACTGAATGTGTGGCAGGTTACAACTAAATATTTTATTTAATTTATTGTTTTACTTTGACTGCATTATTTCAACTTCTCCAGAACCTTTCCATTTTACATGAATTTGATAAAACTGTAGTTGAATAGAAAAACTGGTTAATATAAGCATTTGTGGAATGAAGTTACAGGCAAAGAATAAATGACTTCTTGAAGTGTTAGACCGCAGAGAGAAGACAATTTGTGGTTATCATGTCCTTTTAGATATATATTTTCTATGGTGATATCAAGAGCTGAGCCAACATTCTGAATCACCCAGGATCAACTAGAAGATACTTATGGATTTAATTGGACATTATTGAAAAACATCAGTACAAATTTGGAGGGAATATGAAGCAGAATGGAATTAAGTGGTTATAAGGATACTTAGAAATTTTGAAGATGGGTGGGTGGCCTCCTGCCTTGAATGGGGGACATGTCTATCTACTGGAGGTGGTAAACTCTTCCAGCTAATGTCAAAAGAAATGCAGGCTCAAAAATGGAACAGAGATTAAATGAAAGGCCACCCAGTGATCAGCCCAACCTGGGATCCATCCCATCCATGCATGGACACCAAATCCTGACACTATTACTGAGACTACAGTACAGATAGAAGCCTATCCTCTGACAGGCTCTACCAGCAACTTACTGAAACAAAGGTAGATACTTACAAGTCAATCATGGGATTGAGGTAGGGGACCCATATGGAAGAATTAGAGGAAGGCCTGAAGGAGCTTTCAGGGATTGCAACCCATTAGGAAGAACAACAGTGTCAAATAACCTGGAACCCTTAGAGCTTCCAGAAACTAAGCATACCTTTCTCCCAGCCTTGAGTCCTATGCTTTTTACAGCCTGGCTTGAGACAGCTTCTGGCCTTGCAGCATTTGCATTTTCTTGCCAGAGCCTTGAGGAATGGAGGAGTCACTGGACCACATGCTGAGCTCACTTTGCATCTCAACTCATCCAGAGCAAAGTACAGGTCCCCAGTTTCCCCTCCAGTTTTCACCCTATAACATTGGGCCTTAATCAGAACTTTGTCTTGGCTTCATTATTCCACTTGCCTGTCCATTCTCCTTTCAGCCCCAGCTTTCCTTCCAGGTGTACCCAGTTTGACCAAGCTGAAGGACAGCTACAACTAAGCTAAAACCAAGGAGCACACATTGGCTTTTTTGTTCCTCTGGGCAAGTCTTGTGTGTCCTCAGAGAGGGATGCTGGTGGGGCTGAGGAAGGGTGGGTGGGTGGGTAGGGGAACATGCTCTCAGAGGCAGGGGGAGGAGAGATGGGATGCAGAATTCGAGCAGGAGGGTTACCAAAAAGGAGGGTAACTTTTGGAATATAAATAAATGAAGTAATTTAATAAAAAATAAAATAAAAGGATACTTAGTGACTTTGAAGAACTCAGTCTTAAATGGGTTGTCTTCATCAAACCACTCCCCTTTTAAGGCTTAGGATTTATGAGCAAAAGGAAGTAGAAAGATTGGATGGAAGTTAGTGAGGGTCTACTTTCATTCAGATAGAACAAGATTATCACACTTAGGGACTCACAGTAACTGTGGAAACACGTATACATCTTGTGAAGCTTCAATACAGATAGGCTCTCAGCACTCACAGGAGGAAGTGTACAGGAGCTTCTACTTCTGACCAAGTATCTTCAATTCATACTCACTTGTACCGAAAAAAAAAAAACAACAAAAAAAACCAATTGTTTTGCCCAGTGGAGTCTCACTAGGCATAGTGATCATGCTCAAGGGTACATTCCTTGGCACCAGTAGTTGATCAACCCAAAGCAAAGCAAACATGGTAGAGATTTTTGTTCCACATTGCTATGATTGGGCATATTTTTTGTTATATTGCTCTTTTACTTAAACATTTTGTTTTTAACATTTTGTATGTATATGTCTTATTTTTGCTTGTTTATATAAAGAATGAGAAAAAGAAAAGACATGGGGTGGGATGGATAGAAAGTAGAAATGATGTAGGAGGACTGAGGGCGGGTGACACAGGATAAGAATATAGTATGTAAATACTTTTTACAGTAAAAATAAGTATTAGAATTTGAAACTGTGACATGATATCCAACTGTGACCATCACCAAGATTGTGCCAAAGAACTCTTTGTGAAGAGTTTCTTCATTACTTTTGTTCTTGTCAGGCAATTTCTAATATGAGTAAAATTTTTGAAATCTGTAATTGGCATTTATTAATATTTATGGATTAAATGTGTATACTATTCTTAACCAGTACAAAACATTTTGAAGAGGCACTGAGAATCACCTGGAAAACTAGTGATAATGCTCCCAGTGTTTACCCTGAGAAATTATAGCACTTCTGGATTAATATAACAGAATTCTTCAATGGTACTACTGGCATATTAGGCCCACAGAGTCAATCTGGAGGAGCAGATAGTTAACAAAGAAAAAATTTCTTCACTAAAATCATAAATTTTCTGGAGAAGATTCGGGGCAGGATGCATGGCAGGACATGCAAGGATGTCTCTGTCATAGGGAACAGCAGACAATTCCACACATCAATTGCATATCGCATAAACTGTGTTTCTCAACCTGGAGTACTCTTTTGGACATGTAGCCTCCAGATGACTTTTCACAATGTCAGTAGCCACTTCCTGCTGTTAAAGTCTCAAAGTGTTCAGAGATGCTCAGCTTACCAGACATGCAGACATGCAGACATGCAGAGAAGTGCTGAGAAACACAGATACTGATATATGTGTGTATGTGTATACATGTGTGTATGTGTGTGTGATATGTGTGTATATGAGTGTGTATGTGGTATGTGTGTGTATGTATGTGTGTATACATATCCAACATATATCTGCCAAATAGTTTGCAAATTAAGAACTGTGATCATGAAATGAGAGGAAACACATTTCAGAGTTCTTTATCATGGGCTTTATTTACCTCAAATGAGAAGGGTGTTTGTTTATGCCAATACAAGCAACAATAGATATTACTATTTCAAATGCCATACTTTGAAGCCTTGATAGCAGAATAAAACTTAGAAATACTGACATTATACAGTGACTGTCTACATATCAAGGGATGTATTTGACTCATTTTTCCTATCTTAACTTGCTGTAAAACTTTGACAAGATATTATATAAATCTTCCCCTTGTTATTGAACTAAGTAGTAGTTATTTTTTAAATAATGTATGTAGCAAATATACAGAAGACCATAAAACCATCAGCTATAATTCCATTAACCACCTAAAGCAAGTTCCAAGACAATTTTTCTAACTTTTTAATGGTAGTAGTATATAAGTACATTCATATATTTAGAAAAAAAGAGCTCTAAAATAATTTTATGATTCACATATTTTACTTGATTTAATAATACATCTATATTTTTTAAAGAAACATCCCCACCATTTTCTGAGAGTTCACTTACAACTTGTTATCTTCATCCTTTTCCCAAATAATGAGGGGGCAATTAATGAAATATATAAGAAGTTGTTTCCTTCAAAATCTTGAGCCAATGATGTTCTTAACTCTGATTCTGGAAAAAAAAGGCTTAGATTTTAAAATTAGTTTTTATATTTACCTTGGCATTTGAATATTCATAGCAATGGAAAGGTTTACAGAATCTCTGGAAAATACTGTCCATGAGTTAGAAAAAGAAAGATGTGGGATATTTAATATCTTCTATACATTTACAATAATGACACATTGACAGTTGTCTAAGCCATGAATCAAGTTCCTATAGAACCAGCATCACTGACTTTCTTTGTTCTCAACTGTGTTCTGGGGTAAAAAATTCTATGAAGATAACATGTCTGTTTTGATCATGCTGCAAGGATCGCATAGGAAGCTAGTCCTAGTCTATATGGAATCATTCTAAAAAGATGTATGAGAGATGTTATGTTTGAGAAGCACCCCCAAGTGTATGGAACTGTCGTACCAGTAGCCCTGGGCTTCTGAAAACCTTCATGGTATTATATATTGGCAGATGGTTAGAGGACATTGCACATTGGATACTTAATCAGCAGCAGCCCATCCAGTGATAATGTATATGGGACAGCTTAGGCCTGAACTATTGCTAGAAGAAGGTGTTATATTATGTAAAGGGAGGAAGGAGAGTAAACAGTCTCCAGTATTGGCTTTGTTCTGCATCCTAGTGAGAAGTACAGGGCAGTGAAGTCCTTTCAAATTAGCTTTAGATAGAGACAACACATCCTTTAAACTTGTATATCTGCCTTTCTATTCCAAACTTGGGAGCAGATGACAGGAACTGAACAGGGAAGATGGCTCATTCGTAGTCACAGTTCTGAGAGTGATGGAGATGCTTTGCAGGGAGAAATTATCCCTGAAAAGTTACATATCTTATAGGTGAGACAGTGATGTACAGGAAGATATTTGATTGATTGAAATATATGTAGGAAATAAATGTCTTAATGTTTGACAATATATTACAGTAGGTATTTGAAAGATTTTTAGGTATTCAGAAAAAATTTAGTTCCTTGCTTCCTTGTAATGATATGAAGACTAAAGGAGTAGATGCATTTTGGGGACCAACATAAGTTCAGTTTAGTGATACTTTATTTGATGACATCAAAGTACACTTGTGTCACTGTGCATGGAACATCTTTAATACCTAGAAGAAGAAACAAATGGATAATAATTCAGTAATAATTATTGAAACCCTTAGGACAGATTTTTTTTCCTTAGAGAAAATATAGCAAGAAAATTAACTACAACACAGAAGGCTCAGAAACACTAGTCTTTGAAGCATAAGCAGAAAAATCCTATTTAAATATTTTTTGTTAGATGTTTGCTTTATTTACATTTCAAATCTGAAAACCCCCTATCCCATCCCTCCTCCTCCCCCTGCTGACCAACCCCCCTCCTACTTTCCTGACCTGGAATTCTACATTGGGGCATCAAGCCTTCACAGGACGGAGGGCCTCCCTTCTCATTGATGTCAGTCAAGGTCATTCTCTGCTACCTAGTCCCTGAGTGCACTGGGTGGTCCAGCCAGACAATATTTTTCTTCCTATGGGGTTGCAATATCCCTCAGCTCCTCTTCTGCCACCTCCCCGACCAGGTTCCTGAGCTCAGTCTGATGGTTGACTCCAACCATCCACATCTGCATTGGTCAGTTGCTGGCTGAACCTCTCAAAGAGCAGTCATACAGGGTTCCTGTCAGCAAGTGCTACTTGCCAACAGCATCAGTACCGACTTTGGTGTGTGCAGACAGGATGGTGGAGAGTCCTTCCTTCAGTCTCTGTTCCATTTTTTTTGTCCCTGTTCTTCCTTCAGATAGGAATATTTCTGGGTTAAAAACTTGAGAAGGGTTGAGAAGGGCTCCCACACTGGGAGCCATGCCTATCTATTGGAGGTGGTCTTGACAGGTCCTATCTTCCCTTCTCTGATAAAATCATCCCCCCATTGGGTCTGTATTTCAATAAATAAATAGTTCAAGAGCAATAAGTGATAAAATCAAGAAAAAGGGACAATCTACATATGTAACTTTTAAGAGGATCATATAGGATCTTAATAAAGTCATTTACCCCAGAAAATAACTTACTTTACTGACCTTCCCTATGAAGGGAAGAATCAATCCCTAGGATAAAGCAAAAACACCATTGAGAATAAACTATTGGTATGAAATGGAAGATTTAGGTATAAGGTACTCCTCAAAAGCTTGGTCTCTAGCGTGCTGATGGCGTCATAAAGGTGCTGACTTTATCTATGGGTTAAGGTACTAGTGAGCTGACGGCTAAATGAAACATTGCAAGGTTAGGTAGCAGATGTCATGCAGGAGGAACTGCAATGGGCTAGTGATCTTCCTGGAGAAGGTCCATAAGTTTGTACCTTGGAAAGGCACAAGCTTGGGGCTTCATCTCCAGATTGCTTCTTTTATTAATTAGATATTTTCTTTATTTACATTTCAAATGATTTCTCCTTTCATGGTCCCCCCCGAAAATCCCATAAGCCCTCTCCCCTCACCCTGTTCCCCAATCAACCCCTCCTGCTTTCCTGTCCTGGTATTCCCCTACACTGCTGCATCTAGCCTTTCCAGGGCCAAGGTCCTCTCCTCCCTTTGATGTTCAACAAGGCTATCCTTTGCTGCCTATGCTTCTGGAGCCATGGGTAACAAACACCATGTGTACTATCTGGTTGATGGTTTTGTCCCAGGGGGCTCTGGATTGCTTCTTTTTTTTCCTTTCTATATTCTTTGTTTACATTCCATATGATTTTCCCTCTCCCGGTTCCCTCTTCCCCATAAGTCCCATAAGTCCTTTTCCCTTGAGGCTGCTGTACCTTCTCATGTTTGTCATTGCTACATTCCTCATATATCTAGCATGGTGGTTGGGTGTAAGAGTCCTTCACTGCCTATAATCTGATGCGATTGTTTCTTGGGCGACAGGACACACTATTTGATAATTTTTCTGCAGATCAATATGAAGAACTTCCTTAAAATAATATAGTTTAGGTGGATTAATGATTTTTACAAAATTCCTGCCTTGATTTAAATAGTGATAGAAAGTTTAAGGAAATGGTTTAAATTGTTTTGCTAGAAGGAAAAATAAAGTTATAATTAAAAGCAGAATGTGCCCCGTTAGCTGTAGAATAGTTAGGGCTGCATGGATTAGAAGGAGAATACAATGATCTTCATGTGTTGCATGTATACAATTGTATTTGGAAGAGAAAAATAGGCTTGGCACAAGTTAATGATCAAATAAAACATTATTTTAGATTAGGTCTGAGTTCCTGGATCATGTGATCTTGGTCTGTAGCTACAGATTTTGGTGTACAACATGAAAAGGTTTATGAATAAAGAGTAAGCAAATCTATTTAGAGTAGAAAGTAGATGATTAGCTAGTTTAACTAAACAAGATTTCAAAAACTGGATATAATGTAAATGATTTGTTTCTTGATAATTACAAATTCCTTTCAGCTAAGCATAGGGAAAACCTTGCTACTGGATACTTAGCTTGCTTAAACTTTGCTAATCAAAGACAAAGATTATTGCATTGGGGTTACAATAAACTTGTGGAAAGAAAGACAGATGGGAAATATTTAGTTAGGTATGAGTTTCAAAATACCTAATCAATAATACTGCTATAATTTCCTTTTATGCGATGGTTTTGTAGAATATGGGTTTATTGTGGTGATTGTTTTTAGAGCATATTTAACTTGTGGCTGTGAGGTAACATTTTCTTACACAAATAACTCTATCTTGGATGGTATAAAAAGACTAGGAGAAAAAAATAATGTTGTTGGAGTAAACTCATTGGAGTTTGCTCTCTCTGTCTCTGTCTCTGTCTCTGTCTCTGTCTCTCTCTCTCTCTCTCTCTCTCTCTCTCTCTCTCTCTATATATATATATATATATATATATATATATATATATGAAGCTTTTTTTTTTACAACTGAGAACTTTTTTTTTTAATATGGAGTAGTTATTGATAGTCAGCTGGTGCAAATCATACTACGTAAAACTTCTTCAGGTTATTTTACACCATACTAACATAGATTCAAACAGGATTGTTGTTGCAGATCTGCAGAAGGAAAATTAAAAATACCAGCCTCTCCAAAATACGTTTTTTCATGTGAAGATTGTGTGTGCCTATCTTGTATCATTTATTTGACTATTTTTCTTTTTTTTATTGTATATTCTTTGTTTACATTCCAAAGGCTTTCCCCTTTCCCAGCTTCCCCCCCACCATATGTTCCATAAGTCCTCTCCCCCCCAACTATTCCCCAATCACCCCCCCCACCATTTCTCTGTTCTGGTACTCTCCTACAAAACTGGATCCAATCTTTTCAGGCCCAGGGTCCTCTCCTTTCTTCTTCTTGGGAATTATTTGACTTGCTAATTGTGCCTTGAATATTCAGAGCTTCTGGGCTCATTAATATCCACTTATCAGTGATTGCATTTCATGTGTATTCTTTTGTGATTGGGCTAACTCGCTTAGGATGATATTTTCCAGATCTAACCATTTGCCTAAAAATTGCATGAATTCATTATTTTTAATTGCTGAGTAGTATTCCATTATATATATATATATATATATATATACCACATTTTCTGTATCTATTCCTCCTTTGAGGGATATCTGGGTTCCTTCCAACTTCTGGCTATTATAAACAAGGCTGCTATGAACATAGTGGAGCATGTGTCTTTTATGTATGCAGGGGAATCCTATGGGTATATGCCCAGGAGTGGTATGCCAGGGAAGTGACATGCCCAATTTTCTGAGGAACTGCCAGACTGATTTCCAGAGCAGTTGTACCAACTTGCAGTCCCACCAACAGTGGAGGAGTGTTCCTCTTTCTCCACATCCTCACCAGCACCTGTTGTCTCTTGAGTTTTTAATCTTAGCCATTCTGACTGGTGTGAGGTGGAATCTCAGGGTTGTTTTGATTTGCATTTCCCTAATGACTAATGATGTTGAACATCTCTTAAGGTGTTTCTCGGCCATCCGAATTTCTTCAGGTGAAAATTCTTTGTTTATCTCTGTACCCCATTTTTTGATAGGGTTATTTGGTTCTTTGGGGTCTAACTTCTTGTGTTCTTTGTATATATTGGATATTAGCCCTCTGTCGGATGTGGGGTTGGTGAAGATCTTTTCCCACTTTGTTGGTTGCCGTTTTGTAGTTCTTACAGTGTCCTTTGTCTTACAGAAACTTTGTAATTTTAAGAGGTCCCATTTGTCAATTCTTGATCTTAGAGCATAAGCTATTGGTGTTCTGTTCAGGAACTTTTCCCCTGTGCCCATGTCCTCCAGGGTCTTCTTTGCTCCATTCACCCAGTGTGAATGTGTATGTATGTACATATGTACGTATGTATGTAAGTATGTATGTATGTATGTATGTATGTGTACCTGTGAAGTTGTTAGAAATTGTCTTCGTTGATCCACTTGGTGTGTACATGCATGTGTCTGCATGTGTGCATGAGTGTGTGTGTGTGTGTGTGTGTGTGTGTGTGTGTATTGATATAAATTTGATTGGAGCTTTGCTCCGTTCACCCAATGTGAATGTGTATGTATGTACATATGTATGTACGTATGTATGTACGTATGTATGTATGTATGTATGTATGCATGCATGTATGTATGTGTACCTGTGAAGTTGTTAGAAATTGTCTTGGTTCATCCACTCGGTATGTGCATGCATATGTCTGTGCATGTGTGCATGCTTTTGTGTGTGAGTGTGAGTGTGTGTGGGGGGTGTGTGTGCTTGTGTGGGTGTGGGTGTGGGTGTGGGTGTGATTTCCCCTCTTTTTCTCTTCTTCTTTTAGCTGGCACCGAATAATTTAAAGAGTTCTGAGTTTCTCACCAGACACAGGGAATGCCTGCTCTAGTGAACCAAGCTCTATTCCCTCAGAGAAATGTCTGCTGAGTGTTCAGTCATTAATGTCACACTCAGTTCTCCTCAGTTTATCCTGTGTGGTATGAACGTGCCTTGGCAGTAGGGCATGATGGAAGTCAGTAGAGCACATGCTATTGAAGAGCAGCTTGCCCCTGGCCCGTTACTGGTTCATTCTGTGACTTAACTGCCCACAAGTGAAGAGATCTTCTTTGTATTGCCCTTAGATGATGAGGATTTTGGCTTGTCAATAGACTAAAATCAATATAGCCAGGTCACCATGGACTGAAATCTCTAAAATTATGAGTTCAAATAAATGTTTTCTCTTAAATTGGCTATATAAAATATTTTGTCATAGTAAGTATAAATTCATAAACAGACATTAAGTAAACATTGACCAAGTTGTTTTAGCCAAAAACAAATTAAGAATAGGTTATTTAGAGAAATATGAACTTCAAAAACTATGATTAATATTTTAGAAGTAGTATATCTTAAATGCTGCAATTAGCTTTTATTGCAACTAACATAGATATGTGCATGCTTATTTTCATAACTTCAATCTAAATTTGGTATCCTGTGTGTTCTGTGCATTATATATTCAATTATGACAAAACATGTCCTAGATTTAAGTATGAAAGCAGGATACCTGAGCTTGAGAGATAACTTAATGGTTAAGAGCACTGTCTGCTGCTCTTTCATAGTTTCTGAGTTCAGTTCTCACCATGTGGCTCACCACCATTTATACTAGTATCTGATACCACCTTTTGGCAAATGTATAGAGTATGTGTGTGTGTGTGTGTGTGTACATATATATGTAAATTAAAATATAAGTAAAAAGGATTCTATCTTTAAAAAAATGAAGGATATCTTAAAGTATGTTTACATATACCAAAATATCTTTCTTAGAGTGTGTGTGTGTGTGTGTGAATTAGGTCATTGGTTTGGACAGTGGCACAGAATTTGAGAATTATAGTTTTAAAATACTTGGTGCAGTAAGTAGGGGAAGGAGTTTATTAGAATTATTTCTAAACCCATTGAGGACTTCATTGACACGACAGACCTTGCATTGATAAAGGAACCAACACTTCAAGGTTTGTGTCACTAATCTTCCGAGGAGATTCAATTGACAAATGAAGCTGCCTATAGTGAGAAGAAGATTATGGAAGTGCTGAATCTGTAATCTAAGTTAAATAAAGAAGTTGAGGGAGCAGATAGAAATTAAAGAGTAAAGGAGATGAATATGATGTAAAAATAACATACCCACTACTTTTTTTTTTTTTTTGGTTTTTTCGAGACAGGGTTTCCCTGTGTAGCCTTGGCTGTCCTGGAACTCACTCTGTAGACCAGGCTGGCCTCGAACTCAGGAATCCGCCTGTCTCTGCCTCCCAAGTGCTGGGATTAAAGGCATGCACCACCACTGCCCGGCAACATACCCACTACTTAACAAAGCACAAATGTGACAAAGGGAGGTATATTCATCAACCATGTACACAGTGAAAATCTTGGAATAGACTGCCATCAAGAAAGGAAGGCACATTCGGCTCACATGTATGCAAGAAAGTCTACATGCTTTAGCACCAGCCTAATGTCTGTTAGTTTTGTGACTGGAATAGATAATGGCACACCACTCAGTGAGGGAAATGTTGGGAATATCAGCAAGAATCAGAAAATATCCCTCTGAGGAAATATTCCTCAGTTACCAAGGATTTTATACTACTTTTCAATTTCTTAAAGTGTGCTGCATCTTCCAGGAGCAGCAGACTAAGGGATGGACCCCTTCGAGATGAGCCACTGTGGGGCTGCTAAGCGCCCACAGCATGGCAGAGAAGCAGTGACGAGATTTGGATCATTAAATTAACAACTTCAAGCAAAGCATATTCTTTATAACAATAAATTTCAGGTTGAAGTGCAAGAATAAAAAGTAAAGAGGTGAGGAAGCAGAACTTGAGGTGAAACTTTAAGAAGACATTGGAGAATAAAATTAAAGTATAAGCAAAATGTTTCCCTTAGTCCTAGAGGAAGGGAGAACTAGAGTTGGGGCGCGAATATCCTGGATACGGGGGTAGACTCATCCGTTCTAACAAAGATATTCATACGTTCATGAATTGAAATGAAATTATTATGAAGGATATTTTTGTAGTTGTGTAATGTTCCTTGTGAGCAGCTGTTCTAACTGGGCCCCCACCAAAGTGGTTTGTAACTCTTAATTTTTCCAGCTGTGACTATGGCACCATCTTAGCAGATGAGTTTTCAAGGCTTCCCTGGGGTGACTGCCCGGTAAAACAGGACGGAAGGAAAAGATGTCTTAAAAAAAAAAAAAAAAAGAGCACATGCAAGTTTTCACAGGCCAACACTGGAAGCAGCACTCACACTTCTCGTCCACTTGCTAAAACGCACTCAAGTAGTCACACCAACTACCAGGGCAGTCAAGTACTTGGCCAAGTGGACAAGCACACAGGTCTCAGTGAACTGGTCTATTTAGCCTTTGGCACTAGGCAGCTTCCACTTATGAGTGTCTGAGTTCTAGTCGCCTCTTTAAGGAAAGACAATTTCTACTGATAGAATTTTTTTCAGTGAAGCAAGAAGATAAAGAGCAGAAAGAGGAGCACAGGGCCGGTTAAAAGAGGAGACAGGCATAGTTAGAGCAAAGTGTGGCCGGCCATGCATCTCTTACAGTAAGTTCATGCTCCGTGGTGATCCGTGTGACCATCAGCTCAAGTCACGCTTATATACAATACCATGTTAAACATGAATATCTTTTCTTTGGAGTCAGGGATATTTTGTAGGAATTAGAAAACCATGATCATAAGGTCAGGCGCTTGGATTCTGAATATCAAGGTCTTTTGTAGTGATACCTGAGTTCCAAGTTCCAGTATCTACACTCTCTATTTCTGAAATTCTGTTCATTTATTTCAGAGGAAAAAAAAAAACCTTTCTTCTCTTCTCTTGATAATGTATTTACTGTATTCACCTACACTGAAGCAATAAACTATGAAAGGTATTTGTGTTTCTCTCTTATACTTAATGTATATGTGCTTTACAAACTAGATTATGTAAGACCCTCCTTTCTAGTTGAGTGGAGTTGGGATTCGTGGCTGCTTATGTGAAAATGGGCATTGGCATTCTCAAGTTCAGCCAAGAAGCAAACCAGAAAATAATTGCCTGCTGGAAAAAATACGATGTCTAATTATTTCAAATTATAATCCTTTCTTCAGAAATTTTATCTGCACTGAATTTCAAGACTCCCTCAGGATGAAAATATATCAATAAAGTGGTATAAAAAGGACTGCAAGATAACTGAATGTAAATATTACTTGTTCTTGTGTTTGAAGTTCATAGGTGAATAACAAAGTGTTTTGTTCTTTTAAGTGGAGAATTTAAAAGGCGCATTCATGAACATATTGTTATTTTCAAATTAAATAATGCTATAATATTTCAGAGAAATTTAAAAAATTCATGTGACTATTTATTTATGCACTTGATTTCCCCTGGGGTCAAAGTGATGCTCAGTTACTATATGCTGTGTACTTATGAGGAAACTTGAATTTTCTATAGTAGTTTCTACAATGTCTGTAAAATAAAGAATAGAGACCAAGAACAAATCCTTAAACAAGAAAGCAATTTAAAACAAGTGATTTTTGTCATTTCTCACAGTACCCTTAATCTAATTTTTGGTGAATAATTAGTATGTTTTTAAACACATGTTCCACGTATTCATTTTGTCTTTCCAATATAGCCTTACAATACTGTATTTCAAATTTAATATAAAAAGAAGTTCACCTGAGATTTCTGGATGGTCTTAGATCTTTTCTTCCTTGTAGGCAATATTCAATCTCTGTATATTATTATCTCTACATATTATGACTTCATAATCATTTATTTGAAGAATGAAACCAATAGCTGGGGCTGCAGTTCTGGGGGAGAGCATGTTCACCATGGTTGAGGCCCTATCATACTAGCACAGAAACACAAACAAGCAGAAATGGAACAAACACAGAGGGAAAGGACAAAGGACAGTGTATCTAGTCAAACCTACTTGATGTGTATTCTCAAATAGCAAATAAAGCACTATCAAAATAGAAGCTTCAAAAAAAGAGGGATTATGTACAGTGGGAACGTTGTTAAATATTGAATTGCTGATACATTAAAAGAAGAAATGCATAGTGTTCTTGTAAGACAAAACAGAAACGATCAATCCTTTAAAAAAATGGTACAAGCTGGAGCTGATCCTCTGTTTGCTTCTGCTTAATTGACTTAAAACCAGTACAAATCAGAATAATTAGAAAAGGCTAAGAAGATAAAACCCCCTTAGCTGGCTTGCAGCATATACAATAGTGTCAGAAAACCTTGTAAATAGCTGAGAAAGCCCATCTACTGTGCTGGAAGGCCACACAATGGGGGCTGTTGGGAGTACTAAATCACGAAGCAGAACAAAGACAACAAGAAATCCCAGAGATGCTGCTGATTCGGTGCCAACAGGGTTGGGAGGGAAAAAGAGAAGCAGGAGAGGAGCAGAGGTAGACAGGAAGGAGGACTGTGAATGAAGGGGAGGCAAGGCTGTTTATAAACATTGCAATTAAACCTAGAACATTACAATTAAACCTAGAACATTACAATTAAATCTAGAACATTACAAATTAAACCTAGAACATTACAATTAAACCTAGAACCTAAAAAACAAATTGGCGTGCAAATGAATTCACTTGATGAAAGAAGAGGCTGTGGCATCACAAAGACTTCAAGTGAAATTTTCTACATCTATACATACACATGGTAACATTGGAATTTTGCAAAAGCATATTTTAGGCATGGCTTCTGAAGCATTTTTCATATAAGGGCTTTATTGGAGTCTAGTAGCATAAAGGTCTGAAAAGAAAAAGGTATGCTCATAAATATCTAATTGCTAGAAATTTCCTTCAAGGCATGAGACACCTGCTCCAGTTCTCCGCTCTTCTTAGCCCTGTACTTCCCCTTTTCTCCCTTCTCCCTATTCTCAAATATATTATATATGATGTATCCATGTATACATACATAGTGCATACATATATCACTAAAGTTTCTAATACATTTGCAGCTTTCGTCTTTTCCAGTTCTGGGAATGAAATCCAGGGGCTCGTACATGTCAGACATACATTTAACACTGATGTAAGCCTCAACGTATGCTTCATTAAATAAATTATATGATCAATAAAACAAATGCCACATACCGATGAGGATGTGGGGGAAAAGTGAACACTTATTTATTACAGGTGGGATGGCAAACATGTACAGTAATTATAAAAATCAGAAGAATGACTGTCTCTTAGGGAGTTGGGAATAAATCTACCTCAAGATTTAGCTATTTCACTCTTGTACATACCCAAAGGACTCTATTCTCCTGCAGAGACATTTGCTCCTCTGTTCATCATTGCTCTACTTGTAATAGCCAGTAATTGAAAGCAGCTCAGATGTTCATTCATGGATGGATACTAAAAACAAAGAACATTTAAACAATGAAATGTTACTTAGTTGTTAAAAAATGAAATTATGAAATTCTCAGGTGAATGAATGAAGCTATAAAACAATCCACTTGAGGAAGAAGAATGGAAAAGGTCACGATAGAAAGTTATGTGGGGGATAGAGTGGGAGGAGTCAGAGGAAAGTGAGGGACAGGTACAAATAAGGGCCATTAGAGAGAGCAAATGGAAATTTCCAAACAATCCAGGCAAACTAAGACAAAGGACTGCTCTCAGCAATCTCAAAGTGATGGCCCATTGCTGAGGACAATGTCCAGAGAAATCACTGACGATGGAGAAGTAGAACAGGTTTCCACATGGAGCCCTCACCCAGATACTCTAGTCTCTTTGGTATGGGGAAGGTACTCTAAAGGCTACTAAATAAGAAACATGGACAGTGACCCAGCCACAAAACCTCTGACCTGCAATCTATCCTGCCTGCATAATACTCTAGGGTATTTTTGGTACATATTGTATTGGAGCAGTGGACCAATGTTTATTGTGGTGCTCTAAAGCCTACTCCTGGAGAAGGAACCCACACTCGATACTGCTTGGATGACCAAGAACGAATGACTGTATAGTCCAGAAATCCAGCTATGGAAGCCCAAATACTACATGTCTGAAAAAATCAATAAAATGATACCTAATGACACTGTAATACTTATAGATTACAGTGCCTTATCCAATTGTCGTCAGTGCAGGTTCCTCCAGTAGTAATTGGCAACCTACGTAGAGACCCACAGACAGAGAAAAAATTTAAATTGGAGGTCTCCATCAGCTCCCTCCTTTCTGAGACAGGCAATCCAATGGACAAGTGGGTGGAAATATTTTAAGAGCCAAAGGAACACAAAAGGAAGAACAAAACATTCAGCCTGGGTTGAACATTTTATTTCATTTTATTTTTTAATATTCTTTGTTTACATTCCAAAGGCTTTCCCCTTTCCAGTTCCCCCCTCGCCATATGTCCCATAAGTCCTCTTCCTCCCACCCCCCACCCATTCTCCAATCCCCTCCCCTCCCCACCATTTCTCTGTTCTGGTACTCTCCTACAAAACTGGATTTAGTCTTTTCCGGACCAGGTTCCTCTCCATCCTTTTTATTGGGAATCTTTTGCTTAGCTAATTGTGCCTTGAGTATTCAGAGCTTCTGGGAACATTTTAAACTTCAAATCTCTCCTCCCTGCCCCCTACCCAGTTATACATTTCCTCCAATAAGGCTGTATCTACTCCAACAAGGACACACCTCCTGAAGGTGCTATGAGCCTATGAGCCTATGAGGACCTTTTCCATTCTAGCCACCATGGGCTTCATGAGTTTGCATCAAATCAATATTCAAAGCATAATGGGATTCACAAATATTATTATAAAATCTTTTTTATTAGATATATTCTTTATTTACATTTCAAATGATTTCCCCTTTCCTGGTCCCTCCTCCCCATAAGTTCCATAAGCCCTTTCCCCTTCCCCTGTTCCCCAATAAAACCCCTCCCGCTTCCCTGTCCTGGTAATCCCCTACACAGCTTCAAGTCTTTCCAGGACAAGGGGCCTCTCCTTCCTTCTTCTTGTACATCATTTGAAATGTGAATTGTGTCTTGGGTATTCTGAACGTCTGGGCTAATATCCACTGATCAGTGAGGCATGCCATGTGTGTTCTTTTGTGATTGGGTTACCTCACTTAGGATGATATTTTCCAGTTCCACCCATTTCCCTAAGAATTTAATGAATTTATTGCTTTTAATAGCTGAGTAGTATTCCATGGTGTAAATATACCAGAAGACCCCATTATACCATTCCTAGGCATATACCCAGAGGATTCCCCAGCATGTAATAAGGACACATGTTCCACTATGTTCATAGCAGCCCTATTTATAATAGCCAGAAGCTGGAAAGAACCCAGATGTCCCTCAACAGAGGAATGAATACAGGAAATGTGTATGTTTACTATGTTACTATGGTATTCCATAGTAACATAAAAATTAAAAAAACAGAAATTAAAATCTTCTTGATGCATTTCAAACACTAGTGTCTTAGTTAGATTTATTTATGCCTTTTATTGAAAAATGGATTTTTCTCATCTAATATATATCCTGATTTAAGTTTCTCTTCTTTTTACTCTTCCCAGTATTTTTATCTCTCACTGGGAAAAACACAGGGTTATAAAGGGTAATAATTAAGTATAAGATAAAATAAAATCTAACACATAGCAAAGCAAACAGACTAAATGGAATCCAAGTAAAGTCACACATATAAAAAGAGATCCAATTGTTTGAAAACTAGGGAATTCCATAAAAACACTGAACTAAAAGCTTTGTATATAGGCACTTGAGCTGGTACAGATATATGCAGGCCCTGTGCATATTGTCACAGTCTTTGTTAGTTCACATCCAATTTGATCACACCTTATTTTCTTGATGTCCCCCATTTTGTTGGGCTCCTATACTGTTTCTGTCTCCTCCTCCTCTTTCTCTTCCTCCACCTCCTCCTTCTCTTCCTCTTCCTCCTCCTCCTCCTCCTCCTCCTCCTCCTCCTCCTCCTCCTCCTCCACAGGGGATTCTGTACTCTGAGTATAGAGTTTTGAAGAACACATTCCTTTTATGTATGAGTGTCCCAAATTCTCATTTTCTCCATAATATCAGTTTATTGTCTTGATGATATCATCTGGTGTTGTCCCTTGTGTCTTGTCATAACAAAGGGAGAAGTCATGTATGTCCCATTTGTACTTTATTTAAGAGCTCCACAAGCAATCATCCTTCCACCAATAACAAAATTTTAGGAGCAATTACCCCCCCTCTCTCTAAAAATAGTCACTAATACACAATCTAGGCTGATAACAAGGACATTGTCCATGATATATTGTTGGACAAGTAAAACAATGTTCAAAACACTTGCTTACAAGCTTCCATTTTGCTAAATATTTTCCTTATTTGATCATCTAGCTCTTCTATTTAGATTATGAGCAGAATGCTTACTGCATAATAGACTTTGGAGATGTAGTACAACAGTGTCAAACAGGACACTGAAATTCAGTGTTTCTTTAGGAAACATCAAAATTGTTCATGAAGAGACCGAAACAAGATCGTTTTCATTGGATAAGAGATGGGTTTTACAAAGAGTGCTCAGGACAGAGCTATCAGAAGATGTGAGATTTAGGTCTAAACCTGGGTCATGGGATAGAACAAGTCACATAAATAGTGTGATAACCTCTGAGCACACTCATCTTTTCTTATAATTGACTTACCACACAATTTTCTTTTCCAGAACTGCATTGAACTGCAAATTTGGTAAGGGCACAAACTGTGAGACAATCTAACCACTAGCTATCTATGAGGAAAACTGGAAGAAGGACTGAGGAGATGAACCTAAACAGGAGGTAATTGCAAGGCATTCTGGGAGAGGATGGGGTTGTCAGTGCAGGCTAAATGTAGAGAAGGTAAAGTCCTGCAGAGCTTTTTTTTTTTTTAATTTTAATCAGCTCTGGAAGGATAGACAACTAAATTGTTCCAATGCCCTACATAAATCATTCAAGAAACTTCATTCCTTCTTTGTAATACTCTCTCAAAATGTTGGCTGTAATTTTAAGGATGCAATTGTGTCTTTTGTATATTTTTTCTCACTCTCTGTGTCTTGAGTACTTTCTTTAATAGCCCTGTGCCTATCAACTGACCCTAGTCTCCATGCTGGTGTGGTTTAATGACTATTACAGAGCTCCAAAATCTCTACTCTCCCTTTTAGCAAGCATGCTGACAAATTATTATTTTTTAAGCCAAAAGGAAAACACTTTCTTAGAATGTCATCTTCATAGAAAATGCTCACCCTCTTTGATCTTCTTTCCAACTTTTAATGTTTTTCCACTTGCTGACGCAGTTGTTGAAGCTTACTAGCCTTTAAGAACTGAGGAAGGCATCTGACATTATTGAGTAGCTAAGCTAACTAAACCAGTAACTAAACAATAGCATATTTTCTTTAGAATAATATTTATTCGTGAATATTCTTGTGTTAAGCCAAAAAATACCTCTCCCCGATGGTTAAATCACATAGCTCTCTTTCTCAATAGTTGGCATAACATAGATATTTAAAAAGGAGGTTTCTATGTCTTGGGATAAGTTCATTTGCCTTAATGTAGCCCAGTTTTCTCATGTGTAGTATATAGGTAGCAGTAACAGTTATCTCAATGTTTTGTTATGACAATTAATAAAACAGTGTTCATTAAACACAAGGAGTTAGGTTAACTTGACTTCATGCCATCTTTATTCCTTATATTTTCCATATCATTCTTCCTAGTTACATTTCTACTTCAATTATTTCTGCTTCTTCATTATTGATTCCTTCATATTGAAACTTCTATAATCAAATGTTTATATCTACTATCTTATGTCAAAATCACCATCACCCTGTTAAATCTGGCAGTCAATCTGTAGTCTCAGTTTTATATGTCCCAGTAACATATATGCTAAGTCACTTCTTGATTTTTAAACTTATTCTTTAATCTATAAGCCATTTCTCCTAAGTTGTTTTGATCATTTAATTTGACTTTTTTTTAGTGTCTTCACTGTTGCGCCTTAAACCACTCGTCCATTCAGAAAATCGTAATAGTGTCCCCCATTGCTTTGTTTATAATTCATTTCAATAAATGGAGATTTCGTAATCTTATCGAACAGGTAAAAATATCTCAGGCCAATGTTTTTTTTCCTTACTTTCAAACACTGCACTTTACTACCCACATCTTCAATGGGTTCTATCTTTAATTACTTCTTAGCTAGCATAAGACTCTTCAAAACAACTGATTATTATCCTGGCTTGATATTTGAGATGTCCCCATTTTCCTTCTCCCATTTTTATTCTCAACATAGGGCTTGGTGCAATTTCTTTTTAATATGCGAAATGTTCTATAAGTTAATCAAATTACTAATTTGGTAATCACAATTAGCAAAGTTCTTATGAGAGTCCATGTCATGCACAAATAATTGCTTTTTGTTCTTGTGTTTCCTGTATATTCTCTTTCTACACTTTTTCTTGACTCTATCTTTAGGACATTTCTTTGCTATCCCTAAACCTGACATTTTACATTTCTATAAGTAATTACTCAGATAAAACCCTGTTGGTGAAACAGTTTCTAAAACTCCTAATGCTGCTTTTTTCCCCCCAGAGCAGTTCCTGCTTCTAACCCATGACATTTTTTTCCTTCTAGGATTTTATCAACATCTCATACACAATGAATTTTATTTGGCATTTTTGACTGCTTCTTGATTTTTCCTCTTTGATGTCTTAAAAATATTTTTGTACACTGTAAACATGGGAAGCCTCAGTGGGAGAAGATGCACCTAACCCTCTAGAGACTTGAGGCCTCAGGCAGTGGGGAGGCCTGGCAGCGGTAGGAGAGACACACTCTTGAGGACCCGGGGAGGAGGAAGAATGGGATGAGAAACTGTGGGATGGCCAGGAGGAGAGCAACAACAAAAAACTAGTTAAAAATATTTCTGCTACTATAACCTCAATGTATTAAGCATTTATTTTATCAGTCAGCACTTAAGACAAAGGTATTTGTAAGGTGAGTAAGACACTCATCTTGCTTTTAATGCAAACTGAAATTGAATCTCCCTTTTATATACCTATGGTATTGATAGTTTTCTTTTACTTTCTTTTTTATTTAGTATGTTATTATTATTTAGTAATCTTTTTTTTTTTACAGTCTAGTCATTATCCCCTTCTTGGTCTGTCTTCTGACTGTCTGACTGTTCCTCATCCCTTACCTCCTGCCCCTCAACCCCCATCTCCAAGAGAATGTCCCACTTCCCACCCCCACCCCTACCCCACCAGGCCTCCCCACTCCCTGCTACCTCAAGTCTCTCCTGGCAGTCCTTTGCTGGTGTATGCTGCCTGGTTGGTGGCTCAGTGTCAGAGAGATCTAGGGGTTGAGGTTAGTTGAGACTGCTGGTCTTCTTATGGAGTGACCCTTCTCCTCAGCTTCTTCCAGCTTTCCCTAATCCAACCACAAGGGTCCCAGGTTTCGGTCCATTGGTTGGATGTATCTGACTCTTTCAGGTGCTTGTTGGGCCACTTGGAGTGCAGCCATGCTAAGCTCCTGTCTGTAAAATTAATATCTTACTGCTGCCCCCTCTCCAGGACACTCCTCATAGAGTCCATTCCCCATGCCCCCATCCCTTCTCCTTTGAGAGAGTGCAGCACCTGGGTATTGCCCCATCCTTGTACATGAAGTCTCTGCAATTCAATTGGGGCAGATGGCGCATACCTTTGACCCCAGCACCAGAGAGATAGAAGAAAGAGGATCTCCCTGAGTTCAAAAACAGCCCGGTCTAAGTCGTGATTTCCAGACAAGTAATATCTTGTCTGTAAAATAAACAAGGAGGGGAATAGGGAATAGAATTCAAAGTAAATATAACTGCTTATTTTCAGTACATTATTTTACCATGAGATATTTTTTATTTTCAGGAGAATATGAAATTGTTTTTCTTGTTCATTAATATAATTTTATGTACAAAATTATGGTTAATTTTCTAATTCTAGCAAGAAGTTTCCATTTTCCAAGATTCACTTATTGTTTCCAGTCTACTCTTTTAGTAATGTAAGAAATTGAAGCAAAATACATTTTTATTCTATAAAAACATTAGGAAGGATTTATTTAGTTCATGACTTTTCTAAACATTATCCAAATGCTCAATATTCATTTCATGTGCAGTATACCTTCTGTCAATTTTTATAAAAAAAAGTCTCATTTTCTTTTTTAGAAATATAGGATTTTTAGAAATAAAAAATGGTAATAACATTTCACATCAGGAATTATTTTCTTCAATGATTTTTCCATTAGAAGACTTTGCAATCAATGATATAAACTTACATATAAATTCTTCACTAAAAATAGATGATCACTATGGATATGAAGCTTTATCTTTATTCAGAATAGAATGTGATAAAACTTTCAGGCTATTTTATTCATAAATAAATTAAAATAAAATGCATAATTTTGATAAAAAATCTATGAATTCTTATTTGGCTATAAAGTTTTAGGGACACTTCTAATTTATGCAATATCTATAGCTAAAATGCTAACTGTGTGAAAGACTCTATATACATAAATATGAAAAGCATATTAAGAAGCCCTGAGTAGGTCATGATAACATCACATAAAATCAAAGAATGCAGTTAGGGACTAAATTATTAAGAGTGGGACATGATGGTGAGAAAATTCATCAGATTACTGAGATTTGAAAACCTAATTGAGAGCTGAAAATGTAATACTTAAATGAATTAGAGACTGTATTGAAAGGCACAAGTATCTTTGTGCTAATGCCCAGAGAAACCAAATGACCCCCTTGACCTATACATTTACATGACTTTGTATTAGCACACTTGCAGTGCACGGAATGTTAATGTACTAAGAGTCAGCTCAGAGTCTTTAAGTATAATACAGAAATCATTTTAGATATCAAGCTATTTTTAACATGTTGAAAAACAGCCATCCAGGAATTTCTAAGACAGTTCTTACTATAAATTCTCTCTATCCAGTCTTGTTCCAGCTGTGTATTGTATTTTTTTATTTTTTCTGAAAAAAATATCTTCCCTCTCACTTTTTACTTTCTGAGATACTCTTGTCTCAAAATCCATGAGTATTAAAAATTCAGAAAATAAAATTGCACCCCTGAAGCACATGCTTTCCAGACACTGAAACTCTTCCCTTATGAGGTAGTTTGCTAGTATGAGTCACCAAGCTTGAATTCCTGACTTTGAACTCCAGGAGTGTCAAGTGTTCAATGGTTCCTATGGGTTATCCCCGGAGCTTTGCATCTACAATGCAGCACGTTCTCAACAGCAACTCCTCAGCATCAATCATTATCAATATCATTCATTTTCCACACCAACAATGACATTTTTAGCATATTATGAAAATTCATTTAGTGGGATTTGCATAAATAAAATAATATAAACAAGTGTAAAATCAACTAGAAGATAAAGAATATAGCAGAATTCATTACATATAGCAATATATAGTTTTATAAAATTATTTAGTTTATAAAGATAACAAGTTGTAATTTGACTAAACTATACAGTGTTTTAAAAAGTTTTCTTTTCCTCCCAAGAACAGTACAAGATATATTCAGCTCTTGCTATTCAAGTGTTTAACATGTATCATACATTATACTTATCATTACTTCTATGAACTCTCTGGGTTAGGTATTCATATTTTTATTATTATTTTTCATTTTATAGCCTGAAGATTAGTAAAGGTAGGATGACCAATGTTCCAAAAATAACAAATGGTACAGGTACAACTCAAACCTAGAGGAAGACCCTAGACTAGGTATTGATATTACTTTACATTGTGAATGGCTTAGCAATAATAAACAGATCCATTTACTTATGTCTACATGTTTACCCCTGGCATAGATAATTTTCAAATTAATTAAGATATTTAAAATCTCAGGATATGAATTAGCACATTTCTAACAGCAAAGAAATTAAGGATAGCTTCAGTAAATTTCAGGGCAATACATTTTAAGTAAGTGATGTACAGACAAAACAACAACAACAAAATATCCAGCATTGAAACATAGTATTGCTTAATTCAATGATAGCCTTTTAAGGATAAAATCGTATTGACCATTCAATATGTGCTCAGAATTTTACTGGAAATTAATACCGTGGGAGGCATAGAGCAGCTGCATAAGCATTAGATACATGAGCATTTCTTATTTTCAATAGTTCAAAAAACACTCACTACAACAATTTGCTGTCACTGCCATGATGCATGAGTATTACCATTTCCTTTATCTTCATTTTATTCTGCACATTCCATGATTTCTAGGAAAAAAAAAAACAGATGTCATGGACTTACCAAATTGAATAAAAAATTTTGATAAATGAAAAGAGTAGAAAGAGTAAGAAAGGAAAGGAATATAGTTAGATCAAAAAAGAGATATTATAAAAATCATCTTGCTAAGGTGATAGTTCTACAGCACTTTTCCATGAATGATAAAATAATTCTTCTTCCTTAATAAGGTTGGTGGCCAACACCAAGTCATATACCTTCTTAAGTCATATTTCCTTTGCAGAAAATTGGAAATAATATACTTAATTGATCTCTTAAGTTTCATTTGGGCATAGAATCCTTCTAGACATTGTTCATTCCAGCAGGAAGTAAGTAAACGATGCAGGAAGCAAGAACAGATTATCATTTCCAGAGATATAATCTTGTTTTGTAATCCTGCAGCCAAGGATTTTCCTATTGTTCACTGACACTCCCAGTGGCTTCCACTTTTTTTTCCTTTTCTTTTTCTATTGGATATTTTCTTTACTCCCTATTCCATCCACCATGCCCCTGCTTCTATGAGGGTGTTCCCATACCAAGCCACCCACTCCCACATCCCCATGCTGGTATTCCCCTATACTGGGGGCATCAAGCCTTCACAAGACAAAGAGCTTCTTCCTCCCATTGATGCCCAACAAGGTCATCCTCTGCTATATATGAGGCTGGAGCCAGGGGGTCCCTCCATGTGTGTACTCTTTAGTGGTGGTTTAGTCCCTGGAAGCCCTGGAGGATCTGGTTGGTTGATATTGTTGTTTTTCCTATAAGGTTGCAAATCCCTTTAGTTCCTTCAGTCCTCTTTTTAACTCCTGCATTAGGGGACCCCATGCTCAGTTCAATGGTTGGCTGTAAGCATCTGCCTCTGTATTTGTCAGGCTCTGGCAGGGCCTCTCGGGAGAGAGCTATATGAGGATCCTGTCAACAAGCACTTCTTGACATATGCAATAGTCTTTATTATATATAATATATAATATTATATATTATATATATAGCGGATGGATTCCCAAGATTGGCAGTCTATGGATCGCCTTTTCTTCAGTCTCTGCTCCACTCTTTGTCTCTGTATTTACTCCCATGAGTAATTTGTTCCCCCCTTTAAGAAGGACTACAGTATCCACACTTTGGCCTTCCTTCTTCTTAAGCTTCCTGTATTCTGTGAATTGTATCTTGAGTATTCTGAACTTCTGAGTTAATATCCTCCTATCAGTGAGTGCATACCATGTGTGTTCTTTTGAAACTGGGTTGCTTCACTCAGGATGATGTTTTCTGGTTCCATCTATTTGGCTAAGAATTTCATGACTTCATTGATTTTAGTAGCTGAGTAGTACTTCATTATGTAAATGTACCACATTTTTTTGTATCTATTCCTCTGTTGAATGACATATGGGTTCTTTTCAGCTTTTGGATATTATAAATAAAGCTGCTGTGAACATAGTGGAGCATGTGTCCTTTTTATATGTTGTAGCATCTTTTGGATATGTGCCTAGTCTTGATATAGCAATACTTTGTCCACTTTTGTGTGGAATTGCTAGAATGATTTCCAGAGTGGTTGTACCAGCTTGCAATCCCACCAACAATAGAAGAGTGTTTCTCTTCCTCCACATCCTCTCCAGCATCTCCTAACACCTGAGTTTTTGATCTTAGACATACTGATTGGTGTGAGGTGGAATCTCAGGGTTGTATTGATTTCCATTTCCCTGATGACTATGGATGTTTGTTTAGCTCTATACCCCCATTTTTTAATAGGGTTATTTGATTCTCTGGAATCTAACTTCTTGAGTTCTTTGTATATTGGATCTTAGCCCCCTATTGGATGTAGGACTGATAAAGATATTTTCTCAATCTGTTGGTTGCCATTTTCTTCTATTGACAGTGTCCTTTTCCTTACAGAAGCTTTGCAATGTTATGATGATGTCTGACTTGTCTATTTTTGATCTTAGAAAAATTTCCCCTGTATCCTAGTATTTGAGGCTTTCCCCCACTTTCTCTTCTATTAGTTTCAGTGTATGTGGTTTTATACGGAGGAGGTCCTTGATCCACTTGGACTTGAGCTTTGTACAAGGAGATAAGAAGAGATCAGTTTTCATTCTAATACAAGCTGATTGTCAGTTGAAGTAGCACTATTTGTTGAAAAAGCAGTCTTTTCCCCTCCCAGATGGTTATAGCTCTTTTGTCAAAGATCAATTTGCCATATATGTGGGTTCATTTTTGTGTCTTCAATTCTGTTGATCTACCTGCCTATCACTGTACCAATACCATGCAGTTTTTTTTTATCACTTTTGCTCAGTAATATAGCTCAATGTCTGGGATGGGTTCTTTTATTGTTCAGAATTGTATTTGCTATCCTGGGTTTTTGGCTATTCTAAATGCATTTGCAAATTCCCCTTTCTATCTCTATGAAGAACTGAGTTAGAATTTTGATGGGGATTGCATTGAATTTGTAGATTGCTTTCTACAACATGGGCATTTTTACTATAGTAATCCTACCAATCTATGAGCATGGGAGATCTTTCCATCTTCTGAGATATTGGATTTCATTCTTCAGAGACTTGAAGTTCTTGCCATACAGATTTTAACTTGCTTGGTTTGAGTAACACCAAGGTACTTTATATTATCTGTAACTATTAAGCTGAACAATGCTCTACTCAATAATAACTTGGTCAAGGAAAATAAAGTAATTACTTTTTAGAATTCAATGAAAATGAAGGTACACAATACCAAAATTGGGTATCAATGAAAGCAGTGATAAGAAAAAAACTCATAGCTCTAAGTGCCTCCAAAAAGCAACTAAAGAGAGCATACACTAGCAGCTTAACAACCTACATGAAAGCCCTAGAACAAAAAGAAGCAAATACACCCAAGAGGAGCAGATGGCAGGAAATAATCAAACTCAGTGCTGAAATCAACCAAGTAGAAACAAAAAGAACTACGCAAATGCAAAGAATCAACAAAACTAGGAGTTGTGTCTTTGAGAAAGTCAACAAGATCGATAAACCTTAGCCAAACTAACCAGAAGGCATAGAGAGAGAATTCAAATTATCAAAATCAGAAATGAAAAGGGAGACAAACAACAGAAACTGATGAAATTAAAAAAAAATCACCAGATCCTACTACAAAAACCTATACTCAACAAAACTGGAAAATCTAGATGAAATGAATAATTTTCTAGACAGATACCAGGTATCACAGTTTAATCAGAATCAGATAAACCATCTAAACACTCCCACAATCCCTAAAGAAATAGTAGCAGTCATTTAAAATCTCCCAACCAATAAAAGCCCAGAACCAGATAGTTTTAGTGCAGAATTCTATTGGACCTTCAAAGAAATCCTAATAACAATACTCTTCAAACTATTTCAGAGAATAGAAACAGAAGGAACACTATTCAATTCATTCTAATAAGCCACAATTATGCTTATACCTAACCATACACAGAACCAACAAAGAAAGAGATCTTCAGACCAATTTCCCTTAGGAATATCAATGCAAAAATATTCAAAAAATTCTCACAAACTGAATCCAAGAACATGTCAAAAAGATCATCCATCATGATGATGAAGATGATCATTCCAGGGATGCAGTGATGGTTCCATATAAGGAAATCCATCAACGTAATCCACTATATAAACAAACTAAAATAAAACAAACCTACATGATCATCTCATTAGATGCTGAGAAAGCATTTAGCAAAATTTAGCATCCCTTCATGGTAAAAGACTTGGAAAGATCAAGAATTCAAGGCTCATACCTAAATATAGTAAAAGCAATATACAGCAAACCAGTAGCCAACATCAAACTAAATGGAGAGAAACTTGAAGCAAAGTCAGGGACCAAGCAAGCCTGCCCATTCTCTCCCTACCTGTTCATTATAGTACTCAAAATCCTAGCCAGAGAAATTAGACAACAAAAAGAGGTCAAAGGGATACTAATTGGAACGGAAGAAGTCAAACTATCACTACTTGCAGATGATATTATACTTAAGTGATCCTAAAAATTCCACTAGAGAACTCCTAAACCTGATAAACAACTTCAGCAAAGTAGCTGCATATAAAATTAACTCAAACCAGTAGCCTTCCTGTACTCTAAGGGCAAACAGGCTGAGAAAGAAATTAGGGAAATGACACCCTTTACAAAGCTTACACTTTTTATCCACTGCATTAACTCCCCAGGACTTTGTGACATTGCTGGTCCTTCATGAAAGCTTTATGACAGCTAGAGAGCTGTGTTGACTCTTGGAGTTCACTCTTAGCTGCAGCTCTCACACAGAAACCTTGAGTTGATATCTGTTTGCCTAAAAAACATGATTACATGTTCGAGACAGGCCCTATTTGATTCTGACTAGCAACCCTAATCAACGTAAAAAGAGACTGTGTGGAGTGCAATAGAGCCAGTGACTTGTTGAGTAACTGACAGCTGTTGCCTGCTTTCCTGTGACCAGTAGTCAGATTTTAGTGATGCTTGCATACTCAAATAAATCTTTGCATTTTAAGATCATGCTAATCACCTCAGAACTTTTTATCAGTATATGGTGCTAAGAAATGATGATTAAAGACTTTGATAATACTGATCCTGGACAGTGTAGGATTTGATCTAGAAAATCTGGCGACAGTCTATTTTGAATGGATGTGAACCGAAACATAATAACAATGCTGGGCTATGGCAAACCATGTTTGATGAAAATTTTCATTATCTCCGAATTATAGCAGTGGGTGAACAAAGGAGTGTTTTTGGTGATCTTTGCAAAGGAAATCAGGCAAAGTTTCATGTGTTTCCTTGATACATCTTGGGATCTTGCCAACTGGAGCTGGAGAAAGCTCACATACCTCTTGAATTTCTGGCTAATACCTTATCTTGTTGTCTTTTGGAGCCAAACACAATGTTCACCTCTGTTTTTTATTCAGTTTACCTTCTCCATGATCTACATGCCATTCACCCACAAATAAATGTGGATTATGATTCATTCCTACTCTTGGTGTATTTATTAGGCGAGAGTGAGAGTAGGGATTTTTATTGGTTGGGTGGTTTGTTTGATTTTTTTAGTATATTAATAGACTGGGCAAGGTATACATTGCTGCAACTGTGACACATAAATATATCCTGGCTCCTTTACTCTGTGGTTTCAAGCCGTCTTTGCTCTCCTGTGTCTTTAAATGGAGTTTGAAACTTTTGGCTTCACATGTGGTTATGGTTCTCAGAGGGAGAGTGTCATTCCTACCCAGAACTACTTGCACAGATGATGGGACTTTGCCTGATAGTTTTCTTTTTGTGTACTTTGTAGAAAGCCCCCCCTCCCAGTATCCAGAATTCAAGCTATGCAAGTCTTGCCTTTCATACAAAAAAAAGTTCTGCTGCAGAAGAGGCAGAAGAGATATGCAGAGCAACAACTGTAATGGAAACTTGCTTTTGTAAAGCAGAGACCGTCCAGTAGCCATCACATATATCACTTCTTTCTCTTATTATGGAACAATTTACCATAAAAAAGAGAATCTCATGTAGATCATATTTCAGATTCAGAGTCTTAATTACAGAGAAATATGCTTCCATTCTGAAGCCTGCAATTAATGCTACAATGGCTCTCTGCCTTGTCAACTTTATTGTGTAGGGAACATTTCCAGAATGCAGCAGACTTTTTGGCTGTGTCTTTTGTTTATTAAATACTTTATACTTTGACATTTAGAAATTTCTGTTTGCTTGATTTCAAAGGGCCATATATCACATGAAAGAAAATTAGAAACGATTATACCTTTTCCCAAGTCAGGGAGAAATTCAATATAATGCATTTTGCAATTTTTTTCCTATATAACATTAACTATTATAGTTGCTGATTCTGATTTTCTAGCAGCAGCCCCAATCATAACACTGCTCAACCATTTGGCTTCATGTCCTGACATCATATAACAAATATCTGGGTGATTTGAATTCATTGAAAATATAATTGTATTAAAGATTCTTTTAAGATTTTCAATGCTGGGTGTGGTGGCTCATGCCTGTAGCACCAGTACTTGGGAGGCAGAGGCAGGAGGATTTCTGAGTTCGAGGCCAGCCTGGTCTACAGAGTGAGTTCCAGGACAGCCAGGACTATACAGAGAAACCCTGTCTCAAAAAAAAAAAAAGAAAGAAAGAAAGAAAGATTTTCAATAAGAAGAAAATCGGGGGACATAATAAAAGTAGATAAGAAATCGTAAATGACCTCTAACGTCGTAGAAATGTGCATTAAGTAGTACTTTTGAGCAAACATAATGAGACATACTGATGAAGCAGAGGCACTGCTAATATGTCATATTTTAGTCAAATGCATCATGCAAGCTGGAAATTGAACTTTGAAGCTTGTTTAACGTCTGGCTCTTCAGCTTTATCGAGGCAAAGAACCAAGGGAGATATATGCTACTGCAAAAGAAATGTAATAAGAAGACTGTCTTTGGCTAAATTTTTCATCTGTCCGACCTCCACAAGAAATGACATTGGTTTTAATACAGTAATTATTTGGGCAAGATATGGCCCTTATTTCAAAAGTTGATTTCACATTTAGTCTATTTATTCAGATACCACTCTCAGATGCAAACTGTAGTTGGCTTGGTGCTGCTCTAGTACTGTATCTTTGAATCCTTTTATTTGTATCTGGTGGCACGGGTTTGTTGTCATTTCTATGAAGTGCTGAAGTGAGGCAAAGATTTTTTTAGTCGTGTTTTCATCACTAAATGAAGTATAGTGCTTTGATAGATTTCACATTTAAAAATAAATTATACTTTAATTATCTACCTTAACTTTTCCTTCACTAATACTTTTTTTACACTTATGAATATAGTTTTGGCATCTTTCCCACATTATTTAAGGTATGCCTATGAAACCTAGTCATTAGTAGTCAACTGGGTGTCAGATATGTTCTCCTTTCTATAAAATTTGATTTTACTATCAGAAAAGGTATCCTTGGGCAGCTCTCCCAGTGCTGAATGGAAGGGACACTTTCAGATCATGGGTATGAAAGAAGCCAAAGGCAAACCAGTTCTTGATAAACATTTCTGTTTCAGTAGTCAAAATGCTACTGAGAAACTGACTTTCCTCCTAATAAATACTACTTTTCATGGCAGGAAACAAAGTCCACAAAAATTACCAAATGCTCCTAATGCCATGCTGCTTTGCAGAAGTGAATCATCCTACTCCCCCCGACCCCCTTTACAAATGAGCTCTCCAGCACACTCATAAGCTGTCAAGCTTGTCTTTCAAGGTTGAGCTTTGGCTCAGATGTGGACTCCTGCGTGGTAAGACTTAACCTGCTCTGCAGGGCACAGCTGTCAATCTACCAGAGCCACACAGCTCTGAAGCACACTTCCCTTGGATTGCAGAGTCAACTGTCAGTGGGAGCGTACATTAGATATTAGACCGCATAAACACTTCGATGTTGAAGTCCAATTTTATAAATGTCTCATCCATTATTTAGAGAACACAAAGAATTGATGATTGCACCCTCCTTCATCTCGCAAAATACAATTTATTATTTATGCCAGATAAATAAAATGGTAATATAATGAGCCTTTCTTTGAAACTAAGATTCTCTCTTATTTTAGTTTGACTTTACTCCTTCCTGTGATACCGTATTTCTTTTTGCTACATTCATTCAAATTAAGCACAATGATATTCCTTTAATAAAGGTCCTGATGGGCCTAATTTTGAACATACAAATCAATGGTAAATTACCTAATTGTGAAGGAAAAGACTGTCCTTGAAAAATCACGGGACTATGACATGAGATACCACATAGGCAAAAGTTAACGTTATGCCTTTGAATTTTGCCTCCTTTAAAAGTATGGTTTGATTTACTTGCAAAGTTCAAATGTCAGGAACTACATATGTATAGTTTCCCCTGTTTTGTATGTTACCAAACATGTTCATCCTACTTTATCATACTTGTATGCTAAGCTCCACTCTCTTTCTTAATAAAGTATGTGCTTCCTGAAAATCCTGAAGATTCTCTTCTTTGCTGCTGTACTTTGATTCATGTTGAGCACATTGGCTGATAGTCACAAGGATTAACAATAATCCATAGGAGTAAAAGCTTAGTACTTTCAATCATAATAGCTTGCTCATAGGCAATGTATGGAATTCTGCCAAAGATGGTTAAAATTGTTCTCTCATCAGCATGATGCGAAAAGTTGTGGCCTGAATTTTGGGTCCATAAGTGCTAAATATATAGCACTGCTTTCTCTTAAGGTAGAAACTCAAGAAAAAAAATGTGAATATAGTAAAAAATACCAATACCATTGCATACTCAGATGTCAAAGAGTACCATTTAGGCATTTTGCAGATTCCAATTTGTTTATTATGAATTCTATTACCAAAGAAAATGTAGTCCTTTCTTATCTTTGAGATCACATGTCGAGTATAAGTATTTTAATAAATATTTAAATGACATAGTCTGATTAATTTAAATAATCACTTCCAAATTATAGTACATTTTTATGTTCGTCTCTTGAGATGGGTTCTCATCCTATAGCCTAGGCTTGCTGAGAACTGACCTTTACAATGTAAACTGATTTCAAGCTTATGCTGACTTCATCAATTCTTCTGCCCGTCCCTTCTGAGTACTGGAATTACATGACCTGTGTCAGTAATTTTGTAGTGCAAGGCATTGGACCCAAGGACTTGACACCAGCTATGCAACTGCTCTATTACTCAATGTCATGAGTCCTGCTTTACATCCTAAGATACATTTCTAGGAAAGCTGACAAAAGATTACAATATGTACATATTTAGTGTATATAAGACAAATATATGAAAACTTCACATCGTGCATCATTTTGCAATTTGTTAATGACTTTTATCAAATCTTGATAGCAAGACCATTCTCTTAAGTTTACTGAAATCAGGTCTTAAAAAAAATATTAGTCAGTTAAAGAATCCCCTCATATTCCTACCTGCAAACAAGAGAGCAAGAAGGACCAGAGCTCACACGCATTTTTGCTGTTCAGAGTTTATTGTTACCCATCCGAGGTCTCATGATTCTGTCAATGCCTGAAGAGGACAAGGCAGGTAGTAGAAGCCTTCATCTTCAAGATCCACTGAGAAGGTAAGGAAGTTATAAGGGCCCTCGGGCTAGCTAGTGTCAGCTTAATCTGATGGCGTCAGAGCTAACATTAGCAGGTGTTGCTGTCTTCAGTACTTCACTCTTATCATTTCTGTACCCTTAAATAGACACTCAGACTTGATTGACACATTTCTCTACTCTTATATGAACGTTGTTAAATTGAGCTTCAGAATTTTCAAACACTGATTTCTTCCTTTCACAGCTCTTGTGTCGTCTTATCTTTAATCCCGCATTCAAACCAAAGTTGGGGATTCCTTTCAATTGCAGATGGAGATTTTCAAATGTTTCCAGAACATGCTTACTGGTTACATTTTGACTGTGCTTTGTTCCCACTTATACACAAGGTCTTTTGATTTCACATGCTCAAGCATCAAGAAAACAGCACACATGCCTAGAAGTATGATAAATGCTGAAGTCACAACACTGATAGCAACCACCACTTGCTTTTTCACAGACACTAAATCTTGTGGATGAAAAAGACATGGGTCAGTCAATGGGATGCTGAGTGTGGAAGCAAAGACCTACATTTGTTTTCAATAACTGAGTCATCAGGGATACCTTAGCAACACAATGAGAATGTCGAACTACTAAAATCTCTACTTGGTGAAAGATTCAGAATCTGTCTAGTGAAATCAAATAAACTATTTTCTACAGCTCAAGGAGATACAAGTAATGACATACAGGACTTGAAAAATAACACTGGGCCAGAGATGGCAGACCGATCTGAATAAGAGCTTTCATTAAGTATATTTTTTCTTTTCAGAAATATTTCACTAAGATGAGTATACTAGTCTCTTAAAATTGTGGTGTAATTTGTTGGAAATAACTTTAGATTTATTTTTTTCCAATGGTTGTTCTGATGTAAGTCGAACTTTGGGTCAGTACCTGGGGAATCTTTGAGCTAGTTTAAGTGAGTAAATCCTATGATGAAGAGTCACTTTTCTTGAAGAAAGTTGTCCCTGCTCCTGTGGGTTGCATTACCTCTTTGCACATATAGGCAACATGAAGAAGACTCAGCGGACTTTGAAGAGAGGGCAGTAATGAAGTTGGGAGAGAGATGCAGCTCAGAGTTGTGGGGGAAAATTAGAGAGTTGGGTAGTGGGAGTGGATATGATAAAATGTTTATCTGTGCAAATTTCTAAAATAATGGAATGGAAAAAAATCTAATATGTTCTGTTGATGAGTTAAAGGGAAAACAGAGAAAGTAGAAGAATAATGGGATGATTTTAATTTTGGGAATGGAACCCTGAATATTCTCAATGAGTTCATAATCTAAACTTTCTTGAACAGCTGTTTAGGAGCCACGAGCAAGCACACCATGACCTTATGCCTACCCACAGGGAACTGCTACTTAGAGCTGCCATTATCCCACATGGAGCCCTCTTAGAAAGCTGGCAACATACCATGAGCACAAATAAACATCAGAGAGATGCCATTTCATAAGCAAGTATAAACATTTGTGATCACAGTGGTTGGTCTGCTTGTCCACACTTATCTTGGTGATTATAAGAATTATTCTTATAACCCTTTCCTGGCTATCTCTTCTCACACTTAGAATCATTATCATACTCCTGTATATATATTCATGAAACTGACCTAAATTCCAGTATTTGCTTACTTCTGGAACATCAGTGCAAAGAACATATAACTTATAGACCTCGGGCTCTTTATTTCAGCCCCTTGCACATCCTTTTATGTCTGTTCTGTCCTCTTGTTTTTCTATCTAGTAGAGGGGTTTTTCATAAATTCACGGACCTCTGGCAGTGAAGGCATGGCAATTTCCTTATTCAACACTGTCCTAGCTCCTTCATTTTCCTCCTGGGCTGGTTTTCTGTTAGCGTATACCTAGTCACAGAGAAGAAGCCTCTCTATTATTTCTTTAGTAAAACCCATTCAACTCTCCATAGTTTCCTCCTTTGTGCATTATCAGGCTGCAAAACTTGGATAATCCTTGAATTCTCCCTCCATGACTTCACATCAGCAGCCAAACAGTGATAGAGAGCACCTCAATAGGTCCTTCATTCATTCCAGTGAATCCCGCAGAGGCTCCCCAGCTGATTTGTTTAGTAGGCCTCCTTTCCTGTTCCTAAGATGATTCTGCGGCATATCTCCATCCAGCCACAGGTAGAAGTGTGGCTCTGGTTTACCTGGAAACCTGCAACAGCCTATAGAGTATGGCTTCCAATGTCCATCTCCATCACCTCCTCATCTACGTGTAGCAGAATGCAATCTGGATTATGAAACTTAATGATTTAAAAAAATGGAACATCTTTTCATGGTACTTAGAACAAAATCCAAGTTGTTTCTATAGGCTTCTTAGAGCATCATGCTTACCTCTTTAAACAAATGAGTCTTTAATTACACTGATACTTGTTTTGCCTCTTTGAGTATGCTCTATTTAACTTTGGGTGATGTTTTCTCTGCCTAATTTGCACCTTGCCGATATTCTTCCTTTGTGAAACATATGGAAAAATTACCTTTTCCTTTGTCTATCAGAAAAATTAATGCTTCTCAGCTAGACTCCCCATTTCCATAGTACACCCAATACCATCCTTGTTTTTTTTTAAATAATACACAACTGTCTCATGCTTATTTCCTATGTCATACTAAAATTAGACAGTACTTTTTCCATTAATAAAACTCCAATATGTTTTTACAGAGTACTTGTCCCCTCCCCCTGAAAACCTTTTATTAGAAATATTGGCCTGGTTAAATATTTAATATTTTATGGGGTTTATATTTAATTTGAATTTATGTACACCACAGCAGGCTGTTATAATAAATACAAGTTGTAGAAGTGTGTAATGACAAGGTATATGTGTCTGTGTGTGCATGTATGTGTGTGTTTATGTGTGTGTGTATGTCACAGTGTGTTCTAGTCTATTCTTTTCTTCAACCACATGAGATAGAACTCAATCTCAGACTTGGAATCACTTTATCTACTAAACCATCCTGCCTGCTTCAAGGTTTCTTTATTTATACATGAATTAAACTATAATTCCTAAAAAAATATTTTCTTTTAAAATTTATTTATTATAAAATAAACAAAGATGTTATGAGGTTGGGGCTACTTCATTCTCATTAAGCATTTATGTACAAGGTAAAACAGGTAAAGCATAAATTTTATATGCATGCATATGCATATATATCATTTATATATGTATGACATCCAATCATTTCAACAAGTGTCTAAAGCACTAGTGCTATGTACATATACTTCCCTACTCACTTTCATAAAGTTTAAAAATCCCCAGAAAATTGAAAGTTTTTCTCTCAATAGTGCTTAGTTCCTTTCATTTCCTTAATGCCCCTGAGAGTGAGAGAGTCAGAAGAAATCAATTTCCCCAATTTGACTTGCACAGACTTCTCTCTGCCTCGAGTCTTCTATGCAACACTGGCTACAATCTAAATACTCCTTGAGTTATACATATTACAATGGTATATTAATAATTATTTTAAAGAAGACTATATTTACATGGTAATTTTTGAATGCTGGTTTTAAAAAAAAGTAAATAGATTTCCCTCCTGTAGAAAAATCTTAAGTTGATTTGGGAAGATGTCTTTCAAAGCTCTGGCTGGGTGTTTGAATGTAGCCTTGAAACAATGGGAACTTTGAATACCTTGTAGTACTAATATTTAAGACATATTAGCTTGGCAACCTGGCCTACATTTTAAAATATTGATATGAATAAATAATATAGCATTAGCTATATCTCATGGTTTTCAATTCATCATAATTATATAGATAGAGTTCTTACCCTACTTGCCATGAGACCCAGAACTCAGCCCTACTCAAGTAGGACACACAGCCCTGATCACACTGATTCTTTGTCATTGCTTGGAAGAGTCTGCCAGAACACTCTGACCTGGTTATGTCAACTCTGTCAGTTACCCTTCAGCTTCAGCCTGCGTAGCTAATAGACTCTAGTTCTAAGGCACCAGTTCTTATTCTCACCGTGGCTAGTATGCAAAAATAACTAGTACTGTGTATTCTTCATTCAATTTTCATCTTTCCATTAATTGCCATTTTTGAAACCAATTACAATTAATGCATTCTAGGTGAGAGAAAGATGTCATGCAAATAGAAAAAATCACAACCCATTCATTTTTGTCATTTCAAGAAAACAAAACCATGCTCTCAAGACAAAGTATATTTATAGTCACATACAAAAGTGTATTATACATATTATTCCCAGGACATAAGGTCTGTAAAAAAATTCATATGCGGATGATTACTACAAAGATGCTAGATGTGTTCTTGTTGAAGAAAAATTGGTTGAAAAAAATGTCTTAGTTTGAAAAATTTGAACCAACAATAGATCCAAAACCACCTGCTTTCTCATGTGCAGTTTTATTGAGTTTTGAAGCAAGCTATCAGAAGACAGAGCTAATGATGATTGTGACTATTGCATGCTGTTTCATTAAGAGGTATTTCTAATTGTAAGAACATAAGCCATTACATGAATAAAATTATGGATTACATATTTATTTTAAATAATGAGACAAGTTTAAAGGTAGTATAATATATACATTTAAATATTCTAAAATAATTGTAATATTTTTTCTTTTTTATTCGATATATTCTTTATTTACATTTCAAATGATTTCCCCTTTCCAGTATCCCCCCTCCTCAAAAGTTCCATAAACCCTCTTTCCTCCCCCTGTTCCCCAATCAGCCCCTTCCTGCTTCCCTGTCCTGGTATTCCCTTACACTGTTGTACTGAGCCTTTCTAGGACCAGGGGTCACTCCTTCCTTCTTCTTGGGCATCATTTGATATGTGAATTTTTTTCCTGGGTATTCCAAGCTTCTGAGCTAATATGTTTTTGTTTGTTTTGTTTTTAGATGATACTAATAGTGTCTCCTGTCTTAACAGTATTGCTGCAGTGTGATTTATGAGTACTTACTTTGAGATAAAGGTCTGTATTTTCAGGCCTGCCTTGAGTTTGGCAAATACGTGATTATTGAGTTAGTAACATTATGGGAGGTTTAAACAAGTATATAAAATAACATTTCACTGGACTCACATGATGAGAGACTATCCTAACTGATCATACTTAGTAGTCTGTATACATCTGATCATACTAATCTATGTAGAGATGTGGATTTTCTGCAAGTCAGCTAAGGTCAAAGATGAGACTGGACTCAGCAAAGCATGTGAATAAAGAATTTTTTCCCTTTTTTTTAATTGGATATATTCTATATTTACATACTTTTCAAGTAATTTTGTCTTCTTTTTGAGGTGATGGATCTTGGACTTTGCACACTTTAGCCTTGTATACTATTTAAGTTATTGATAAACAGCACCTGCATAATAATAAAAATAGCAGTGGTTCAAGTCTTCATCTGAAGGGATGTATTGGGCATGAATAGATGGCAAAGATAATCTTGTCCTATTTAATAATATCCCGGCACTCTGATTATTATATCTTTATACCACTTAAGCCTTAGAATAGCTGTATGTTACAAAAAACTAAGTGAACTGTCTAGTTCCCTTTAATTAACTATATCTATCTATCTATCTATCTATCTATCTATCTATCTATCTCTCTATCTATAATCTACCTACCTACCTATCTATCTGCCTATCTGCCTACTTACTTACTTACCTACCTACCTACCTACCTACCTACCTACCTACCTACCTACCTACCTTCCTACCTACCAAATTATTTAGACATAAAAGCAAGCTGGTGACAGTATATCCAGAGCTAAAGCGGTACTTATTGCCACAGAACAATGCTCTCATCTCCTCACCTTATATCCTGAGCATGCTGCTTTAATTTTTGTCTTCACTTCACATCCACATTCCAGGCTTCAGACGGAGAAAATGGCAGGGAGTGCCGCCTGGGTCTTCCTTCCAATTGAGTGAACTTCGATTAAAGAGATTTCCTTGGAGCTACAGTTTATGCTTCATTGGCTACACCTACTGCAACGGAGCCTGGAAAATGTAGTTTTAAGTTTGACAAATTGCCGTTTGAAGAAAAATCAGTGTTCAGTTGGCTAAGGAAAGCTGAGCGAATGTATTTGATGTAGTTCCTACTAGGGTTGCACAAGTAGTGCGTATTTTCTTTCACTTCCTTTGTGACTTTACTCTTCTGATTTGTCCCCCATAGAGTAGATGGCTGAAGTTTACATAATTGCTTCCTTTTGTTTTTATTAGTACATTCATATTTATTGTGATTAAATGTATGTCTGCCGACTTATTTAAATTTCATTTTCTTCTTACTGGGAATTATAAAATATCGAATAGGTATGTTTAGCAGGAAATGAATACAGTCACTATTATTGCATCTTTTTAATGATCATGTTAAAAATCAGTGAATCTATAGGCTCACAGCTTTCTAGATTTTCTTTTAATAACATGATTTTTTTAATCCATTTCTAAAGTAGTTATTACCTAATGAATAATGGCGTTTTTCCTTTTTATTGCTTGAAAATTTCATACATGCATAGTGTGTGTCCCCTTTGATTTTTTCCATCCACTTTCTCCCACATGCCCTCTTCACTATTCCCTCCCTTTGTGTGTGTGTGTGTGTGTGTGTGTGTGTGTGTGCGTGTGTGTGTGTTATTTGAGTTTTGTAAATTCACTAAATCCATGTGATGCTGCCAGTATGTGCATGATTATAGGGCTAGCTACAGATCACAGGTAACAGCTCCAGAGCTGGATCCTTAAGAAAACTAATTCTCCTGAAAAGACTGGATACAGATTTGTAGGAGAGCATCAGAACAGAGAAATGGGGGTGGTGATTGGGGAATAGTTAGGGAGGAGAGGACTTATGGGACATATGGTGGGGGGAACTGGGAAAGGGGAAAGCCTTTGGAATGTAAACAAAGAATATAGAAAATAAAGAAAAAAAGAAAGCTAAAAAAAAAAGAAAAAAGAAAACTAATTCTCTCTGTCTCTGTTTCATTGTCTCGGTGTCTGTCTGTCTGTCTTTCCCTCCCCCCTCCCTCCCTCCCTCTCCCTCTTCCTCTCTCTCTCTCTCTCTCTCTCTCTCTCTCTCTCTCTCTCTCTCTCTCTCTCTCTCTCTCCCTCTCTCTTTAGTGGCAACCAGATGACAACAGTATTTTAAATGGAGATGGGACTCCAGATCATCTCCTTTCTCTGTGTTGATATTTGTCTGACTTGATCTTGTGCATTCTTCATGCATGGTGTCACAACTGGTCAAAGTTTGAATGTGCAACTGTTGTGCTGTATCTGGCAAACACTTTCACTAGAGTTATCTACTGCTTTTATCTCTTCACAACTTTCCATCCCTTATTTTGGAACTGAGTACATTTCTGACTCTTCCTGAATTTTTGATCATTTCTGGGTCTCTGTGTTAACAAGTATTCTTTAAAACGCTTCTCTGATGAAGCAGCAGTGAGGCAGTAATACAGAGGTATGTAAATACTGTGTACATTTAGCAGAGTAATGGTAGTAGGTTCTGTCTGAAGCCCTATGAACTACTTAGAACAGATGCTTCGCTCCACTAATAATGCCAAAAATGCATTAAATCCAATAAAAAGGCTTTGGTTACTCCAATAACTGTTGTGTTACTACTGGATCAGTCGGCATGTCTTGACAGGCTGGGTATTGCTGTAGCTGGCAGCATTCATAGCCAGGAAAAACTATTGTTAACTTTGATCCCGTACTTGCGTGTCTAATACCTTTAGCACTAGGAAAACTATCCAGTAGAGATAAAGCTTCCAACTTGGTAGCAGCTTGATTTTTTTCTATGTTCTATAGCTAAATTAAATAATTAAAAGTATTTTTTAAAGAGTTAGGGATAAAACTTAGGCCCTTGTTGATATTAGATAAGCAGCCAACCTGTATGCTCTATGTCCGTATTTTGGTGTCTTAAAATATGTTCTGTATTTACAGTCTGGGTGGGCTTCTACTTGAAGATTCTGTGATTCTGTCTCCTGAATGTAGGCCTTCCAGGAACACACTATCACGTTTAGTAGTGATTTAATTTCTGAATCTCCAAAACATTATACATGTACCCTTTGAAGTTCCCTTAAAGATTTTTATGGAATATTGATAAAACTGTCACTTTGACTCCTAAAGGATTAAAGAAAGAGCTCTGTCAGCAGTAATTGAGAATATGTTAACTAGAGGGTGGCAACAGTAGGAATGTCTATTAGCCATCTTAATCTTGAAGCATGGGGCTGGAAGAGTTCTTTCTACTGGAGGAATACGCACTTAATTCTACTCATTCAGGAAAGGATGGGTTAACTGAATGAAGATGAGACGGGTTATAAATTGTAATATAGGCAGGCCTTATTGAGTCCAGTACAGAATATCAAAGTGTTTCTGTCATGTGCACTTCTCTGTCAGGCAGATTGAAGTTGCCTTTGTGTTGCTTTGCTCCCCCTTACTTCTTATTTGTAGTAATAGCAAGCTTGACTTTTGAATTGTTTTATTTCTTCCCTCTTGCATCTAGGATCACATCTCACTGATACCCATGATGATACCAGCTTTTATGTCAACTCACAGCAAAGTTGGATGTGCCTGTTCTACCTGTTGAAAAAATTAGTCATTCTTAATTGTTGGTTGTATAGTCACACTTTTCTGAAAGATGTTCACAAGCATAGTTTTGGTTTTTTGTTTTTGACAGAAAATGGATCACTTTTCTTTATCAGATTTACACCATTAACCAGCCAAGGCCAGAGTTTGATGAAATTGTTGGGATGTGTATCATCAAGGTTAATCCTTAGACCTCATGGAGGGGTATAACTTTTATGATGTATAATACATATTCAGATATGTCTTATTATGGATAGTTTCTCATGTTTAGAGTTTTACATTAGATTTAAAAATTCTCATTTATGCATGTGCTACTAATAGTCAATGTGAGTCTAGTGCCCATTACTTGCTAGAAAACAAGCTGGATATTTGTTTTTCATTACCATAATGATGTGTGTTAAACTGATAATCCTTTTCTTTTACATTCTTAATATTTTTTTAAACTTAAAAACACTAATTTAAAATAGTATGCAAAGATCACGGAATTCATGTGTACCTTTCAGCTACCTAGTTACAGGATTAAATTTATTAGTAGGATACATTTGCCACAATGAAGGATTCAATATTTCATTTGAATTTTAAATAAAGTGTGTAATTTATTTAGAGGTCTTTTTGTCCTGCCATCCTTTTGCAGCTCGCAGGTCTCACCTAGACGCCATATTGTACTACAGGCTACATTCCTCAGCCCCTAGGAGTCATGGCTTTCTTTCTCTATTTCCTTCTGCTTTCCTTTGAGTTTGTAGATTTCCTTTTTGAGCATTTGCTTGAAATTCATATTGACATTAATTCAGAAATCATTTATAAATAATGTTCTATAGAATTCATAAGTATCCAATAATAATAAAAGTAAAGGTAATAAAGTAAATGCAAAGTACTTATATACATGAAAACATTGTTATAATGTATAAAGAAACGAAGGCTCCCATTGCAATTGTTTAACTTAACATATCTACTTAAAATATTTACTGATAAAATAAATCATCCTTACATTTGACATATACTTAATTAAACATTAAAAACTACAAGTCACGTTTGTTTAAAGTTCTTTCTTAATTTTAAATTTAATTATCTGAAAATTATCGATCATGTTATTAGTCCACACTTGAAATTGCATGCCTGTCAGTGTAATTATTAATGCCAGCCCATTTACTGGCTCATTTAGTCTGGATATGCACAATTATGTGTGACATTTAAAAAAGAACACTGTTTTCATCAGGATACAATCTATCAGATGATCAACAAAAGACCTACTTCTGATAACTCTCTTCCTCTTTCCATGACAAAATTCATAGACTGAGAGGAACCAGATGGTAATGGAAAATAACCAGTGGTAGGCTATTTAATTAGTATCTTAAATTGCTTTTCTTGCTACTCCAGAAGAATTTATATTTTATTTCTTTTATTACAGGAAAGCAAGAAAATGCAATCTCTTACATTTTATGATATTTCTACATGCATTTCTCATTTGAATTTCACATTCCTTCTGTAATATGGCAAAGGAAATATAAACTCACCAGGACTCACTCACCTTTGAACACAGTAGAAGCTGATTCATATTAATATGTGTATTTGGTTGGCTCATTTAATCACATTTACAAAACATAGAGCCGCCATTCCTTTTCCCACTAACTTTATTCATTCTCTTCCCTGAAATGCAGAAAAAAAAATATGTGACTTGAAGCAGCCATTGGGCAAGAAAGCAAAGTTCATATTGACATAACTTTAGTATTTAATTCTTCTGGTTTATATTACACTTATTTCTCACCTTATATTATTCATATATTTTATTGAATGTCATCATGGTATTTGTTTCATTTTTGTCACTGTGATAACATAATCTGACAAATGCAACTTTAAGGGAGAAAAGAATTATTTGATTCATAATTCCAGGTTAAAGAACTTCTGTCACAGTAGGGAAGCCAAGGTATGAATTTAGAAACTCGAAGGAGTTAGTCATATCTATAATTAAGTCCAGAGAAAATTTAGTTCACCCATGCCTATTTGTGATTGGTTATCGCTCTGCACTTGTACAGTTCAGGACCAAAGCCAAGGAAATGATGCTTCTCCCTTAAGTTGATAGAATCAAGACAATATGCAATTGACATATCCACTGGCCAATTTAACCTACATAAGCCTTCATTGGGAGAGGCTCTTCCAAGGTAATTCAAGTCTGGGTTGAGTTAGCAATTAAGGGCAACTATGACACATAATCCTTAGTGTGTGTCCACTTCTATTTGCATGTTGCAGCTAATGGTTGTGTTGTTTGCTTAAAAATTTGTACACACTTAAATAAACAGACAAATAAGTCGAACCATAAACATATCAATCATTGGACAAAAATAACAATAAAAATTGATTATTTTGTGAAGAAAATAAAATACAGCTATATGAGAAAGACTAACTTACTAAGTTACTTCTGAGGTTAAAAAAAAAACAACAACAAGTTTTGTAGACCCAGAACAGAGAAATCGTGGGGGGGGGATGATTGGGGAATAGTTGGGGGGGAGAGGACTTATGGGACGTATGGTGGGGGGGAACTGGGAAAGGGGAAAGCCTTTGGAATGTAAACAAAGAATATAGAAAAAAGAAACAAGTTAAGACACTGATAACAAAGCACCAGATACAAGGGGAGTCAAGGCTCATGATAATACACAAAGGGGGCACCCAGGTCAATGTCCCAGGAGTTTGAAGATTTGTCCACTGATCATATTTGCAACACGTCTGACTGCACTGTGTTAAATAAGATTTGAATTTCTTCTGAGGTGATCTGATGGAGCCTGGCTACTAGCACAAATCTTTGGCTTTTCCAACACTGTGAAATTTATAATTCTTGTATAAAATACCTACAAAGAAATGGTCCATACCATCTTAAAATCATGTGAGTTTCTCATTGAATTTTAGCTGAATTTTCTGTTTTCAAAAGTATTTTGGAAGATTTTTTTGTAGGAGCTTTGATTTCATAGATTTCTACTGTTTTCTTATAGAAGACATCCTTTGTCCTTCAGCAATGCTAATTGGGTCTCTCTCCTATAGAAAAAAAATCTCTTAAACTTTCTAAGACTTAATTCCCAGGATTTGCTAGGAAAACTGCTTGCTTGAAGCTTACTACACAGACCATTATAGTCTCCCACTCCTCTCTCATCATAGATTTAGTGATGAAAGTGACTCACCTTAAAACGTATTCTCCTCCCTATTATGTTTACATAGAAGAGTTCAAATACAGTAATTGCTGGTTATAATGCCAATTTGCCACAGATTAGAATTGCCAAAGTAGTAAACTTCATTGATGTTAAGACCCTCCCCAACGTCACCTCCTACTAGCAGCCAAGACAAAATGAGGTGACCACACAAGAAAGATTATTTGTCTGTTTCTTTTCTGGCCTTCCCAGTCCCCTATTGCTGATACTAATGTTTCTTTTCCTGCTATAAGAGCCAGAATATCCAGGAGTCCATGGTTAAATAAATATAGAGTCTTTCCCAGAAACTCCTAGGATTTAGACATCAGAGTGATACTGCAGAGCTACTCAGCCTCCTAGACTAAACAATTACCAAGTTGTTGGCAATAGCATGAGACAGCTTCTATGGGCCCACTCCTATGCTGATACCCAGCCTCAGGGACTAACTAACTGTTGGATCCTCAGACTCTTAGGGATGAGAAATCACAGTGTTTTAATATGGGTACGTGTGTGTGTGTGTGTGTGTGTGTGTGTGTGTGTGTGTGTGTGAGCACGCTGTATGAGATAATCATAAAGATAACACATTAAATAAACCATCTCATATTTATTTGCCTCTAACCAAGACTAGCAAGTGAATAAAATGTAAAGCAGAATAACTTGATGACGCCAACTTAATGCCAAATGGAAACTCTAAATTCAGATTGGGTTTGTTTATTTGACTTATGAAGAAACCTATGCAAAGCAGATACTGACTCAAAAGCTCTTTTAATAAGCTATAAACTCAAAATTTGGCTGAATTAAATTTAAACATTTAAATCAATTACTGCCCATATTATTTTGTAGGCAGAAGAAGAGTACTTTGCTTTTAATATTGTTGACCTTTTATTTGTGAGGTAAGCTTTAAGATATATGTTAAAGAAAGTAGATCCTAAGCCAACAATTGTCTGTAATGCTAACATTTTCCCAGACTGACACCTTTCTCATTGTTGTGAATCAGACATCAGTGTGTTTAGTAGATCATTGACATTCCAGTGACCACATTAACATTAACTGCTCATGTCAATTTAATTTGAAGGGTGTAAAAATTCTTAATGGACTAATAGGTTCCTCGTGCTAATAAATGTGGCAGGTATGACTAATGCAAGTGACTCATGTCATACATATGTATACATTGAACATATATTTAACATTCTTGGCTATGTCAATGTTTTTGATTAATATATGCTCACATGGATAAACATTCTTTAAACAGGCAAATGGATTGATCAGTCCCTTACTGTTTTCACAGATGGACTTTGTGATAAAGCACAAGTGGAATTTTTCAGATAGATTTGGCTGCATATTTAGCTGTCTGCCAATATTCAACTTTACAATATAATATATTAACATGGAAAATACCTCACATAGAGAAATGGTGGTATTTCTTGCTAACAAATACTAAAACTATTCATATATATTCAACAGCCTTAGGCCCTGCAAAAGAAAAATGCTTGAAGTGCTGAGACTTCTGAGTAACGAGAGGAGAATATAGCATTGCCCACACACTGCCATTTTTCAAATGCAGAAACTTAGAAAATCTGCATGAGCTATTCTATCTCGTGTCATGAGCTCACACATGGGAAAGTAAATGCAGGCAAAAGTTCTTGAGGTTTGAAGGGACAGCGGGAGTGATGCAATGGTGTTTTATGCTGGTTCAATGACCTGCTTTTAAGTACCAAGTTTAGAAGGAAAGAGATACAGAGGCCAGTAGCCCCTCTGGACTGCAGTACTATGTTAGAGCTTTGTATGTTAGCCACTGGAACTGGCTCTACTTTATATTTAGCATTTTAATTACATCTAGCCAATTTCATTCTCAGTCTATCTTCATTCATTGCCCTGTTAATAATTCAATACATTTCCCTAAATATAGATTATTAACCAAAATTAATAACATCGTTAACTTTATTTTTTCTGATTCATTAATTTTACATCTTTTCAAGAACATGATTGATAAAAGTTTAAGGAATAAAATATATGATGGAATATCTACATAGATTTTACTGCATGAGACCATATCTGTATATACTTTAAAATGTCTAAACATGAAAAGAGCAATCTTCAAATTCATTTGGAAAGGCAAAATACCCAGAATAGTGAAAACAATTCTTAACAATAAAAGAACAGCTGGGGGAATAACCATCCCTGACTTCTAGCTTTACTACAGATCAACAGTGATAAAAACTGCATGGTATTGGTACAGAGACAGACATGTTGATCAATGTAATAGAAATGAAGGTCCAGAAATAAAAACACACATTACAGACACTTGATCTTTGACAAAGAAGTCAAGTATATACAATGTAAAATAGAAAGCATCTTCAATAAATCGTGCTGGTATAATTGGCTGTCTCTATGTGTAAAAATGAAAAAAAGACCCATATTTGTCACCTTGCACAAAGCTCAAGTCTAAGTGGGTGAAGGACCTCAACATAGAACCAGATACACTGAATATAGTAGATGTGAAAGTGGAAAAGACCCTTGAACTTATTGGCACACAGGGAAATTTCCTAAACAGAACTCTAATGGTTCATGCTCTAAGATCAATGGAAAGCTTCTGTAAGGCAAAGGATATAGCCAATAAGAAAAATTGGCAACCTACAGATTAGAAAAAAAGTCTTCACTATCCCCACATCTGATAGAAGGCTAATATCCAAAATATACAAAGAATTCAAGAAGCTAGCCACCAAAAACCCAAACAACCCAATTCAAAAAATGGGGTTTAGATCTAAACTCAGAATTCACAACACAGGAATTTCAAATGGCTGTTCAGCACCTAAAGAAATGTTCAAAGAACTTAGCGATCAGAGAAATGCAAATAAAAATACCCTGAGATTTCACCTCACACCAATCAGAATGGCTAAGTCACAACCTCAAGTGACAACACAGGTTGGCAAGGATGTAGAGAAAGAGGAACACTTCTCCATTGCTGGTGGAATTGCAAACTGGTACAACCACTATGGAAATCAGTCTGGAGGTTCCTCAGAAAATTGTAAATACATCTACCTGAAGACCCAGCAATAAAACTCTTGGGTTTATAACCAAAAGATGCTCCAGCATGCAACAGGGGCATGTGTTCAACTATGCTTATAGCGGCCTTGTTTGTGATAGCTAGAAATTGGAAACAACCCAGATGTTCCCCAACAGAAGAATGGATACAGAAAATGTGGTTCATTTACATAATGGAATACTCTCAGCTATTAAGTATGAGAACATCCTGAGTTTTGCAGGCAAATGGATGGAACTAAAAAGTATCATCCAGAGTGTGATAACTCAGATCCAAAAGGACATGCATAATATATACTCACTAATAAGTGGATATTAACAAAAATATGTAGAATACCCACAATACAGTCCACAGAATTAAAAAATGTCATCAAACTGAAGGGCCCGAGTGAGGATGCCTCAGTCCCACATGGAAGGGAGAAGAAAGCAATCACAAGGTAGGGGTGAGGGAGAGACCTGGGAAGGAAAGTAGAAAGGAAATAAAATAATTCCTAATAATGTTCACCTATACACAGTGTTTTGCTAAGCCATTATCAGAGAAGCGTCCTCCTACAGTGATATTGTAGCTGTACTGTATTATGCTACTTTGTATTGGGAAAATAGTCTTTTGTTATAACTGTAACCTATTAGAAATACTCCTGAAAACATAGTAGTAATACTTTGACTATTAGACAGGATCATACAAATATATGTTATATATAGTTATATATATATATATATATATATATATATATATACACACACACACACACATATATATATATGATCTTGTCACTATAAACATATATACATATGTATGTATGTATATATACATATTAATATTGTAACATTTTATTGATTCTATATTTTGTCTTCTATTTTGTTTGCTATAAAATTGTAATGTAAAATTTATTGTTTTTCTGTGTGGGCATAAATCAGACGATGGTTGAGTACTATGTATGTCAGTGTGTAGAGACACGCAGACACACAGAATTACATGATCCTCCTTGGAAACATTGTTATCTAGCCTCTGGATCATGGGTGAATTAAGTTAAGAAACATACCTTGTTTGTGTATAACTTTTAAGTTGGATTAGCAAAGAAAATAAAACAAACCAAACAAAACACATACATATACACATGGATACATAATAAACTTCTCAGACATAAACATCAAATCTCTTAAAACAAACATTTCTGCCTTAATTTAAAATAAAATCTTTTAGCAATCACTATGATCAAATTATTTTGCTGTATTCATTTTAACCGCAATGATAAAAGCATTAGGTTTCTGATCTAATTGGGTATTAGAAGGTCTGTGTATTAGAGAAACATGGGAGATAATTTTGCACTGAATAGAAAAGATAAGTGAATAAATCTAGTGCATCTAAATATATTTATGGACATGCTTGTCAGTTCTGGAACCTGATGGAGACTTGTGGCAATATCAAGCAGGAAGTTGGGTCAAGTGTTAACTGAGGTATTATTTGAATATCCAATGTTTTTCCATTTACTGACCCACATCTATCACCAAGAAAGGCTAGACAATTTAATTCATATTCCAAAAGTATAACTAGGACTAACATAAATGAATGAGCCTCTCCCCATGCCTGTTCCTTGGAATTGGGCTCAGCTTAATTTTAGTTAGTGACAAGTGCAGTGTATCTCAGTTATTGTCTTCTGTTTATACCTTCTTTGTCCCAACTAGAGGCATCTGTCATACTGTATTCAGTTCATCGTGCATTCTGTTAATGCTCTGAGCTAGCTGTAGGGTATCTGCTTAAGAATGACTAGAGGTAGTCCCAGTAGGGACCGGTGACAGCAGAGAGAATAAGCAAAACCACTCACAGAGGTACGGCTTCCAACAATTTTGCAGAAGTGTGAAGAATTATAGTAGAAAATAAAGCACCTCATGCTGAGACTGGCTCCAAGTCTCCCTGGAGAAACCTTCCACTTAGACAATCTCTTTCATCCTGTGAACGCAGTGTTCTATCTGAGGGAGTTTAAGTTTCATATTAACAAATTGGCTTAATTATTTTTAACCAAACTGTTAACTACCTGCGGTGACTTTAGAAAGAGCACCAAAGAAGTTTTAGTTTTTCTTTCCGGATGAAATTGCTTGAAGCTGTTAAAAGCAGAATTGAATTTTTACTAGGAAGAGCCATGGGTAGATATAATCTACCCATGTCTCTGGGAAAGGTTGCAGCTAGGTAGGGAGCTTCTGGGCAACCCCTACTTCTAGAAAAAGAAGAGTCAGCTTGCCCACAGCAACAGCCTTTGCTGATTGTGACAGATCTTTTGCCATTACCATGTTTAAATTTCTAATCTGGCAATCTTCAAATAGAAGCATTGAAGCTAAAGGAAATATGTTCTGCCAAATTTTTCAGAGCATATAGATAGGAATATTTTATTACAGAGAATCCAGGGCAAAAAACAATCAATTTCGAAATTTATAATTTTCCTACTGGCTATCGTGATTTTCATTTAAAATTAATTATGGTTAAGAATTAGTTCCTTTTACAACATAGGTATGTCTGTTTTCCTACACCACTGGCCTAATTATCAAAATATTGAATAATAGTAAAACTCTAAAATATTTTACCGTGACTATTGACCGGAGGTTTATAACCTCAGTCAGTACCACTTTATATCACTGATGCTACAAGAATTCTTGAGGCTCAACCCAGTTTTGGTCATCATTGTCACATTGAATGTTGACATGCTACAAGAATCATGTGTATGTTTTCAACTATTTTCTTCTATTGTTCTGTGGATATAATGATAAATTGTTAGTCTGCTATAGATATTGATAATAGCTGTTAAAGAGAGTCTAGCTGAGATTCTTCCAGCTGTTTTCAAAATAAGAGAGGATATTTTGGAAGAGTTCAGGGTATATCTGAGAGATGCATTTTGGCTAACCAAGATGAATTTCATGGCTACATTTTTGACTGAAATTTAGCTGGCTGGGTCTTGATCTTTGCTACTTAGATCACTTTCTTGAGAAATTTTTCTATTTTCACTGTTCCTTAGAGATGTCCATTTTAAAATCTAGGAAAGTCTTTATTGGGTACTAGGAGCCCTTCCTTTGGGAAGTGAGGATCAAGAGAGATAGCCATCTTCTACTGCCTGGAAGGGAGGCAACCGAACTTTTATAATGGATAAGTTATCAGTGTCAATCAGCAATCACAGGTGGCCTAATAGTAGACCAATCTTACCCTTAACTTCCTCTGCTACTTTTCCATTATCTTGCCCAGCATTTAAAGTCTCCTAGCCTGCTATTCTGGTGCCTATTCAGTTCAATCTTTCCTCTAATTGTAGTAGTCTTGAATCAATTCTTCTTTGCCAGTTAACTCCATTTGCTACTGTCAGTCTTTGGCCTGGAAGATTTTGAACATTTGGATTGTGAAAGACACAGATCATAAATAAACTGTAAAAGATGTTTGATATCTTGCTGATTTGGCACTTGGAAAGATTATACCTAATTTTTACAGTATTGAAAAATGGTGATGACAGAATAACAGCTATATTACCTTTTCCCTTTAAGACTTCACAATTCTGTACAGAGAGTTATCAAAATTTCATCAAATAGATTACTAGATATGCCAAATACATTTATAATTATATATAATATATACATACCTATATATTCAAAAATGCATCAGAGTGAACATTTTCCAAGATCACAGAGAAAATAGTAATCGAATTGAATTAGTTCAGTTGGAAAATTAACTGTGTTTTGTGGTTCTGTGGCTGTTTTGCTTCCTTCTTCACTAACATTTGAAATTTTTATAAATCATTAGAGGAGAGGCAATAAATATTGAAGTTTTGCTAGACTGTCATTTTAGAATTTCATGTTAAATATTCACATCATGAGTTCTGCGTCCCAGATTAGAACATAATGTCCGTGAGCATTTTGCTGGCTGAATGTCTATTTTCTTGTTCATTTTAAGCGTATATGTCTAGTTTGAATTCTGCTTACTGTGCCCCCCCTTTTTTGACAGTACTGGTTTTGAATTTTCTGGAGTTAACATGGGTAGCTTTGGATAGTTTCTTCATCCCTATATTCGTCTTACAATTTGTTCCTTGAGGGAATGGTTTGTGCTTTACTGAGTTACTTTAAGATTCCCCTGAGGCTTGTTTGAAATCCTATTTGGCTTTATATTTAGATATTTTTAGTGACTAACATTATTCAATGCAGTGGCCTGCAGTGTCATATGTATGCAGATGACACTCAGATATTCTTTCGGGTCCCTGCAGACCTATGAAGCTGCTTGATGTTTTGCATAATTGTCTGTGTGATATTCAAGCATGGATGTCTTCAAATTTCCATGAATTTAGTACAGATAAAATTGGACTTCTCCTGATTGGTTTTCTGGGATAAATGCTTAATATGTAATCTGTGCTAGCAACCTTAAAAAAACTGAATTCCTTTACTGTAAAATCTAGTTTTTGACCTTAGGATTATTGAAAAGTCCACCCGCCACCACCCACTGTATGTTATTAGCTGACAATTTCATTCTTCTCCTTTGTACTCACCCTGTGTAAATTTGTCACATAATGACTTCCAGATTCCAGAGGCAGCTCTCACAATTTACAGTCTATGACCTCCACTTGCTACTCTCCAGACCAATTCCAACAGATGACTAATCCTTCCACACCCTTCTCTTCAACTCCTGATTCTATTGTTTTATGCATGAGGAGTTCACACTTGTGTTGATTTGTAAGGTTTCACTGAAAAATGTATTTGTTTGATTTAGCATTTTAAATATTTATCATGCCTTTATTTCTATGAAGTCTCTATAGCCCCATGAGGTGGACACATGAAGCACACTTCAAAAATGTAGTTGTGTTGATTGATAAGCCATTGGAAAATTTCTCAGAAAGTATCATTGTACACTGAAAAGGGCTGTTAAGGAGGCCAGGATGACTCTGAGCTGTGAATAAATATATATGTAACAGTTCCTTTCTTTGTGAAGCCCAAACTTATACAGCAGCTTCTGTACCACATTTAGTAAATGGAGTAAGAAAGAAATTCCTATGAAATGGTTGCAATTCATTAGTCTGGTTAAGTTTAGGTATCACTTTGACTCAAAGTGTCATCTCTTCAGCCTTTTAAAGAAATGGGGCTTTACATTCCTGTTTGATGGGCTGAAAAACTTGAATTAGAAAAGACTGTGTTAAATAGAAAAATGCATTTAATTGACAGACCATAGCATAGAAGCATCTGAAAGTAGTGTAGGCTTTCACAGATGCATCTAAAAGTAATGTATGCTTTGCCAGATACAGTTGCATGATACCTAAATCATTTCAAGGTGTCTTGATAAAAGTTGAGAACACAAAGATATAGCTTATCAGAGGCATTAGAGAAAAATTGGTGAGGAGTGGGACCAGAACTGGCTGGCACACTGCTTAATGCTCATATGACTTCCCTTCAAGATTTCATACTGGAATCACTAAAGATTGCCTGAGATTTTCACTTCTCTACTAAGAATTATCTGTGATCTGTATGTAATAAGTGTTCCCAGCTTAGAGTATACAGAAAATGTTCTCAATATGACAAGCAAGTTCTATTTGTCTTTTAAAAAAACCTGATATATTTATTTGTATTTTATGTTTTTGAATATTTTCTTTGACTGTATTTAAGAACACCACAGAGGTTCAGCAGAGTAGGTTGAATATTCTGAAATTACATTTGCAGAGTGCTATGAGCTGCCATGTGGGTGCCTATAACCCAACTAGTTTCCGTGCTACAGCAGCAAGTGCTCTTAACCACAGAGCCATTTCTCTAGATCTGGGATATGTTTTTTCAATTAATGATGTGGACTATTCAACTTCATTGACTGTGTTCCTTATTCCATCTCAGATTTAACTGAAAAACACGAAACCTTTTATATATTCTGTCTAGCTTGATGAGCCTGGTTAAAATCACAGTTGTATCCTGTGTTCCCAATGGGTCATTAAGGGCAGGTGTTCTTCTTCAGGTACCAGGCACTGAGCATTTGTCTAGCAGGCTCATTTGCCATCAGTCCACATTCCATGTACTGTTCTCTGACATCTGCAGTGTAAGAAACTATACATTACTGAGCCTTATTTCTTTTGATATAAACCATCTCCCCCTTCCAATGGCCAGTGTGTGTCCCAGCAATGGCATCTGCTGATCATATAAAAGTTTAACCTTCTTATTTGTTGTAAGTACCAAAAAGTTCAAAATCAAAGGACAATATTTTTACGTGGTTCAACCATCATGACCGGTAACTGTGCTGTGTTATCTAGTTTATGTTGTAGTATAGCTTCATCTTAAGAATTACTTCCCTATAATTTAATAACAGTACATGACAAATGCAGAGGGGGACACAAGGTCCCCCCAAAGGGGGAGCTAGAGAAAGGACTCAAGGAGCAGAAGGAGTTTGCATGCCATAGGAGGAACAATGATATGAGTCACCCAGTACTCCCAAAGCTCCCAGGGACAAAAACCTCAACCAGATAGTACACATGGTGTTACCCAAAGCTCCAAATGCATGGGCAGCAGAGGATGGCCTTGTTAGACATCAAAGGGAGGAGAGGCCCTTGGATCCTGGGAAGGCTCTATGCCACAGTGTAGGGGAATACCAGGACAGAGAAGTGGGAGAGGCTGATTGGGCAATGGGGGAGGGGGGATGGCTTATGGGACTTTTGGGGTGAGAGGTAGGAACCATGAAAGGGGAAATCATTTGAAATGTAAATAAAGAATATATCTAATAAAAAAGAAGAAAAATAGAGTATTTTATTTTCTATAGCAATGTAAATATGATATTAATGTGTTTAAAGCAAACACATTAATTTTTGAAAATGGGAAATATTTACATAAACCTATAGATCATAGCACATATTAGGAGGAATTGAGGGATTTTTATTTTTTATTTATTTATTTATTTATTTATTTATTTATGCATATAGACTTTTTTCTATATTCTTTGTTTACATTCAAAATGCTTTCGACTTTCCTGGTTCCCACCTCTCCATATGTCCCATAAACCCTCTTCCCTCCTCCCATTCCCCAAACACCCCCTCCCATTTCTCTGTCATGGCACTCCCCTACAATGTTGGATCAAGTCTTTCCAGGACCAGGGCCCTCTCCTTTCTTCTTCTTGGGAATCATGTGATATGCTGATTGTGTCTTGAGTATTCAGAGCTTCTGGGCTAATTAATATTCACTTATCAGTGATTGCATTCCATGCATATGCTTTGGGGATTGGGTTACCTCACTTAGGATGATATTTTCCAGTTCCAACCATTTGCCTAAAAATTCCATGAATTGTTTCTAATTCCTGAGTAGTATTCCATTGTGCAAATAAAGCACATTTTCTGTATCCTTTCCTCCATTGAGGGACATCTGGGTTCTTTCCAGCTTCTGGATATTATAAATAAGGCTGCTATGAACAAAATGGAGCATGTGTACTTGTTGCATGCAGGGGAATCCTCTGGGTATATGCCCAGGAGTGGTATAGCAGGATCCTCTGAAAGTGTCATGCCCAGTTTTCTGAGGAACAGCCAGACTGATTTCCAGAGTGGTTGTACCATCTTGTAATCCCACCAGCAGAGGAGGAGTGTTCCTCTTTGTTCACATCCTTGCCAACACCTGCTGTCTCCTGAGATTTTAACCTTAGCCATTCTAACTGGTGTGAGTTGAAATCTCAGGGTTGTTTTGACTTACATTTCCGTAATGACTAATGATGTTGAATATCTCTTAAGGTGCTTCTTAGCCATCCGCAGTTCTTCAGGTGAAAATTCTTTGTTTAGCTCAGGACCCCATTTTTTAATAGGGCCATTTGGTTCTCTGGAGTCTAACTTCTTGAGTTCTTTGTATATATTGGATATTAGCCCTCTATCAGATATAGGATTAGTGAAGATCTTTTCCCAATTTGTTGGTTGCTGTTTTGTCCTTGTGACAGTGTCCTTTGCCTTACAGAAACTTTGTAATTTTATGAGGTCCCACTTGTCAATTCTCGATCTTAGAGCATAAACTATTGGTGTTCTGTTCAGGAACTTTTCTCCTTTGCCCATGTTCTCCAGTGTCTTCCCCAGTTTCTTTTCTATTAGTTTTAGTTTGACTGGTTTTATGTGAAGGTCCTTGATCCACTTGGAGTTGAGCTTAGTACAAGGAGAGAAGAATGGATCAATTCTCATTCATCTACATGCTGACCTCCAATTGAACCAGCACCATTTGTTGAAAGGGCTATCTTTTTTCCACTGGATGTTTTCCCCTCCTTTGTCAAAGATCAAGGGACCATAGGTGGGTGAGTTCATTTCTAGGTCTTCAATCCTATTCCATTGATCCGCTTGCCTGTCACTGTACTAATACCATGCAGTTTTTAACACTATTACTCTGTAATATTGCTTGAGGTCTGGGATACTGATTCCCCCAGAAGATCTTTTACTGTTGATAATAATTTTAGTTATCCTCTTTTTTTTTTTTTTTTTTTTGCTATTCTAGATGAATTTGAGAATTGCTCTTTCTTACTCTATGAAGAACTAAGTTGGGATTTTGATGGGGATTGCGTTGAATCTGTATATTGCTTTTGGCAAAATGGCCATTTTAACTATATTAATCCTGCCAATCCACAAGCATGGAAGATTTTTCCATTTTCTGAGGTCTTCTTTGATTTTCTTCTTCAGAGACCTGAAGTTTATGTCATACAGATCTTTTATTTGTTTGGTTAGAGTCACACCAAGATACTTTATATTGTTTGTGGCTATTATGATGGGTGTTATTTTCCTAACTTCTTTTTCAGCCTGCTTATTGTTTGAGTATAGGAAGGCTATGGATTTGCTTGAGTTGATTTTAAAAACCAGCCACTTTGCTGAAGTGGTTTATCAGCTGTAGGAGTTCTCTGAAGGAGTTTTTTGTGTCACTTTAGTATACTATCATATCATCTGCAAATAGTGATAGTTTGACTACTTCCTTTCCAATTTGAATCTCTTTGACCTCCTTACGTTGTGTAATTGCTCTAGGTAGAACAAGTACTATATTTAAATGATATGGAGAGAGAGGGCAGCGTTGTCTAGTCCCTGATTTTAGTGGGATTGCTTCAATTTCTCTCCATTTAGTTTGATGTTGGCTACTGGTTTGCTGTATATTGCTTTTGCTATGTTTAGGTATGGGCCTTGAATTCCTGTTCTTTCCAAGACTTTTAGCATGAAAGGACGCTGGATTTTGTCAAATGCTTTGTCAGCATCTAATGAAAAGACCATGTGTTTTTTTTTTGTTTTTTGTTTTTTTGTTTTTGTTTTTGTTTTTGTTTTTGTTTTTTTTTTTAGTTTATATAGTGGATTGCATTGATGGATTTCTGTATATTGAACCATCCCTGCATCCCTGGGATGAACCCTATTTGATCATGGTGAATTATCATTTTGATGTGTTCTTTGATTCAGTGGGCAAGAGTTTTATTTAGTATTTTTGCATTGATATTCATAAGGGAAATTGGCCAGAAATTCTCTTTCTTTTTTGGATCTTTTTGTGGTTTTGGTATCAGTATAATTGTGGCTTTGTAGAATGAGTTGGGCAGTGTTCCTTCTGTTTCTATTTTGTGGAATAATTTAAAGAGTATTGGTGTTAGGTCTTCTTTTAAGGTCTGATAGAATTCTACACTAAAACCATCTGGTCCTATGCTTTATTTGGTTGGAAGACTTTCTATGACCACTTCTGTTTCTTTAGGGGTTTTGGGACTGTTTAAATGATCTAGTTGATCCTGATTAAACTTTGGTTATTTGGTAACTGTCTAGGAAACTGTCCATTTCCTCCAGATTCTCCAGTTGTGTTGAGTATAGGCTTTTGTAGTAGCATCTGATGATTTTTTGAATTTCCTCAGTTTCTGTTGTTATATCTCCCTTTTCATTTCTAATTTTGTTAATTTGAATACTGTCTCTGTGCCCTTTGGTTAGTCTGGCTAAGGGTTTATCTATCTTGTTGATTTTCTCAAAGAACCAGCTCCTACTTTCGTTGATTCTTTGTATGGTTCTCTTTGTTTCTACTTGATTGATTTCAGCCCTGAGTTTGATGATTTCCTATCTTCTACTCCTCCTGGGTGAATTAGCTTCTTTTTGTTCCAGGGCTTTTAGGTGTGCCATTAAGCTGCTAGTGTATGCTCTCTCCAGTTTCTTTTTGGAGGCACTCAGGGCTATAAGTTTTCCTCTTAGCAGTGCTTTCATTGTGTCCCATAGATTTGGGTATGTTGTGCCTTCATTTTCATTAAATTCTAAAAAGTCTGATTTCTTTCTTTAATTCTTCCTTGACCAAGGTATCATTGAATAGAGTATTGTTCAGTCTCCATGTGTATGTAGGGTTTCTGTTGTTTTTGTTGCTATTGAAGACCACTTTTACTCCATAGTTATCTGATAGGAGACATGGGATTAGTTTGATCTTCTTATATTTGTTGAGGTCTGTCTTGTGACCAATTATATGGTCAATTTTGGAGAAAGTACCATGCTTTAGGATGAAATGTTCTATATATATCCATTAAATCTACGTGATCCAAAGCTTCAATTATTTTCACTGTGTCCCTGTTTAATTTCTTTTTTCCTGATCAGTTCATTTAGTAGAATGGAGTGCTGAAGTCACCCACAATTATTGTGTTGGGTGCAATATGTGCTTTGAGCTTTAGTAAAGTTTCTTTTACAAATGAGGGTGTCCTTGCATTTGGAGCATAGATGTTCAGAATTGAGAGTTCTTCTTGTCGATTTTTCCTCTGACCAGCAAGAGGTGTCCTTCTATGTTCCTGATCCAGAGGTGGAACCCCGAAGACTCTTGCCAGAGGCCTCTGGACTGGATTCTCGGCTCTGCAGGGCTGGACTCACCTGTGCAGGCTGCCTCTTCCTAGATGGTTGCTTGGTGTAATGCTGGCTTCCTGCACTGCTTGGAGATGGCATGCTGTGGCTGAGGGAGGGAATTTTAAACTATTATTTATTGTCTCTAGAAATCAGCCCTATGAGTATAGATTAAAGGAAATAGTGTTACAGTTCTGTGTATGTGTGGTATGCCTGCATACCTATATGTGTGTAAATACATATGTGGGAGCTATTCATACGAATAGAGCACTGAGTTTGATGGTGAATACCTTCCTACATCCTTTTATACCTTGCAAGTAGAGGCATGATCTCTTGCTGAACCTGAATCTTGAAATTTGGGTAATTTTGCTAGCCAGCTTGCAACCATGTTCTGTCTCTACCTCTGGTGTAACTGACTACAGGTCTACTTCCATGCCCACTTGGCTTCTTTGTGGATTCTGGGGATCTGAGAGTTAATGTTCATACTTGCCCAACAAGCCTGTGCCTAATGAGCCATCTTTCCAGCCTGAGAACCCATATTTCAATACCATAATGTTCATATACAGGGTGAATGTAAGAATAGCAGTACACACTTAAATACACACACACACACACACACACACACACACACACACACACACACATCTATACTTAGGCTTTCCCCCACCTAAAACCATGAAGATGGAGTGAGTGCTTTAGTTATCATCCCTGTCTTTACTTAAAGTGGTACTTCTACTAGTCTGCTCTCATCACTCCTTGCCTTACCTTATAATCCAATGCCAGAGTATGCTATTTGTTGTCTTCATCAGCTGCACCGTACTTTTCTACTGAGACTTTCTGATGGCTTCTTTAATTGGGAAACCTCGAATTTGCCCTCATCTTTACCTTCATTTCCACACTGATGTTAATTATTTTGTTATCCTGAGTGGGCACTGATCTCCCTTAGCTGACTCAGGTGCCACTTACAATATCTTGTATAGACCACTTATCTTAATTGCGGCCTAATCTACATTTCTATTAAAGTTTAAACTTCTCAGGAAGGAAGGTGTGTTCCCTAATCATTAATAAAATATAAACCTTTTCATAACGCAATGGTGGTATGAACTAATGAAATATGCACATTTTGGTTCTGAAACAGATCCCTTAAGAACTTTGTGTGTCCTGGTTGGAGTGTCTGACATAGAAATCCTGCTCACCCCTTGATAATTTATGAGAAATAGGACTATGATTTGTTTTAATGACATAACACTTGGCTTCTAGATTGGGGGAAGTTACCAGAAGATGTTGACATGGTTGTAATGTTGAAGTTTCCTTGCTCCAGGAATAAAAAGGTTACTGAAGACTGAGCCCATAACCAGTCATGCCTTGATGTTGAATCTGTTGGACCTGGGGCCTAAAGAGCTCCCATTATATTGGAAATATGGAAGTACAATAAGGTGGTAATCTCAGAGGTGACATTGAACTCATATGACTTCCTTAATCTTCTTCTTCTTTTTTTTTTTAACTTCTTTGAATGGTTTTCCAACTATGTCCTTTCTTGGGTACTTTGTTGTAAATGATAAGTATGAATAAAGTTTATTATATCCTATGAGATATTATATCAAATTATTTCAACTTGAGGCAGGGATTACAGAAAACCTACTTTATAGCTGGTAAATTGGAATTGTGATAGCATAGTGGAGGCGAAAATGAGACCATTGTTTAGGACAGAGTCCTTAACCTGTTGATTCTGACTTGCTAGATGAAGGAAAGAAATCTTCATACATTTTGGAGACCTGATGTATCAACTGAAGTGTTGAATATTTTGAGAGGATAAACTTTTCATTCAATGTGCTCATTAAGGGCGCTCAATATTTGTTGTGAAGTAACTATTTATGTAAATGTGGAAAATTCTAATCATATAAATTTGTCAGGGTGACCCACAAAATAACTTTAGCACTAGGAATTTTCTGCCCATAATCTGTGCTGAACGTAAAAGCAGATGTATTCTGTTTCTCTGTATGTTAATTCTGGATAAACCATTAATTCAGGATAATTCAACTTCCAGGGTTATAAACCAAAGATTATATGATATCTTTGCCCATCCCATCTTTGTAGAGAGAATGTAGAAAGAGAAAGCTAAAATTAAGGGGCTATTTGAGGATTATTCTGGAAACCTAATAGAGTAGAAGTTTTCTAAATTATATACACATATGAAGGAGATCTAAATAAAATCACCAACTAAAAGGGAAAAGAGAGTCCCAATCAGACATTTATTGCCACCAAATTGAACATTCCATACCAGGAATACATCATATTTCATTCATTCCATTGTAATATCCAAACAACCAAGGCTGTTGCCAAGACTATAGCTGCTCTCCATAAACTGAAAGCAAGGCACCATTGTGGGAGACAATACCTACATAGCTCACTGAACATGGAGAGGTCAAGTTGATGAGTCTTTTACTCCTAAGTGCTAGAGTCTGTTTCATGAAGTATTCTTCACTTGATCTTAGCCAAAAGGACGAGAAGTGATCAGGAAATACTCTGCATGCTATCAGTGGAGAAACATAATTACCAATCTAGCCACAGGCCCTTTGCTCTAAAATGGCATCATGCCTGAAAGACATAGCAGGGCAATGGTGGCATAAAATTTGTGCGAACAACTGTGGGTACTTAATGTCCCGGGATTACAGAGAAGTGTTCAGGGAGCTTCAACCCTGGACACTTCAAACATGATGACAGCAGGAGTTGGTTATCTGTCCACTTCCAATCCCTCATAATCAACCCTAGTAAAATTTATTAGCCTGAGAGTTATCAGGTTACACTCCCTATAAGTTGACCTTATAACTTTTCCCCTTCCTCTAACACTCTAAAGCCCTGAGTATGCCGATGAGGAAAATTCCAACACCCCTGCCCTGGATAATGGTACACAACTATACAGACCTTACCCCAGATACCTTGGATCTCTCTCTTATGGCATCAATATCACCCTGAAAATAAATGGAATCTGCTCCCTGAAGCTGCTCCTGGTGTGTCCATTGCCTGTTCACTCCTGCAAAAAGAGATCGTGTGTTGCACTCATTCATGCCCTGCTAGGCTTCACTCTTTCCAGTCCAAATTATGTTCAGTGGGCATGCTACCCTGAGGAGGAAGCAGACGTAGGGCAGCAAGTAAGCAACCAATATCTAATTTGACTTAAGTCTTTTTGCAGTAGTGAAAATGCAGCAGCAAAACTACCACTAATGACCAATCTGCTCTACTCGTAGACCAGTGCCTTCTTCAGCCATGTTCAGAGATCCTGCCTCCTGAAACATGTGAAAACATATACAGAGATCAACAATCAGAGAGACGTAAGGCACAAGTGAGAGAGCTTGAAGCGCTCAGGCCTAAATGGTATGGCTTAGTCAAATCCCTTCTCTAGAGGCTCTGAAAATCCCAAGAAGGGGAAGCATAAAGAGTGTAAGAGCCTGGGGAGATAGAGGACACTGAGAAAACAAGAACCCCTAAACCAAGCTCATTGATGCACATATGAACTCACAGGTCCTGAAACAGCTCTGCACCAGTTGAGGCCCTAGCACTGAAAATAGAAGAGAACACAGGTCGCCATCCATAAGCCAGAATCAATCTCCAATCGGTAATCACTTACAAATAAAAAATTGGTTTCCTCCAAGGGAGTCTCATTGGAGAAAAATACTTCTCTTAAGGGAGCCTTCATCCCTAGCAGTAGATGGCAGACAGAAAAATCAACTAAAAGGCATATTTTCTCAGAATACTCAGAATATTTAAAAACTTTTTAAAAAATTTATCTTATTATTTTTTAATCTTTATTTTATGTTATTTATATTTAATTTTTACTTCTCTCTTTTTGCCTTACAGGTCCTTTGTGTGTATATTATTGCTTCCAGTTTGGTGTTTTTATTGGATTTTTAGTGAGATAACTAACTCAGTGAGTCACTCATTCTGTTCGTATCTTGGGCCCTTTTCCTTCTCTATATTGACTTTGTTCAATTCTGATGGCGTTTGTTTTATCTCATCACATTTAATTTTTGATATTATATTTTGTTTGCTATTATCCCAAAGAAGTCTATTATGTTCTTATGAGAGACAGGAACGAGTGGATTCCGATGGGACAGGATATGTGAACCTCACTATAGCCTGTACACACTCCGGGAACAATTCAGTATTAAAACTGAAAGTTACATGTATCTTTCAACAAATCAAGAATAACAAAGTTTAATGAGTAATGAAAAAAAAGTTAGAATAGTTTTAAGTATGCTCGGATCAGTACAATAGTATGGTTTGCTCATATATGTGGCTGTGGATTATGTCATGTGTCAAGTGTATCTTTACAAAATGTGAAATTATAAGGTGACTGAAAATATAAACTAATTATTGTATATATTATATAAATATAATATTATATATTATATATAATATATATTATAAATATAAAATATTTATAGTTTCAGATGTCAATTTGATGTCATATTATTAACTGAACCTAGCACTCATTCCATATTTGAGGAATGATGTCATTTGGCTCAATGCAGGCTTCCACAGATATTGTGTTTCCTATGTCCTTATATCTACTCTCTGAAATTTTTATCCTTCCTAGTGAACATGAAAATCAGATATGAGAGAGAACTTGGAAAGTGATAAAATACAGATAAACAAAACAGAAAGGAAGGAATGAAGGTAAAAGGGAAAGAGAGAGGAAAGGAAATGAAATAAGAAATAACTGAAGCAAAGAAGGAAGAAAGGAAGAAAGGAAATAGGGAAGGAAGAAAGGAAGGATGAAGAAAGGAAGGAAGGATGGAAGGAAGGAAGAAAGGAAGGAAGGATGGAAGGAAGGATGGAAGGAAGAGGGGAAGAAGGGAGGTCTTTCCAACAATTCTAGGACAAAATAGCATTTTACTTTGAGCTACTATCTTACAAATGCCTCTGTCAGTGCTTTATGATAGAACAATTTGCCTCCTCCAAATTAAGGAATGCTTTAATATCATTTAAAGCACACAGAGGAAAACCAATTTCAATGTACCCTTTACATGGTATTTCAAGCTAGCAGATAACAAACTTGTTGTCATATTACTGATCCATTAAGGGACTACTGCATTTACAGTTGCTCATTTAGAAAATTACAATCTGAGGCAGGAAATGAATGAATTATTATATTATCACCAAGAGAAAACTGTATATATCGAACTAAAATATTGTAGAGTAGCCCAAATCTTTTGGCCCTGTACTATTATATTTTCTTATTTTGATTAAAGGTAAAAGGGTCTGTCATTATGTTAGCGTCTTATGTGATAGTTAACCAGGAAGGGGCAAGACAAAATAAAAATCACCTGCTATAAGAGTCTTTAAATTCTATGATTTCCAATTGGAATTATGAAAGTGAATGAAAGCACCTGCCCAGCTGCGCATTAGTGTGGATTCCTGGCACACAGCACAATTTGCATTTTTCCTTATCCAGTCAGGCAACAGGAGCACATTTCATGTCTCATTTCCATTTTCATGCCTGTGAACAAACAGACTATACCAGTTACACACGGGAACAGGATGTCTCATGCATATAAAACATGCACTGAAAGACAGAAGTTTTGATGAAAACTTGGAAAACAAATATTCATCTCATTGGAATACAATTTGTGAACTTTTCAGCACGTTCCTGAAAACCCAAAACTATTTGAGAAGAATAAATGAGCAATTTCACACAACTCCAGTTTGCTTCCTCTTGTTTCCTATTTCGTTCTGTTATGCATGATAGAGAATCTTACAAAAAAATACCTTATATTTCTGACCTAGCTCTTTCTAAAAGTGGTTTTGTCATTCTTTAGGTCCTTAAAGAATAAGACAAAAGTGAAAATGTAGAAGACTTTGCATTGAGGAAAATGAAAGTTGAAAGGCACAAAGAGTGGGGAAGCTAGATATGGCAGATACTGATAGACATTCAACAGCAAATGAACATTTCAAAATAAAACCTGAGTCAAAAGACAGTCTGCTTCATTGGAAAGGAAGTAGAAGATAAGGAAATAATTCTGAGTAGAAATAGAAAAGATTCAGGGCTCTTAAAACATACAAAGGAGGTTTATAGCTCATAAAATCCATACCTGAATTGGTAAAGGTATTACTTGATATAATATTTAGGCTAACACTGAAAAGTGAAAATATGTTATATTCTAATGAAATTTGAGAATATGTTCAGAATTCAGTGGTAAAATAGGCTTTACCCCATCTGACAGGATCTTTCATTCATTCTTTAAAAAAATATTTTAAAAGTGCATTCTTTTTCTCCTGAAGAACAAAAGTATTATAGAGTCCAGAGGAGTTGAAATTTTTTTTAAAGATTTATTGATTTATTACATGTAAGTACACTGTAGCTGTCTTCAGACACACCAGAAGAGGGCATCAGATCTCATTATGCAGGGTTGTAAGCCACCATTTGGTTGCTGGGATTTGAACTAATGACCTTGTGAAGAGCAGTAAATGCTCTTAACCACTGAGCCATCTCTCCAGCCCGAGTTGAAATTTAAAACTGCGGTTTTCTCTTGCAAGTACCAATGATTCTCTCTTGTAAAAGTGGCAGATGTAATTGTTATTTCATAGACTTACTGCTGAATAAGCTCACCTTTTCTAGTTCTTTTTGAACTCTGGCTGCCTGGCCTAACTCAGCTCTGCTGGCTCGAAACTTCTCTCCAAGCTGACTGATTCAATATCGCTTCTCTCTGCTTCTTACTGAATTGTCTTGTTTGGGCTCAAACTAACTCTCACAGTTTGTACTAATCTGCTGGCTCCTTATTCTCTGGCTTCAACTGCATCTGAAGGAACGCATAGATAAACTCAACTGTCAAATCTTTCTTTGATTCATCACATTGACTGACTACTCAATTAAAGTCATCATTTAACATCAAAAGCCTGTACTAACATAGTCCAGGCAGAGGAATTAAAGGTGTATACTAAGAGAGTTCTGCATTGCAGCAGATCATACAGACCCAGTGAGTATATCTGCATATAATGGCAAATTCAGATATGTGCTAATGTGTTAGAAGAGTTGAGATTGAATTCAGTCTTCCTCAATCTCTTTCTAGTAAGTATATTGAGGCAGTGTTTCTGGCTAACTCAGAACTCACTGTTTCAACACCTCTGGGCAACCATGTTACTCAGGCAATTCTGTGTCTGTTTCCCATGAGCTGTGATTACAGATGGGGCAAGATGCTTTACTAAAATATTCTATGCTATGCCTATTAACAAAGAGCATAACAAATGACATCATCATGTGATATGTGAATGGAAGTTGTCTTAGTTAGGGTTTTACTGCTGTGAACAGACACTATGACCAATGCAAATTTTATAAAAGACAACATTTAGTCGGGGCTGGCTTACAGGCTCAGAGGTTCAGCCCATTGTCATCAAGGCAGAAACATGGCAGCATCCAGGCAGATATGGTACAGGAGGAGCTGAGAGTTCTACATCTCCACCTGAAGGCTGCTAGTGGAAGACTCACTTCCAGGCAACTAGGGTGAGAGTCTTAAGCCCACACCCACAGTGACACACCTACTCTAAAAAGGCCACACCTCTTTATAGGGTCACTCCCTGGGCCATTCATATACAAACAATCACATTCCACTCCCTGGTCCCCATAGGCTTGTTCAAACATGAGTCTATGGGGGCCTTACCTAAACATAGCATAATACAAAATACATTTAGTCCAACTTCAAAAGCCCCCTTAGTCTATAGCAGTCTCAACAAGGTTAAAAGTCCAAAGCTCAAGGTCTCTTTTGAGATTTATCCATTCACTTAACTGTAATCCCTCAGGCAAGACAGAAAACCAGCTGGGGGAAATCCAAACTGCATCTCAGTGTCTAATAGCAAAGCAGTCTTCAGATATCGAACTCCTTTTTCATCTTTGTTGACTGCAACAAGGTACTTTCTCCTGGGCTTGTTCCACTCCCTGTTAGCAGCTTTCCTTGGCAAGCATCTTGTGGCTCTGGCATAATAAAGAGATCCTCATGCCTGCCTCCTAAGCATTGAGATTAAAGGTGTGGTCCACCAAGCCTGGATTTAAGTTTTTCTTCACCTAGAATTTGCTTGTTCTAGGCTGGCCTTGAACTCAGATATCTGCTTATCTTTGCCTACTGGGATTAAAGACTTGTACTCTACCTGCCTAGACCTAAATTTAGTAGAGTGGAATCTTGTCCCAAGGTCACCACTAGCTTAATTCAATTTAATATCCTTGAATTCAGCTCCATTTCACTTCCTGGAGTCCCTTTAATACTCAATCTATATATTTTGTACTTTTTCTTTCTCATCTTGCTATGTTTGTTCAAATTCTCTTCATCAGACTTAACCAGAGAACAAAGTCTTTGTTGGGCTTTTTTGAGACTTCCTTGGCAGATGCAATTAATATAAATCTCTTTACTTTAGCCCTAGGCAGTCTCTTCAGGCAATGGCAAAAGCAGCCATCTTCTTCACTAAAACATCACAAAACCAGTCTCTTGGCCACATATTAAAATTCTTCTCCACTGAAACCTCTTGGGCCATCAGGCCTAAACAGTTCAAATGACCCTCAGCACCACTGTCTTCCATATTCCTACTAGGATAGCCCATTAAGCCCCACTGAAAGCATTCCATGGCTTTCCAAATCCAAAGTCCCCAAATCCATATTCTTCCAAACAAAAGCATGGTCAGGCCTATCACAGCAATACCCCACTCGCTGGTATCAAATTCTGTATAGTTAGGGTTTCACTGCTGTGAACAGATACTATGACTAGTGCAAATTTTATAAAAGACTACATTTAATTGGGGCTGGCTTACAGGATCAGCTTAATAGGGTCACTCCCTGGGCCAATCATATACAAACTATCACATAACTTCACGTATTTTATCATCCACCATACACTACACCATTAAAATTGCTTTGATTATAAAACACTGGAGAGTTAGCATTTAGACAATACTATAAAATGCATTGCACGCAATGGACATATTATATGGATCTTTGTAAGGACTGAATTATGTAAAGACCCTTTCAACCCAATATCAAGCTCTATTGAGTAGATTGTGTTTTTGTGTTCTCAGTGTGTATGTATGTGTTTGGATTTGCACATGTGTGAGTATATCTGCATGTGTTGCAAAATTTTCGAAGACACATCATGAAGTTATCTGTAGTTCACAACTCTGCTAATTTTCAAGAACCTCTTTAGGTCACTGCCAAGATCTTCTTGGCAAAGAACAATATAAGTCACTTACTGTGTTTTTTATTTGTGGGTAGAAATAGAGGGAGATTATTGATGAAGATAACTCAAAATCCCATTCTGTGTATGTAAGTATTTGGAACTGATAGAGAGTAAACTTACTTAGCATCATCTGGAAAGGAGAAAGGCAGAATTGGCCATTTCACTAGCCTGGAGTACCTTCTGGGCATGTTAGTGACTCTCTTGAATAAATGTAAATTTGCACAGGGTTTTAGAGTGTTTGCTGGAATTTGTGTAGACAGCATCTTGGGTGCATGTGATATGGGTGCTTCCTAATAGATTGAGTGTGTAATAGGATTTGCAGAGCAACAGTTATTTAGGTGTTTTCAAAGGTGCCAGGGAATGCTATAAATAGTGATAGCTGAGAGGAGGAAATTATTCATTATAGAAAGCATGGTGTCTGAATTTAATACACATAAAACATTTCTTTCATTTTCTTTCCATAGATCAAGGTCTACATTCTTGATAGAAGTTTATGGCTCATATCATAGGCAATGAGAATTAAAAGTAGTCTTACTCCTTACACTATAGTCACTGTTAACAGTCACTCAGACAGACAGGTCTGATACACATTGGTCATAAAAAGCTCCTATTAATTTGAATGAATAATGACACACATTTATATATGACATGATATAATATTATTTAATCTTAACAACTTTTACATATAGAAGTATATATATGTATATATATATATATATATATAAACTATTACATATAGAAGTAATGATATTACATATAGTAGTGCTATGTTTTGCAACTGCAGTATTGAAGTACATGGTTTTCTGGTTCAGCAAACAAAACCTCAGCATCACATTTCTGATGTTTGTGAAATCTTCATCATCTCATTTTATATTGCATTACTTCTGACTCAGTTTCTGTTTGGCATTCACCATATTTATTTCTCTTCTTCGCATTTCACAGGGAAATTCACAATATGAAATATATATTTCATATTGATATGATAGAAACTATCACACGAGTCTCTTGGACACCGTAATTTCATGCAGCCAAGCTGTAATCCCAGCGGAAGCTGTGTGATATTTACTGGGAAAAGTCTTGTATGGCAGGGCTGTCCAAGATGAATGTCGCTGTGGGCCTCCTTGGCCGGAGATAGGGCTGAGCTGAATTTCTCATGGCAAGCTTTGTCTGTGTGACCCTTTTTTCTGACTTGTTCCTTTACTTATGAGATGTCCCTGCTAGCCGGAGGTGCGAGCATCCAGGCGTGATGATTCACTGAGAGTTTATTCTTTGAGCTACAGCACTGGCCATGATTTATCTTCTAGAGATCCATTGCTTTGCTTTTGATCAGCTGTACAGTTATTACCTAGATACATTAAAGAATTAACCTCCCAACAATATATATTATTTGTATAGTTAGGTGGCTTTGACACTGTGACATGGAAAGCATCAGTTAAGTAAAGTTTCTAAGTAAGCCTGAGGGAGTCTCACAAGAAGAAAGCAAGATATTAAACAAAGACTACATTAACAATACACCTAGTGGTGTAACATAGTGTTTCCAAGGACTCTTGAACTACTAGCTTATCATTAACTACAGAGGGACGCGATAACTTTGTATGTATTCTCTAAAGTTCATACCTGATTGATTTTGTATTTCCTTGTGCCAGATATTCATGGTAACCATTCTTTGTAAACATTTCACTGGATACATTTTTTCTTCAGTAATGTAATACCAACTTGTGTGTATAAAAGTTCCTGCCTCAGAACAGTAAAGTGCATTCAGACGCATTCAGATCTTGTGTGTGTCTGTCTGTCATTTCACGCCGTGACCAGTGCCTTCCTGCATACCAAAGACCCTGATTCCCCCACGTGTGTCCCGACTGTGTTGGTCCGTGGCAGAAACGTTATTCTTTTATTAATATGTCATCTTACTTTATGCCTTCTAGAACTACTAAGACATATTTTAAATTAATTTTTTCACCTGAAAAAATGCCAGATAATTTAGTTTTCTGTATGATCACAGAGGCAAGTAATTATGGAAAAAATAGCTAACAGAATATTTTAAAGGCCTGAATACAACCAAAAGGAAAGCATACAACGACAGACTTGATTAGAAACAGAGCAATAGTGATAAAAACTCATGGTATGGGTGTAGAGACAGGCAGGTAGATCAATGGAACAGAACTGAAGACCCGGAAATGAACCCACATATCTATGGTGACCTGATCTTTGACAAAGGAGATAAATCCACCCAGTGGAAATAAGACACGGCATTTTCAATAAATGTTTCTGGTTCAACGGGTAGTCAGCGTGTAGAAGAATGCAAATCGATCCATTCTTCTTTCCTTGTACAAAGTTCAAGACCAAGTGAATCAATAACCTCCACATAAAACCAAGTACATTAAACTACTAGAAAGAAAGTGAGGAAGAGCCTCACGCACATGGGCACAGGAGAAAATTTCCTGAACAGAACACACATAGACACTCTAAGATCAAGAACTGACAAATGGGATCTCATAAAATTGCAAAGCTTCTGTAAGGTAAAGGACACTGTCAAAGGAGCAAAACAGCAGCCAACATAATGGGAAAAGATCTTTTATCAACCCTCTATCTGGAAGAGGGCTAATATCAACCCTCTATCTGGAAGAGGGCTAATATCCAATAAAGAACTCAAGTAGATAGACTCCAGAGAATCAAATAACTCTATAAAAATGAGGTACAGAGGTAAACAAAGAATTCTCAAGTGAGGAATATTGAATGACTGAGAAATACCTAAAGGAATGTTCAACGTCCTTAGTCATCAGGGAAATGCAAATCAAAACAACCCTGAGATTCCACTTCCCATGAGTCAGAATGGCTAAGATCAACAACTCAGGTGATAGCAGATGCTGGTGGAGCATGGGATAGGGAGTTTTCATAGGGGAAACCTGGAAAGGGGACACCATTTGAAATGTAAATAAAGAAAATATCTAATATTTGTTTTCCAAAATAGAGAAACAGTTATTTTAAGGAGATTATATACAAAATAAAAATGGAATGCATAGAAGCCTACCAGGGGCACAAACTGTAGAAGGAAATGCTGCTAGTGGACACAGGTGAGTTCTGGATTGACTTGGGTATTGCTGAGAAGATCCACGGAAGCCTGTGGAGAAACTGCATCCTCTGAAGAGACTGCAGAAACAATGTCCTTCGTATTTGCAGGCAGTGGAAACCTAGACAAATATTGCAGCAGTAGTTCTGCTACTTTGAAGAGTAACTCAAGGTTATCACTGCCTCTCTCTGCTGTGCTCTCTGTGGTGTTCCCAATGCTGCTTCAATAAAATGATACAAATTGATAATACTTTTAAGGAATCAAGATTCATAGAGAAGAAGTTAGAATGTGCTTTCACAGTCATTCTCAGTAGACTGAAAAGAAAAACATAAAACAAACAAACAAAAAAAAACAAGCAAAGAGTGGATTTAATTGCTTTTTTAAAGGAATTGCAAAACTCAGGAATTATGTGTTTTCCAACAATCCAGTAAAGTGAAGCCAAGGACTATAGTTAGACTACCATGGCTGTTTTCCGATTCCAATTTGATTTAAAGTATTATGGCATTGCAGAGATAGCATATATTTAGATGCTTAGATAGGTATTGCATGTAATCCTCTCAAACTGTTCACATGCTTAACCAAACCTTGAAAATAGATATTCATTACATGTATATGACTTTTCAGCAAAAGTAAGCGATAAAAAATGTTGGTCAAGAAAGAGTTTGCCATTGAATATGTTATTTCTTGTGGTACTTTGAAGAGGAATTGTCCCCATAAACACTTGTGTTTGAATGCTTGGCATATAGAGTGGCACTATTAGGAGATAAGGCCTTGTTGGAGTATCTGTGGTCTTGTGGGAGGAAGTGTGTCACTGTGCGTGTAGGCCCTGAGGTCTCCTATGCTCAAGCTACACCCAGTGTGACACACAGCCTCCCTCTGCTGCCTTCAGATCAATGAAATAAAACTCTCAATTATCTTTTCAATGCCATGCTTACTCCTTGCCTCCATGCTTCTGACCATGGTGAGAATGGAAAAGCTTTGAAACTATAGGCCAGCTTCAATGAAATGTTTTCTTTTATAAAAGAAGATTCCACTTTTAATCAATTTAGGAATACTTTTATGCCTACCGTTATAATATCTATATAAAATTTTCCATGATACTCTTCAATCCTAGCGTGTTTTTCTACATTTTCTACAATTTTATCAGAAATATTTTCCATGTAAATCTTCAAATCTATCATAAAATGTTTCTATAGTACACATAAAATATTTTATGTGTACTATTTTACTCTTTAATTTTCCATGAAAATTGTCAATTTTAATGTGTTTTTCTATGTATCTCTTCTATTTTATCTGAAATATTTTCCACATAAGTCTTTAATTTTATCATAAAATGTGTTTATTTCCCCTTTCAATAAAAAGATTAAAAAATAAAATAAAATAAAATAAAATAAAATAAAATAAAATAAAATAAAATAAAATAAAATAAAATAAAATAAAATAAGAAGATCCTGGGCAGACCTCATATAGACCCTAAGAGAACACAAATGCCAGCCGTTGCTACTATAACCAGCAAAACTCTCAATCATTATAGATAGAGAAACAAAGATATTCCATGATAAAAACAAATTTACACAATATCTGCCCACTAACCAGCCCAACAAAGGATAATAGATGGAAAATGCCAAAACAAGGAGGGAAACTACATCCTAGAAAAAGCAAATAAGTAATCTTCCAAAAACCAAAAGAAGATACCCACACAAACATAAAAATAACATCAAAAATAATAGGAAGCAGCAATCACTATTCCTTAATATCTCTTAACAACAATGGAATCAACTCCCCCAATAAAAAGACATAGACTAACAGAAATATTTCTCATGTAAATCTTCAATTTTATCAGAAAATATTTGTAATTCCCCTTTTATTTAATTTCACAATATTTATATGTCTACCATTTCATCTGCATTATTTTTCATGATAACCTTCAATTTTAATATGTCTTTCTGTATATTTTATTTTATCAGAAATGTTTTCAATATAAATCTGATTTTATTACAAATGTTTCTAATTCCAACTTCAATTAATTTGGAAAGGGTTTTTATATCTAACATTTTATATGTAAAATTTTCAATGATGTAGTCAAATTTAACATGTGTGTCTATATATTTCTTTAATTTTACCAGAAATATTTTCCATGTAAATCTTCAGTTTAATCTGAAAAGGTTTATAATTCCACCTTCAATCAACTTAGAATTGTCTTTATGCCTATCATTTTATCTGTATAATTTCCATGATAATCTGTAATTTTAACGTCTTTTTATATATTTCTTCAATTTTATCAGAAATATTTTCCATGTAAATCTTCAAGTTTATCAGAAAATGTTTATAATTCCACTTTCAATCAACTTAGGAATACTTTTATGTCTACCATTATTATATCTATATAAAATTTTCCTTTCAGTTTGTTTATGTAATGGATTATATTGATGGATTTCCATATATTGAACCATCCCTGCATCCCTGGGATGAAGTCAACTTGATCATGGTGAATGATTGTTTTGATGTGTTGTTGGATTCGGTTGGCAAGAATTTTATTGAGTATTTTTGCATCATTGTTCATAAGGGAGATTCTGAAGTTCTCTTTCTTAGTTGGATCTTTGTGTGGTTTTGTTATCAGGGTAATTGTGACTTTGTAGAATGAGTTGGGTAGTGTTCCTTCTGTTTCTGTTTTGTGGAATAATTTGAAGAGTATTGGTATTAGGTCTTCTTTGAAGGTCTGATAGAATTCTGCACTAAAACCATCTGGTCCTGTGCTTTTTTTGATTAGAAGACTTTCTATGACCACTTCTATTTCTTTGACGTTTATGGGACTGTTTAGATGATCTATTTGATCCTGATTTAATTTTGGTGTTTGGTATCTGTCTAGGAAATTGTCCATTTCCTCCAAATTCTCCAGTTCTGTTGAGTATAGGCTTTTGTAGTAGGATCTGATAATTTCACCTCACACCAGTCAGAATGGCTAAGATTAAAAACTCAGGAAACAGCAGGTGTTGGCGAGGATGTGGAGAAAGAGCAACACTTCTCCACTGCTGGTGGAACTCCAAGCTGGTACAACCACTCTGGAAATCAGTTTGGTGGTTCCTCAGAAAACTGGACATGATACTTCCGGAGAACCCAGCCATACCACTCCTGGGCATATACCCAGAAGATTCCCCAGCACGCAGTAAGGATACATGCTTCACTATGTTCATAGCAGCCTTATTTATAATAGCCAGAAGCTGGAAAGAACCCAGATGTCCCTCAAAGGAAGAATGGATACAAAAAAATGTGGTATATATACACAATGGAGTACGATTCAGCCATTAGAAACAATGAATTCATGAAATTCTTAGAGAAATGGATGGAGCTGGAGAACATCATACTAAGTGAGGTCACCCAGTCTCAAAAGAATACCCATGGTATGCACTCATTGATAAGTGGATATTAGCCTAGAATCTTGGGACATCAAAGACACAATCCACATACCAAATGATGTCTGACAAGAAGGAAGGAGTAGACCCTGGTTCTGTAAAGGCTCAAAGCGTCAGTGTAGGGAAATACCAGAACAGGGAAGTGGGAAAGTGTAGATGGGGGAACAGGGGGAGGAAAAGGGCATGTGGGACATTTGGGGGGCAGGGAACCTGGAAAAGGGAAATGAAATGTAAATATAGAATATATCCAATAAAAAATTTAAAAAAATTTCCATGATAATCTTCAGTTCTAACATGTTTTTCTACATTTTTCTACAATTTTATCAGAAATATTTTCCATGTAAATCTTCAATTCTATCACAAAATATTTCTATTTCATATTTTAATTAATTTAGCAATGTTTTACATGTCTACCACTTTACTCTTTAATTTTTCATGAAAATTGTCAATTTAAACGTGTTTTTCTATGTATCTCTTCTACTTTATTTGAGATATTTTCCACATAAATCTTTAATTTTATCATAAAGTGTTTTAACTTCCCTTTTCAATAAAAAAATGAAAAAAAGTTGCTGTAATTGTGGTGTCTCTTCACAGTAATTAAAACCACAACAATTAAAATACTTGTGTAGTACACGTCTTTTAAGAGAAAAAAAATACAATGTATACATTTAAGTTACTATAAATATATTAGCAATTTTAGATAGATATATAGATAGATGGAAATATATATATATCTTGAGTAGGTAGATTAATAGATAGATAGATAAATAGATAGATAGATAGATAGATAGATAGATAGATAGATAGACAGATAGATAAAATGATTGCTATATAATCTGTGGTCATTTTTTGATGATGACCAGTGATTGGTGATGGGTACACAAAGCATCTAGTTCCTAATCCATGAATCCTATGCATCTTAACATTATGAGACAAATTCACCCTTTTGTGAATGGTTTATCAATAATGAGATAGGAAGATGGAGTGAAGTGTTTTCATGGTGGCATAGCAATACAACCATAGTCATTATTTTTACAGAGACTAGAGGGACAGGCAGCTTGCTGTGACAGAGGTTCCATCACAATAAGAATCTAAACAGCAGAAATAGTGATTAGAATGGCTGCATTGCTGGCTTTGTAGATGGAAGAAAGTGATGGGCATCCAAAGATCCAGTCATGGAAGCAGAAAGGATAACTTATCAATTCTCCCATTTTGGTTTCAGCTTCACTGGGGTTGCCCCAGATTTTGGAAGCTGTAAGAAAAATAAATGTTCATTGCTCTAAGGCACAGAACTTATAGTAATTTGTTACAGCAACCACAGGAAACTAATACAATGTACATAAATATTGTCAAGATAATTAAAACTAATCTAAGAAGACCGGCTAAATTAGGAAAATCCATAGCATTAACTCACCAGCATTTGTGCATAGAAGACTCATTCTGGTGGTTTGTATACAATCAGTTTCCTAGTCAAGAAATCTGACACTATCAAACAGAAGGGAACTCTAGGGCCTGAACCTTAACTGTACACTAATAGGTCTAATGATGGTTAGGACAAACATTGGAACACATTTTCACAATGGCAGGGTAAATTTATAATTTACAAAGCAGTTAGAGATCCATGTCTAGCTGACCCACACAGAAAAGGCATGCATGACCTGTCCCTTCCTCTGCTTTCAGTATCATTCAACTGCATCAGTGAACTGATATTCATAAGATTAGGAAGCCTAATCTGCTTTTATGGGGCCACCAGTTCAAATCTTATTCCATCAAAAAATTCCATTTACTTTGATTACAGGTGGCTTAATGAACTTGACACACAGAAAGAAGTATCCCAGGATATATACTTATTTTTTTTCAGATATAGATATTCAATTTTCTGTCAACGTTCCCAGTGTTACTGGGCAGCCATGTACTGTGTTTTGAAATCCTCTCATCACTTATACAAAGGTATCCTCCTCTGTTCTTTATTCTACTTGATTCAAATGTAACAATGGTCTTCTGTTTGAGCCAGTATGACATCCGGTTGATGCTTTGTTTTACAAGCAATTTTGAACCTGTTCCTTTCTTCTTCCATCCCTCTCTCCCTTCTTGGATTGGGGCATTTGACAACCACTAGTACCAGTTTTTACATACAATCTTCAGGCAGTCAAGTTCACTCTCAGCAGAATGCCAAATCATTCATTTTCTGACTACTTGTTGTACTTACCACCTGCCTACTAAAGTGCAGTCTCACTGTGATGTCATCTCATGTGTCATGACACTTTTGCAGTTGAATGACCCTTTCCTGGGGGTTGCCTAAGACCATTGGAAACAGCAGATATTTGCATCAAAATTCATAAAAGTAGTAAAATTACAGGTCTAAAGTTAGCAATAAAATAATTTTATTGTTGTGGAATTGTGTTAAAGGGCTTTAGCATTAGAAATGTTAAGAACCGCTGCTCTAAACTCTGTCAGTCATCCTGTCTGTGCTCTGATATGTCCCTAAGCTACATCAATGGCATGCTCTACTCTTCTGTTGGACTAGCTTGTCACATGTTCTCCTTCATTTCTATCAGTAGGCAGGCTCCATGGCTTCACTTTTAATTTCACTGACTCCTGTACAAGTGACATAGTTGTGTCAAACATGAAATTCCTGATTTTGGACTAGGACTTCTCCTGAGTTTCAGAAGTCTAAGTACAGTGGCTAGTCAGTTGATTTCTGGAGCCCTCGTAGATATGCTCCAGGTCAAGTGTGCTAATGTAGTTCAACAGGTAAGGAAAAATGGCATGAAAAAACAATTTAAAAAAAATGAAAGAATGGCAGGATGCCCTATCCACCAGTGATCACATGCCCTATCCACCAGTGATCACATGCCCTATCCACCAGTGATCACATGCCCTATCCACCAGTGATCACACAGCTTCCGAAAATAGATATGCTTGTTAGCAAGGTTCAACCCTTTCCTCTGAGGAGGTGATAGATAGATTAGTAAATGAACCGCTTTAACTAGGCCTCATTTAAATTTGTTAGAATACCTAAGCTATGTTTTCTTCTCTCTGAAAACTCCACCAATCATTTAGTATAAATATGCCGACAGTAGAATTGTGCCAACTTTAACAGGTATCAGGGATTTAATGTGATCCTCTGAGCAGTGAAGGCCTGCTAAGCAAATATTTATGTTGTTATTTTCCTCTATTCCTCAGAGAAAAGATTACAGATAGTTTCCATCATACTTTTGTATTATAATATAGATACCGCAACATGTAGGAAACTTGAGACATTAGATATTTAGAGAGTCTTCAGTAGTAACTTCAGGGATTTCCACCACATCTCATGGAAAATTAAGCTTCTATACAAACTCAAGGAAAAGGCAAATCTCAGGGACAGTGTGAGTTCTCTAATGATTTATTTACAGCCTCTATTCCTTGTTTGATACATCTACCAGTCATGGGAGATGGGAACCTTCTGAGTTCACATAAGCACCTTTAAAAGTTCATATAATTATAAAAAGTCATTTGGACTTAGTATAGTTGGTTCTATATATAATGAGATTTTATTTAAATTGAGAAAACAATGAAATACTTTACTGGGTAAACTATATTTTATACTGAAAGTTGTTTACGATTTGAAAAATACCATATTGAAATACATTTCATTTGGAAAATGCCAGCTTATATGTTATCAGTATCAATAAAGTCAAACCACAGAATTATTATCTTAAGTTTCAGGAGAAAAATAAAGCTTCGCATGATTTTCTTTTTAAGTCGATTTATGACCAAATCTCTGTGCTGTATCTTATAATATACTTACTGAACACATTTTTCTTCTAATTTAATTATTAAATATTTACATGCGACAATGCTAATTGTTTTGTTGAAGGAAGCTCTTTCAGGCACAGTGCTTTGCAGGCTCATAGCATAAATTAATATGAAACTTGTTTTTCCAATCCTCCGAAATAATGTTTAGCAGATATTAAGTGAAGGTTATTTAAAGCAAAATTAATCTGATTCAAAGTGCTAATGGGAATGTATCCTTTATCTACAAAGAGAAAAATTGCAGCCAAATGGTAACATAGCTGTGTCAAAGAGATTTACAAGTGTTGGCAAGGCCCTCTACAACTGCGCCACTGTATTCCTTCCCCTAAGTGTAGTCTATGCCTTACCTTGGGTGTTTCTTCCTTTACAGATGGTTACAAGATGGTTAACATCTTGTAATATATTTTTTTTTATTTTAAAAGCTCTCAGCATTTGTTCCTTAATCGCTTTGCCCCTGTCCCTATTCAGGCAGAGAAGCCTATATTGAATTCCTGTAATAGTTCCTTGATTAGTTTTCATCTCCAAACTTCCCCTCTCATTATTTCTGAATCCAACATCAGGGAAACATGTCTAGTTAATTGTTTTCATTGTGCTTTTCTCTATGCAAAATGTCCTTGGTTTTTTCTTATGGACTAAAATCAGATTCCTGTGCGTGGCATGGAATTTCCTATACCAGCTGACCATGTTTGCTCATTCAGCTAATATTTATCAAGAGTTCCCTGTGTGCTTAGCTTTTTGGTGCTACACAACTCCAAATATCTTAAAATGTTTCACTTTCATTTTGGAGACCTGTAAAAATATTTAAGAAAAGTTAAATAACAGAGCCAGGTATCAGCCTTTTAAAAAGGCAATATGTCTGTGTATGTTCTATATATTAGCAATATATTTGAAGAATATTTTATTGAATGATAGCAATAAAACATTTTATACTACATAATATATATATATGTGTGTGTGTGTGTGTGTGTGTGTGTGTGTGTGTGTAATATGTGCTTTATTTTAAACTTTCTGAATAATGATTAGAAATACAGACACACTGATATCAAAAGAAAATGGGAAAATTCCCAAAATTATAAAATACTTTTATGCAGTTATTCTGAGAGATACAGATGAATCCAAATATGTCCAATATATTGGTTACTATTTTACATGTTAAAATATATATAATCAGCTTCCTTCTCTAGTTCTGTAACTATAGGCACTATTGTATGCAATAGTCTGTAACTCCATGCAACTTGTTTCCCACTCCTGGGCACCCTTGAGTTTGTCTAATTTCCTCATCTCTTGAGAATGTGTGGGATCTATGACAGTCAGGACAGACTCCATGACAGAGTTGGGAATAACACGTCTGCATGGAAATGTAGTCTCTTTACGGTGTTCTGTTCCCTAAGCATCTCGTCATCAATAAAAATATCTGTGAAGAACCCTGTTCCTGATATCTTAGTTGTCAGCTTTTGAATGCCTAAGACATCAACTCTATTTGTTAATTTATTGACTGAGGCGGGGGGTGGTGGTGGTGGTGGCTAATGTAAGGTTACTGGTTTTTTATTGTTTGTGAAATATCCTAGCCATTCGGATATGTGCCAGGAAATTCGGTATTGAAAATTGAACATTCTTGTGCTAAACATTTTCTTATAATTTTATTCTAAAAACTTATTAAGCTCATGCCTACCATAACCCTCCTTCATTTCTCACTCTTGGTTGTGAGACTAGTTAGTTTGCTTGTTGATATTGTCATTTAAGAAGGACCTAGAACTTTTGAAAATGGAGACTCTTTACATGGCTTGTTTCTTTTCCCAGAAGGCAGTATCTGACAATTTCTTCTCACTAAGTGTAATCTGCGTGAATAAAGAGATAAACACAATGATGGTACACTGTGGGAAGTTTTTACATGTTGTTGTAAGTTTTGGAGTGATGTGAGTTGGCAGGATTTGGAGCATAGTATTGATATGATGGTTTTTTTGTGCAGATGCCAGAATGAACCACCTTCTCCCTCTACATACAACCTTTGGCTTCAGCTGAAAGTTTTCTCAAGATGATTGCTTTGCAACTCTGTGTTTCTTTTCATTATGATATTGTTTCTACTTATTTTACATTTTTTGATATTAACCCTGCCACTCCTCAAAAATAGCTCCTGCTTTGCATACTGTGGATTAAACATTTTTTCACTGCCATTCTTCTGAAATCTGTGTCTTTTTAATGATCCAAAATTTTGTGGGAGTATTATAGATACAATAGTATATTCAGGTCAATTTCTATTTTCCTGAAAACCAGTTAAAATAATCTATTCAAAATCTTACTAATGTTTCCTGGATCTGTAGATAAAGCTCATAATTCTTAATTTCTTGTTGGCAGGTTCCCCTGACAACCATTTCTCCCTTGGCTCCATTTCACATATGACCATTTTTGTCACATATGCCCATTCCTCATGCTATTTTGCATGACATAAGCATATGGACATCTTTTGAGCTGTATTATATATTCCAAAATTTTGTGTTTATTTAAATTCATTGTCTCCTAGATTTCTCCTTCATATTGCACTTTTCTTTTGCTTGTTGTGTTTTCTGAAGGCACACTAGTTGAAAGTTTATACAATCTATGACAAGGTTCACATTATATTCTTGTTAAAAATACATTGATTTTGCTGGGCGGTGGTAGCACACTCCTTTAATCCCAGCACTTGGGAGGCAGAGGCAGGGAGATTTCTGAGTTCGAGGCCAGCCTGGTCTGCAAAGTGAGTTCCAGGACAGCCAGGGTTGCACAGAGAAACCCCGACTCAAAAAAACTAAAAACAAAACAAAACAAAAAAAAACCATTGATTTCCTTTTAAAAGAACGTTGCCTAGTCCAACTTCTATATGAGGGTTCTTGGCTTGGCTTGTATTTTGTTTTGTCCTGTAGGGCTGCCCTCTCATGGAGGCTTTATTTTGTTTTCTGATAAGGAAACAAAAGGGCAGTGGGGCTAGGGGGAGAGAGGGTGGTGAACTGTAAGAAGGAGTAGAATGAAAGAAAATCATGGTTGGGATGTATTGAATAAGAGAAGAATCTATTTCCAACAATAAAAATGATTATGTGCTCAATAACTTTTTAGATTGTTTCTGTCTCTCCATGTGTGTGTGTGTGCATGCATGTGCATGTCCGTGCATGCATGTGCATGCATGCATGTGTCTGTCTGTCTGTCTGTCTGTCTGCCTACCTTCCTGAGAATGTACACCAAGTGTGTGTTTATACATTTAGAGACCCGAAGAAGATGTTAGATTCCCTGGAGCCAGAGTTACAGGCAGTTGTATCCTGAAAGCAGAACAATTGTCTTTAGCTATGGTGTATATTTCTATGGTTAAATACTATGGCCAAAAGCAAATTGGGAAGGAAAGGATTTATTTATTACATGTCCTAATTATGGTCCATTATAACATAACTTCTGGGAAGGGATCATGGAGGAATACTGCTTACAGGCTTGCACCCTGTCGTTTGCTCTGCCTGCTGTCACATAACATTCGGGGTTAGCACAACCCTTAGTGATCTGGGCCCTCCCACATCACTAATCAATTAACAAAATGCCCTACAGATTTCTCTACTTCTGGAGGAATTTTCTCAACTAATATACTCTCTTCTCAAATATGTCTTTGTGTAGACTGACAATATCAGCCATCATTTCTGTATGAGAGCAGGAAGAACATTTAATTGCTGAGTCATCCTTACAAACTAAAGCTATGTGCTTAGTTTCTTGTTGTTTATTTTAAAATATCAAAACAAATGTTTATTTATGGCTAGATTTGAATAATTAAATTTACTTTTAGCTCCTGTTCTGGATTAATCAAAAATCTTAAATAGAAGCTTTTTTTGTGTAATGAAACTGTTTATTAAAACTAGCTTAATTATCACATATAAATATAATGTAATTTAACTGGGAAATAATCAGGAATTTAAATCTATTCCATGATGTATTCCTGTTTTAATAGGCTTATGTGTTTTAAAGCTTGGTCCATAGGGAACAACACACGCTTTGAGTTCTCAAAAGTTCAAGGCAATTCTGCTTCTGACACCTGTGGATCAAAACATTTAATTTTCAGCTTCTTCTCCAGCACTATGTCTGACTGCATACTTCCTTGTTTTCTGCCATGATTATAGCAGACTAAACCTGTGACCAATAAGACAGCTGTAATTAAGTATTTTTCTTTGTTAAGAGTGGCGACAGTTATGTTGCATCTTCACAGCAATAGAAACCTTATCTAAGACAATGTAATAAGAAAAACTAAAATGTGCAAAATTTACATTAATATATTAATACATTAATATGTACCAAACCCCCAAATTCTAATTTTAATTTATTTTTTCAAGTAATACTCTTAGAAACCATAGGACACCTTTTCAATGACTATAATTCTGAAATTTTATTATTTTATAGTATGCTAATAATTATATATTATTTGAATTGCAAAGACATTGAATTAAATTTGTCCTTCAAGTGATGAAATTTCTTGTTAAGTAATGGACTCTTTGATAGTTTTTATATGTCCAATTTATTAAAAGCATCTTAATTAAGTAACAGAAACATTTAAATGTCTATAGTATGATAATTTTGAACTATATCACACTTTGAATGATCTCTTACATGAGGTTTTAAGTCAGAACATGTGATTGTCAATTCCATTTATAAATAGAAATTTAATGCATTTCTAACAATCCAAAAGATTAAATACACATAGAAAATTCTCAACTTTGAACAGTGACTCATAGAATAGATATCTATTCACAGCATACACTTTTATATCATATCATGAAGAGGCTGAAGGTGTGCATAAAAGCTGATATCAACCAATGTTGCACAGAAAGAGCTTTGCAAGAGTTCTTGTTATGAATAGAAGTCAGAATAAATCTCTTTTTGAACTTCTGCTACAGCATTTAACAATAAGAATTTTATTATTTTTCTATTTCCTCAAGCAGACAAAAATGAAGGGATTGTCAACTACTCCATCACTGACCTGTGCTCAGCTAGACTGCTATCCCCATTGAAGAGGGTACATATTTTGATGGCTTTGTTGACTAGGCCACTCACAATTTATATAGATAAGGACATTTCAAGACCAAATTCAGTGCAGCTTGCCTATTCCATTCTACAAATGAAAAAGCAATTAAACAGTCAAATCTTTGCTTTTGGCAGTTTCAGTTCAGTTAATGAAGACAGACCAATTTTAAACACCATTGTTTTAGAAAAATTTTTGTGTAATTTAACACTAAATATGCTCTGTTATTGTACCTACAAATTTGTGCTATACATCTAATGAAATGTGGCCTCTGACTCAATTTTACTGAAGGTATATACATAATATGGAATTGTACAATATTTTAATGAAAATATAAATATGCCAGGTAAGCTTTATTTTGAGTTGTTGAAGGAAAGGAGCAGACTGCATTTGCTCTAATTTTGTCTGTTATTTGGCAGATAAACAAAACCTAAATGTATACAGATATCTCTTTTTGCTGAGCAATTTCACTGCAGCCTATAATTGCATGGCTATTAGTGATAAATTCTGATTTACAGCTTAATTGGCCAGAAGTGAATATAGCCTCAAGGTCATTGCAATAAAGATAGCAGGAAGTTTAGGGAGGCACATAAGTTAAGCAAGAGCCTGTGTGGTACAGTGAATGGAGATCTGTTTAAAATATTAGAATACAACATGGGCTCATATTGTGCAGTGCTGACTCCATACATACAACACAAAAGGTCAATTCCAAGTGCTCACAGAGGCCCTACAATAAAATATTTTATATTTAACAACATGACTCTCTTGCATCTTCCCTACAAGGGAAGCCAATAATTACACGATGCCAAAAGGGATTAAAAATGGACCAATTAAAGCCTCCAGGAAAGTTAAGCCTTAGAAGAAATGCAGCAGAAAATTGGAGAAAATGGAAGCAAGAGTTTTAGAAACTATAGTTGCGTACACAGCATCACTTGGGGGGCAGCCAGTTATTTCTCCATGAAACAGGGCAAGGCTCAGGGTGTGTGGAGTGGCTCTGACAATGGCAGAGACATTCACATAGGATCTTAAATGTTACTATGTTCAAAGGATAGACTAAAATCTATAAAAGACATCTTTATTTTCTCATGAAGAGAGAAAAACAGGAGGGTAGTTCTATTAATCCATAAACAATTGACTCTCCCTTGACAACTAGATGATGTGAATTTGAAGTCTGAGTTATGCCTTGTAAAGGAGAATGACGTATAAAATTATATAAGACTAAAAGTCTAAAATGAGCCAATCCCTAGAGACAGGCATAAAGTGAGAGGGTGTAAGCAGTTTCAAACGCCGACAGTTGAGAAATATCCAGAAAGTGAACAAAATTCCCACTATTAATAGCTTTGCTGTCACAAGGAATTCTAAAATTTTTTCAGTGATACGGGGTGATTAAGCTTCTTGAAAATACATAAAACTGATTATTGTTTTGTTAAATGTGTATTTATGCATATTGCAATTATCACTGACTAAACCAATTAATTAGAATTAGCCAGTTTTCATTGCTTTACTTCATTTTTTTGCCAGGAGTGACAGGAAAGAAAAGCCATGTCCTTAAGAGAGATCAAACTTGGGCCACTGAATTAAGACCAAGAGAACATTTAAATGAAATAGGAATTTACATCAAAACCTGATTAAAATCAAACAAACAAACAAACAAAAAAACAAAAAACACACCTTCCAGGGAATGAGATGGTCATGCCACATGCATGCATAGACTTCAAAAAAAATGTCATGGGAAAAAAGAGAAAAAATTCAAAGAAAACACAAAATAACCCAAAATAATATCTTTGATACACTATCTAAAAAGCATGTTTTGGATATTTTCATGATTTGAATTGGCTTGCTTTCTGAATAGACTTTTTCTCCCTTCAGATTCCAGTAAGTCGATGGTATTAGAAATTTATAAGGGATTATTCTTAGATTTGTGTTTTCCCCTTCTGGTGCCTTTTTTCATCATAAGCACTAGCAGTTAGGGACTCAAGAGAGCCACAAAATCCCATTGTAAGTCAATCCAGACACAGGCAAGGGCTTGTTGGAGACAAACACATGCAAGACATACAGGCAACCAAAGGCAGTTACCTCTGTTTAGGCATTGCTGGGGCTAGAAGCCTAGACACTATTATTATTTTAGGCAGCTAGGAGATATTCCACAGGTCTTTATTATCAACTAATCTCAGAATTTGGGACTAACACAACCCAGAAAGCTAATTTTTAAGAAATACAGGTGAACCATATCAAGGGAAAGGAGGAAGATGGACAGAGATGTCTCCTAGGAAATCTTGCAAAGCATCCATGAAAAAGTGGTTAGATGAAATACTAAAGCTATAGTAGAAAAAGTGAGTTATATGAATACCTTTGATAATAATCTTATTTACATCATGCATACGGAGGTTTTGTAATGCCAGCTTGGTTCAGAGTGATTCGATGATGATGTTAAAGAAATGCATAGTTTCAAAGTGTATCCCTCACACCCATATGGATTTCCCTGCCATCTCCCTCAGATATTGAATAGAGGCTCTTATGCTTAGAGATCTCCGAATAGTTGAATTTAAATGAATGCGCTATAATGCACCAGCTGTGTGACATAGAGGCTGGCATTTAATCTCTTTGAGAATTATTTCCTCCCCTATTCCATGGAGTTCATATTATCTAGGCACTTAGAGCCTTTTCAGGCCTTTTATTATTAAAAAAAATTCGGTGAGTTAAAATAGTTCTCTTTTTATTTCCTGTGTTTAGTTTTATTAATTACAGATACCTTCTTCAATGCTCTAAGCTCTGCCATCTTCAGGAGAATGTGGTAATGATGGCAACAGTACCTTGTACTGAGTACATTACACAGGACCTCCAATGGATTATGTATCAAATTGGATTCTTAGGGAGTCAGGGCTAGGAAGCAGTAGATTGGGAAGTAGTGAAGTGTCTTCCATCATCGAGGGAACTTTTCTCTGGAGGGATAAAAATAGAATGTTTAAATAAACTGTTTTACAAAAAGCAAATCTCTCTCTCTCTCTCTTTCTCTCTCTCTCTCTCTCTCTCTCTCTCTCTCTCTCTCTCTCTCACCATTTTATCTCTTCACATCTGATATGAGTCCACACTATTTGAATGTTGAGTTAGTATAACTTGATAAAAAGACAGAGAGAGCCAGGCAGTGGTGGCACACGCCTGTAATCCCAGCACTCTGGGAGGCAGAGGCAGGATGATTTCTGAGTTTGAGGCCATCCTGGTCTACAGAATGAGTTCCAGGACAGCCAGGGCTATACAGAGAAACCCTGTCTTGAAAAAACCAAATCAAAAAAAAAAAAAAAAACAAAACAAAACAAAAAAAAGACAGAGAGAACAGAACGTCTACAATAGGAAATTATATACTAAAAATAGAAGTAAAGGATTAATGTTGGTGATTTAAATTGATGGCTAAGATGTAACACAGAAAAAAAAAGATGAAATTGTGCCTTAAAAAGGACATTAGATAATAGATACATTCCAGATTACAGTGATCCTATGGAAAATGCCTGGAACATAGACATTTGACTGTTATTTGTCTGCAAACTCCGGGAAATTTGTGGTTTTGTTCCTTTATTTCACTATCACAACACTCCTTGAACAATGGAGTTTAACCCACAGAAGTCAAGGATGAAATGCTTTCTGTGCTGGATATCTAAGTTTGATGGAAATGCACCTTTGCAGGAATGGAAGCATTGATGACTGCTTCCTTTATTGTCGCATCCATTTGTCAATGCGGAGGGATTGGGACGGAAGAAGAACAGCTCCACTCCACCCCTGTGATAGTGTGCAACCCTACTGACATTCTAAACCTCACACTTCTTATGGCAAACACTCAAAAAGTACACTAACAGAAGAAAAGATGAAAACAAGAGGCTGCTAAGAAGTTCCATCCAGTTAGGTCACTGGCTACCATGCCTGACTACCTGAAATTGATACTTGGGTTTCATATAATGGAAGAAGAGAAGCAACTCTCATACATTGTCCTTTGATCTCTCATGTACTTTGTAAAATCGGCATGGTTTCATGACCACACAAATGCTTAGACACATAAATTAAGAAATAATAAAAGTGAAGATGGGACCATCAAGATGACTCATGCAGTTGTGAGCTGCCATCTTAATGCAAAAAATTGAACCCGAGTCATGTGGAAGAGCACCTAGCACTCTTGATCACCTAGGCCCTTAGCTCTTCAGCCCCTTAGGGTATTCCTAAACACCTATTTTCTAAATGTAAATCTAATACAACTAACTTAGGATTCAATTAATATCAGCCATTCATTCTGTGATCCCATTTAAAATTTACTCTTTAGTGTATTTTTGTGCATGTGTGTGAACTTGAGATTTGTGTTCATTTGTATGTACTTGTGTGCATAGGAAGACATATATGTGAGAGCACATGGAGGTTAGCAATCACCATCAAAGGTCTCAGTCCCCTAACCATATTTTTAGAGACAGGGTCTCTCACTGAACCTGTATCTCCTCAGACTTGCTGGGCAGCAAGCCTAAGGCAACTCCTGTCACTACATTCGCTGTGCTGAAATTAGAGATGTGCCATTACATTTGGCTTTGGTATGGGTACTTAGGATTCAAACTGGGGTTATCATACATGTGCAGCAAGCACTTTACTGGAAGATCTTATCTCCTCAGTTCAAAAATTGACTTTTCAAAATAAAATCTGCAAAGGATATCAGAATTTGCATTTGAGTGATACATAGCAGTACATTGAGAGGTTTGATAAATGTGAGTTCCTTTTATACACAAAGGCATTCTTACAAGCACCTGTACTTTTTGCTGAGATGGGAGACCTGCAATAACAAGCTCATGGTCTTGTCTCAGAAGACAAAGATGAAGCATCAGTGCAGCCCACGAGTTAAGTTACCACTGAGGGATAACTTTAAAGGGATGACATGACATATAATAGCAGTTATCACTGAAATGGAAAACTCTGGAGAGCCAGGCAGGTTTTTTTGTGCTAAGAATGGTAACATAATTAGGGGGAAAAATGATGGCAGTTCTGTATGTACTCGCTGATATCACCATTGAGCCTGCTGCTAAGAAGAAAAATAAAGGCCAGATGAGCATTAGTGCATCGGGTGACAAAAGCGGTAAGAGTTATGCAGGCATGCCCTTCCAATCTTATATATTCTAGTGCAAGTAAGAAATTTTCCAGTGATGGCATGGAAATACTTTGGCTGTTAGTGTTTTGTAACTTTTAACAATATAGAATCACATGTGTTAAACAGTGACGGCATAGCCCACCCTCCCACAGATATGCCAGTCAATCCAGACTCAAATGAAAACTGAAGTACTAATGTTCATAGCTGACTAGAGGCATGCCTGCCAATATATCCAAAGAAAAATTGTGACCACTGAAAGTGCTCTTAGCTTGAGGCTGTTTTGGGGCATTTTCTGGAAGTCAGACAAGAAGAGCTGATGTGGCTATTTTTAGAATAGGAGTGTCAATAAGGTCATTTTGAAGACATTAGTCTAACTTTCTATAATTTATTTATAAATTCACAATGCAGCTATTTATATACATATTCATATATTTTACTTTCTTATTGGAGTCTGTGTGTGACCTCTGGACGCTCCTTGGTTCACTCTTTTAGCCAAGAAAATAACCTTAATATCTTAGTCAGAAAGGGACTTTCCTCAAGATTGGAAGTCTCTAAATGCACAAAAAGAGGCTCTGAGTAGAAGTTTTATTCATACTTTATGTTTAAGAAAACACACCTGGACACATTCAGGAGGCCAGTCCTGTGCTCATTTATGGAGCTGACATAATAGGCCCGACTAATACAAAGTATCAGTAGAAATTGCACCATGTGCTAGGGAGGTATCTCAGTCAGTGAAGCACTTGATATAACTGGGACAACCTGAGTTCAATCCCTAGAACACATGTAAAAACAAAACTGAAACCCTGATAAGACATTATGCACCTAGAGAGGTAGAGAAAGGTGACTCCCTAAAGCTCATTGGACAGCCAGACTAGACTACTTTGTGAGTATCAGACCACTGAGAGATTATGCCTCAAGGAACAAGGATGGTGGGTGCTTGATAAATGAGTCAGTGGTTAGGAATCTTGGTGTTCATGAACAGGAGCAGGGTTTGGTTCCTCAAACCAACACCATGGCTCACAGGAATCACTAACTCCAGATCAAGTGAATCCGACCCCCTCCTCCTACCTCTACGAATTCCAGGTATGCAAGTACAAAACATATATTCACGCAGACAAAACAGGTACACACATACAAATAAAATTTTAAAAGAAAAGAAACAAGGTCAATGATGGCTGAAAAATTATCTGAGATTGTTAACTTGCCAACTATGTACATACACGTGTGCATACATTCTTGTACACACACAACACACACACACACATAAACATACACACACTGAATTCAAAAGTCATGAAAATCAGATGGAAAATAACTTTGACGTGAGAACGTTAACAATTTCTGACTCATTTGTGGATGTTGATTCTTTCTCTGTGGATATGGGACTCCATTGATATTCATGTCCATATTACATCTGAGCATCTATAGTCCTTAATTGCTTTGCAGTTTACCACAAGCAGTGAAAACTTTAGTGAACAAGACAGTGTGAATTTACTGTTGCATGCTTTGCATTTTTATTGCATTTGTGTTGTGATTAGTTAAATTATTTTGCAGTTGATACAGTTATGGAACTTAGGTTTGTTTTTTTTTTGATAATTGGTTGTGAATTGTTCATTTTTAGAGTTACATAATCTAGAAAATAATAGACAAATAAAAGGATATGCCTTGCAGCATGCTAAAAGAGTTTATTGTATACTATGATCATCTAATGTGGAGTATTTTTTCTTAATTTTCCTATCAAAAGAAGAATCAGTACATTTTCAATAAGTAAAATTCTCTTTAAATTTCATGTGCCAGTATCAGGTTTATGCTATGTTGGTGAAAAATTATTAACTAATAGTGTATCAATTATATTATATGGTTATTGAAATCTAAAAGTCAAGATGTAAAAAGTGAGGGTCCCTGTATTTATTATTTATTTCCAAATTAAGTGCTAATTATAGAAATTGTGATTAAATCACTTCTTTCACTATTGTATAGTATATTCATAGCAATGAAAGAAATTTTATATAATTTGCTAAAGATAATTCATACTTTATTTGTGTTTCTTAGTTTACCTGATGCCAACTTTGGTTCCAAAATTTGGTTCAGAATGCCATATCATATTTAATCATCTTGACCACCACCTCAGGTTGTACTTGCCTATGCAATTCAAGGTTGCTCTTTCATTATTTTTTTGTCTATAAAAGAAATTATTCATGTTCTCACCAGGTGGTTGAAAATAATCCTTTTCTTATTCTCTAAATGTGAATCATGACTCAGGCAAAATTGCAAAGCTGATATATAACAGAACACATACAAAACCATATAAATGTACATATACACAGAATACTTATTACTAATTTTTTAAAAATCCAATAAAGATCAAATGAGTTTATAACTCACTTTCAATTTGGACATGCCTCAGGCATCTGAAGTCTTTCCAGAAATATATCTGGAAAATGCATATGGGAAATTTTTGATAATTTAAATAATTTTGCTCTTCATTTCATTAATATGTGTGTCCTCATGATAATTATTAAAAAAAGTTCATAGCAAACTATATTATAAAACTTACTACTTAATCCAAATAGAAAGTGATTTTTACATTAGGAGACCCTGGTGTATTGATACAAGGTCTTTCTTTTAGCTCACAGTCTAAAAATTGGAAATTGTTTTAGAATTTTAATTGGATGGTAGAGCATTTGGGACAAGTGCTCAATTAAGCTATCCACTAAAAATATTAAAAAGTTTGAATAACCAAAGAAGACTTCCAAATAAAGACATCTAAAATGGTGCAAATGAAAGAGATAAGTAAATTCCACAATTACCCTACAGCTATCATTATGGATAAAGTAGATATAAAACATTCCCTTCTTTTACAAGTTGAAGAGTGCCACTTCTGTTAGGTTCATCTCTTTGTGATAAGTTTTATTTTTTTTTTACAAAGATAGTTAATTTTGCAGAGAAAGAATGTTTGGAAAAGGTCCTAAGACTGTTGCAGATTCATGTATTTTTAAAAGATCACTATTGACTGTTGCAGATAAAACTAAGCTTCTCTAGCAAGTCTCTTGAAAATAAAAACCTTGATATTTATGTCAATTTTTATTTTTAAAGGTCTGGATAATAGACTTACATGTAAACCTTACACCCCCAAATAACTCTGAATGAAAACACAAGGCATTAACTGTAGGCCTAGATTTTTTAAATCCTGATTTTAATAAGAGTTCTTGGGACATCCCTGAGCCCTCTGGTGAGCACCAAGGCTGCTTCTGCAACCAGCTCGCCGGCCCCTGGACCAGCGGTGTAGCGGCGGGCCTCCATATTGCAACCAGGACACAGCTGGAAAGGCCCAGGCTCTGTGGGACATCTCCGCCCTCTGGTGAGCACCTAAGCTGCGTTCTGCAACCAGCTCGCCGGCCCCTAGACCAGCGGTGTAGCGGCGGGCCTCCATATTGCAACCAGGACACAGCTGGAAAGGCCCAGGTAAACACCCCTTCCAGGGCTACACTCACGGGGTATCTGCTAGGGTCTCGGAGCCAAGCAGGCGGAGTCCCGCCTAGGCTCTGTGGGACATCCCTGAGCCCTCTGGTGAGCACCAAGGCTGCTTCTGCAACCAGCTCGCTGGCCCCTGGACCAGCGGTGTAGCGGCGGGCCTCCATATCGCAACCAGGACACAGCTGGAAAGGCCCAGGCTCTGTGGGACATCTCCGCCCTCTGGTGAGCACCTAAGCTGCGTTCTGCAACCAGCTCACCGGCCCCTAGACCAGCGGTGTAGCGGCGGGCCTCCATATTGCAACCAGGACACAGCTGGAAAGGCCCAGGTAAACACCCCTTCCAGGGCTACCCTCACGGGGGATCTGCTAGGCTCTCGGAGTTCCTTGCAACCAGGACACAGCTGGAGAAGCCCAGGTAGACAGACTCCAACAGGGGCTACAATCGCATGGGTGGCAGCCAGCTTATGATCCCTTAAAGCAGCAGTCACACATATTCACCAATAGAGAAACAACAGGTGAGCCCAGCCTCACAGGAGATTCAAACACCAGCCACTGACAACAAGGCCAACTAAAACCAGAAATAACCAGATGGCAAAAGGAAAACGAAGGAACGTTACTAACAAAAATCAAGGCAACATGACAGCATCTGAACCCAGTTCTCCAACAACAGGAATCCCTGGATACCCTAAAACACCAGAAAAACAAGACTTGGATATAAAATCACTGGTCAGGATGCTGGTAGCTGAACACATAGAAAAATCTCGTAAAGAAATAGAGGAGAAAATGGATCAAAAGTTAGAAGCCTTTACGAGGCAAATACAAAAATCACTTCAAGAAATGCAGGAGAAGATGGATCAAAGAGAAGAAGACAATAAGGAAGAAAGACAAAAGTCACTTAAAGAACTACAGAAGAACGTGGGCCAACAAGTAGAAGCTATGAAAGAGGAAGCACAAAAATCTATTAAAGAAATACATGAAAACACAATCAAGCAAGCGAAAGATCTGAGCACATCCATCCAGATACTAAAAACAGAAGTAGAAACAACTAAGAAATCACAGAGGGAGACAACATTGGAGATAGAAAACCTGGGGAAGAAATCAGGGGCCATAGACGCAAGTATCAACAATAGAATACAAGAGATAGAAGACAGAATCTCAGAAGCCGAAGATAACATAGGAACCATTGATTCAACAGTCAAAGAAAATACTAAATGCAAAAAGGTGGTAACCCAAAACATCCAGGAAATCCAAGACACTATGAGAAGACCAAACCTAAGGATTATAGGTATAGACGAGAGTGAAGATTTACAAGTTAAAGGGCCAGCTAATATCTTCTATAAAATTATGGAAGAAAACTTTCCCAACCTAAGGAGAGAGATGCCCATGAATATACAAGAAGCCTATAGAACCCCAAACAGACTGGACCAGAACAGAAATACATCCCGTCACATAATAATCAAAACTCCAAATGTAATAAACAAAGAAAGAATACTAAAGGCAGCAAGAGAAAAAGGCCAAGTAACTTATAAAGGAAAACCTATCAGAATAACACCAGACTTCTCACCTGAGACCATGAAAGCTAGAAGATCCTGGGCAGATATCATGCAAACTCTAAGAGAACACAAACTTCAGCCAAAACTACTTTACCCAGCAAAACTCTCAATTGCCATTGATGGAGACATCAAGGTATTCCATGACAAAACCAAATTTGCAAGATATCTCTCCACAAATCCAGCCCTACAAAGGATAATAGGGGGAAAACACCAAGACAAGGACGGAAACTACACCCGGGAAGAAGCAAGATAGAAACCTCCTCTCATCAAACCCAAAAGAAGATAACCTCTCGAATATAAAAAATAAATAAGATAAATAAATATAATTTCAAAAATGTCTGGAGGTAATAATTACTATTCCTTAATATCTCTTAACGTCAATGGACTCAATTCCCCAATAAAAAGACATAGATTAACAGACTGGATACGGAAACAGGACCCTACATTTTGCTGCATACAGGAAACACATCTCAGTGTTAAAGACAAACACTACCTTAGAGTAAAAGGCTGGAGGACAATTTTACAAGCAAATGGTCTCAGGAAACAAGCTGGAGTAGCCATTCTAATATCAGATAAAATTGACTTTCAACCTAAAATCATCCAAAGAGACTCAGAAGGTCACTTCTTGCTGGCCAAAGGGAAAATCCACCAGGAAGAGCTCTCAATACTGAACATCTATGCTCCAAATGCAAGGGCACCCTCCTTCGTAAAAGAAACCTTACTAAAGCTTAAAGCACACATTACACCTAACACAATAATTGTGGGTGACTTCAACACCCCACTCTCCCCAATGGACCGATCAGGAAAGCAGAAACTAAACAGGGACACAGTGAAACTAATTGAAACTCTGGACCAATTGGATTTAACAGATATATATAGAACATTTCATCCTAAAGCTAAAGAATATACCTTTTTCTCAGCACCGCATGGTACCTTCTCCAAAATAGACCATATAATCGGTCACAAGACAGATGTCAACAAATACAAGAAGATCGAGCTAATCCCATGCCTCTTATCAGATCACCATGGAGTAAGAGTGGTCTTCAATAGCAACAAAAACAACAGAAAGCCCACATACACATGGAAACTGAACAATACTCTACTCAATGACACCTTGGTCAAGGAAGAAATAAAAAAAGAAATCAAAGACTTTTTAGAATTCAATGAAAATGAAGGTACAACCTACCCAAGTCTATGGGACACAATGAAAGCAGTGCTAAGAGGAAAACTCATAGCTCTAAGTGCATCCAAAAAGAAACTGGAGAGAGCATACACTAGCAGCTTAATGGCACACCTTAAAGCCCTGGAAGAAAAACAAGTTAATTCACCCAGGAGGAGTAGAAGACAAGAAATCATCAAACTCAGGGCTGAAATCAATCAAATAGAAACAAAGAGAACCATACAAAGAATCAAAAAGACCAGGAGCTGGTTCTTTGAGAAAATCAACAAGATAGATAAACCCTTAGCCAGACTAACCAAAGGACACAGAGACAGTATACAAATTAACAAAATTAGAAATGAAAAGGGAGACATAACAACAGAAACCGAGGAAATTCAAAAGATCATCAGATCCTACTACAAAGGTCTATACTCAAAACAACTGGAGAATCTGGAGGAAATGGACGATTTCCTAGACAGATATCAAATACCAAAATTAAATCAGCATCAAGTAGACCAGCTAAATAGTCCCATAACCCCTAAAGAAATAGAAGGGGTTATAGAAAGCCTCCCAACCAAAAAACGTACGGGACCAGATGGTTTTAGTGCAGAATTCTACCAGACCTTCAAAGAAGACTTAACACCAATACTCTCCAAACTATTCCACAAAATAGAGACAGAAGGGACACTGCCCAACTCATTCTTCGAAGCCACAATTACGCTAATACCTAAACCACAAAAAGATCCAACAAAGAAAGAGAACTTCAGGCCAATTTCTCTGATGAATATAGATGCAAAAATACTAAATAAAATTCTTGCTAACCGAATCCAAGAGCACATCAAAACGATCATCCACCATGATCAAGTAGGCTTCATCCCAGGGATGCAGGGATGGTTCAATATACGGAAATCCATCAATGTAATCCACTACATAAACAAACTGAAAGAAAAAAACCACATGGTCATCTCATTAGATGCTGAAAAAGCATTCGACAAAATTCAGCATCCTTTCATGCTAAAAGTCTTGGAAAGAGCAGGAATTCAAGGCCCATACCTAAACATAGTAAAAGCAATCTACAGCAAACCAGTAGCCAACATCAAAATAAATGGAGAGAAACTTGAAGCATTCCCACTAAAATCAGGGACTAGACAAGGCTGCCCTCTCTCTCCATATCTTTTCAATATAGTACTTGAAGTTCTAGCAAGAGCAATTAGACAACATAAGGAAGTCAAAGGGATACAAATTGGAAAGGAAGAAGTGAAACTATCATTATTTGCAGACGATATGATAGTTTACCTAAGCGACCCAAAAAACTCCACCAGAGAACTTCTACAGCTGATAAACAACTTCAGCAAAGTGGCAGGTTATAAAATTAACTCAAGCAAGTCAGTGGCCTTCTTGTACTCAAAGGACAAGCAGGCTGAGAAAGAAATTAGGGAAATAACACCCTTCACAATAGCCACAAACAACATAAAGTATCTTGGCGTAACTCTAACCAAACAAGCGAAAGATCTGTACAACAGGAACTTCAAGTCCTTGAAGAAAGAAATCGAAGAAGACCTCAGAAGATGGAAAAATATTTCTTGCTCCTGGATTGGCAGGATCAATATAGTAAAAATGGCCATCTTGCCAAAAGCAATATACAGATTCAATGCAATACCCATCAAAATCCCAACTCAATTCTTCATAGATCTAGAAAGAGCAATTCTCAAATTCATCTGGAGCAACAAAAAACCCAGGATAGCTAAAACTATTCTCAACAATAAAAGGACTTCTGGGGGAATCAATATCCCTGACTTCAAGCAGTACTACAGAGCAATTGTGTTAAAAACTGCATGGTATTGGTATAGCAACAGGCAAACAGATCAATGGAACAGGATTGAAGACCCTGAAATTAACCCACAGACTTATGGTCACTTGATCTTTGATAAAGGAGCCACAACCATCCGATGGAATAAAGATAGCCTTTTCAACAAATGGTGCTGGTTCAACTGGAGGTCAACATGCAGAAGAATGCGAATTGACCCACTCTTATCTCTTTGCTCTAAGATCAACTCCAAGTGGATCAAGGACCTCCACATAAAAGCAGACACACTGAAACTATTAGAAAAGAAACTTGGGAAGACCCTGGAGGACTTGGGCACAGGGGAAAAGTTCCTGAACAGAACACCAATAGCTTATGCACTAAGATCAAGAATCGACAAATGGGACCTCATAAAATTACAAAGTTTCTGCAAAGCAAAGGACACTGTCCGAAGGACAAAACGGCAACCAACAAAGTGGGAAAAGATCTTTACCAACCCCACATCCGACAGAGGGCTAATATCCAATATATACAAAGAACTCAAGAAGTTAGACCACAAAGAAACAAATAACCCTATCAAAAAATGGGGCACAGAGCTAAACAAAGAATTTTCACCAGAAGAAATTCAGATGGCCGAGAAACACCTTAAGAGATGTTCAACATCATTAGTCATCAGGGAAATGCAAATCAAAACAACCCTGAGATTCCACCTCACACCAGTCAGAATGGCTAAGATTAAAAACTCAAGAGACAACAAGTGCTGGCGAGGATGTGGAGAAAGAGGAACACTCCTCCACTGTTGGTGGGATTGCAAAATGGTAAAACCACTCTGGAAATCAGTTTGGCGGTTCCTCAGAAAATTGGGCATGTTACTTCCAGAGGACCCTGGCATACCACTCCTGGGCATATACCCAGAGGATTCCCCTACATGCAATAAAGACACATGCTCCACTATGTTTATAGCAGCCTTGTTTATAATAGCCAGAAATTGGAAGGAGCCCAAATATCCCTCAAAGGAGGAATGGATACAGAAAATGTGGTATATTTATACAATGGAATACTACTCAGCAATTAAAAATAATGAATTCATGCAATTTGTAGGTAAATGGTTAGACCTGGAAAATATCATCCTGAGTGAGCTAACCCAATCACAAAAGAATGCACATGAAATGCAATCACTGATAAGTGGATATTAATGAGCCCAGAAGCACTAAATACTCAAGACACAAATAGCAAGTCAAATGATTCCCAAGAAGAAGAAAGGAGAGGACCCTTGGCATGTAAAGATTGCATCCAGTTTAGTAAAGAAACCGAGGGGGGAGGGGGAATGATTGGGGAATAGTTGGGGGGGAGAAGAACTATGGGAACTATGGTGGGTGGGAACTGGGAAAGGGGAAAGCCTTTGAAATGTAAACATAGAATATAGAAAATAAAAATAACTAAAAAAAAAATTAAAAAAAAAAAAAAAAAGAGTTCTTGGATGCTTTAACCACACTTCGAGCCCACTATCCACCAGAGGTAGTGGAAAGGAAAGGTTAATAAAGCAAAGAAGGAAGTGGACTTGTTTAGAAATAGTTCTTTGCAGCAAATAAAATCTGCATTGTTAGGATATCAGCAATAGCAGTTCAATTTATTCACAAACACCATCCACAAATCAGCAAAGGTGGCTTGATCCAGAAGAACCTGTGAGGCTCTGCCAATTGGCTTAAGTCTTTGAGAGCAGCAAGAAGCCACCAGGACACCACCAGAAGTAATTTGGTGGCATCTTTCTCTATGAAGTCAAGACAAATGATGACTGACAAATTGTAAGGCATACCAATACCACACAGCATCATCCATTGTCTGTTGGGTTATATTTATATATTTTCCAAATATCACATGTTCTGTCAAGTGTCTACTCTAACAAAACATCACATGCCCCCATTTCCAGAGTGCTTCTAAAAAACACCACGTGTCTGTTCTCACCAAAACAACCTCTCACATGTCTGCTTCAGTAAAAAAAAAAAAAAAGTCACATTAGACAGGTTCCAGAAAAACTTCACATGACACAACTGAATCTACAAAGAAACCAGAATTTTCCACTTCAATTAACATGGTCTTTGGAGGGAAGAGAGTTGAAATAAA